>OX421975.1:49783033-50448033 GCA_949128135.1 Parasteatoda lunata
AGCATTTTTGCGATATAAGACGACATTTTCGGGCCATAACAATTAAAACATGAAACAGAACAAGTTGGCATTCTGTATAAGTGTAGTCACCTTCTTATACTATTCTTGTAAGGAAATATAATAGCATTTTTGCGATATAAGACGACATTTTCGGGCCATAACAATTAAAACATGAAACAGAACAAGTTGGCATTCTGTATAAGTGTAGTCACCTTCTTATACTATTCTTGTAAGGAAAATTATAATAGCATTTTTGCGATATAAGACGACATTTTCGGGCCATAACAATTAAAACATGAAACAGAACAAGTTGGCATTCTGTATAAGTGTAGTCACCTTCTTATACTATTCTTGTAAGGAAAATATAATAGCATTTTTGCGATATAAGACGACATTTTCGGGCCATAACAATTAAAACATGAAACAGAACAAGTTGGCATTCTGTATAAGTGTAGTCACCTTCTTATACTATTCTTGTAAGGAAATTATAATAGCATTTTTGCGATATAAGACGACATTTTCGGGCCATAACAATTAAAACATGAAACAGAACAAGTTGGCATTCTGTATAAGTGTAGTCACCTTCTTATACTATTCTTGTAAGGAAATTATAATAGCATTTTTGCGATATAAGACGACATTTTCGGGCCATAACAATTAAAACATGAAACAGAACAAGTTGGCATTCTGTATAAGTGTAGTCACCTTCTTATACTATTCTTGTAAGGAAATTATAATAGCATTTTTGCGATATAAGACGACATTTTCGGGCCATAACAATTAAAACATGAAACAGAACAAGTTGGCATTCTGTATAAGTGTAGTCACCTTCTTATACTATTCTTGTAAGGAAAATATAATAGCATTTTTGCGATATAAGACGACATTTTCGGGCCATAACAATCAAAACATGAAACAGAACAAGTTGGCATTCTGTATAAGTGTAGTCACCTTCTTACTATTCTTGTAAGGAAATTATAATAGCATTTTTGCGATATAAGACGACATTTTCGGGCCATAACAATTAAAACATGAAACAGAACAAGTTGGCATTCTGTATAAGTGTAGTCACCTTCTTATACTATTCTTGTAAGGAAATTATAATAGCATTTTTGCGATATAAGACGACATTTTCGGGCCATAACAATTAAAACATGAAACAGAACAAGTTGGCATTCTGTATAAGTGTAGTCACCTTCTTATACTATTCTTGTAAGGAAAATATAATAGCATTTTTGCGATATAAGACGACATTTTCGGGCCATAACAATTAAAACATGAAACAGAACAAGTTGGCATTCTGTATAAGTGTAGTCACCTTCTTATACTATTCTTGTAAGGAAATTATAATAGCATTTTTTGCGATATAAGACGACATTTTCGGGCCATAACAATCAAAACATGAAACAGAACAAGTTGGCATTCTGTATAAGTGTAGTCACCTTCTTATACTATTCTTGTAAGGAAATTATAATAGCATTTTTGCGATATAAGACGACATTTTCGGGCCATAACAATTAAAACATGAAACAGAACAAGTTGGCATTCTGTATAAGTGTAGTCACCTTCTTATACTATTCTTGTAAGGAAATTATAATAGCATTTTTGCGATATAAGACGACATTTTCGGGCCATAACAATTAAAACATGAAACAGAACAAGTTGGCATTCTGTATAAGTGTAGTCACCTTCTTATACTATTCTTGTAAGGAAAATATAATAGCATTTTTGCGATATAAGACGACATTTTCGGGCCATAACAATCAAAACATGAAACAGAACAAGTTGGCATTCTGTATAAGTGTAGTCACCTTCTTACTATTCTTGTAAGGAAATTATAATAGCATTTTTGCGATATAAGACGACATTTTCGGGCCATAACAATTAAAACATGAAACAGAACAAGTTGGCATTCTGTATAAGTGTAGTCACCTTCTTATACTATTCTTGTAAGGAAAATATAATAGCATTTTTGCGATATAAGACGACATTTTCGGGCCATAACAATTAAAACATGAAACAGAACAAGTTGGCATTCTGTATAAGTGTAGTCACCTTCTTATACTATTCTTGTAAGGAAAATATAATAGCATTTTTGCGATATAAGACGACATTTTCGGGCCATAACAATTAAAACATGAAACAGAACAAGTTGGCATTCTGTATAAGTGTAGTCACCTTCTTATACTATTCTTGTAAGGAAAATATAATAGCATTTTTGCGATATAAGACGACATTTTCGGGCCATAACAATCAAAACATGAAACAGAACAAGTTGGCATTCTGTATAAGTGTAGTCACCTTCTTATACTATTCTTGTAAGGAAATTATAATAGCATTTTTGCGATATAAGACGACATTTTCGGGCCATAACAATTAAAACATGAAACAGAACAAGTTGGCATTCTGTATAAGTGTAGTCACCTTCTTATACTATTCTTGTAAGGAAATTATAATAGCATTTTTGCGATATAAGACGACATTTTCGGGCCATAACAATTAAAACATGAAACAGAACAAGTTGGCATTCTGTATAAGTGTAGTCACCTTCTTATACTATTCTTGTAAGGAAATTATAATAGCATTTTTGCGATATAAGACGACATTTTCGGGCCATAACAATTAAAACATGAAACAGAACAAGTTGGCATTCTGTATAAGTGTAGTCACCTTCTTATACTATTCTTGTAAGGAAATTATAATAGCATTTTTGCGATATAAGACGACATTTTCGGGCCATAACAATTAAAACATGAAACAGAACAAGTTGGCATTCTGTATAAGTGTAGTCACCTTCTTATACTATTCTTGTAAGGAAATTATAATAGCATTTTTGCGATATAAGACGACATTTTCGGGCCATAACAATTAAAACATGAAACAGAACAAGTTGGCATTCTGTATAAGTGTAGTCACCTTCTTATACTATTCTTGTAAGGAAATTATAATAGCATTTTTGCGATATAAGACGACATTTTCGGGCCATAACAATTAAAACATGAAACAGAACAAGTTGGCATTCTGTATAAGTGTAGTCACCTTCTTATACTATTCTTGTAAGGAAATTATAATAGCATTTTTGCGATATAAGACGACATTTTCGGGCCATAACAATTAAAACATGAAACAGAACAAGTTGGCATTCTGTATAAGTGTAGTCACCTTCTTATACTATTCTTGTAAGGAAATTATAATAGCATTTTTGCGATATAAGACGACATTTTCGGGCCATAACAATTAAAACATGAAACAGAACAAGTTGGCATTCTGTATAAGTGTAGTCACCTTCTTATACTATTCTTGTAAGGAAATTATAATAGCATTTTTGCGATATAAGACGACATTTTCGGGCCATAACAATTAAAACATGAAACAGAACAAGTTGGCATTCTGTATAAGTGTAGTCACCTTCTTATACTATTCTTGTAAGGAAATTATAATAGCATTTTTGCGATATAAGACGACATTTTCGGGCCATAACAATTAAAACATGAAACAGAACAAGTTGGCATTCTGTATAAGTGTAGTCACCTTCTTATACTATTCTTGTAAGGAAATTATAATAGCATTTTTGCGATATAAGACGACATTTTCGGGCCATAACAATTAAAACATGAAACAGAACAAGTTGGCATTCTGTATAAGTGTAGTCACCTTCTTATACTATTCTTGTAAGGAAATTATAATAGCATTTTTGCGATATAAGACGACATTTTCGGGCCATAACAATTAAAACATGAAACAGAACAAGTTGGCATTCTGTATAAGTGTAGTCACCTTCTTATACTATTCTTGTAAGGAAATTATAATAGCATTTTTGCGATATAAGACGACATTTTCGGGCCATAACAATTAAAACATGAAACAGAACAAGTTGGCATTCTGTATAAGTGTAGTCACCTTCTTATACTATTCTTGTAAGGAAATTATAATAGCATTTTTGCGATATAAGACGACATTTTCGGGCCATAACAATTAAAACATGAAACAGAACAAGTTGGCATTCTGTATAAGTGTAGTCACCTTCTTATACTATTCTTGTAAGGAAATTATAATAGCATTTTTGCGATATAAGACGACATTTTCGGGCCATAACAATTAAAACATGAAACAGAACAAGTTGGCATTCTGTATAAGTGTAGTCACCTTCTTATACTATTCTTGTAAGGAAATTATAATAGCATTTTTGCGATATAAGACGACATTTTCGGGCCATAACAATTAAAACATGAAACAGAACAAGTTGGCATTCTGTATAAGTGTAGTCACCTTCTTATACTATTCTTGTAAGGAAATTATAATAGCATTTTTGCGATATAAGACGACATTTTCGGGCCATAACAATTAAAACATGAAACAGAACAAGTTGGCATTCTGTATAAGTGTAGTCACCTTCTTATACTATTCTTGTAAGGAAATTATAATAGCATTTTTGCGATATAAGACGACATTTTCGGGCCATAACAATTAAAACATGAAACAGAACAAGTTGGCATTCTGTATAAGTGTAGTCACCTTCTTATACTATTCTTGTAAGGAAATTATAATAGCATTTTTGCGATATAAGACGACATTTTCGGGCCATAACAATTAAAACATGAAACAGAACAAGTTGGCATTCTGTATAAGTGTAGTCACCTTCTTATACTATTCTTGTAAGGAAATTATAATAGCATTTTTGCGATATAAGACGACATTTTCGGGCCATAACAATTAAAACATGAAACAGAACAAGTTGGCATTCTGTATAAGTGTAGTCACCTTCTTATACTATTCTTGTAAGGAAATTATAATAGCATTTTTGCGATATAAGACGACATTTTCGGGCCATAACAATTAAAACATGAAACAGAACAAGTTGGCATTCTGTATAAGTGTAGTCACCTTCTTATACTATTCTTGTAAGGAAATTATAATAGCATTTTTGCGATATAAGACGACATTTTCGGGCCATAACAATTAAAACATGAAACAGAACAAGTTGGCATTCTGTATAAGTGTAGTCACCTTCTTATACTATTCTTGTAAGGAAATTATAATAGCATTTTTGCGATATAAGACGACATTTTCGGGCCATAACAATTAAAACATGAAACAGAACAAGTTGGCATTCTGTATAAGTGTAGTCACCTTCTTATACTATTCTTGTAAGGAAATTATAATAGCATTTTTGCGATATAAGACGACATTTTCGGGCCATAACAATTAAAACATGAAACAGAACAAGTTGGCATTCTGTATAAGTGTAGTCACCTTCTTATACTATTCTTGTAAGGAAATTATAATAGCATTTTTGCGATATAAGACGACATTTTCGGGCCATAACAATTAAAACATGAAACAGAACAAGTTGGCATTCTGTATAAGTGTAGTCACCTTCTTATACTATTCTTGTAAGGAAATTATAATAGCATTTTTGCGATATAAGACGACATTTTCGGGCCATAACAATTAAAACATGAAACAGAACAAGTTGGCATTCTGTATAAGTGTAGTCACCTTCTTATACTATTCTTGTAAGGAAATTATAATAGCATTTTTGCGATATAAGACGACATTTTCGGGCCATAACAATTAAAACATGAAACAGAACAAGTTGGCATTCTGTATAAGTGTAGTCACCTTCTTATACTATTCTTGTAAGGAAATTATAATAGCATTTTTGCGATATAAGACGACATTTTCGGGCCATAACAATTAAAACATGAAACAGAACAAGTTGGCATTCTGTATAAGTGTAGTCACCTTCTTATACTATTCTTGTAAGGAAATTATAATAGCATTTTTGCGATATAAGACGACATTTTCGGGCCATAACAATTAAAACATGAAACAGAACAAGTTGGCATTCTGTATAAGTGTAGTCACCTTCTTATACTATTCTTGTAAGGAAATTATAATAGCATTTTTGCGATATAAGACGACATTTTCGGGCCATAACAATTAAAACATGAAACAGAACAAGTTGGCATTCTGTATAAGTGTAGTCACCTTCTTATACTATTCTTGTAAGGAAATTATAATAGCATTTTTGCGATATAAGACGACATTTTCGGGCCATAACAATTAAAACATGAAACAGAACAAGTTGGCATTCTGTATAAGTGTAGTCACCTTCTTATACTATTCTTGTAAGGAAATTATAATAGCATTTTTGCGATATAAGACGACATTTTCGGGCCATAACAATTAAAACATGAAACAGAACAAGTTGGCATTCTGTATAAGTGTAGTCACCTTCTTATACTATTCTTGTAAGGAAATTATAATAGCATTTTTGCGATATAAGACGACATTTTCGGGCCATAACAATTAAAACATGAAACAGAACAAGTTGGCATTCTGTATAAGTGTAGTCACCTTCTTATACTATTCTTGTAAGGAAATTATAATAGCATTTTTGCGATATAAGACGACATTTTCGGGCCATAACAATTAAAACATGAAACAGAACAAGTTGGCATTCTGTATAAGTGTAGTCACCTTCTTATACTATTCTTGTAAGGAAATTATAATAGCATTTTTGCGATATAAGACGACATTTTCGGGCCATAACAATTAAAACATGAAACAGAACAAGTTGGCATTCTGTATAAGTGTAGTCACCTTCTTATACTATTCTTGTAAGGAAATTATAATAGCATTTTTGCGATATAAGACGACATTTTCGGGCCATAACAATTAAAACATGAAACAGAACAAGTTGGCATTCTGTATAAGTGTAGTCACCTTCTTATACTATTCTTGTAAGGAAATTATAATAGCATTTTTGCGATATAAGACGACATTTTCGGGCCATAACAATTAAAACATGAAACAGAACAAGTTGGCATTCTGTATAAGTGTAGTCACCTTCTTATACTATTCTTGTAAGGAAATTATAATAGCATTTTTGCGATATAAGACGACATTTTCGGGCCATAACAATTAAAACATGAAACAGAACAAGTTGGCATTCTGTATAAGTGTAGTCACCTTCTTATACTATTCTTGTAAGGAAATTATAATAGCATTTTTGCGATATAAGACGACATTTTCGGGCCATAACAATTAAAACATGAAACAGAACAAGTTGGCATTCTGTATAAGTGTAGTCACCTTCTTATACTATTCTTGTAAGGAAATTATAATAGCATTTTTGCGATATAAGACGACATTTTCGGGCCATAACAATTAAAACATGAAACAGAACAAGTTGGCATTCTGTATAAGTGTAGTCACCTTCTTATACTATTCTTGTAAGGAAATTATAATAGCATTTTTGCGATATAAGACGACATTTTCGGGCCATAACAATTAAAACATGAAACAGAACAAGTTGGCATTCTGTATAAGTGTAGTCACCTTCTTATACTATTCTTGTAAGGAAATTATAATAGCATTTTTGCGATATAAGACGACATTTTCGGGCCATAACAATTAAAACATGAAACAGAACAAGTTGGCATTCTGTATAAGTGTAGTCACCTTCTTATACTATTCTTGTAAGGAAATTATAATAGCATTTTTGCGATATAAGACGACATTTTCGGGCCATAACAATTAAAACATGAAACAGAACAAGTTGGCATTCTGTATAAGTGTAGTCACCTTCTTATACTATTCTTGTAAGGAAATTATAATAGCATTTTTGCGATATAAGACGACATTTTCGGGCCATAACAATTAAAACATGAAACAGAACAAGTTGGCATTCTGTATAAGTGTAGTCACCTTCTTATACTATTCTTGTAAGGAAATTATAATAGCATTTTTGCGATATAAGACGACATTTTCGGGCCATAACAATTAAAACATGAAACAGAACAAGTTGGCATTCTGTATAAGTGTAGTCACCTTCTTATACTATTCTTGTAAGGAAATTATAATAGCATTTTTGCGATATAAGACGACATTTTCGGGCCATAACAATTAAAACATGAAACAGAACAAGTTGGCATTCTGTATAAGTGTAGTCACCTTCTTATACTATTCTTGTAAGGAAATTATAATAGCATTTTTGCGATATAAGACGACATTTTCGGGCCATAACAATTAAAACATGAAACAGAACAAGTTGGCATTCTGTATAAGTGTAGTCACCTTCTTATACTATTCTTGTAAGGAAATTATAATAGCATTTTTGCGATATAAGACGACATTTTCGGGCCATAACAATTAAAACATGAAACAGAACAAGTTGGCATTCTGTATAAGTGTAGTCACCTTCTTATACTATTCTTGTAAGGAAAATATAATAGCATTTTTGCGATATAAGACGACATTTTCGGGCCATAACAATCAAAACATGAAACAGAACAAGTTGGCATTCTGTATAAGTGTAGTCACCTTCTTATACTATTCTTGTAAGGAAATTATAATAGCATTTTTGCGATATAAGACGACATTTTCGGGCCATAACAATTAAAACATGAAACAGAACAAGTTGGCATTCTGTATAAGTGTAGTCACCTTCTTATACTATTCTTGTAAGGAAATTATAATAGCATTTTTGCGATATAAGACGACATTTTCGGGCCATAACAATTAAAACATGAAACAGAACAAGTTGGCATTCTGTATAAGTGTAGTCACCTTCTTATACTATTCTTGTAAGGAAATTATAATAGCATTTTTGCGATATAAGACGACATTTTCGGGCCATAACAATTAAAACATGAAACAGAACAAGTTGGCATTCTGTATAAGTGTAGTCACCTTCTTATACTATTCTTGTAAGGAAATTATAATAGCATTTTTGCGATATAAGACGACATTTTCGGGCCATAACAATTAAAACATGAAACAGAACAAGTTGGCATTCTGTATAAGTGTAGTCACCTTCTTATACTATTCTTGTAAGGAAATTATAATAGCATTTTTGCGATATAAGACGACATTTTCGGGCCATAACAATTAAAACATGAAACAGAACAAGTTGGCATTCTGTATAAGTGTAGTCACCTTCTTATACTATTCTTGTAAGGAAATTATAATAGCATTTTTGCGATATAAGACGACATTTTCGGGCCATAACAATTAAAACATGAAACAGAACAAGTTGGCATTCTGTATAAGTGTAGTCACCTTCTTATACTATTCTTGTAAGGAAATTATAATAGCATTTTTGCGATATAAGACGACATTTTCGGGCCATAACAATTAAAACATGAAACAGAACAAGTTGGCATTCTGTATAAGTGTAGTCACCTTCTTATACTATTCTTGTAAGGAAATTATAATAGCATTTTTGCGATATAAGACGACATTTTCGGGCCATAACAATTAAAACATGAAACAGAACAAGTTGGCATTCTGTATAAGTGTAGTCACCTTCTTATACTATTCTTGTAAGGAAATTATAATAGCATTTTTGCGATATAAGACGACATTTTCGGGCCATAACAATTAAAACATGAAACAGAACAAGTTGGCATTCTGTATAAGTGTAGTCACCTTCTTATACTATTCTTGTAAGGAAATTATAATAGCATTTTTGCGATATAAGACGACATTTTCGGGCCATAACAATTAAAACATGAAACAGAACAAGTTGGCATTCTGTATAAGTGTAGTCACCTTCTTATACTATTCTTGTAAGGAAATTATAATAGCATTTTTGCGATATAAGACGACATTTTCGGGCCATAACAATTAAAACATGAAACAGAACAAGTTGGCATTCTGTATAAGTGTAGTCACCTTCTTATACTATTCTTGTAAGGAAATTATAATAGCATTTTTGCGATATAAGACGACATTTTCGGGTCATAACAATTAAAACATGAAACAGAACAAGTTGGCATTCTGTATAAGTGTAGTCACCTTCTTATACTATTCTTGTAAGGAAATTATAATAGCATTTTTGCGATATAAGACGACATTTTCGGGTCATAACAATTAAAACATGAAACAGAACAAGTTGGCATTCTGTATAAGTGTAGTCACCTTCTTATACTATTCTTGTAAGGAAATTATAATAGCATTTTTGCGATATAAGACGACATTTTCGGGCCATAACAATTAAAACATGAAACAGAACAAGTTGGCATTCTGTATAAGTGTAGTCACCTTCTTATACTATTCTTGTAAGGAAATTATAATAGCATTTTTGCGATATAAGACGACATTTTCGGGCCATAACAATTAAAACATGAAACAGAACAAGTTGGCATTCTGTATAAGTGTAGTCACCTTCTTATACTATTCTTGTAAGGAAATTATAATAGCATTTTTGCGATATAAGACGACATTTTCGGGCCATAACAATTAAAACATGAAACAGAACAAGTTGGCATTCTGTATAAGTGTAGTCACCTTCTTATACTATTCTTGTAAGGAAATTATAATAGCATTTTTGCGATATAAGACGACATTTTCGGGCCATAACAATTAAAACATGAAACAGAACAAGTTGGCATTCTGTATAAGTGTAGTCACCTTCTTATACTATTCTTGTAAGGAAATTATAATAGCATTTTTGCGATATAAGACGACATTTTCGGGCCATAACAATTAAAACATGAAACAGAACAAGTTGGCATTCTGTATAAGTGTAGTCACCTTCTTATACTATTCTTGTAAGGAAATTATAATAGCATTTTTGCGATATAAGACGACATTTTCGGGCCATAACAATTAAAACATGAAACAGAACAAGTTGGCATTCTGTATAAGTGTAGTCACCTTCTTATACTATTCTTGTAAGGAAATTATAATAGCATTTTTGCGATATAAGACGACATTTTCGGGCCATAACAATTAAAACATGAAACAGAACAAGTTGGCATTCTGTATAAGTGTTTTCACCTTTTCATAAAATTCAGGACAGTAAAGATCGCATTTTATAGAGTTCTTCTCATGCCAGGAAATTGCATAGGGTCAAAATTTTGCCTTAATAATTTTTAAAAGCCTTAAATAATTTTTTAAAGCCAGCATATTGTGTAGAGAAAAATAAACCGAAAAAAATGCTTCGCATTAATTAAGTTACGTTGTGACAATTTTTTTACTTTTAATGAAATTATACCATTTTTGCGACGTAAAACAAATTTTTCATGCCATAGCAATTAAAACCAGAAACAGAACAAGTTAGCTTTCTGTATAAGTGTTTTCACCTTCTCATAAGATTAAGGACAGTAAAAATCGCATTTTATAGAGTTCCCCTCACACCCGAAACAGCATAGGTTCGAAATTTTGACAACCCTTGAATAATCTTTTAAAGCCAACATATTGTGTAGTAGAAAGTAGCACAGAGTTTATTAAGTTATGTTAAAAAAATTACTTTTGAATAAATTATACTTTTTTTGTGACGTAAGACGAAGTTTTAATGCGATAGCAATTGAAACTAAAAGCAGAACAAGTTTGCATTCTGTAGAAACGTTTTCACCATCTTGTAATATTTAGGACAGCAAAAATCGCATTTTATAGGATTCTGCTCATCCTAGTATTCTACAAAAGTTCAAAATTTTTAAGATCCTAGACTAGATATTTTTGAAGTCAGCATATTACGAACTGGAAGTTAGCATAAGCATATTTCGCTTTTATTTAAGGGGATACCTGCAACAACATAGTGTGTGATATCTCGATCCTGAATAGTTGTTGAAACATGGTATTTGTTTACGTTAACAACTGTTCTTTCCATTCTATTTCGAGTAAGCCAAGTCCGACAAGTATCAATTCCCTTAAGTGACACATTCTATATTCTTTCACGAAGATTCTTCAACAAATATTTCAATTCATCTACTACATATTTCTTACTTAACATAAAGCCTGGCTCAAAACCACGTTGAGGTAAACTAATTATGCATCGAAGTTGCCAGGTACATAAAAATATTACGGTTACAATAAAATACATAAACAAATAATAAATCTAAGTTAAGTAAAAGATGTAGACTAGATATAATTCGGTTTCAACAAATTTGTTGTGTGACACGGCTCTGTATTTAATTAACTTCACTTTAATTAACATTCTAACTTGTGTGGAGAGACTTAACTTTAACATGCCGCTGACGTCATAGATCACATGTGTGGGTATCTGTGATCTACTTCTTCTGATCTAGAAGTGCAAGTACCCAATAACATTGAAATAGTTATTATTTATAATTTGATGTTATCTGACTGCAAATAATAAAATATTGTAATTTATATTTTCTTATAAACGTCTTTCATTTGAAAGAATCTGAAAAGCTAATTGTTACTTCTGAAAATTAATTGTTAATGATTTGGAAATGATTTATATTCTAAACCGACATGAGATCAATTCACGATTGCAAGAACTCAAGTTGTTTGCTTATGCAACATCACAATTAACAAGGTTCTTGCGGGTCTAACAAATTTCGAAAAGTGGTAGCGAAAATGAAAGAATGTCGATATATTTAATTAAATTTATAATGGATTTTTGATTTTTTAAAGGACATATATCTATACGATTATGGTTCTTTATCAGATTTTTAATCGTTAACTCTTTGACCCAAAATTAAACATATTTTCCATACTTTCTTCATTATTTTGTATTAATTTAGGTCAGATTAAGGGGAAAATATTATATTTACATTTTAATAACATATGATTATAAAATACAGCATAAAACACCGGTGTCTTTTTCGGCATAAAGGTAAAATCTTCTAAAACACGGCTCACTTCCAAGCAATAATTTTTCAAATTTGCAGTTATTTGGATCTGAGAGAAGCATTTATTCATCTTTGAAATTTCAATTTCAATTATATCTCTGGAATTTCAATCAATTATTGAAAATTTTTTAAATATGAATGAAAAAAATTTTCAGATTCCTTTTCCTGGGATTTTATAATTTAGTTGAGGTATAACTACGATAATCCAGACTTTTTTTAAATAACTATTAGACTGTCTTCTATAGTCAAAAAATTAGAGCTTTGTTTGTAATAAAAGAGCCAGATAAAAATATATAAAAGAGCCACCGGTTTCTCATGGTAGCTTAAATAAAATCATTCCTATTACTTTTAACATAGTTTTACTGCTACTTCAGTTTCAAGATTCGTGAGAAGCCTGTATTCGGTATTATCTCTCTTTGGTATTCCAATTTTTTTTTCTTATATTCAGATATTAAGGTTGTATTATAAATGCGATTGCCTGTAAAATAGTTGGCAATGGTTTATTTCTTCTTACATTCGTCGAAATAACTTAGTAAAATTTTATTTTTATTTTTAAGGGAAAAAATTCATCAAGAGAAGAAATTGAGAGCCAATAGGGAAATATATTTTTAAATTGTTTTGGTTGGGTGTTAGGTTAATTTTTTGAAGTAGATGAGACATCGGTGTCCCTTTTATATATATATATATTTTTTTGGCACTCTAATTTCAAGATTTTCGTATTTTTTTAATTGTAAAAAACAGTATAATGGTTACTCAAAAAAACTGTTTGATTATAGAAATTAAATTTGTACTAAAATAGGAAAAAAGTAGTTTGAAATTTTTTTCAATCATACATAGTCAAAAATGTATCATTATTTCTATTTGCAAATTACAGAAATTTCAATATTGTTTCTCTTGGATCTAAATAACTGCGAATAAGTGCAAATAAGAAAATTATTGTTTGAAAGTGAGCCGTGTATGAAATATTTTATCCTTACCGAAGAAAAAGACACCGGCGTTTCAAGCTGTGTTTCATAACCATAAAGTATTGAAAAGATAAATATAATATTTTTCACCTATTTTGAACTAAATCAATAAAAAATAAGGAATAAAGGATGAGAAATATGTTTGATAAAGATCCTGCGTCTGAGGGTTAAGAAAAATTGTTCTTTTTTCTTCGTTTACTTTAAATGAAAATATTCAGATTTTTTTTTTTTAACATGATACAGAATTTTTTTAAAAAAAATCTGAAATACTGATTACCAGAGACAATTCTTTAAGCAGCGCCACTGGGACTTCTCAATGTCTGGTGACTGATATTTTAATAAACGATTATATGAGTAAATAATATTTAAAGAGTCGTTAAGTAAGAATAAATTTGAAAAAAAATCAGTTTTAGAATGTACAGAAGCATCAGGAATCTGTCAAAATTCAATTTTGGCATGAATATTTAGAATGAAGCTTTGGCTAGAGGATGGAACTAAAAATAAATAAAAATTTGAATAGCGAAACACTTCCTCACTTAAAGATTTTTAAAAACAAGTAATTAAAGTTCTATTTGGTCATTACGTAACTTGTCTTAACTTGCTGCTTTCAAAGCAAAATTTTATGGGTTTCTAATAAATCCCGAATTTGATTTGAAGGTTATTCATATTTTCACTATCAACTAAAAAATGGCTGACGTTCTCATTGCTTTTTAGCGCTCATTTGCAAATAAACTAATTTTTTAAAAATATCGATGTCTTCTTCTATAGACTAATAAGTAATGCAAGCAAAATATAAGTCCTCTCTGTTTTTCATTTTCTTTTTCTGTGGCTTGTTTGTGCATGAAAAAAATTGAAAAATCTTTGCAGCAGAAAATGTGTATTAAAATGCTTCTTAACAGCACGTCTGTAGTGTATTTCTTAAACTAAATGCAGACATGGAGCTCATCTACTATTCTACTATGTTCATTGCAAACGCTGTCTTAAAAGAAGTATTAATAATCCTGCTATTGGAAAATTAAAAATTTTTTTAATACTCATAACAATCAAAATTAGGACTCATGTCAGTATGGCGACATGATGACAAATGTCGTGATACTAACGACATGTTGACAATTTTATTATTCAACACGTGGTATGGAATTCAGATGCGTGGTAATCAAATGAAATAACAGAAAGTGTCTGAAACAAAAAATTTTGAAATAAAGGTTTAAATTTCAAATTTACATGTTGTGCTGTGATTTGCATTATGTAATGACAGTATAATTGTTCTTCATTTTTGGTCTTTTAGAATAGACTTCATTTAAATTTTTATAATTTTTAGATAATTAATTTTTAATATAATAATTTGTTAGTTCTTACTTTCTCTGTTTTCCTCATTTATATATTTATCTGGTCTCAGCATTTTAATCTCTATTTCGAATTTATGTTTTAATATTATTTAACCTTTTTTTATCATTTAATTTTATAAATACTAATCTTTAATCATTATGGGGTAATTAATTTTAGGATGTTATAGGTGACAATAATTTGAGATGTGTACCCTAATATAAATTATGTTATTTGGAAGTTCAGTTTTTTCTCAAATTTATCTACCATATTAAGCTTTTGGTCCACTAAATGAATACCAAGCTGGTCCTATTGGACCACTAATTTTGCATTTGTTGTTGTGAACCCTAGTCATTTTGATGAACATTTCATATGAGATCGTACATTACTATTCCGTGCTGTACGGTTCCCGCATGGGCTTGCACCCTAACGCCGCTTATGTCACCGCAGGTGAATATGACATCGTACAATACGATTTGGTGTTACAATAAATATAATTGTTAGATATTTTGGAGTGATATGATACCGTTTATATTCGCTCCAACCTAAATATGGCTCTTAAATTAAACACATCATTTTCTTTAACTTGATTACGTCATAATATGGTTCACCTTGAATGATAATATGGTTCGAATTAACAATTTATTAAAGATGCAACAAATTTGCACTCTGTTATGGTTTGAAGTACTGATATTATGGTACAACGTTGAACTGATTTTTCTTTAAGTATGTGGAAATTCAAACTGTAAGATAAGTTCCTAAAGGATTTTACAATTCTTTTATTGCTTTTGCATTGAACTTTTATTACTTATCCAATTTTAAAAAAAAAAAATCTAAGATAGCCATAAAAATAAGGTGCCAGACACTCATCAGACGGCCGGTCATTCAAGAGCCTTATTTTATCCCGCAGAAAAGGTCACTCTTAAATTAAGTTTGCATTTCTCATTTGTGCCAATTTTACAGATCACATTGCATATATTAGAATGCCTCATTCTTGTTTCCCAGAACATACAATGCCTGCACATATCATATTTTTCAGGAGGCAGATGCGACAAGGAAAAAGGGCTGTTGAAAGTCTAGTTCTAGAAAGAATGAATTGACTCACCAGAATATCGTTTTGGAAAAGTGGGTTTTGTATCACAATCTTGGTTGCATCTTTACCATCCCGTATCATCTGCTGCAGAAAACAGATTACACGATGTTGCATTCGGGAGAGCAACAGGTGAACCTTCTCTTTATCCCGCTTTTTGGAGGGGGTGGCCGGGCGGTATAGAATCCTAGGAGTCCTCCACCTGTGGCTCCACTGTTAGTATCGATCCGTCTTCTCCGAGCTAAATATAGTAACACTACCTCCTGCAATAATAAATAGCAGAAGTGGTGGCGGGGTGGTTTCCCCCCAGTCAGTCAGAAATCGCCTACCCCCTTTTTCCCGATTCTTTCTATTCCTTCATCCGGGATTTTTGAAGCTTCGGAATCGCGCTAGCCGTTCCAATGAATTTCCCCTCTTGATAGGGATTTCTACTGACTACTTCTCTCGGATTTTCGATTCATTAGACTTGATCCTGAATAAAGGGAAGGACAAATTCTTCTTTTTCCTGGGGCAAGGAAATGGTAACAAAAAGACTTATAGTAACAAAACGATGAATTATTAAAAGAAAATAGCTACGCTTATTGTTATAAATTGGAAATATGTAACTCAACTTTAAAAGATATTTGGATAATTCTCTGAAAATACGAAACTTTGTAGAAAAAAAAAATTTTTAGTAAAATGTTTTATCACAATAAAAAATTTTTATTGCAATTGCCGCTCTTATTGTAATAAATTGGAAATATGTAATTCAACTTTAAAAGATATTTCGGTAATTTTCTGAAAATACGAAACATTGTAGATAAAAAATTTATAGTAAAAATATTATATCACAATAAAAAATGTTATTGCAATAGCCGCGCTTATTGTAATAAATTGGAAATATGTTACTCAACTTTAAGAGATATTAGGGTAATTCTCTAAAAATACAAAACTTTGGGGAAAAAATTTAAATTAAAAATTTCTTAAATTTTTTAAAAAACATTAATTTAGTAACTCTAATTAATAATCTGTAACCCTAATTAATAATCTGTATTAATAATCTACGGTGTAGTTTACAAACATTATGCAGTTCACAATTATTCTTTGATGGCACTTAAATGTACAGCAACCAGGATAACGATATTGTATGGATTGGAAGTAAATTATTTATTGGTTTATGGATTGGTAATAAATTGGAATTAATTGGATTTATGAAGTGGTTGTAAATTGGAAATATGTAACTCAACTATAAAAGATTTTTGGGTAATTCTCTGAAAATACGGCACTTTGGAGAAACAAATTTAAATTTAAAAATCTTACAGTAAATTGTCGTATTCGGGGGAAATCAATTTCAATTGATTGCGCAATTGATCTTTAAATTCAGAAAGATCAATTGCAATTGATCTCTAAACTCTTCCACAAAGGTTTCAAACTCTGATTATGTCTGCTCCAGGGCAATTTATTGTCAAAAGCTGAATTAAATCAACGTATGACTTTCACATAAAAATAATAATTTTTTTGTTTGCAATTTGATTTGCGTGACGATGTTTATTTACGATGTTATCTGCTGTAAAAAATAGTTTTAAAAATTTTCCATATTTATTATCACGAGTTTTGTTTCACCAATTTAACGATAGTAAATAAGCTATTTAGCAAGTAGTACTTAACAAAATCATGAAATTATCGAATGGGTATCCTTTCGAGATATTTTAATTTAATCTCGTGAAACCTAACCAATAAAAAAGTCTTTGACATGAAACTGTATTTCTTTATTTCTTCTGAAAAGATTTGGATTCGAAAAATTTATGATTCGTTGAAATCGGAATACCATTCTGTAGATCTTTAAACTGCCCCTTTTTCCCCAAAATATAAGAACGTCGTGAGACTTCAGAATATATGGACAGATTATTGGAGCTAAAATTTGGCTGTTTCTTCTTAAAAAATTATTCATTTCATGCTTTTTGATTATTAATTTATAATTCTCAATCATGAAAATACTTTCGAAAACGCGAAAAACAATCCATGAACAACTAGCAACCATGAACAACTAATTTTAAAACACGTTTACGACCATTCCTTTTCTTTTTTCCGAATATATTTCAAGAAACTAAAACACACCAAAATATGAACCTCCGTGAGCATATTAATTTCCTCTAAAAGTTTATATATTGATTCTCACCTAAACTATAATCTTCAAACTACCAGAGAGCATTGTTATGAGACTTGATACAGATCATAATGGTCTTTAACATCGATTTAAGAAATGAATCTTGTCCTGATCTCGGTTTAATCCCTATATGTTAATTTATTTACGATTTCTTTTCCCCTATTTACAGGTTCTCTATTGTGCAATTATAAATTCAGAAGATAAGTCTTTACATTATGTTTTGGACATACTAAGGTTATAAAATGGACACCTATGAAATATTTGCTTATAAATTTTAACAGAGTAATTGTGATGGGATAAAAAAAAATTTAAGGTTAGTTAATTTTCAAGATGTTTCAATTTTTCATGTTAAAGCATACAGTTAATGAGTTCTTGAATATTGTTAACTAATTACCATTAAATTGCTAATTTTGTGCACTGATTTTAAAATAATAAAATTTTGAATTTTAAAAGTTAAATTCAGATTTTCTATCAAAAAAAAAAAAAAAGAATTAAAAATTCAATAAATATCCATTATAAACGTAAATCGCAATATATTTTCTCACATTAAATCAAAAATGCTTTTAGCTATTAGATTAAAAATGCAGGGATAGTTATCCATGACTGTTAGGTTAAGTTTAATACATCTTTAGCCTGCGTCGTCCAATTCAAAAAATGGCGCAACTTGTCAATGTCAAGAAAGACAACAGGTTTTGTTAAAATGAAAAGCGTTCGTGTTCTTAATTTAATTTTTTAATACTAATTTAAGAGTCACGTTAACGCTATATTATCTAAGGCTCATAAAAATTTGCAAAGATTGAGAATTATTCATTGATTTTTTGTAATTTTTATCTAAGCGAAAAAATCTTTGCTAAAGTGGCGATTTTTAAAGAAGTTTAATAACCTTTAAAATATTTAAGGTAAATATTCGTTCTAAGACCGCGATATTTCCTAATGGCAAGATGATATATATATATATATATATATATATATATATATATATATATATATATATATATATATATATATATATATATATATATATATATATATATATATATGTATATATATATATATATATATATATATATATATATATATATATATATATGTATATATATATATATATATATATATATATATATATATATATATATATTCACCATCTTTTAATTAATAAACAGCTTATGCAGAATATGGACTTATTATTTATCTGATATCGGGACTAATTTTCCCATATTGATAACGGGGTTTTGCTCTGTTATTACATATATATATATATATATATATATATATATATATATATATAATTCTTTATTATATCTTCCATTATTATATCTAATTAATTCTATAAATATAATTATTTTAATATCTTCTATTCATCTAAAATAATCCATTCAAAATTTAAGTCTAAAAAAAATACAAAAATTTTATCTCCTGGAAATATGCCAACTAACTGAACCATTCATCCGCTAAGTTTGAATTCGCGACATCAAAAATCGCCATTTCCTCTCTCATTCAACAAAAGGGACATTGCGCATTTTTCCCTACGCGTAGGGATTTTTCCCACAGCAGCTCCCACATTTTTTACATAACTATCGAGCCGTCCTCTATTGCCCATTATTTCCAAAAGCACTCTAATCCCTAGTCGCTGTTTTGTCTGGACTTGCATCGTACGCGATAGCTACATTCTTCTCCCCTTTCTTATTATAGCAGTTTTTTCAAGAATGCGTGGGTGGGTTAAAGTTTGAATGTAGCTGAATTTCATTCAAAGCTTTTCAGCTGTAGGGAAGGAGAAACATGAATGTAGGAGCAAGGAACGATTCATTGAATTCGGGAATAGTTTATTTTTCGTTGATCACGTCCCACTCAATCCAGGCTTATTTATCCTCTCAGGAAATTAATCAGCCATACATCTTTTATTTTTGTCACAACTGCAAACTATGAATATTAAAATAATTCTAAAAATAATTGGAGCATATTGTAAATCAGTTGAACTATTTACTAATGAATATGTTTTTTTATTTTTATTTTCAATAATACTTATCTGACATTTTCCAACCCTCTAACGTATAATTTAAATAACGTATAATTTTAATAAAAATTTTACGTTATTGACTTACATATTTAAACGTATTGTACGTAATTGTACGTAAACTATAATATTTTAGTACCTAAAATGACAAAGAGTACTAAATAAATTTATTACAGTCAACGCTCTTTAATACGTCCCCCCAATAATCCGAACTTCTACTATAATGACCGATATATGAAATACCGTTTGCTGTTCCATAAACAATGTTATTTTATCCCTCATTAGAACATCGGAACATTGTTATTTAACATTTTATTTTACATATTTGTACATTCCATTATAGCGACGGAAATTTGGTTTTATTTTTTTAAACCCTTTGACGCAGATGTTACTTTAATATATATTTTTTTCGTGTATATTTTTTCGTATATATTTTTTCGTATATATTTTTTCGTATGTATTTTTTTCGTATTTATTTTTTCCATGTTATTTATTTTTTATCTATCATTTATTAGTTACATGTTTTTTTTCCAATCTACGCAATGTTATTTTATCCCTCTTTAGAACATTCGAACTGAACAGTGCATTCCAATATAGCTACAGAAACTAGGTTTAATTTTTTTTTAACCCTTTGTCGCAGATGGAACAACAGTGTCCCTTTTATATTTTTTGATGTTCTAATTACAAGTAAAAATATAAATTAGTATATAAGTATATATTAGTATATAGTAAATTAGTATTATAAAAAAACAGTCTAATAGTTACTAAAAAAATCTTTTTAATTATCAAAATTATATTTTTATTAAAATATAATATCCAGAAAAAAAAAACAATGCGATTTTTTTTTCATTCGCATTCAAAAATTTATGAATAATTGATTTAGAAAATTAAAGAAATTTCAATGGTGAATAACTGTCTCTCTTACATTTAAATAATTGCAAATGAGTGCCAATTTGAAAAATAATTGTTTGAAAGTGAACCGTGTATGGAAGATTTTAAACAAAACAAAAAGCAAAAACAGACACCGGTGTTTCATGACGTATTTCATAACCATAAACTATTAAAATGCTAAATATAATATTATTCACTTACAAAAATTAATACAAAATAAAGAAAAAAGTATGAAAAATATGTTTAATTAAAATTCTGTGTCAAATAGATGATTCCAAGAAAATTACTCCAAGAACAGGATGCAAACAATTTTGCACTTTCAAAGCAAGCATTTTTCCTTTAACAATGAATCAACGTTTAGCTAAAGTCTCAAGGAAATTAATCAAATTAATCAAATATGAAACAAATTGAATGATCAATGAATAGAAAAAAGTTACAGGACCACTTATTTTTAATCTACATTATCCTAAACGTAATCTATGGTTACTAAAAGGCAAAAATACTGGAAGACGAAATATCGATTTCTTTTCCTTATCGAAGATGTGTACGTTTGCATCCTCGTGTGGAAATAAGAGTCTTCTACATGCACTAATAACCTTACTGATTTTCTTTCCAGATGTCTCTATAAATTCATCAATCCTATTTTTCTTGTCTTAAAATTGTATTTTTTTTATTTTATAACCGTCGTTGAACAGCCGACCCAACTTAATGGGTTTACGGCTACTAATGTTCAACTCCGTAGCCTTGTAATTTTGAACCCAATCCAGAAGACAAGGGAACTCCTGGATCGAGTATTGGGAGAAATTTGCTTTCGTGGAGGACTTTTTTGGTGGAGCTAACCCGCATTTGCGTTACATGGAGAGGAAGACCACGAGAACCTCCCACGGTTAGCCTGACGGCAAGGGGACTCTAACCCATGATCCGTCTACCACTGAGGATATTTCACGTCAGCACTGTGGTCAGTGCAAGCCGGATGCGGAATTCGTATCGACTGGGATTCGAACCCGGTTCGCCTCATTGGAAGGCGAACGCTCTATCCCCTGAGCCATCGCGGCTCTTAAAATTGTATTGTCTTTTTTTGTGAGAGGTCGTAATATGTGGTTTATTTTGGAGTAAAATACGGGGGTGCTTTCTGATTTTATTTTTGTTAGACTTTGCAGTTTTCTAGATGTATGTTATTTAGCTAAAGTGACTGCTCATAATCAGCGTAATAACATATAGTCCAGTCAAATAGTCCCGAAAATTCTTAAATGATTGCAAAAATTGGGTAGGCAAACATTAGGAGCAATTATTATTATTGTCATTATTATTATTATTTATTATTATTATTACAATTATCATTGTGTCAAACTTTGTACCAGAACTCACTTTTTAATCTATATTGAGCAATAACTAATTGAAAATTTGATTTATTTTCTTTTTCTTTTTATTTATTTTCTATATTTTTTACATTTTTTCGAAAAAATATCTTTTAATTTAAAGAGGACTGTCTCAGTATTATTAATGCTACAAGCTTTGTGTTGGTCTCAAATTGTAGATAATTTAATTGGTTAAAAAATAAAACAATTTACGAATTTTTTCATAACACCTATACTTTAGGAAAAATTAGGGTTAAAAATTGCACACGATGTTCGAAGAAATTGGAGAACTTGGATTTTTCATCACTGTGCAAACGCAGATAATATATAAAACATTTTAAACAATCTTTATACTATTTGTAATCATTTATGGTAATTTGACTGAACTAATATGCTTAAAACAGAAATTAAAAATTTTGAAGGAAGTGGATAAAAGAATAATGTTTTTTATCAAAATGTGTTCAGTTATGTTTAAACATTTGTTATGGTTTTGTGTACTCGCGTTATAGCGTACGTTTTCGTTTAGACCATAGGGGTTGTTATATCTAGAGTCGACTGTATAAGTATGTATAAATAGTAATATTTATAAATATGAAATATTTAATGTTAGCTGGTATATTCATACACATAAGTAGTTTTTTGAAAAATATGTTTTATTTATTAATTTTAATAGTTTTAGTGTTCTAATAATTTCAATGTTATCAAATCATAAAATTCAGTTAAGCTATAATGAGAAATCTTTTCCAAGCTGTCCCAATCTATATTAGTAAATATTTTATCTGATACTTTTGATTATTTTTTGCATATTAATAACACAAATTCTCCGTAGTTAAACTATAGAGCTGTAATACAAATAGAGCAAGTCTGCTGTTATATTTCCCCATCTCTTTTCGCCCCAAGCATCAGACTTCCCTCAGTCACGTGATCCTTCTTATTCAGCGATGTGACAGTTGAGTGTTTGTGAGTGTTGAGTGAGTATTAGTGTTTTGCAAGCATCAGAAGTGTTAAGATTGGGTCTGTTTTTCAAAAAGACTTTACCAAAATAAAAATTATTTCAGATTTTCATTTTTTTTTTTTAAATGTGTATAGTACAAAAATTATTTACATTTTTACAAAATTAAGAAAATCTTAATTTCTTAATGGTTTAAAAACGGAAAAAAATCTATCTTTCGGTAAAACTTATTACTATTTGATTCAGTAGTTTTCAGAAAAACTTAATTTGTAAAATTCCAGTATATTAAGGTTTTTTTTTTTTTTTTTAATTCATTTATTTATAAGGCCGACCGGCCTGTGTAGGGGGCAGGGAACTGTCCTTGCATCAGAAAGGTTCTGGGTTCGAATCCCAGGCAAAGGCATGGATGTTTCTTTCTGTGTGTTCTATGTTCTTTCTCCTTTGTGTGTGTGAATGTGACCTGCCCTATAAACGGGTTTGTGGTTGAGTGAATGGTGTGGCAGAAGTCGAATTCCTGACCATGGATGGCGCCACTGAAAAACAGGAACAATCGCACCCTCTCTGCCTAAAAACAGGCGCACGACAAAAACAAAAAAAAAAGAAAGAAATATTTATGAGGAAGTATATGCAAAATGTATTTAAATATAAATCCAACATCGTAAACATTAGTATAAAGTCTTGTAAAATAATGAATATCTTTCCATGTTTTACAACTTTAATACTTCTGATAGTATTCTCGATTTCTTTCTTTTTTTTTCATGAGCTTTTGCAATTAAAAAAGCTTTGTCGATTTCAGTTTAAAAAAACCTGGGGATATTATTAAAGAAATAATAATTTAATGTTAAAAATCTTTTATCTATTTATAAAATGGTTTTGTATTAATCTCTCATAACTCCTCTTATCCATGAGCAAATTTGTGTTATAAACAAAATTAACCTGAATCAAGCTACTGAAATTAAAGAATATTGAAGAATTTTTTCTTTCGAAAACATCAGAGATAGTAAAAGTATACAACAAAAATGAACGAAGAAGAAAAGAAACAACAATGTTGCCAAAACTTCGCCTGCTGCATTTTAGCACTAAAATTGAAAAGAGTTATGTTATTAATAATGATTCTGGCTAAGTTGTATTCTTACTCGTTTATATTTACTTGCAAGATAGATTTAAAAGAATAAATTTGAACTTTTGAATTAATAAAATAGAATAATCGGGATTAATATAATGTTTTAAAGAAAAGAAGAACATTCTAAAAGTTCATTTATGTAATAAATAAAACAATTGTAATTCAAAAAATAGGTGATAAATTAATTTACGTATGAAATGTATAATGTCATATTTTAACAAATTTTTCAATGCAAACAAATGCGGCATAAGAAACCACCATTTCTTAAGATTTTTAGCTTTAAAATTATAGCATCATTTTTCTTCCATCGAAATAACAAGGAGAAATGGAAAGTCGAAAATACTCTTTCTCGCTTCCCTTCTACAATTACGTGATTTTATTATGAGGATAAAAATTTACCTGATATTCGCGATCTATTTTATTCCTCTTCTATGAATTAAACTCTCCTATAACAGAGGTTTTAAATATTAATATTTTAGTGCCTGAAAGGATAAAAAAAAATATTTAAAAAATCTAATATTTATACCAACATAAAATATTTCATAATTTTCATAAAATATTTCGATTAAGCCAAGTATTTACCCAATAAAAAATTTAATTTCCTAATAAAATAATACTTGTAATCTAATAACAGATATAAGTTTTAGTGTATTTAATAGTGAACTGGATGCTTGGGTCCAAGCCCCCCCCCCCTTTTCGCCTTCAGAATGTCACTAGTTGGTGGAATTAATTATTAATGACTTCATAAATCATTTAATATAGTTTGCTGTTTTCTCAAATAATAATAATAATTTCATGTTTTGTTGTCTACTTTCTTAAAACGATTAATAAATGCGGGGAAATAATTCAGTAAACAGGCGTGGCCAATGTCTGCTAGATAATGTCTAGACATTTGATTATATAAATTTTGCGAGACCGACAGGTTAATCGTTAATAAATTAAATATGATTTGAGAACTAATATTACTTCTACTTGCGAACACTACAAATGCTTGAAAGTAGTCAATTAAAAGATTGTTCATAAAATTAAGCTTAAAATGAGAAAATTTTAACATGTTTTAAATTTTAAATATAGGAAGTAATATTAGTTGAATTCTGAGATTATTTGTTCGCATTTAAGCTGGAGAAAATTTTAATGAAATCTATTCTAATCGGAAAAAATAACGAAATTCCAAAAAATTTTACGGGTATTAATTAAAATAATCAGTACTAGATGTGGGATAGAGTTTTAGATAATGGATTTTCATTTATTCAGATAAAATATTTGGGTGTAGGGAGAGGGAGGAAATACACATAACAATGGTGCATAAAGAGTTATTTGCTTCTTCAAGCACTAGTTTCTAAATGACGAGATTTTTCGAATTATTTTTTCATGTTTCGCATAGCTCCGCGCCGCTAGAGTCTTCACCGTGATACTGCAACCATATTGCAAAGCAACTAATCGTAATCGGTAATACAAAATCTAAAAAAAGAATCTTAATAGACCACGATTTAAATAAATAAGCTAAAAAAATTAAGTTTGAAAACTTTTTAAACAATTTCTAAATTTAAAAAAAAAAAAAAATCATATTATGTAGAAAGATTCCCTCAACAAAAAGTACGTGCTCCATAAAAGGCGAATTTTTTTTATAAATGTAATAAGCAAGATTGTTACAAAATAAAATTGTTTTGTTCTAGTTTCATTGAGGTATTGGTTTAATAATGGGTAACAAAATCTTGGGGACAGAAAAAAAGAAACCCAAAAATAAAATACTGTCTGCCTAACCAGTCGCTATAGAATTTAGGGCTGTCTGCTTCTACGGAAATACATTTCATAGAGGTGAACTATTAATACTTACCGTAAGACTAACCGTGGGAGATTTTCGTGGTTTACCTGTCAATGCAATGTAAATGCTGGTGAGTTTCAACAATAAGTCCTCCACTGAGGCAAATTTCTCCTAATACTTGATCCAGAAGTTCCCTTGTCTTCTGGATTGGGTTCAAAATTACAAGGTTACGGAGTTGAACATTACTAGTCGTAAATTGCAATTAAATCAGGGTCATTTTGCGGACACTTTAATAATTTTTTGGATCGAAAGAGAGCTTTGATGCTAATATGAATTCAATTGATGGGTGTCAAGAATTTTCAAAATATATAGATAGCCTAAAAAATATTTCTAAAATATTTTTACATTTTTTTAAAATTTTGTCCTCTCACTCTATGTAGTTAACACAGAAATCGATTAAATCGATGATGATGCAAATATGATATGAGGCGGGTAAAAAAATTCTGTGTATTCAACATTTAATCTATACTATTGTCTATTTTAATTACAGGTATTGCTCCACCCTTGTTTTCCGATTATTATTAACAGCTGCGTTTGAGGAGGTCATTTGGCAGACACTTTAAAGCCTTTTTTATGATTTTTTGGATGAAAATAGAACTTTTATATTAATATCAAATCAAAGGAGAGGTGTCCAAATTTCTAAAAACATATATATTTGCTGAAAAAATATTAATAAAAAGTTTTTAAATTTTCTATTTTGTCCTTATCATTCTATGCAGTTAGTACAGGTGTAGCAGAAATCGATGATGTTGCAAATATGATATAAGGCGAGTTAAAAAATTCTGTGTACATTTAGTGTATTCGATTTAAGTGTATTGTATTTCGATTGCAACTCTTGAATACTCTTGACCCTTTCTCTTTCTTTCTCCTCCTCTTCTCAGTTGTCAAGGAATGTACTACACTATTTTTCTCTTTCTTAATATTTTTCGTATTGAATTGTCAAAAATATTTTTTTTAAATTTTCATGACGTTTTCTATAGAACTATATTTAATTTGGTTTTTAGTTCCAAATAGTTACCCAATTTAAAATTGTTTAATCGATTTAAAAATCAAGAGAGAAACTAACGTACTTCCTTTACCTATGACTTTCCACACGCTAATGGATAAATCATGTGAGGTTTTGCCATAGGTAGTGAGTTTTGCTCTAATCCACCTGTAGCCCTATTCGATCGCCAATACTATTGTTTATTCCGATTATAGGCAATGCTCTCCTTTGTTTTAACATTATTATTAAAAGCTGTGTTTGCAGGGGTCATTTAATGGACATTTTAATGTTTTATTATTATTTTTTGGTTCAAATTAGAACTTTAAAATCAAGTCAAAGGATATGTGTCAAAACTTCTAAAAACATATACATATGCAAAAAAATATTTATAATTTTTTTTAATTATTTCATCCTTGCCCCTCGTGGCCACTGTCAAAATTACAATAGTTGACCAGTAACGAAATTTCCTGATTTTGCCAAGTTGTCGCTAAAATCGATGTTTATGCAAACATTATTTAAGGCGAGTAAAAAAATTATCTGTAGTATAATAGTTCTAGAAATTTCTAGTTTTAATGCAATTCACAGGAGTTGTGCGAAAATTGTCTAAAATCATACCGAAAGTTTCAGGGTTTCCTAGCCAATTTAATAAATAGGAGTGTGCCTCACTGACTAAAGTTGTCACTCAGAGAGAAGTATCAGACATTAAGTACTAATTTATAGTTTAAAGTTAGCTACAGCTTCAGTTATTCTCCCACACTGATCTGCTACTTTGCTCTTACACACCACTATACCAGTTCCACTATCACGCATGAAGATGGGAAATATCCGCACCACGGACAAGAACATTGTTACAGCCTCAGTCCAAGTCCAGTTCAAGAGTAGAGATGTAGAGATATGTAGCCTGCTTCTAGTAGTGTTCTGACCTAACTAACTTAGCTCTCTGACCAGTCTGAGGTTGTAAAAGCTGTGTTTTGTGGTGCACTACACTGTCAATTTGAGCTGTAATTGAGTGCTAGAATAGCTGTATTTTCTGCTAATTAATTTTTGGAGCTTTATTCACCTCCAAAGATTGTTTAATTCATCTCCAATCAAAACGAATCATTGTGCTCTGTACGATATATTTTGACAGCTGATATAGCAAGGCTTGCTTAAGAAAAAGTTCGATTGCTTCCACGCGGTAAATTTTTGTTGATGCCTTTTCAAATATGGAAAAAGAAATGCAGATTAGGCATATTTTACTCCCTTACTATCGAAAAGGTAAAAGTGCTGTTCAAGCACAATAAAAATTTATCCAATGTGC
Source organism: Parasteatoda lunata (assembly GCA_949128135.1). Classification (NCBI taxonomy): domain Eukaryota; kingdom Metazoa; phylum Arthropoda; class Arachnida; order Araneae; family Theridiidae; genus Parasteatoda; species Parasteatoda lunata. The sequence goes on from OX421975.1 coordinate 49,811,617, forward strand.
ATCGAGAAAAATCATCAATGCAAGATAAGAAATATTTTTTATCACCTAAAGGGTTTACTGGAGAAGGTCCCCATAAATCACAATGAACTCTTTCCAAACATATTTTTGTATTTCTATGACAAATACGATTTCGTTTTAGAGATACGCTTGTGGATTTGGTAATTTTGCAACTATAGTCGAAAATTGTACTATAGTACAATTTTCGTTTTTACTTCTGCTTAAGTTTTCAATACCTTTTACTACACTGTTTTTACTCAGATTTTGAATTAACGGCATATTCACATGACAGAATCTTCTATGTACAATATCTAAATTTAAAGTTGAAATTAAAACTACATTCTTACTATCAATAGTTTCGTTAAGTTTATCTTTAAATTTAGTTGGATATCCATTCAACACATACAATTTATCTTTTCTGTTTACAGTAAACATATAATTATTAAATTTATCAAAAAATATCATCTTATAGTCTCATTATCATCTTAAATTACGCCTCGTGTTGGGCACATATAGAACATTTTTTTAAATAATTTCTACCTTATTAATGTCCAATACTGTAAAATTAATATGTCCTACACCAATGGCAATCGTGGAACTGTTTGTGTCACCAACCAGAGCTTCTGTCGGTGCAATCCTTTTAAACCAAGAAAACCAGTCTCTTTCTTTACAGATGTGGGATGTTGAGCAGAATATATTAGAAATTCCCCGATAAATTGATTAGCATTTGGTGATTCCACACACAAAGATTCAGCATTTTCATTCAAGCTCAAATTCTTTTTCACATAAAAACGCTTTCTTTCGACGTTGCATATTCACTTTCTTGTAGCATTTATCCTCAGTGTGACCCAATTTTTCACGTTGTAGTTGCAGTTAATTTACGTCGCACTAGAGCTGCACAATGGGCTATTGGCGACGGTCTGGGAAACATCCCTGAGGATGATCCGAAGACATGCCATCACAATTTTGATCCTTTGCATAGGGGATGGCACCCCTGCTTCGGTAGCCCAACGAAGTCGAGCACTTTACGGTAGAACAGTTTAACGAGGACCAATACCGCACACCCTCGGTCCCTACGCATACTGATCAAAGTAGTCACCCACCCGCACACTGACCGCAGCCAGTGATGCTTGACTTCGGTGATCTGCTGAGAACCGTGTCTTAATCAGTCCACTGCGGGACCCCAATTTTTCACAGAACTTGCATACTACAGAACGACGAGGATTTGTTACTTCTAATTTCTCGTTAGGGTCCAGACTGCTTCCACTGAAGTTTCTCTTATTCTCTGCTTGTCTTTTAGCATCAGACTTTCGAACTTTGGTTGAATAAGCATCATTTACAAACGTAATCTTGTTCTCGTCTTTTTGTTTCAGTTCAATCCTTCCAGATTCCGTAATTAGTTGCTTAGTAATTGAATCGATCGTGAATTCTTCATCTTTTACTCTGTGGAGAATCTGTACCAAGTTATCATATTCAGAAAGCAGATATTTTATCAGCTGAAAACACACTGATATTGAAGGCATTTTAAAACCAACATCCTCAATTTATTTATTCTTCTCCGCCATTCTTTTGCTGTATATTCTGATCGTTTCTTCGTCGGGTGAAAATCTTGTGTTAAAGAAATCATCTATCAAGCCAGAAAAACGAGCTCTCGACGTAGGATCAAAGTTTATTTTCAGCGTTTCCCAAGCTGTCTTACCGTCTTCAGTATCAGCAATCTGGGATTGGTATTTTCTTTCGATTCCCTTGTAGATTGTCGTGTAGGCTCTCTGTTTCATTAGAAGATGAGCCAATTTGTCTCTCTCAGCTGCTGTATCATCAAGTGGTATTTCTTTTCCAGTTATAAAGTGCCAACATTCTTTTTCCATTAGCAAAACTTTCATATCAATTTTCTAGCTTCCATAATTAAAATCTCCGAGCTTTGGAAAGGCAAAAACTGTTCCATCTGTAGACTCAGCCTTATTGAAAATTAAAGACTAATTTCCACTTTTCACTCGTTATTAGTCTATTTATTCCCTGTTCAAGACCAATGGTTTGCGGGTTCGAGGCCCATAACCAACTGTTGATGCGTTAGCAGAGCAAGCACAGTAGTGAGTGAAAGTGTTAACTCCTATGAAAATACTTGAAGATTTAAACATTTCTTTATATTACATACAGTACCATCTCGATACAGCATACAACTGAAGATCTGGTGAAGAGACGAGACACGTGCTTACAACAATGCATGTCTTATATGCAGACTCCATAATGATGTGCACGGATGACGTCCCTTACGTTATCTGAAAATAAAATATCTGTTGCCAACACACGACCGAAACTTAATTCTGTTAATTTAATGTATTCAGAGGAGTAACAAACCAAGCCAAATCATTAGGCTTAGCGGAATGAAAACAACTCGGTAATAATATTAACCCACTGACGGTTCTGCACGTAAAAAGTCGTAATTTAATATGAAGTCTTCCCCACATAGCAAAACCGGTTTTCCCATGTTATTAGATAGGGAAATAGGGTGGTATAGGGGAGAAACATTCGCCCAATTTTGCCCTTTCGCTAAACCGCCAGGGGGTTAAATGCCAAATATAATAAATAATAAGGAAAATAAATGTATCTTTTATGATTGGGGAATGGATTTTTTCTTGTGAAAAAAGATTTTACCACACTTATTTAAAGAATATCAGTACCATATTTTATTTAAAGAATCTTACTAACGAAAATTTTGCTTTCTTAATTGCCGAAGAAAAGTCTAAATGGTTCACTAAAAATAAGCACATCTAGAACAATAGTGTTGCGCAAACGTTGATTTACATCTTTTCTTGATATCGTTTTGTGTTATTGCAATGCACAATCTGATGATTTATTTAAAATGTGTTCTGACATAGGTTTATGATATTATTTTGTAATATTAGAATGATCTTTCGCTAATATTTCTGAAATCTTTCCTATTTTAGTTTTAACTAAGATTATCTTATTTTAAACTGTAATGATGAAAAAAGAAATGACTGAATGATATTTTGGCAGCAATATAATATATACGTATATATATATATGAATGAAAAACCTTGAAACAGAAACTTTCACTAAAAACTCTAACATGAAATTCTTAAATGACAAATAAAGTGTGACTACTTGGCACCTTTGTCTTCTGAGTTGGGTTCAATTTAAGAAGGTAATAAAAGACAAAAAATTAATTGCAGAGATAATTTTCCAAATCTAGTTCAATAAGACACAACGATTAAAAATACCATTTTCTTTAGAAAATGGTATTTTTAATCGGTAAGAGATAAATTATTAAGTTTGAAAAAAAAATATTGCATTGTTTGTGTTTGGGAATTGTAATTTATCATGAAAAAAATAAAATAAAAAATATTATAAAATAGAAATATTTTTTTTTTTTTTTTTTTTTTTTTTTGATACTAACGATTAATTTTGCAAAATGCATAGGTTGGGTAATTGCGATCAAAAAAAAAAAAAAAAAGTTATAACAAACAAGAAAGAGAAAAAATAGAAAAAGCAGTTTTTTTTAAAATTTTAATGCAATTTTTTTTTTTCAAATTATTTAAACTAACAACTATTTAAAAAATACTATTACGTAAATTAACAACTACTTAACAAAAATAAATAATTAAAAATAATCTAAGTTAACAAGTTTAAAGTTTATTTTCATGCATTCGACCTTTTTAATTAAAGCTTATTTATTGCACATCATTTTGATACTTATTGTAACTTTAAAACTAAAAGATCTCGGCAGTATAAAGTTACGCATTTTATCGATTACAAGTATGAAATAAAATTATTAAAAAAATAGAAAATAATAAAATAATCATAAATATAATAAAATGTTTATAAATAACAATATAGTTATAAATAGAAAGTTATAAATTATGGATAAATTAAATAATCATTATTTTCTTAAAGCTATAAGCTTTCAATAATGTATTTATAATTTCAAAGTTTCGTACACTTATGATGAAATTTCTGAATGAATCATTTACACTTATTTTTTAAAAGGAGTCAAAGAATGATTTTTGGAAAATTTAAGAATTAAAGACATATTTGATTTCCTGTTGTCATTTTTACTTTAAGAATTTTTCTTTCGCTAACTGTTAGTAAATATAGTTATAAGTGAATCTATTCATTTATAATAAATAAAATCGTGCAAACAAATTTAATATAAGTTAAATCCTCGAAGAAAGAGCAAAATTTGAAATAAACAGATGTTTAATTTAGACTACGCAATTGTCAAAATGAATGGGAAATTCACCCCCATCCCCTTTCAGAAAAAATGCACCCTTCCGTGTACTCTGAGAAAGAGGTCATGATCCCCTAGTTAAGGGAAACTCTTACTCTTTCAGCATAAATAAACTTCAAGAGGAGTAATTTTTTGTAAAAAACACTCTAAATTATCCTTTTAACATGATTCAAAGCACTTTACTTTCAAATTAATACTATTATAAATTGAACAAAAAAGCTCAAACATAATTTAGTAAAAATATACTTCCACATTATAGTTAATTCCTCAAAGCTGCTATCAGTGCTTCTAGTTTTTACAAATAATAAACAGACCTTAGACCACTTTATTTTTTAGATAATAAATTGAAAATAACAATGAAAAAAGAATTGAAAATAAATATAAAAATAAAACTGAAAAAAATAATACAATAAATAAAAAAATATGGAAAAATAAAATACAGTTTTGTTACTTTTCCGTAACATAATATACTGGCTTTTAGAAATCTCCAACTTTTCTATACTCCTGTACTACATATAATCAGTGTATATACATGTGTACAGTCCGCAAAAAAACAAAACGAATCACCCTGAATAACTTTCGTTCTAATGATCGGATTTTCACAAACTAAGTGTCAATCTTAATGGTTTCTGGGGGTGACTTCAAATATGCTAATTAATTAGTGCTAACTATTAATTAAGTTACGAAATCAGACACAAAAACGTACTTTCTCTGAATAAACATATATTTTTTTTTTTTACATATTTGGAATCTTGACTCTCGAAATAGGGGGGGTAGACAAAATTTCGAAAAAATTGGGTGGTAAATTAGGTCACAATAAAGAATAGAAATAAATGTAGAAAAAGAAAAAACAAAATTAAAAATATGACCACTGAAGCCGAAGTCTTCAGGGGGTACCGGCCCCAGTGGCCAAAAAACAAAACCTTTTCTATTGAGGAAGAAGGCAAAAGCCTAAAAACCTTCCTCAGTACCCCGAAGGTTTTGTTTAAAAGTCCAGGAGAAAAAAACAAGCAAGACATAAAACTAATACAGAAAAGAAACTCATACAACTCATCAAAAACTCAAATTCTTCAGAAAATAAAAATCAACAAAAAATAAAAACTCACATAAACATGTGACACATAAACAATGTGAGTTTTTATTTTTTGTTGATTTTTATTTTCTGAAGAATTTGAGTTTTTGATGAGTTGTATGAGTTTCTTTTCTGTATTAGTTTTATGTCTTGCTTGTTTTTTTCTCCTGGACTTTTAAACAAAACCTTCGGGGTACTGAGGAAGGTTTTTAGGCTTTTGCCTTCTTCCTCAATAGAAAAGGTTTTGTTTTTTGGCCACTGGGGCCGGTACCCCCTGAAGACGTCGGCTTCAGTGGTCATATTTTTAATATTTTTAATTTTTTTTTTCTTTTTCTACATTTATTTCTATTTTTATTCTCTTTTTTTGAAAATTCTGCTGCTTTTTAGCGCATTTTTTTAAAAGAAGTTTTGTTCATTTTGTTTAGATATTAATTGTACTCTTTTAGTAATGTCACAATAAAGATTTATATATATGGCGAAAGTTTAAAAAAATGCCAAATTACCTCGCCATATAAAGTGAAACAATTTAAAACAACCATAAAGAAACTCAATGAATGACGAGACGTCATATTGTGTGTCTCTGTTGCTATAGGCAACCAAGAAGAGAATATTTGGATCTGCTTTATATTCGTTTTAATACTTTGAAAATAAAATTTGAATCTAAAATGAAGAAATGAAAAGGAAATTATTTTTCATTTTCCAATATTTCAAAATTTAAACGTTGAACTTATTATGTGACATTTTTTTTTTTTTTTAAGATGTTAGTTGTATAAAAATGATGCACTAAAACCAAATTTAATTAATTTATTATAAACTTATGATTTATGAAGAGTTGTATGGCTAATTGCTTTTACACCTCAGTTCAAGTCTTTCAGGTAAGGAAAAGAAAAAGAGATCCTGCAAAAAATTTTGGGCATGATTCTGATGCGCAATCAGAAGGTTTTATAAAATCCACGGTATTTCTTTTCAATAAAATTGAAATATATATATATATATATATATATATATATATATATATATATATATATATATATATATATATATATATGTAATACAAAAATTATAATACTTTTGTATTAATAAAAGAATTTAAACTCTTTCGTTTTCATAAAATGTCTTTGTTAAAGAATAAGCGTAGAGAGATTCTATTTTGGGAAGTCAAGGCTAATAACATACGATTGAGTTATTTTTAGAATCTCTCCCCCTTTCACTTCCATATAAGGAAGCAAGAAATGATTTTCCTTAATGCGTAAGGATACAAGTATGTCAGCGACTGTGCCTGTTTACTCAAATATGTGTTTGTATAAAACATAGGAGCAATAGTTTTTGCGTGGCCTTTCCATGATGTTGTGATCCTGATTAGATGTTCCAGAATTGTCCGAAGTCTTGTCCACCCTCTCCCTTGGGGAAAGCGGATGTGGACTGTTATCAATACCAACCTACCGTTAATAAACCATTTTAGAACGTATGATGGCTTACGACTGCATTATTTAAGCTATCTATAACACAAATAAAAGGGGTTTTAGCCCTTTTATTACAAGACGCCAGGATGGTTACTTACTGAGGAAACTATTGTTATCTATTTTCGGGCTGACTACAACGTTGATAAAACCTCATCCCGGGGGACGAAAGAAGAAAGTTGCCTATTCCTCAGTGAAAAAAAGAATGAAGGAAGGAAGGACTGAATTCACCACTCGATCTTTAACTACCCGTACCTTCATCGCTGTGAGAATGTTGACGTTGGCTCGAGCTCGTCACATGCCTCTCTGAAACCCATAGTGTTGATCGAGATGACCGTACAGTGTCCAATCTGGAAATGACCGATGACCCTACAATTCCGTAGTGCTCAAATCGTGAAAACAAAAGTGAATGTGCGCGATTTATATTAAATTTAGAGAGAAGCTTTTTGCTTCTTTATTAAAAGTTCCTTTCACATGAAGGTCGGCGGAAAATTTGGCGAGTGAAAAAAGAAAACAAAAGTGAATGTGCGCGAATCTAAAGCATGAATATTCAGGAAGTGCAATGATATTTTTTTTTCTTGCTCTTCAACGAAAAACAAAAAGTCATGAAGGCCGAAAGAAAGTACTGTAGATATATTTTTTTTTTTTTTTATCCTCTTATTTTTCTTTCTCACTAGCATGATTAAATAGTTTATCGATATCGGAGATGAGTAGTGTTTTAAAATTTTCATTATGAATAACTGAGTATATTATATTTTGAATAGTTAGATTGCATTTCTTGTGTTTAGATTGCTTTTCTTTAAAATTATTATATAATAGTGTATTTTTATGCATTTAAAATGTTTTTGAGGGAAATAAATGTGTTTCAAACGTCAATTAAATTTGTGACGACAAACAAAATTCAAAACTTTTCAGAATTTCAAACAAAAAACAAAACTAAAAGAAATTTGTAATGCTTTTTTTTTCGGACTTGGTCAAAACTAAATATTCCTATTAAAAATGTGAAAAACTAAATGTTACCCAAACAAAAGGACATTTCACACTTAACAAATTGTGTGAGTTTCCCCTTATTACGATAGGCGAAATTGTTAACTCAGCTAAGTTTTTAATACTTGATACTGAGTCAATGTATGCTTTAGTAGGGTTGCAGACTTGCAAAGATTTTTGTTTGTTTTTTGATTGTGTCGGGCCAGTTGTTACTCAAGTTGGTAAGAGACTGATCATCTCAGCTAATTCTAACAATGACAACTTATCCTTGCACATTAGACAACAGAATTCTCATAATGTTAAGGCCAAAAATTGTGAAAAAAGAAAAAATGGAAGTTTAAGATGTTTCAACAAAAGTAAACATTTTGAAAAAATAGAAGTTTAAGATGTTTCAACAAAAGTAAACATTTTGAAAAAAGTAAAAGTCTAAGATGTTTCAGTAAAAGTAAACATTTTGAAAAAAGTTTAAGATGTTTCAGTAAAAGTAAACATTTTGAAAAAAAAAAAAAATAATGTGAGGGGTAACAAAAATAAAAAGAACAGGAAAAATAGGAAAAAGAAAGAATGACCAAGAAGTTAATAACAAAAAGTACAGGAAAAATAGGAAAAAGAAAGAAAGGCCAAACATTTCAAATGATTCGAAGATAGAACTAGGTAATGGGTGCATACATTATCAGGTTAACATCGACGAAAAAATAACAAAAATAAAAAGAATTGTTTAAGTAAACAAAATTTTGAAATAGTTCATGTATCAAAGCTTAGGAAATATCACAACCCACAAATTTTGAAATTAAATCATGAATAGTGAATTGAATTCATTTGCATAAAATTTTGTATATTTTTGTGTGAAAAAAAAAATTTTTTTTTTTTGAAAATTTTAGTAGAATAGTTATATTTCATTTATATATTTCAAAATATATTTCATTTTTCTTTCTGTTTAGTTGCCTAAACAGATAAAGTGTATTATCATGTTTTTATTATTGTCATTGTATATAGTTGTTTTTTTTACAGATAATTGAAAAAATGTTATTTGTAGTAGTGAAAAGGAACAGTCGTACCAACATAAATTTTAAAAGTTCAGAGAATTCTAAATTTTATTATGATTTCTTTTTGGCTTGCCAAAAATCTTTTTTTTGGGGGGGGATGTAATACAAAAATTATAATACTTTTGTATTAATAAAAGAATTAAAACCCTTTCGTTTTCATAAAATGTCTTTGTTAAAGAATAAGCGTAGAGAGATTCTTTTTGGGGAAGTCAAGGCTAATAACATACGATTGAGTTATTTTTAGAATCTCTCCCCCTTTCACTTCCATATAAGGAAGCATGAAATGATTTTCCTTAATGCGTAAGGATACAAGTATGTCAACGACTGTGCTAGTTTACTCAAATATGTGTTTGTATAAAACATAGGAGCAATAGTTTTTGCGTGGCCTTTCCATGATGTTGTGATCCTGATTAGATGTTCCAGAATTGTCAGAAGTCTGGTCCACCCTCTCCCTTGTGGAGAGCGGATGTGGACTGTTATCAATACCAACCTACCGTTAATAAACCATTTTAGAACGTATGATGGCTTCCGACTGCATTATTTCAGCTATCCATAACACAAATAAAAGGGGTTTCAGCCCTTTTATTACATATATATATATATATATATATATATATATATATATATATATATATATATATATATATATATATATATATATATATATATATATGAAGTATGAAATAAACGTCCTGAGGAGGTTATTATGTAAATGAAGTGCATGTTACTGTGAATGACCAGAATCGGTGGTTGTTGACTTTCACCGGTGAATGTTTACAATCACATAGTAGCTTTGGTGAATGTCCGAAATATTTATTACATCTAATTTGATATGAATTTATTCATGGATAGAATTACATTTATTCGATATTTTAATACTTACTGACGATAGATTACATTTATTCAATATTTTAATTTTAATACTTACTGACGATAGATTAGAAGAAACATCAGTGTTTGGTGTATCGGGCAAATGTATACCGGGAAGTGGCACTTGACCTTAAAAAAACATCAGTGTAGGATATACCGGGCAAATGCATATCGGGCAGTGGCAGTGAACCTTAACAAAACATCAGTGTAGGGTATGCCGGGCAATGGCACTTAACTAGACCTGATATGACTAGACCTTTGGTAAATGTCCGAAATATATATTAGGTCTAGTTAAGTGCCACTGTCCAGTTTACATTTGCCCAGTATATCCTACACTGATGTTTTTTTAAGGTTCAGTGCCATTGTCCAGTATACATTTGCCCGGTATACCCTACACTGATGTTTCTTCTAATCTATCGTCAGTAAGTATTAAAATATCGAATAAATGCAATTATATCCACGAATAATATAATATCAAATCGGATGCAATAAATATTTCGGACATTCACCAAAGCGACTATGTGATTGTCAACATTCACCGGTAACCACTGATTTTGGTCATTCACATTAACATGCAAATCATTTACATAATAACCTCATCATGACGTTTATTTCATACTTTGCCTAAATAGCATTTGGAATTCTATAAAATGCCTACGCATTGTACACAATGCCTAAGCAAAGTATGTAATGCTTCTCGCATTTCATACTTAGTCTAAAAACGTCAGGCATTCTATACAATGCCGGCGTTTCATACTTTGCCGGTAACATATATAAACAAGGGAAAAATTACAGAACAATAAAAAAAGGGGAAAAATAATTTTAAAAAAAACCGGGAAAAAAAGGACAAATTTTTTTTTAAAAATCCGGAAAATAAAAGATAATAATCTTTTCATCAGCCCACACGATTATATCCGCAATATTAGAAAGCACTCTTTTTTGTGGATATAATCGTGTGGGCTGATGAAAAGGTTATATCTTTTATTTTCCGGATTTTTGTAAAAAAAAAATTTTGTTCTTTTTTTTCCCTTCCGGTTTTTGTTATTTTTATTTTTTAATTATTTTTATTTTTTTCACCTTTTTTCACTGTTCTGTAATTTATTCCTTATTTTATCTACATTTTGAACTTGTTTTGTGTGTTCTATTTACTTGCAGCTTATGCGCAATAAATAAAACTTATTGTTTTTCTTAATTTTCTTCGTGTTTTTTGTATTTATTTATTATGCAAATATATATATATATATATATATATATATATATATATATATATATATATATATATATATATATATATATATATATATATATATATATATATATATATATATATATATATATATATATATCAAATAACAGAGCAAAACCCCGTTATTTCTGTGGGAATAATAGTCAACATATCAGGAAATATCAGTCCAGATTCTGCACAATCTTTTATTTACTAATCGATGGTGAACTCTCGGCCCCGCTCCAGCGGGAGGGGGAGAGACACAGATCTCGTCAAAACTGACGAAGTTCAGTAGGTAATCATTAAACACCAAAAGCCACGCAAAAATCAGCGCTCCTGGTTTTAAACATGGGTAAGAAGTCAGTCATATTGCATTCCTTGTATTCCTACGCCTCATCCCAAATAATTTAATACTCATCGAAAATCGTTTAATCCTTCCTTATATGGAAGTGAAAGATCTTAAAATAACTCTTCTTTTGAAACATTAATCTAATTATAATTTATTGGCATGTTTACAGCCTTGAATTCCCAAAATAGAATATCTGTACTCTAATTTTTAACTAAGACATTTTATGAAAATGAATATGTTTCAATGCTTTTATTAAAACAAAAGTTATTTTATAACTTTTGTATTACATATATATATATATATATATATATATATATATATATATATATATATATATATATATATAATAGTAAATTCTACTTGCATTTTTATTTTATTATTAAAGATCATTTCATTCTGACAAATATTTAGGTTACATGTTTTTTCCCTAAGCTCTTCGATTGCGATCAGTTACTTATTTATCACCAAATATGGTTACTAAAGTTTCTTTGTTTTATTCCTTTATTTAAAAACTTATTTTACTATTCTCACCATCACTACCGACATCTGATACGATAGCGTCATTTTAAGTAGAGTTCCTAGGGCCCTTAAGAAGTGAAAAATGTGGGGGCGAAACTAAAATGATGTATTTTAATATGTTTATATTCACCACAACATTCAATATTTAATTTCAAAAATTTAATTTTAAATTTAATAACTTTATAATTACGATCGATACTGATATCACAGAGTTCTTAATTTATTAAGGACTATAAATTCTTGACTTTTTAAAGGAAAGGTCAAATCAAAAACAAAAAAAGAAGAAGAAAAAAAAGAGTTTTAAATCTTTGAAAAAATAAAAATTCATCAGAAGTTGGAGTCAATTTTACTTAGAGTTTATCGTTGTATTTTGCAATTGTAGATTATTTAGAGATTTGCTAATTTTAATTAGAATTTTACTAGCATTAATTGTTGAATTAGAGAAAATAATGAGACCCCTCTACCCTTAACTATTTCCAGCATTTACGCAAACAAATCCTTTCATTGGTATTTTTTTATTTTCTGAAATTATTAGAAGATGGTAGCAGAAATTATAGATGAAAAATAGCTTAGCAACATTATTTAAAAATTAATGCTGTTGGTAGGAACTATTCAACCCAAAGCTTTATATAAGGTAAAAATGTTTAATAAAAGAAATTATTTGAAACTTAATGCATATGTGGTAGATAACTCTTTTAAGTTTTACTGAGTTAAAGTAATAATTTAACTTTTTGATCAATAAGTCAGTGACATTCTTTGGTTAAATAATCTGTGGCTTAATTAATAGAAAACGATGAATAGAATCAAAATGTATGAATTCCTTCCTAACGGATTTAAGTGGATACCTTTTATGCATTTTGAACATTGCAAATATTGTAAAGTATAAATTAGCTGAATGCCATAAAGTTTCTCATTTGTAAATGTAAAAATTATATAAAACAAATAAATATTTTGTAAATTTATATTTTAATTATTTAATATAAATAATTTATTTAGTGGAGTATAGCAAACTTTTATGTAGTCTTTCCTATCAGTTCTTTTATTTCAGTTGCTTTGTAGCAGTTTCTTTTTGCAAAAACTAATCAATTTTATCATCGAATTTTAAATTGAGGGGATATTTAGAGGATAAACTAACTTAGAAATTGTGCAAAATTATTTTTTTATGATTCGCTGAAGTATTGTTAGAGATTCGCTCTTTGAAAAAATGAGTTCAAAATTTTAAAAATGTTCATTTCGTGAAGTATGTTGATGTAGGTAAATTGTAAAAAATATGAAAAATGCCAATATTTTGAGTCAAACAAAAACTTATTACTGCGGATCATAGAATTTAAATAGCAAGGTTAGAGAATTCCAAAAAAAAAAAAAAAAAAGTTCCAGGATAATAATTCATAATGATTTAGTTTTTGACTGCTTACTAGGGTCTTAGTTTTTGCTTCATCAACAGAAAATTAATGACCAATGTTAAAATTATATATATAACCATTTAAAAAAAATACACATGCCTTATAACATTTGTAAAGTAACAAGTATTTTTCCGAATTGGAATTTTTAAGGAAGTTAGCTGCCTTCTAATATAAGAGTTCACTCTTGAAACTACTGATCATGCATGAAGTAAGTTCACAGGACAAAAAATTAGCACCCTAGTGCGCAAGCACCGATGAATCCTTAGGCTTTGTTAGATGACGCAATGGTCAAGTGACGTGCTCACACTGCTCACATGCACACTGCTTCAACCTAATCAAAGACAAGTAGCTATCAGTGAGATATTTTTGTTTGAAGCGGAAATTGTGTGTAAATATAGGTAAGAGTAAAGATGTGATAGAGTGGCAAAAAGGGGCAATTGGGTTCGGCCGTGCCAATGGTCATATGGTGAATAAAGTTGCTGGATTTGTAGGCGTTTCAAAGCAAACTGTTCAACGTGTCTACAAGCAGTGGTGTGATACACGTGGTCACGAAAGACGTCGTCAGAATTGTGGTCGGAAAAAGATCCTGCTTGAAAGTGACCGGAGACGTGTTTCACGACTTTTCAACCAAAATCGCTTCCAAACTGGACAGGAATTACCTCAGTTGCTAAATGAAGATCCATCCCAGTCTTTTAGTGAGAAATCATTGCGAATGGAGCTGCATGCAATGAACCTATGGAGTCGAACATCTCGTAAGAGGTCATTGCTCACACGGGCACATAAAGCTGCGCGACTTCAATGGGATAGAAGTCACCGAACATGGGCTGTTGCTGACTGGCGGAATGTAATATGGTCTGACGAATCATGTTTTTGCATTTATTCAAAAGACGCACGTCTGCAAGTGCAACGCAGACCAGATGAAGCATTTCATCCTGACAGCGTGCAAGTATAGGTCCAAGCCAGAGGTGGGTCTGTCATGTCTTGGGGGTGTATTTCTTATTATGGATTGGGCTCCCTCACTGAGGTGGCCACTAACATGATCCAACATGTTTATTTGGTTCTGGACAGTTAGAAGTTGCCTTTCAGTCACCCTCTTCATGCAAAGTGTGTTGTCGATACCCCTATTTTTCAAGATGACAACAGCAAAGTTCAAGGGGATGGAAGTATATGTGACTGGTTTTATGAACAGTCAGACACTCAATTACATCTCGGCTGGCCTGCAAAATCACCTTACTTGAACCTCATTGAAAATTTGTGGGACATGTTGGAACAACGGGTAAAACGCCAAAATCAGCATTCTCACAATTTTTTTGAATTTGCGCTATCAAATCCTTAACGAGGGGCTTAAACTGGATTCGACGTACTTGTAAAACCTTGTGGGCACACTCAGGCCCGTCGTCAACGGGGGGGGGAAGGGGTGTCCCCCCTCCCCCCAGCGATATCATCCAGTCGGCAAATTCAGGTTGAGTCGGCTTTTTTTCTTTACAATCCAAAATCCCAACTTTGCCGAAATTCTTTCATTTTCGGATTTTTCATTGGTGATGAGATTTTAACGGATTTCAATGTTATCTGAGTTTCGTCCATTTCGGGATCCCAGACAGACTCGGCAAATCTTGTTGTGAAATGTGTTTTTAAATTTAGTCTTTTTTTTTCTCCTCCAGGAGTGACCATTTATGATAATTCAAAGCAAGATGACCGATAATACAAGCCAAAATCCCGACTTTGCCGAAATTATTTTATTATCGGATTTTCATCGGTGATATTTAAACGGATTTCAATGTTATCTGAGTTTCGTCTATTTCGGGATCCCAGACAGACTCGGTAAATCTTGTTGTGAAATGTGTTTTTAAATTTAGTCTTTTTTTTTCTCCTCCAAGAGTAACCATGTATTATAATTCGAAGCAAGATGACCGATATTACAAGTCAAAATCTCGAAAACCATTTCTCTTGTATTATTATTTCAACGACACATTCTTAAATTAAAAAAAATTTTAGTGACCTTAATTTTTAGTTAGCTAATAATGTATCATAAAATTCAGATATTAATTATCTGAATTATATTAACTCTTTATTAGAGGTATAAGTAATTTTTTTTAAAAGGAAGTGATGAACTTACATGAGTCTTATTTAAAGAATTAATAAATTTTAAATGAAATAATCGTGCCGGTGATGCAACCTATTTTTTCTTCTTTTACTTTCAAAATATTGGGGGGAAATTACAAATAAGAGTACCTTTATTGTTCAAAATATCTTATTTAAATTGTTAAATTCTGTTTAAATAGCACAAATTATTAAATTATTTATATTTTCAATTAGTAAAAGCTATTTTTCTACTATGAAGAATTTTACTAACTCCAAAGGACTTTAAACACTTAAAAAAAAAAAAAAAAAAAAAAAAAACATTTAATTTGTTAACTACTTTTCAGTTCATAACTTTCAAAATTCTATGATGATTGGATAATTATTTGAGTTAAAATTTTTTAACCTAAAACAAATTGTAACCTAAAATAATTAATTCATATCTTTAGAACAAGGGTTTCCAACTTACATGAGGCCGGGGGCCACAATTAAAAACACAAATCAAATAGCGGGCCGCAACTTTATAAAAATTTTATGTAGGACTATTTTATGTTTGAAGAGACATTAAATATTACTGTCAGATTTTTACCAAGTTGTACAAAACATAAGTATTGAATTACAAATTAAAATAAGAAGTAGATTTTTAAAAATATTTGATTGCATATTAAAAAATTCGGGCTACAATAACTTTAATGTGCACCCACGTATTAAACAATTTATGTGTAACAGATATCTAATTGTTATGATATAAAACTTTAAAAAGGTTGGTATTAAAACTTACATAGTAGCACACAAAATGTTCAATGACAAAATTGAGGTTTGTCTGCCAGAGAATAGATATTTACATTTTAAATTTACAAATGTGTGTGTAAATATTTTTGTCCAAAATGAGTGGTTTCAAAAAGTTAAATCGGAGAATTCCTTCGAGAAAATTTCTGATACACACATGCTAAATTATATTCACAAAATACAAAAAAAAAAAAAAAAAAAAAAAAAGAAATAAAAAAGAGCAGCATACAAGATTATTCTTGCATTTGAATAAATATTTTCTAGGATGCAAAACCCGAGAAAAAAATTTTTTTTGCACCGTTGGTATGATAAATTTCACAGAAACGAAGAAATTAGGTTTTTATTAACGAGAAAAGTATTTTAAACCCATATAGATTTTTTACGAAAATTGTCCGCAAAAAAAATGACATCTGAAATATTTTAGTTCGCGGGCCACAAAAAAAGGCTTAGCGCGTCGGATGCGGCCCCCGGGCCTCCAGTTGGAAACCATTGCTTTAGAACAATTAATCATCACAACAAAATTTTATATTCTCTATGGAAAATAGTTAACATATATGTGATCCTGAATTCACCTTTATAAAAATTTATGTTTTTAAAATAAAATATTACATTTTGCTTTTAATATTTTTTTCTCAAGAATCCTAAGAATTCTGAAACATTAAATTGAGTTACACTCAATCGAATCGACACTTCAATCATTTCACACAATTTGTGGATGGTTTATCGAGTTTAAAGTATTAAATGTTGTAATTTTGGATTCATTATTTCAATAAAAATACGGTGAAAATAGAGGAATTCTTCGATTCCGCGTATTCACGGAGAAGTGGCAATTCTGTTTGATCAAGCCGTTACCGGCACTATGAAAAGGCGAAAAAAAGGATGCTGCGGCGACTCCAATCTTGAGAAGCAGCACGCAAAAACCAGGATATTTCTGTCAACTTGAAAAATCGAGGGTGTTTTAAAAGTGGTTAGCTAGAAATGCCCTAAGCTATATTTTCTCATACTCTTTCTAAGAATAAGGGCTCAATGCACATGCAGCTGTGGTTCCAATTACTTCACTGACCTGTGTTTAACTGTCTAGTACGGGTACTTAGTTACTCAAAACGTATTTTATAAATCCGTATTATTATTGAATAAAATAGAAAGCTTAAGTTTTGAATGTAAGTATAATTTTTTTATGAATACAAATTTATTATTTGCAGTCTTATTATTGTTTAAATATTAAGTTTAATTAAATTGCATTAAATGTGTTATTATTTTCCAATTAAATTATTTTCTCAATTATTGCTTAAAAATTTAGGTATGAGACTATCTCAAAAAAGAAATTTTTTTTTTTTTTGATTATATACATATATGGGTAAAAATTGATTTTCATGAAGCAGATAAAATTATTTTTTTAATCTCTTTTGTGCAATAAAATGATTAAAAGAAGGAAGAGCAATTAAAAATGTTATTTATATTCATTAGTAGGAGCTAGGGATAGAAATAGATAAATCACATTTGAATTCCGAAAATTGGAATTCTTTTTCTGTTTTTTACTTTTTACTAAGCTTTTTATTTTGTGTTTGAAATAGTATTTTTATTATTTTTTATATTTTTTTTTAGTTGAAATTATTTTTTATAGATCTTATTTAATTGAAATTTCAAATTACATGTTTGTTCGTAGGCTTTGTTTTTATAAGTCAAAACTGCAATCCTTTATGAACAAAAATGTACTAATGCTTATTTTATTGAAAATGTAAGGTGTTTAAAAATAGAAAAGTTTCAGTTTTTTTTATAAATAATTCTTTTTAGCTATTTTGTTGTATTTCTTATGTATTTAATGTTTTTATATTATATTTTTGACTAAAGTTAACAGTTTTTCATTTGTTTAAGTTAATTATTAGTAAAAAAAAACATAATAATTTTGTAATTATGTAAAAATTCAATTCACAGTTTTGTATTAAAAATGCAGAATAATCATTTTAGCATAAATGCTTTCATAAGTTTTTATTGTTAAATCTATTAGCGTTAACTGCACCAATGACAGTTGCGACAAATGAAAGAATTTTCAGCAAGATGAAATTGATTAAAAACTATCTTCGAACAACAATGACCACTGAACGCCTAAATTCACAGCTTTTGCTCAAAGCAGAAAAATATATTGTTGACAATATTAAGCTTGATAAGTTGGCAGACTATATTTCACTTTTAAAACAACGTCGAGGTAAATTTATGTACCTAATATAATATAACGTAATTTTACTAATATCTTAATTTTTTATCATTTTTATGTGAATTTCTTCTTTTATAATTTAAATGGCAAATATTTTCAATGTTTTTCTACATTTTTTTCTTATTTTTTTAAAAATGAAAGGACAATTTACTTTATGAATGAATTTTGTTTTGGATCAATATCTTATAGAAGACTGTATTTGCTGATTATGACTTACTTTCTTATCTTCAAACAGTTGCTCAAATTAGCTTATGGTAACAACGTTTAGATGAAACGAAAGATACGTTTTTATTACTGAGTGATTTTTCAAAAAATATTTAAATATAGAGTAAAAAGTATTTGAATTATTTACTAAAAAATTCCTTTACTAAAAAAATTCCTTTGTTAATTTATATAACTTTTCCACGTGCAAATCCATTTCGGGCAAATCCGTAGAAAAAATTATTTACTAAAAAATTTCTTTATTAATTTATAAAATTTTTCCATGTGCAAATCCATTTCGGGCAAATCCGTGGCTAAAATTATTTACTAAAATAAGTTTTTTTTTCTTTGTTAATTTTTATAATTTTTCCATGTGCAAATCCATTTCAGGCAAATCCGTGGGTAAAATTATTTACTAATAAATTTCATTGTAAAATTATACAATTTTTCCATGTGCAAATCCATTTCGGGCAAATTCGTGGCTAAAATTATTTACTAAAAAGATTTCTTTGTCAATTTATATGATTTTTCCATGTGCAAATCCATTTCGGGCAAATCCGGGGCTAAAATTATGTGCAAAACAGGCAATTCATGTTTCTTTCTCTTTTCTATTTTTCTCTTAAATAAATATTTATTTTCTTAAATTATTTATAGTCAACTTCTTTAAATTATCCAATATAATATTACCTCGCGCACATCCATTTTCTGGCCCATCCTCGGTAACTAACAAATCAAACGCACTTCAGTAATGCAGCAAGAACGCACTTTAAACTCCTCTAGTTACGCTCAATTTGCGCTTTTGTTTTCATATTTTGCAATCTGGCAGTCTTGTTACAAAAATATTTTAAATCATTCTTGAAAAATTTCCCGTTCATGTAAGTTCATTTTTATTTCGTTACTCGCTTTATAGATTTTGTTTTATTCTGCTCTTTCTTTATATTTTATTTTCTGTTTTTACGTGTTATTTTTACTTATTGTGTTTAATTTTATTTGTCGTAATTTTTGTAAAAAAAATTTTTTTAGTGCTCCTCACACTATTGTATTGATATATTTTGCTTCGGCTATATTGATACAACATTAGAAAGCACTCTTTTTACGGATATAACTGTGTAGGCTGATGAAATGATTATATCTTTTATTTTTCGTATTTTTTAAAAAAACTTTATCCTTTTTTTTTCTTTGATTAATTTTTTTAATTAATTCTTTTTCTTTCCCCAGTTGTTTATTATTTTTATTATTATTATTTTTCTTTTTCCCCCTTTTTTCATTTGTCTGTAATTTACTTTTGTTTTATCTTCATTTTGAACTTATATATATATATATATATATATATATATGACAGTCGGCAAAATAAACTTCAACACCCCCCCCCCTCTCGAATCGGTTAGCGACGGGCCTGGGCACACTTCCTAACCAAATCCAGGCGATCATCAAATCTAGGGGTGGTGTTACACATTATTAAATTATCTTTTTCATGATTTCTCTAAGGGTGACTAATTTTTTGTCCGGTGTGCTTATCTTACTACCCTACACCTGAGCTCAAGAATTTGCACTTCATATGATTTCCGAATGATACAAAGTAAAGTTGGTTTCTAGTAAAACGAATGGATATTATTAACATTCATACTCATTTCGTTAGTTTATTAGAAAAATAATTTAAAAAATTAAAAGAAAAGAAAATTTAGGTTTATAATACCCCAAATTAAACAAGAGTGACACTTGTTACAGTTTTTAACTCTGACATTCTTTTCCTGAGATAACTTCTTTTGCCGACGATTTTGTCAGTTATTTATTATTAATTAAAGCCAGCTTACGCATTATTGTAATTTTTGCATTTTATATTTGAAATTTTTAAAGTCAAATGGCATGCATGAAATGACCCCTATTTTGAAGAGTCAAAGTTAAATAGTTGCAAGGCCGATTGTTTCGAAAAATATTAACTACTTCGATGCAATGAAACAATTATAAATTTGCATTAATATTCTTGTTTCCATATTACGAAATATTAGATCCAAATTTGCATTCATTATTTCTTCAAAACGTGTATTAAAACTATTATTATAGGTTATTTAAGTAGAAAAAATCCTAAGAAAAAGAACAATTTTTGAGATGATGATACTAAAAATAGCACGTTTTTCGAATCTTTTTACAATTTTTTATTTTAGTAGTTGTTTAACGAAACAAGGCATATCAAACATTTTCCTGATATAACAATACTTTTTTGAACTGTGCAAAAGTTGAGAAATAATATAAACATCTTTTTAAGCAGATATTTTCAACTTTTTAAAAGAAAAGGGTAACTTTCTTTAAGTTAGCAAGCAGGAATAACTTTGAACGTCAAAATAAAATTTTATGTCCATAGTTTTTTGTTCATTTAAAAAAACAAAATAATCTGTTGTGTGTTTTTGTTGTGCTCACATACGCATTTACTTTTCATTACTCAAATAAATAATAAAGAATAAAAAAAAAAAGTAGTGCGTGGAGTCCCTCCGCGCCGAAGAAGTTAAACTTCGTAACCTGCGACGTTAATTATTAACATTGCTTACAATTCACAATTGATCGCATCATTTAATTATTATTTTGGAGTGGAGAAATATCAAAATCTATAAAATTTACAATGGGATTATGATAACTAAAGTAAGATATTACATGTTTGAGTTCTATTTTTTCAATTTTTTTGGCAAAAACTGCATCAATGGTAGTTCCCCCTTTGGTTGTTGGATCATTCCTACAATTTATCATTTCCGATCCAAATTTGTCTTTAAGGAAGGTTATTAATGTTTCAGCTTCAGGTAACGCGAAATTCACATTAAAATCTCCTGCAAGGATCACAGGCCGCTCACAATAACCAATTTCTTCACCAGTAACGTCTGCCAGAGCTTGTGAACCTGCAGTGGATAGCGGCAATAGAGATTTTGCAATAAATAATTTAATATCCCTCATGGCTGCATTTGGTGAAATATAAATGGCAATTAGAATCAATTTCTTCGGATTATTTTCGCTGCGGTTGACTATGCACTCTACAGCACATATGTCTCCGATTCTTTTTGACGTTGAAATTGTCACATCAAGGTTACCTGAGTAAGGAGCTTTTATATCTAAATATGGAGTCACAATATTACATATATTTTTCTGATTGTGATAGATAGCAACGCCTGCATTCTGAATTTCGTTACGTTGAAATCTTACAATGAAATCAAAATTTGGTATGAGAACAGGAAGTTCATTATCGTCCATAAACGTTTCTGATAACATTAAAATGTTCGATTTTTCAAAAACTCTATCCGTGAAATCATTGGCGTGTGCACGAACACTGACAATTAAATGCTACGATTGATAAGTTTCTTTTCGAGTTGATATATTTACATAGATCCTCATCCAAGGTGGAAAGTGGGTTTTGACGCAATTTCATCATCTCATTCCGTAAAGCGACACACGAGCGGTCGTTACTCCCGTTCCCATGGTAAAATTTCTTATGTTTGTTGACTGGGATAATATACAAGCCTTCAATTGAAACCACTCTCGACATGGCAACGTAAACCAACTGTTGGGATTGAGTTTTTTCATAATAATAAACCACCTCATTGAAAGTTCCCCCTTGCGACTTATGAATCGTCAATCCACAGGCTGGTGCTAGTGGAAAATGATTTCTCTTAGCTGAGATACTTCTTTGTCTATTAAGATAGATTGTAGCATTTAGTCGACCGATCGGAACAGCTAAAGGGTTGAGATTGTTAGCGAACATAAATGAACGTGCCACGGCCCGAGCTTTTACTCCAGTTCTTTCACAATTCGGAAATATCAACAATACCCGAGTAACTTCCCCGTTATCATTTCTTTCGATGTGGTCCAATTTTCCCATGGCGCCGTTGACCAATCCATCAGCAACTTCAATGTTTGTCGTTATGATGTAATACTGCCCAAGGGCGAATGTTAAACTTTTCAGCAATCCACCGGTGTCTGTTGGTAATTTTTTCTTTTCAAGTGCTCTACGTGCACTTTCAAGTTGTTTCTCGTTGTCACAACCTGAGATGAAATCTATAGCCTTGGATATTGTCGGATTTGGTTAATTTTCTAGAATTTCTCTGTTATATTTCTCAACAGTTTGGTTGGAATAAGCCAGATGTATGCCCTGCGGGCATAACCGATTAGCCTCTTCTTCTGTCACAAATTTCGATTCCACTAGTGAAAGTTCGACATCATCCAATCGATCTCAATTTCCTATCTTCGTTAAAATCGTCGAAAATACAACATTTGATTGACGCATGACTTGGGTGAGTTCGTGAAGTTTGAATGAGCGCCAAGTTTTTGAGCCAATATAATGTTTCGATTGTTTGAAGATAGGTGTGGCTTTGACTGGTGGGAGTTGTCTTAAATCTCCAACCAGTATGACATCCAGTCCTCCGAAAGGGGTATCTGATTTGCCTGTTATCAATTTCAATCTTCTATCAATTCGTTCCAAAAGCTCTGCTCCAACCATACTGACTTCATCGATTAACATCAAGCGAATGTGTTGAAATAATGATCTGAATTGTTGTAATGCTTCAGAACTCAAGCTATTATCTAAGCTGATGGATAGTGATAGAGCTGTGTGAATGGTCGTACCGCTGATTGCCACTGCAGCTTTTCCAGTCGAAGCACATGTTAGGTACGCATTGCAATGTGCATATGTGGTTCCATATTTATTATAAATTTCCATGATTAGACGAATCACGAAGGTTTTTCCGCATCCGGCTGGGCCCGTCAGGAACACCAACAATGGTTGAAGTGGTTGAGATGTTAAATGATGGATAGTTTCTAGTAAAATCGATCGTTGTTCAAGATTGGTTGCTCGCATCAGTTGGCAAAATTCTTCATTTGGCATTAAATTCTCTCTCCGCTTTGCAATCGCTCGGAGACGACTCAAAGTTGCTAAACGAAGATCATCGTTGATGTTTGAATAGGGATCCGCATACATGTCAGTGAATGGAGGTGGCTCTGGAACTGCTCCCGGACGAACTTGATTGTCTAGTTGCCTCAAATCTTCTTCTTCACGATATAACTGTTCACATATTCTCATAGTTTCCTCAATATTGATGTTAGATTCGAATTCCTTTCGACGCTCCATGATGATGTTCTCATTATCTGTGTAGATTTTCAGAAATTTTGCCTCAGAAAGTAGATCTATCTCTTCGTTGCGGAAGGGAATATGTAGCATCACCATTTCTCTTTTGTACTCTTCAAACTGAGTTGCCATATTATAATTTGTATATCTTATAATGTGTAAGGTGTTCATTTTTTTGTATTCATTGTTATTACATTTATAATGCGCACAAAATTGAGCAAGAGTGAGATCATTTAAATCCTGAGGCCGTCTTTCGTATTTATCAATGGCATTATCCTTCCAAATATCGGTGGATTCATCATTAAGGTCTGCCAATTCCGTGCGTGCTTTTTTCATTCTTTGTCGATCGACAAGCCATGATGTTGGAATAAACTTTACTGATATGGATGCATGTGACATCGGTTTACACAGCAACCACCAAGCTGCTTCTTGGCTAGAAATTTCAACAGAATTCAATAAATCGACGCTCATTTTTCTCGTGATTTCAACCACTCCAAAATCAGGATATTTTTCACTTATCTCAAGAATCTGTCTTTGCAAATTACTTATCCCTCGATTTGATTTATTGACGTCGTCCACTACGTACATTGCACACGAATATTCGTCCAATATGAACTGCAAATCCATGTTCGATTTCAACACATTGAACAAGAATGGATTGTATGGATTATGCCATTTCTCCGATGGTTCACGTTTTAATAATACTCGTGGCCGATTGATTCCTGCGGAAATAATTTTATAATAATGCTCATCTGAAATTATATTGTTGCTTTGATAAAAATCATCAATACTATTGTAATTTGCAATTTCGTCCTGGGATTTGATTTTCTTGTAATGATCAGCATATCTGGCAAAATTATGTTCTTCTTTATCCATAGGAATAAGTATTTGCGTAGACCGAGAAGGCTGGAAAGGTGCTTCGAACCGACATTTCTGTGGCTGATTACCCTGCACTTTCTTATAACACGTAAACGTGTGTTTATGTGTCTGTAGCTTGATGTTACCTGAGGCTTCTGAGGTTGATACTGAGATTAAAGTATCAATCAATGTTATCGCAGCTTCTTTGTCATCGCCTAGTGGACTGTTTGGTGCATCTTCCAACCAGAGTAAAATATGAGCGTGCGGACTCCCACGATGTTAATATTCGATTCGTTTAAAATAATCTTTAACTTTATATTTTCCAAATGAGCATAGGCCTTTGTTCTGTAGGAGAGTCATTAACGTGTTAACTAATTTGTCAAAATAGATGGCACATGTGACTGCGTCCTCGTTGATAAGTGTACTTTTTTGCCACCAATTGAGTTCACTTGCTTCATTTTCAGAAATTATTCTTCCATCTTTAAATTTCTGTAGCAACTGCAGCAATGGGGTCCAGCCAATTTCGTTAGCGCTCATCGTGAGGAAAACCGTCGGCCTACCAAGTTGCCGAATCATGGCGAATAGATCTTTTTTGCGCTGGGACCAATAGTACACGGAATTCGGTATCGACTTCAAGAATGCGAGATTTGTTTCTAGGTAACCGTTAACATATTCTTCTGATTCGATTTGTTGTTTCGTCACTTTTGTATCATTGTCGATAAACTTGAAGGCAACAGTAAGTGATGAAGCAACACGAAGTCTCATATTTTTCGCAGCCATATACAGCAAATGGCGAGGATTAACCCCTAGACGATCAGTTCGTCGTATTTCACTCGTTGCCATTTGAAAAGGTGTGACTGAAATTTCCTCACCAAATGTTCTCATGTGTCCAAGATAAATTCCTGGAAATGATAGTTCCTCGGCGTACTCGTCAAACTGCAGACGTTTTGGAATTTGATTTTCTCCTGGTGCAAGTCCCAAATATTTATCTTCATCCCATAATAAGGTTTGCTGCTGAGCAACGAGACTATCTTCCATTGTAATCGCTTCACTCAATTCATCGTTCGGTATTTCTCCATCTGTTACAGGTCCATTCCAAAAAGACTGACCAATTTCAATGTCATGATACAGTGGAGTATCTTTCAGAAAATGCAACCAAGTTTTAACTGTTCTTTTATTAACCAAGCCTTGAACGTAGCTGGATTTGTGAATTTTTCTTTTCTTGATATGGACATTTATTGCATGATCATCTTCAATATCCCGTGGCAGGCGTCTTACCATTGTATCCACGTTAACAGGCACATTTATAATCTGACCATATACGCCGTATTGACCATGAACGTGTCTTAAGCGTTTGATCTGCATAAACGGGATTCGAGGTGAGATCAATCGTTCTGTTATTATATCCAGTGGCATTGGTGGCATTTTTTGGCATTGGTGGATATTTGAAACCATTATAAACTGCATAAGTTGGTATTTTGTTATGTTGCACTGACTGAAAACACGTTGCACACAATTCGATACTTTCTCTCGGAACATTTGGTAAGATTCTGTCCAGAACGTCATGACCAATATCTGAAGAGAGTACTCTCAAATTTTGTTTAAACCATAATCGATCACATATCGAGCATGCGAAACCAAAATTGTTCTTGGTGAATTTTGTTCTAATGTAGTTGTGAGCTTTCTTATGCTGATGGAATTGAGTATATGGGACTTGTGGATTTATCCTTGCATTTTCGTCACCAATATTGCTGGTATTTTCATCAGCAGTCTCCACTGAACCGTCGTTGGTTTTTGCAGCCCTCATAAATTCCCGTTGAGCTTTTTTCCTTGCTCTATATTCTCGCTGATATTGTGCGGGTGTTTTCCTCCTTGTTGGCTTTGCAAGACCAATATCACTACTCGTCGAAGGCCCAGCAGTCGTTGGTGGATTAATAGAAGACCCAGCAGTCGTTTGTGGATTAATAGAAGGCCCAGCAGCCATTTGTGGATTAATAGAAGGCCCAGCCGTTGTTAGTTTGTCTACTATAGTTGACTGATGAGTGGTAGTAAATCTCCCTGTCGAAATTGATGAAATTACAGCTAGCGAATCAATGAGTATATTGTCACGTTTGGCTTTTTTACGTGCTCGGTACTCTCTCTGGTATTCCGCGGCTGATTTCCTTTTCTTGCATATTACTGATCCTGCGACGTTAATTGTAGAAGGATCACTAGTGTTATTCAACTCTTTTTCCTGCTCCATATTAAAGTATATGTGTATCAAAACAAACTTAAGGGGTCACAGTACCTTTGCAACAATTTTTTTAAATAAAGGTATAATCATTCATTTTGTGGATGCTTTACATGCTTATTTAACTTATAATCAATAATTTATCTTCAAAACATAATTAAACTGTTTAACTTTTTTAAAATTTAAAAAAAAGTTGAAAAAATTCAAAATTTTTAAATCCCTAAGGCTTTTTTATTTTAACATATTTTCAAATTTTTTTTTTCTTCTTGCTTAGAATATACATCTTAATAATTTTGTGCATTCATTTGTTGATACATCAATTAGAATATTTTTTATAGATTATATTGTAAAAAAGTAGAAAAAAAAGGTTAAAAATTCCTGTTATGTACATATAACATGCTGTAAAAATTGTAATACCTCCTAAAATGCTTATTCCATGCACAGTTTAAATAAGTGTATTATACTTAAGATAAAAAAGTTTACTTCAAAGTTCTATCTTAAATAGAAAAAATTCCTTAGGGATTTAACTAAGATTAAAACACAAAATTATCATCTATGAGAAAAGGCACTTTAAAGTCTGTCTGCTAAGCAAGCTTCTGTATTAGGACTATCTAAAATCATTCATAACTTGTTTAAAAATGTAGATAGAGAGATGATGTTTTTTTCAGTGCATTCGAAATAGTTTGAAGTTTTATTATAAGCAATAAAAAAAAATTCGATAGTTTGGTCATTTTTTGGGTACTGTGACACCTTAAATAATATTTATGGAAAAACAAAAGTTTTATGACTTTTATTATTTTTATGCTAGTGAGAACCAAAACAAAAAAATATTTATGGAAAAACAAATTTTTTATGACTTTTATTATTTTTATGCTAGTGAGAACCAAAACAATATGGAAATGAATGAGGGAAAACTGGATCCCACCACGTGATTTCCCGGCCAATAAAAATGTAGTGTTAAACGTTTAACGCTTTCTTGTTGCAAGTCGCATAAGAAGTATAACTTCAAAAGGAAAATTAATAATTTATCTTTATTTTCGAAAATAATAGTATGATTAGTAAATAGTCAGGTGTTCTGCATCGAATGATATTGATCAGTAGAATATTTTTAATTTCTTAACAAAATTTAATTCCCAGCTAGCTGGCAATAATTCTAAGTTTTCTTTCAATAAAAATTTGAAAATAACTTAAAAAGTAATTGTATTTAAAAGGAAAACATAAATTAAAGTACTTAAACAATTGATTTGTATATTAATGGAAAAATAATATGTATGGTAGCATAAAAAATAAGATTTTGAGAAACGTTAAAATTTAATTAAAAATTTAGAAAAATAATTTTGCGAAACACGCGCAGACAGGTAATTTACAAATTTATTTTAAGATTAAGGCGAAATATAAGAAGAAAAGAAGTTTTAAGTTGCTTAAAAATTTTGACTACGCATTCATATTAATAATTATAAAATATATATTCAATAAATTGATAAATATATATTCAAGAAATTGATAAATATATTATTCCAAATCTATGCATACGTGTGTATATTATTGAAATTGTATCAGTTATTGAAAAACAAAATAAAAAAAAATAAAAAATAATCACATTAAATAAGCACAACCTGGTATATTATCATATTCTATCAGAAGCACGCTTTTATTAAACTAGACATTCGTGGAATAAAGGGTTTTTTATTCAAATTTCTTTACTAAATTGCAAATAACTTATTAAACGACTAAAATAGAAACATCGTATTTTATAGTTTGAAAGAAATAAAAAGACTAGCAAACGATTATTAGCGAAAAAAATATGAATGAAATTTTACGCTGCGCGCGCGAAGTCAAGTTCAACTCAAGTTTATCACATTTTAATATTAATCGCCCCATTTAGTTATTTCATTATTGTCGCCAAATTATTTCTTTAAAAATAATTAATTTTAATTTTTCTCAGCTTCTAATAAATAAAAACAGTTGAAACTTTAGATTTTTCAATTGAAAAATATGTAGATTAATATGGTATAAAAAAATTCATACCTTATAATTCAAAATTTTTTCATCCTCAGTTTAATTAAATAATAAAAAATAATTATTAAAAATTATTTTTTTCATGAAATTATCTTTGGGTAAATGAGTTTTATGATTGGGTGCAATTTTCTTTGAATTGCTTTATTAGTTTCAAAAATATGACTAAAAACGTAAAAAGTGAAATTAACATTAAGAGACACGAACTTTGGATCACTCTCCTGACCAAACTATGGGGACCATATTTCCCAGATTGCGGCTACCCCCTATATTTTGAAGATAAGGAATCCAAATATGTAAAATATGTAATATATGTTTATTCAGAGAAAGTACGTTTTTGCACTAATTAATTAGCATATTTGAGGTCACCCCCAGGAACCATTAAGATTGACACTTAGTTTGTGAAAATCCGATCATTAGAACGAAAGTTATTCAGGGTGATTCGTTTTTTTTTTTTTTTTTTGCGGACTGTACAGTCAATCAAACATAATGCATATTTATTTTTAAAAAATGGTATCATGACCTACTTCCAAGACGCCTGCTAGATAAAACTTTTTGTTTGTATAAGAATTCATATTTCTTTAATCCATGCTAGATAAATGAACGTTCATTCTCTATTAAGTCACATAAGTATAATTATTACTATCACGCTCTGTTACAGAAACTATTTAATAACTAGAAAATATGATGTTAATGGTTTAAAGCTCTTAGTTCATTCCAAATTAAACACTTTAAAATATAAATCAAAATTATGATTTTCAAACTATTTCTTTAATGTAAATTCTCAATGCTACGTTATAACATTTAAACTCTTATTTATGTAAAGACTATAATTCAATACTACTAATCATTATTCAGAAAAGTAAAATTTTTAACTAATTAAATCTTTGGCCAAATTTATTTAATTTTTCACCACTTGCATTTTAAAAAGAAAAAAAAACATTTAGTAATAAAATTAGAACAACTACTTTTATAAAAGCAATTGTACAACATGTGTTAGAAAAGATTTATTAAATAAAAGATGTTACATGAATAAGGTTTCTCACCACTATGAACAGTCAAACTACCTCTTAATGAAAAGCTCTTGTTACATACACTACAAGAATAAGGTTTCTCACCAGTATGAAGACAACAGTGTTTTCTCAGATAACTTTTTAGTGAAAAACTTTCAATACATAAACTATAAGAATAAGGTTTCTCCCCAGTATGAATACGAGTGTTTATTCAGAGTCACTCAATATCAAAAACTCTTATATATACTACAAAAATGAGGCTTCAGGCCAGAATGAACAAGACAGTGTTCATTCAGAGTCCCTCTTTTTGAAAAACTCTTATTACATGTACTACAAGAATAAGGCTTCTCACCCGTATGAACACTGCGTAGTGAGATTACTTTTTCGTGAAAATTTCTTATTAAATATACTTCAAGAATGAGGCTTCTCACCAGTATGAACAAGACTGTGTTTATTCAGAGTCTCTCTTTCTGAAAACCTCTTATTACATATACCACAAGAATAAGGCGTCTCATCAGTATGAACACGAACGTGTGTAGTGAGATTACCTTTTCGTGAAAGTTTTTTATTACATAAACTACAAGAATAAGGCTTCTCACCAGTATGAACAAGACTGTGTTTATTCAGAGTCTCTCTTTCTGAAAACCTCTTATTACATATACCACAAGAATAAGGCGTCTCACCAGTATGAACACGAACGTGTGTAGTGAGATTACCTTTTCGTGAAAGTTTTTTATTACATAAACTACAAGAATAAGGCTTCTTACCAGTATGAACAAGACTGCGTTTATTCAGAGTCCCTCTTTCTGAAAAACTCTTATTACATATACTACAAGAATAAGGTTTCTCACCAGTATGAACATGACCGTGTGTAGTGAGATGACCTTTTTGTGAAAGTTTTTTATTACATAAACTACAAGAATAAGGCTTCTCACCAGTATGAACAAGACTGTGTTTATTCAGAGTTGCTCTTTCTGAAAAACTCTTGTTACATAAACTACAAGAACAAGGCTTCTCACCAGTATGAACACGATTGTGTTCTGTCAGTCTACGTCTTAGTGAAAAACTTTTATTACATATAGCACAAGAATAAGGCTTCTCACCAGTATGAACACGGCCGTGTGTAGCGAGATTACTTTTTTGTGAAAATTTTTTATTACATATACTACAAGAATAAGGTTTCTCACCAGTATGAACAAAACTGTGTTTATTCAGAGTTGCTCTTTCTGAAAAAATCTTATTACATATACCACAAGAATAAGGTTTCTCACCAGTATGAACATGACCGTGTGTAGTGAGATGACCTTTTTGTGAAAGTTTTTTATTACATAAACTACAAGAATAAGGCTTCTCACCAGTATGAACAAGACTGTGTTTATTCAGAGTTGCTCTTTCTGAAAAACTCTTATTACATAAACTACAAGAACAGGGCTTCTCACCAGTATGAACACGATTGTGTTCTGTCAGTCTACGTCTTAGTGAAAAACTTTTATTACATATAGCACAAGAATAAGGCTTCTCACCAGAATGAACACGGCCGTGTGTAGCGAGATTACTTTTTTGTGAAAATTTTTTATTACATATACTACAAGAAAAAGGCTTCTCACCAGTATGAACAAGACTGTGTTTATTCAGAGTTGCTCTTTCTGAAAAACTCTTATTACATATACCACAAGAATAAGGTTTCTCACCAGTATGAACATGACCGTGTGTAGTGAGATGACCTTTTTGTGAAAGTTTTTTATTACATAAACTACAAGAATAAGGCTTCTCACCAGTATGAACAAGACTGTGTTTATTCAGAGTTGCTCTTTCTGAAAAATTCTTGTTACATAAACTACAAGAACAGGGCTTCTCACCAGTATGAACACGATTGTGTTCTGTCAGTCTACGTCTTAGTGAAAAACTTTTATTACATATAGCACAAGAATAAGGCTTCTCACCAGTATGAACACGGCCGTGTGTAGCGAGATTACTTTTTTGTGAAAATTTTTTATTACATATACTACAAGAATAAGGCTTCTCACCAGTATGAACAAGACTGTGTTTATTCAGAGTTGCTCTTTCTGAAAAACTCTTATTACATATACCACAAGAATAAGGCTTCTCACCAGTATGAACACGACCGTGAGTAGTGAGACTACTTTTTAGTGAAAAATTTTTATTACATATACTACAAGAATAAGGCTCCTCACCAGTATGAACACGACCGTGTATAATGAGATGACCTTTTTGTGAAAATGTTTTATTACATAAACTACAAGAATAAGGCTTCTCACCAGTATGTACAAGACTGTGTTTATTCAGAGTTGCTCTTTCTGAAAAACTCTTGTTACATAAACTACAAGAACAGGGCTTCTCACCAGTATGAACACGATTGTGTTCTGTCAGTCTACGTCTTAGTGAAAAACTTTTATTACATATAGCACAAGAATAAGGCTTCTCACCAGTATGAACACGGCCGTGTGTAGCGAGATTAATTTTTTGTGAAAATTTTTTATTACATATACTACAAGAATAAGGCTTCTCACCAGTATGAACAAGACTGTGTTTATTCAGAGTTGCTCTTTCTGAAAAACTCTTATTACATATATGGGAAAAGGCAAGGACCTTAACTACATTAACGAATAACATTTATTACAGGAAACTTAATACAGGACGACACAACACAAGATACTTAACAATCACAAGAGAGAAGAGGCCGTCTGCCTCGTCAGCTTCCATTACCTTAACTGCGCGGAGGAGGTGCGCAATGATATGCGTGTGCATGACGTGTGGAATACGCTTCCTACATCGGCCATCATGACCAGTAAGGCGACCTCGCCTGGTGATACATAAGCAATAAATTTAAATCTAAAAACTTTTTACCAATACAATTAAAAAAAATCTGAAAAATTTTGGCAAAACAATTATGAAACATTTACATAACACAGCATTACGATTTTCTGTTTACATTACAATCTTCTGAAATATTAGAATATAAGAAGAATTTCATACATTACCAATAGTTAAACAAATATCAGTAACAGCTTTCTTAACATTTCAATGAAACATTAATCTGCAACTGTAAATATTCTCTAAAACAAGATAAAAATAAATCATTAAATATAAAATTTAGAGTCAATGATATAAAAGGAAGAGAAAAAAAAAAGGTCAGTTTCTTGATAAGTCAATGAGTCTTTCATGAAAAGAAAAGTGAATATTTTCAAATAGAAAACTAAGTTTTTTCACTATCGTCTGGCCATGGTTTCATATACTCTGCACAAGTAGAGGTTTTGAAAGGTCCATCGACGAAGTCACATTTCTCTACATCATAGGTGTCATTATTTTTGATTTTTGTCACCTTATAAGGTCCTAGAAATTTTTGCTTTAACTTTAAACCTGGACCAAACTGTGTTCGCTTAATTGCTACTAAGTCATGTAGTTTGAACTTTTGTGCTTGTTTACGGCGGAGATTATAATAACGGCGATTTTCATCTTGAACTTTGCAAATTTGGTTCTTTGCGTTTTTGCGTAGTTCATCTCGTTGTTGTTGGAAATTAGCTGTTGTTTCATCGTTAAGCAGTTCTATGATCTTGATATCATTTCTTGACTTCATTTTCGTACCAATGAGCAGTTCGAAAGGCGTCATCTTAATACTTCGCTGAAACGTTGAGTTCAGTATCTGTTGCAGTTTGGGAACATGGGTATACCATTTTTCTGGATTGTCTGCAGATAGTTTAGAAAGGACGGCAATAATGGTGGAATTTTGTTTCTCAACTTGGCCATTAGATCTTGGTAAGCCTGCTGTTATGGCAACATGAGCAATTTTTTCTTTATTGCAGTAGTCTTGAAATGCAGCAGAGGTAAATGCAGATCCTCTGTCCGTTATTATTCTTGATGGATTTCCAAAGATATGACTTTGTTTTTCTAGTCTATCAATGACTTCTGCCGCGTCTGTTGATTTAGTGGGATAGAGCCAACTGAATTTAGTAAAAGCATCTATAACAGTGAAAATGTGTTTATATTTCTTCGAGGTGGTTGCAAGCGGACCTAGATGATCTAAATGAAAAGTTTGCAGAGGTGAGTCATCTTTTTCGATTGGATGCAGCATACCGTCTTGTTTGCCACGTTTTCGATTTGTAAGGATACATGTGACACAATTTTTAATACATTTCTCAACTTTTTCTTTAAGATGTGGTATAAAAAAGTCTTTGCTGACCAATTCTTGAGTACGTAATACGGCAAAATGACCACGTTCGTGAGCAGTTTTAATGATGTTGGTCTGCATTTCGTCAGGTACTACAATTAAATCGATTCCATTAACAGTTTTGTACAATAATTTGTTCTTTAGTATGTAATCATTGTGAGGTGTACTTTGAAGAAGAGTCTTTATGGCGGTTATTTGGTCATCAGTTTGTTGCGCTTTTAGTAGCTGAAGATGTAAACTATCTTGAATGACCATGCACTGTGGAGAGCGACTAAGAGCATCTACGTGACACATCTTTGTACCAGTTCTGTGTTCTATAGAATAATCAAATTCTTGAAGGTATATTGCCCATCTGGCAATACGGGAATTAAGTTCTTTTTTGTTTAAAGTTTTAACTAAGGCATCGCAATCAGTTACTATTTTAAATTTGGTACCAAGCACATAAATACGAAATTTTTTTAGTGCTTCTACAACTGCAAGTACTTCTAGTTCAAAACTAGTATATTTTCTTTCATTGTCCGATGTTTTCTTTGACATAAAAAATACTGGGTGGAGTTGGTTGTCATGTATAGATTTTTGAAGTAGGACTGCCCCCAAACCATCTATTGATGCGTCAGTATGAATCTCAGTAGGAGAAGTTTGATTATAAATACTTAAAACAGGTTTTTGGGAAAGTAAGTATTTTAATTTCTGAAATGCGGCTTTCTGATCAGTTTTAAACTGAAAGGGGCTGTCCTTACGTAGGAGGTCACTTAAAGGTTTTGCTATAGTGGAATACGAGGGTATAAACTTTCTAAAATAACCAGTAAGTCCGAGAAATCGTCGTACATCTTTGATGTTTTTAAGATCTGGATAGTTAAGAACGGCTTTAGTTTTAAACGGAGAAGGTGATAATTTACCGTTTTCTATTATATGTCCAAGAAATTCAATCTTATTGTGTAAAAATTTGCATTTTTGAAAATTTATTTCAAGTCCATAATCACGAGCTACCTCAAGAACAATTTTTAAATATTCAAGAGCTTCATATTCATTAGCAGCAGGGATAACAATATCATCCATATACGGCAAAACAATACCTTTAGCAATTAGGTCTCGAAAAATAGCATTTATGTAACGCATAAAAGTTGAAGGACCGTTACTAAGACCGAAGGGCATACGTCTGAATTGATATTGACCATTATATGTAACAAAACTAGTGTATTTACGACTTCTTTCGTTAACCGGAACGTGTAGGAACCCATTTTTTAGATCAAGCGTAATAAAAATTTTCGAATTTTGAAGACAATCTAAAATATCATCAATTAAAGGTAGAGGGTAGTTATCTTTAATTAACTTTCGGTTTAAACGTCTATAGTCAATACAAACTCGAGATTTACCATCTTTTTTACGAACTACCACAACTTGACTAGCGTACGGGGATGAACATGGTTCAATAATTCCATTTTTAACCCATTCGTCAATTTGTTCGTCTACAATGCCACGCTCAGCAAATGGCAAACGTCGGGGTTTATGAAAAATTGGCTCGTCGTCAGTTAGCACGATATCAAGTTCAATATTAGCAGTTTTCGTTTTCTCTGGCGAATACGCCATCAAAAGTTGCTCAACTTCTATACGAGTTTGTTTCGAAACGTTAGGACCGATATCATAAGTGGGAGAATCGTCAGAAATTGTCATAACGAAATTTTCAACTACATTATCAGAGGGTTTATAAATTTTTGAAAATTGAACTCCGGCAGGTGAAATAGAGAGATTTGCCTGTTGAATAACGTCACAACCTATTATTAGATCATAATTTGTACAATTATTCGGCACAACAGAAATAGTTACAGGAAAATTTTGATCATCAATAATAATTTCGGAATCAAAAGAACCGATGATGTTTGTTTGTGAAAAACCAAAACCAGTTAAAAATGTATTGTTTCTTTTTAATGGTGGCGCGCCTAAGTTTGTATGTGCCGCTTTTCTTAGCAATGTCAAATTGCTACCTGTATCTACTAAACCGTTAAGTTTTTGATCAGAAATTATTACTTCTTTACACATATTAATACGAGAAGGAAATTCTTGAACAGTATTTACATTGGCATGTGGCGCAGAATTTTCATTTCGATTATTTCGCCTACACTCTGTGGATTTATGACCAAACAGATTGCATGATATACATTTGGGACCACGTGAACGATTAGGACACGATTTAGATAAATGTCCGATATCATTACAGTTAAAACAACGTTGAGGAGCTTTAGTTGATTCTGAAACATTCAGTTTTGAAGGTTTCCTATAGTTGTTCTGATTTAGGCTATTATGTGTATAGGGAAAATTTGATGAATTTGGAATAGTGATCCTATTGTTTACAACAGTTTCATACGTACGTAATTTTTGCTTAAATTCCGAAAAAGAATTCGCTCCATAAAGAATAATTTTTTCAGAATGTGTTCCATAAATTCCATTTATAACATACTGAATGACAGATGATTCATCAATAGTAGAATCACATCTATTAGCCAATTCACGCATTGAATTAAAATATTGTATGTAAGTTTCGGATTTCAACATTTTGCGTTTTTCAAGTTCTCGATGAATTTCTATTGAAGTAACAGTATCTGAAAATTCTTTAATTAATTCTTCTTTGAACGCGTCATACGTATTTAAATTTCTTTTTGAAAACAAAAACGATTTGGCAGTTCCGCAAATCAAACGCTTGGCAAAAATTAATTTCTGAGAAGAACTTATAGCAGGGAATAATTCAAAATTTTCCTCGACATCTCGAAAAAAACTTTTAATAGAATAAAAATCTTCACCCGAAAATTTTCTACAATTACAAGAAATATCTCTTAATAGTAACCAGAACTGTGAATTCATTTCCGAATTCGCTAACTCATTTGAAAAAGGGTTTATATTATTTTGTCTACTAAATGAATCATTTTGATTTGAAGAAAAAGAAAGACCTTGAATATTTAATGCGAGCTCTTCACTAACCGAGGAAGTTGGCTGGCCTTGATTGGCGCCTACTGAAGAAGGGACTTTTACCGGATTAGTTTCGGTTTCATCTTCCGATAAGAAATCCGTGCTTAATGTTTTTTGAAATTCAAGAATATTTGACAATGCTTTTAATATGTTCTGACATAAAATTTCTGCATCACCTTCTACGTCTAAATGCAACAAATTAGCAACTGAAATAAATTCTTTTAGAGAGAGAATAGCTAACAGATTTTCCTTATGTTTTTCCAAATCAAAATCATTAGAAAATGCCGAAAAGTTTCTTATTTTTTTTCTCGCCGTTCTATCGAAAACAGGGAGTGCCAATACGGAATTTAAAGCTTTAACAGCCTGAGTTGTTCCGTACTTTAAAGAATTGGCGATTAGGGGGATGTCTCCTAATTTTAGTGCCATGATTAACTTACAATGAAAAATTAAACAAATCGAAATTAGATAAACAGAGATCAAGTTTTAAACAATTCTAATCAAAATAACGCAGAAATTGGAACTCATTAAAATTATTAATCTTTTGAATTCAAATCTATTTAACATAAAAATTTTGAAAATGAAATTAATGTAATTTTGCCTACCTTTGTGTTGGGTGCAGTCCGTCCTTCAAAAAAATATTGTCTCGTCTTTTAATATCGTCCAGTAGAAGAACTTCATTTATTGCTTTATTAACACAATACGTCTGTAACTTAACGTCTTAAAGCAATTCATAAAATTCAGAGCGTCTCATAAAAAAAAGCATAACGTCTATACACATTTTTCGGCAACCAGCTTCAGGTTTCTAGGGGTAACGTCTCTTTTTAGGAATGCAGGAGGATCGGTCGAGCCCCCAAAATATGGGAAAAGGCAAGGACCTTAACTACATTAACGAATAACATTTATTACAGGAAACTTAATACAGGACGACACAACACAAGATACTTAACAATCACAAGAGAGAAGAGGCCGTCTGCCTCGTCAGCTTCCATTACCTTAACTGCGCGGAGGAGGTGCGCAATGATATGCGTGTGCATGACGTGTGGAATACGCTTCCTACATCTACATATACCACAAGAATAAGGTTTCTCACCAGTGTGAACATGACCGTGTGTAGTGAGATGACCTTTATGTGAAAGTTTTTTATTACATAAACTACAAGAATAAGGCTTCTCACCAGTATGAACAAGACTGTGTTTATTCAGAGTTGCTCCTTCTGAAAAACTCTTGTTACATAAACTACAAGAACAGGGCTTCTCACCAGTATGAACAAGACTGTGTTTATTCAGAGTTGCTCTTTCTGAAAAACTCTTATTACATATACCACAAGAATAAGGCTTCTCACCAGTATGAACACGACCGTGAGTAGTGAGACTACTTTTTAGTGAAAATTTTTTATTACATATACTACAAGAATAAGGCTCCTCACCAGTATGAACACGACCGTGTGTAATGAGATGACCTTTTTGTGAAAATTTTTTATTACATAAACTACAAGAATAAGGCTTCTCACCAGTATGAACAAGACTGTGTTTATTCAGAGTTGCTCTTTCTGAAAAATTCTTGTTACATAAACTACAAGAACAGGGCTTCTCACCAGTATGAACACGATTGTGTTCTGTCAGTCTACGTCTTAGTGAAAAACTTTTATTACATATAGCACAAGAATAAGGCTTCTCACCAGTATGAACATGACCGTGTGTAGTGAGATGACCTTTTTGTGAAAGTTTTTTATTACATAAACTACAAGAATAAGGCTTCTCACCAGTATGAACAAGACTGTGTTTATTCAGAGTTGCTCTTTCTGAAAAACTCTTATTACATATACCACAAGAATAAGGCTTCTCACCAGTATGAACACGACCGTGAGTAGTGAGACTACTTTTTAGTGAAAATTTTTTATTACATATACTACAAGAATAAGGCTCCTCACCAGTATGAACACGACCGTGTATAATGAGAAGACCTTTTTGTGAAAATGTTTTATTACATAAACTACAAGAATAAGGCTTCTCACCAGTATGAACAAGACTGTGTTTATTCAGAGTTGCTCTTTCTGAAAAACTCTTGTTACATAAACTACAAGAACAGGGCTTCTCACCAGTATGAACACGATTGTGTTCTGTCAGTCTACGTCTTAGTGAAAAACTTTTATTACATATAGCACAAGAATAAGGCTTCTCACCAGTATGAACACGGCCGTGTGTAGCGAGATTAATTTTTTGTGAAAATTTTT
Organism: Parasteatoda lunata; assembly: GCA_949128135.1. Lineage (NCBI taxonomy): Eukaryota > Metazoa > Arthropoda > Arachnida > Araneae > Theridiidae > Parasteatoda > Parasteatoda lunata. The sequence goes on from OX421975.1 coordinate 49,850,685, forward strand.
TATTACATATACTACAAGAATAAGGCTTCTCACCAGTATGAACAAGACTGTGTTTATTCAGAGTTGCTCTTTCTGAAAAACTCTTATTACATATACCACAAGAATAAGGCTTCTCACCAGTATGAACAAGACTGTGTTTATTCAGAGTTGCTCCTTCTGAAAAACTCTTGTTACATAAACTACAAGAACAGGGCTTCTCACCAGTATGAACAAGACTGTGTTTATTCAGAGTTGCTCTTTCTGAAAAACTCTTATTACATATACCACAAGAATAAGGCTTCTCACCAGTATGAACACGACCGTGAGTAGTGAGACTACTTTTTAGTGAAAATTTTTTATTACATATACTACAAGAATAAGGCTCCTCACCAGTATGAACACGACCGTGTGTAATGAGATGACCTTTTCGTGAAAATTTTTTATTACATAAACTACAAGAATAAGGCTTCTCACCAGTATGAACAAGACTGTGTTTATTCAGAGTTTTTCTTTCTGAAAATTTTTTATTACATATACTACAAGAATAAGGCTTCTCAGCAGTATGAACAAGACTGTGTTTATTCAGAGTTGCTCTTTCTGAAAAACTCTTGTTACATAAACTACAAAAATAAGGCTTCTCACCAGTATGAACACGACCGTGAGTAGTGAGACTACTTTTTTGTGAAAATTTTTTATTACATATACTACAAGAATAAGGCTTCTCACCAGTATGAACACGACCGTGTGTAATGAGATAACCTTTTTGTGAAAATCTTTTATTACATAAACTACAAGAATAAGGCTTCTCACCAGTATGAACAAGACTGTGTTTATTCAGAGTCTTTCTTTCTGAAAATTTTTTATTACATATACTACAAGAATAAGGTTTCTCACCAGTATGAACACGACCGTGTGTAATGAGATTACTTTTATGTGAAAATTTTTTATTACATATACTACAAGAATAAGGCTTCTCACCAGTATGAACACGACCGTGAGTAGTGAGACTACTTTTTTGTGAAAAATTTTTATTACATATACTACAAGAATAAGGCTCCTCACCAGTATGAACACGACCGTGTGTAGTGAGAAGACTTTTTTTTGAAAAACTCTTATGACATATACTACAAGAATAAGGCTCCTCACCAGTATGAACAAGACTGTGTTTATTCTGAGTTGCTCTTTCTGAAAAACTCTTGTTACATAAACTACAAGAACAGGGCTTCTCACCAGTATGAACACGATTGTGTTCTGTCAGTCTACATCTTAGTGAAAAACTTTTATTACATATAGCACAAGAATAAGGCTTCTCACCAGTATGAACACGGCCGTGTGTAGCGAGATAACTTTTTTGAGAAAATTTTTTATTACATATACTACAAGAATAAGGCTTCTCACCAGAATGAACAAGACTGTGTTTATTCAGAGTTGCTCTTTCTGAAAAACTCTTATTACATATACCACAAGAATAAGGCTTCTCACCAGTATGAACACGACCGTGAGTAGTGAGACTACTTTTTAGTGAAAATTTTTTATTACATATACTACAAGAATAAGGCTCCTCACCAGTATGAACACGACCGTGTGTAATGAGATGACCTTTTTGTGAAAATGTTTTATTACATAAACTACAAGAATAAGGCTTCTCACCAGTATGAACAAGACTGTGTTTATTCAGAGTTGCTCTTTCTGAAAAACTCTTGTTACATAAACTACAAGAACAGGGCTTCTCACCAGTATGAACACGATTGTGTTCTGTCAGTCTGCGTCTTAGTGAAAAACTTTTATTACATATAGCACAAGAATAAGGCTTCTCACCAGTATGAACAAGGCCGTGTGTAGCGAGATTACTTTTTGTGAAAATTTTTTATTACATATACTACAAGAATAAGGCTTCTCACCAGTATGAACAAGACTGTGTTTATTCAGAGTTGCTCTTTCTGAAAAACTCTTATTACATATACCACAAGAATAAGGTTTCTCACCAGTATGAACATGACCGTGTGTAGTGAGATGACCTTTTTGTGAAAGTTTTTTATTACATAAACTACAAGAATAAGGCTTCTCACCAGTATGAACAAGACTGTGTTTATTCAGAGTTGCTCTTTCTGAAAAACTCTTGTTACATAAACTACAAGAACAGGGCTTCTCACCAGTATGAACACGATTGTGTTCTGTAAGTCTACGTCTTAGTGAAAAACTTTTATTACATATAGCACAAGAATAAGGCTTCTCACCAGTATGAACACGGCCGTGTGTAGCGAGATTACTTTTTTGTGAAAATTTTTTATTACATATACTACAAGAATAAGGCTTCTCACCAGTATGAACAAGACTGTGTTTATTCAGAGTTGCTCTTTCTGAAAAACTCTTATTACATATACCACAAGAATAAGGTTTCTCACCAGTATGAACATGACCGTGTGTAGTGAGATGACCTTTTTGTGAAAGTTTTTTATTACATAAACTACAAGAATAAGGCTTCTCACCAGTATGAACAAGACTGTGTTTATTCAGAGTTGCTCTTTCTGAAAAACTCTTGTTACATAAACTACAAGAACAGGGCTTCTCACCAGTATGACCACGATTGTGTTCTGTCAGTCTACGTCTTAGTGAAAAACTTTTATTATATATAGCACAAGAATAAGGCTTCTCACCAGTATGAACACGGCCGTGTGTAGTGAGAAGACTTTTTTTTGAAAAACTCTTATGACATATACTACAAGAATAAGGCTTCTCACCAGTATGAACAAGACTGTGTTTATTCAGAGTTGCTCTTTCTGAAAAACTCTTATTACATATACCACAAGAATAAGGCTTCTCACCAGTATGAACACGACCGTAGGTAGTGAGACTACTTTTTAGTGAAAATTTTTTATTACATATACTACAAGAATAAGGCTCCTCACCAGTATGAATACGACCGTGTGTAATGAGATGACCTTTTTGTGAAAATTTTTTATTACATAAACTACAAGAATAAGGCTTCTCACCAGTATGAACAAGACTGTGTTTATTCAGAGTTTTTCTTTCTGAAAATTTTTTATTACATATACTACAAGAATAAGGCTTCTCAGCAGTATGAACAAGACTTTGTTTATTCAGAGTTGCTCTTTCTGAAAAACTCTTGTTACATAAACTACAAAAATAAGGCTTCTCACCAGTATGAACACGGCCGTGAGTAGTGAGACTACTTTTTTGTGAAAAATTTTTATTACATATACTACAAGAATAAGGCTTCTCACCAGTATGAACACGACCGTGTGTAGTGAGATGACCTTTTTGTGAAAGTTTTTTATTACATAAACTACAAGAATAAGGCTTCTCACCAGTATGAACAAGACTGTGTTTATTCAGAGTTGCTCTTTCTGAAAAACTCTTGTTACATAAACTACAAGAACAGGGCTTCTCACCAGTATGAACACGATTGTGTTCTGTCAGTCTGCGTCTTAGTGAAAAACTTTTATTACATATAGCACAAGAATAAGGCTTCTCACCAGTATGAACAAGGCCGTGTGTAGCGAGATTACTTTTTTGTGAAAATTTTTTATTACATATACTACAAGAATAAGGCTCCTCACCAGTATGAACACGACCGTGTGTAGTGAGAAGACTTTTTTTTGAAAAACTCTTATGACATATTTTACAAGAATAAGGCTTCTCACCAGTATGAACAAGACTGTGTTTATTCAGAGTTGCTCTTTCTGAAAAACTCTTGTTACATAAACTACAAGAACAGGGCTTCTCACCAGTATGAACACGATTGTGTTCTGTCAGTCTACGTCTTAGTGAAAAACTTTTATTACATATAGCACAAGAATAAGGCTTCTCACCAGTATGAACAAGGCCGTGTGTAGCGAGATAACTTTTTTGTGAAAATTTTTTATTACATATACTACAAGAATAAGGCTTCTCACCAGTATGAACAAGACTGTGTTTATTCATAGTTGCTCTTTCTGAAAAACTCTTATTACATATACCACAAGAATAAGGCTTCTCACCAGTATGAACACGACCGTGAGTAGTGAGACTACTTTTTAGTGAAAATTTTTTATTACATATACTACAAGAATAAGGCTCCTCACCAGTATGAACACGACCGTGTGTAATGAGATGACCTTTTTGTGAAAATGTTTTATTACATAAACTACAAGAATAAGGCTTCTCACCAGTATGAACAAGACTGTGTTTATTCAGAGTTGCTCTTTCTGAAAAACTCTTGTTACATAAACTACAAGAACAGGGCTTCTCACCAGTATGAACACGATTGTGTTCTGTCAGTCTGCGTCTTAATGAAAAACTTTTATTACATATAGCACAAGAATAAGGCTTCTCACCAGTATGAACAAGGCCGTGTGTAGCGAGATTACTTTTTTGTGAAAATTTTTTATTACATATACTACAAGAATAAGGCTTCTCACCAGTATGAACAAGACTGTGTTTATTCAGAGTTGCTCTTTCTGAAAAACTCTTATTACATATACCACAAGAATAAGGTTTATCACCAGTATGAACATGACCGTGTGTAGTGAGATGACCTTTTTGTGAAAGTTTTTTATTACATAAACTACAAGAATAAGGCTTCTCACCAGTATGAACAAGACTGTGTTTATTCAGAGTTGCTCTTTCTGAAAAACTCTTGTTACATAAACTACAAGAACAGGGCTTCTCACCAGTATGAACACGATTGTGTTCTGTCAGTCTACGTCTTAGTGAAAAACTTTTATTACATATAGCACAAGAATAAGGCTTCTCTCCAGTATGAACACGGCCGTGTGTAGCGAGATTACTTTTTTGTGAAAATTTTTTATTACATATACTACAAGAATAAGGCTTCTCACCAGTATGAACAAGACTGTGTTTATTCAGAGTTGCTCTTTCTGAAAAACTCTTATTACATATACCACAAGAATAAGGTTTCTCACCAGTATGAACATGACCGTGTGTAGTGAGATGACCTTTTTGTGAAAGTTTTTTATTACATAAACTACAAGAATAAAGCTTCTCACCAGTATGAACAAGACTGTGTTTATTCAGAGTTGCTCTTTCTGAAAAACTCTTGTTACATAAACTACAAGAACAGGGCTTCTCACCAGTATGACCACGATTGTGTTCTGTCAGTCTACGTCTTAGTGAAAAACTTTTATTACATATAGCACAAGAATAAGGCTTCTCACCAGTATGAACACGGCCGTGTGTAGTGAGAAGACTTTTTTTTGAAAAACTCTTATGACATATACTACAAGAATAAGGCTTCTCACCAGTATGAACAAGACTGTGTTTATTCAGAGTTGCTCTTTCTGAAAAACTCTTATTACATATACCACAAGAATAAGGCTTCTCACCAGTATGAACACGACCGTGAGTAGTGAGACTACTTTTTAGTGAAAATTTTTTATTACATATACTACAAGAATAAGGCTCCTCACCAGTATGAACACGACCGTGTGTAATGAGATGACCTTTTTGTGAAAATTTTTTATTACATAAACTACAAGAATAAGGCTTCTCACCAGTATGAACAAGACTGTGTTTATTCAGAGTTTTTCTTTCTGAAAATTTTTTATTACATATACTACAAGAATAAGGCTTCTCAGCAGTATGAACAAGACTTTGTTTATTCAGAGTTGCTCTTTCTGAAAAACTCTTGTTACATAAACTACAAAAATAAGGCTTCTCACCAGTATGAACACGACCGTGAGTAGTGAGACTACTTTTTTGTGAAAATTTTTTATTACATATACTACAAGAATAAGGCTTCTCACCAGTATGAACACGACCGTGTGTAATGAGATAACCTTTTTGTGAAAATCTTTTATTACATAAACTACAAGAATAAGGCTTCTCACCAGTATGAACAAGACTGTGTTTATTCAGAGTCTTTCTTTCTGAAAATTTTTTATTACATATACTACAAGAATAAGGTTTCTCACCAGTATGAACACGACCGTGTGTAATGAGATTACTTTTATGTGAAAATTTTTTATTACATATACTACAAGAATAAGGCTTCTCACCTGTATGAACACGGCCGTGAGTAGTGAGACTACTTTTTTGTGAAAAATTTTTATTACATATAGCACAAGAATAAGGCTTCTCACCAGTATGAACATGACCGTGTGTAGTGAGATGACCTTTTTGTGAAAGTTTTTTATTACATAAACTACAAGAATAAGGCTTCTCACCAGTATGAACAAGACTGTGTTTATTCAGAGTTGCTCTTTCTGAAAAACTCTTATTACATATACCACAAGAATAAGGCTTCTCACCAGTATGAACACGACCGTGAGTAGTGAGACTACTTTTTAGTGAAAATTTTTTATTACATATACTACAAGAATAAGGCTCCTCACCAGTATGAACACGACCGTGTATAATGAGATGACCTTTTTGTGAAAATGTTTTATTACATAAACTACAAGAATAAGGCTTCTCACCAGTATGAACAAGACTGTGTTTATTCAGAGTTGCTCTTTCTGAAAAACTCTTATTACATATACCACAAGAATAAGGCTTCTCACCAGTATGAACACGACCGTGAGTAGTGAGACTACTTTTTAGTGAAAATTTTTTATTACATATACTACAAGAATAAGGCTCCTCACCAGTATGAACACGACCGTGTGTAATGAGATGACCTTTTTGTGAAAATGTTTTATTACATAAACTACAAGAATAAGGCTTCTCACCAGTATGAACAAGACTGTGTTTATTCAGAGTTGCTCTTTCTGAAAAACTCTTGTTACATAAACTACAAGAACAGGGCTTCTCACCAGTATGAACACGATTGTGTTCTGTCAGTCTGCGTCTTAGTGAAAAACTTTTATTACATATAGCACAAGAATAAGGCTTCTCACCAGTATGAACAAGGCCGTGTGTAGCGAGATTACTTTTTGTGAAAATTTTTTATTACATATACTACAAGAATAAGGCTTCTCACCAGTATGAACAAGACTGTGTTTATTCAGAGTTTCTCTTTCTGAAAAACTCTTATTACATATACCACAAGAATAAGGTTTCTCACCAGTATGAACATGACCGTGTGTAGTGAGATGACCTTTTTGTGAAAGTTTTTTATTACATAAACTACAAGAATAAGGCTTCTCACCAGTATGAACAAGACTGTGTTTATTCAGAGTTGCTCTTTCTGAAAAACTCTTGTTACATAAACTACAAGAACAGGGCTTCTCACCAGTATGAACACGATTGTGTTCTGTAAGTCTACGTCTTAGTGAAAAACTTTTATTACATATAGCACAAGAATAAGGCTTCTCACCAGTATGAACACGGCCGTGTGTAGCGAGATTACTTTTTTGTGAAAATTTTTTATTACATATACTACAAGAATAAGGCTTCTCACCAGTATGAACAAGACTGTGTTTATTCAGAGTTGCTCTTTCTGAAAAACTCTTATTACATATACCACAAGAATAAGGTTTCTCACCAGTATGAACATGACCGTGTGTAGTGAGATGACCTTTTTGTGAAAGTTTTTTATTACATAAACTACAAGAATAAGGCTTCTCACCAGTATGAACAAGACTGTGTTTATTCAGAGTTGCTCTTTCTGAAAAACTCTTGTTACATAAACTACAAGAACAGGGCTTCTCACCAGTATGACCACGATTGTGTTCTGTCAGTCTACGTCTTAGTGAAAAACTTTTATTATATATAGCACAAGAATAAGGCTTCTCACCAGTATGAACACGGCCGTGTGTAGTGAGAAGACTTTTTTTTGAAAAACTCTTATGACATATACTACAAGAATAAGGCTTCTCACCAGTATGAACAAGACTGTGTTTATTCAGAGTTGCTCTTTCTGAAAAACTCTTATTACATATACCACAAGAATAAGGCTTCTCACCAGTATGAACACGACCGTGAGTAGTGAGACTACTTTTTAGTGAAAATTTTTTATTACATATACTACAAGAATAAGGCTCCTCACCAGTATGAACACGACCGTGTGTAATGAGATGACCTTTTTGTGAAAATTTTTTATTACATAAACTACAAGAATAAGGCTTCTCACCAGTATGAACAAGACTGTGTTTATTCAGAGTTTTTCTTTCTGAAAATTTTTTATTACATATACTACAAGAATAAGGCTTCTCAGCAGTATGAACAAGACTTTGTTTATTCAGAGTTGCTCTTTCTGAAAAACTCTTGTTACATAAACTACAAAAATAAGGCTTCTCACCAGTATGAACACGACCGTGAGTAGTGAGACTACTTTTTTGTGAAAATTTTTTATTACATATACTACAAGAATAAGGCTTCTCACCAGTATGAACACGACCGTGTGTAGTGAGATGACCTTTTTGTGAAAGTTTTTTATTACATAAACTACAAGAATAAGGCTTCTCACCAGTATGAACAAGACTGTGTTTATTCAGAGTTGCTCTTTCTGAAAAACTCTTGTTACATAAACTACAAGAACAGGGCTTCTCACCAGTATGAACACGATTGTGTTCTGTCAGTCTGCGTCTTAGGGAAAAACTTTTATTACATATAGCACAAGAATAAGGCTTCTCACCAGTATGAACAAGGCCGTGTGTAGCGAGATTACTTTTTTGTGAAAATTTTTTATTACATATACTACAAGAATAAGGCTCCTCACCAGTATGAACACGACCGTGTGTAGTGAGAAGACTTTTTTTTGAAAAACTCTTATGAGATATACTACAAGAATAAGGCTTCTCACCAGTATGAACAAGACTGTGTTTATTCAGAGTTGCTCTTTCTGAAAAACTCTTGTTACATAAACTACAAGAACAGGGCTTCTCACCAGTATGAACACGATTGTGTTCTGTCAGTCTACGTCTTAGTGAAAAACTTTTATTACATATAGCACAAGAATAAGGCTTCTCACCAGTATGAACAAGGCCGTGTGTAGCGAGATAACTTTTTTGTGAAAATTTTTTATTACATATACTACAAGAATAAGGCTTCTCACCAGTATGAACAAGACTGTGTTTATTCATAGTTGCTCTTTCTGAAAAACTCTTATTACATATACCACAAGAATAAGGCTTCTCACCAGTATGAACACGACCGTGAGTAGTGAGACTACTTTTTAGTGAAAAATTTTTATTACATATACTACAAGAATAAGGCTCCTCACCAGTATGAACACGACCGTGTGTAATGAGATGACCTTTTTGTGAAAATGTTTTATTACATAAACTACAAGAATAAGGCTTCTCACCAGTATGAACAAGACTGTGTTTATTCAGAGTTGCTCTTTCTGAAAAACTCTTGTTACATAAACTACAAGAACAGGGCTTCTCACCAGTATGAACACGATTGTGTTCTGTCAGTCTGCGTCTTAGTGAAAAACTTTTATTACATATAGCACAAGAATAAGGCTTCTCACCAGTATGAACAAGGCCGTGTGTAGCGAGATTACTTTTTTGTGAAAATTTTTTATTACATATACTACAAGAATAAGGCTTCTCACCAGTATGAACAAGACTGTGTTTATTCAGAGTTGCTCTTTCTGAAAAACTCTTATTACATATACCACAAGAATAAGGTTTCTCACCAGTATGAACATGACCGTGTGTAGTGAGATGACCTTTTTGTGAAAGTTTTTTATTACATAAACTACAAGAATAAGGCTTCTCACCAGTATGAACAAGACTGTGTTTATTCAGAGTTGCTCTTTCTGAAAAACTCTTGTTACATAAACTACAAGAACAGGGCTTCTCACCAGTATGAACACGATTGTGTTCTGTCAGTCTACGTCTTAGTGAAAAACTTTTATTACATATAGCACAAGAATAAGGCTTCTCACCAGTATGAACACGGCCGTGTGTAGCGAGATTACTTTTTTGTGAAAAATTTTTATTACATATACTACAAGAATAAGGCTTCTCACCAGTATGAACAAGACTGTGTTTATTCAGAGTTGCTCTTTCTGAAAAACTCTTATTACATATACCACAAGAATAAGGTTTCTCACCAGTATGAACATGACCGTGTGTAGTGAGATGACCTTTTTGTGAAAGTTTTTTATTACATAAACTACAAGAATAAAGCTTCTCACCAGTATGAACAAGACTGTGTTTATTCAGAGTTGCTCTTTCTGAAAAACTCTTGTTACATAAACTACAAGAACAGGGCTTCTCACCAGTATGACCACGATTGTGTTCTGTCAGTCTACGTCTTAGTGAAAAACTTTTATTACATATAGCACAAGAATAAGGCTTCTCACCAGTATGAACACGGCCGTGTGTAGTGAGAAGACTTTTTTTTGAAAAACTCTTATGACATATACTACAAGAATAAGGCTTCTCACCAGTATGAACAAGACTGTGTTTATTCAGAGTTGCTCTTTCTGAAAAACTCTTATTACATATACCCTAAGAATAAGGCTTCTCACCAGTATGAACACGACCGTGAGTAGTGAGACTACTTTTTAGTGAAAATTTTTTATTACATATACTACAAGAATAAGGCTCCTCACCAGTATGAACACGACCGTGTGTAATGAGATGACCTTTTTGTGAAAATTTTTTATTACATAAACTACAAGAATAAGGCTTCTCACCAGTATGAACAAGACTGTGTTTATTCAGAGTTTTTCTTTCTGAAAATTTTTTATTACATATACTACAAGAATAAGGCTTCTCAGCAGTATGAACAAGACTTTGTTTATTCAGAGTTGCTCTTTCTGAAAAACTCTTGTTACATAAACTACAAAAATAAGGCTTCTCACCAGTATGAACACGACCGTGAGTAGTGAGACTACTTTTTTGTGAAAATTTTTTATTACATATACTACAAGAATAAGGCTTCTCACCAGTATGAACACGACCGTGTGTAATGAGATAACCTTTTTGTGAAAATCTTTTATTACATAAACTACAAGAATAAGGCTTCTCACCAGTATGAACAAGACTGTGTTTATTCAGAGTCTTTCTTTCTGAAAATTTTTTATTACATATACTACAAGAATAAGGTTTCTCACCAGTATGAACACGACCGTGTGTAATGAGATTACTTTTATGTGAAAATTTTTTATTACATATACTACAAGAATAAGGCTTCTCACCTGTATGAACACGACCGTGAGTAGTGAGACTACTTTTTTGTGAAAAATTTTTATTACATATACTACAAGAATAAGGCTCCTCACCAGTATGAACACGACCGTGTGTAGTGAGAAGACTTTTTTTTGAAAAACTCTTATGACATATACTACAAGAATAAGGTTTCTCACCAGTATGAGCACGACTGTGTTCTGTCATATTACTTTTTTCTGAAAAACTCTTATTACATATACTACAAGAAAAATGCTTCTCACCAATATGAACATGCCTATGTTTTGTCAGATTACTTTTTGGTGAAAAACCCTTATTTTATATTATAATGTACAAGAATAAGATTTTTCACCAGTATGAATTTTAGTAATTAGCCGGACTTTTTCCTGAAAAACTCTTGTTAGAATAACAAGAATAAGGTTTACTTACAGTATAAAACTTATTCTGAATGAAATTAGGCTTTTAATAACATACGATACAAAAAAGAGCATGCTCTATCAAGTCACTTACTTTGATTAAATTCTTACTTAAGTAAAATATAATACTGTAGAAATATGATCCCCTTACAGCAGGCATATAATTTATTAATAGCTGCATGTGTGAAAACATTAAATTAAACTATATTGAGTTGTAAATATTTACCTTTTTTCATAAACTACTTTGATAATAATTCTCTTTTGTTGAACATATCAAGATACAAACCTAAATTATTTCACTTTATGTTATTTTTTATCACAAAAAAAAACTGCAGAATAATGTACAATTTCATGTGTTAGATTCAATTAAATTCGATACACTATGAATGAATGCAGTTTTAGACATAGTGTAAAATTAATGTTATTTGTTATTAGGAAGACATATTAAAAAATGGACATGAACATAATAACTGTTTTGAACATGAAATTATCAAATTTGATTTCATTAGTAATTAATTCACACACACTGCATAGAAATATAGTTCATTAAAAATTAATAAAAGCAAAAGAAAAAAATTTTTTTTCACTTTCACAAACTTATACGGTTTAACAGTATGTATTAAAATATAAAAAAAACTTTAATTGCCAATTTTTATATCAATGTTCTATCATGCACAAGAACAGCAAGCTCTTATTCATCATCATAAATAGGAGAAGGTCAAGAAATAAATTAAATAAATTATTTCCATATTATGAACTCAAAAAAATTATATGAAACTTCTTTTTGTACACTTTTTAGAACAGAAGTAAAATGTTTATAAAAAAGTGTAATTTTATACTACACTTGGAAACTTATAAACACACAAACTACAAACATTCAATTTCCATATGTGTAAATATTTTTCTGTCAGAACATCATTGCAACTGTGACACACATTGCACAGAAAGTATTTGCTGTTAGTATTACAACATAGAATGTTACTGCCAACACAGAACAAGTTTGCCTTTAATAATAATGTTTCCTTTTGCCAGAAAGAAATAACACACACTTAATGAATAGTTTATCGATCCTATAAATCGCACAGAAAACACAATCTTTAAAAAAAAAAAAGATGTATGCACACACAATATGAATTTTATTAACTGTCAGGAAAAAGATATTTTATCACTCACATTGATTTTTTTCCGTATATAGAAGATATTTGAATTAAATCTGCATGGAAATAACCTTTGTAAAGCGCTTTCTATAAATTTTTTCCGTTACTATGATGATAATTCACTTTACATTTGTAAGATTATGGATATGCAGGCTTATTAATATAATCCAAGTAGGGGCAAATCAAAAACAATTTTTTTATGCTTTTCTTTACACAAATAGGGTTAATTAAAGTCGTCTTCGGTATAAGTAAGAAAGTATGTTTTAATATAGTTTCTCAGCAAGGAATTTTTCAACAAAGAAGTACACATTTGCGGTGAGCGTTGGTTACGTTATCGGTTGCCTACTTCAACACACCTGAGAGTCCAGAATCTTGGGACAGTTTTTAAAAAGCAGAGTAAGCTACTACAGAATATCAACCTCTCCTTTTCTTAAGAGAGCATTCATACTGCGCTGTAGAAAACCGCATGTGCAATTCTAAAGATGCCATTGAGAAAATGATTGGGAGATTTTTTGCGATTATAGTATTTCACTAACGAAGTCGCGTTTGCATCTCAGAATTCACACACATGAGTTTTAAGCATGCACTATTTTTGTGTCTTGAAGGAACATCATCACAGTTCACATTTAACACACCCCTGATTGCTATCCAGGAAGAATGAGAGCCTAAATTGATGATCCTCTTTTCTCGACGATGATTGAAAGTGCGTTGATCACATTCTGTGTCAACACTCCGTAAATTAGAAAATATTTGTAAACAAAATAGAATTTTCTATATGAGTATGAGTATAGCATAGATATAAAGGCAGAAAGATCAATCACTCGACCAAACGGACGTCACGGTGAACGTTGACATCACTGGTCTAGGAACTAGTTTGTACTCTATATCCACGCCCTCTAGTGAACGGCGGTGTTTGTTTATTGCAGCTGAACATAATTTTTTCTTTTTTTATTTGATTTTTATAAGTTGTAATGATTAATAATAATTGATAACATTCAGTCTCTTTGCCAGAAAAATCTGAAATTCGCAAATTTTATGTTACATTTTTTTCAGATTTTTTTTAAAGATTTATAATTTGCAAATTTTAAAATTACAAAAAAAAAAAAAAAAAAAAAAAAAAAAAAACTAATATGTTCTTAAAATTTAATTCTTTATATCATTCTGTAATTCAAATATTTGAAATAAAATAAAACACAATTTATGTACTTACAAAAAAAAAAAAAAAAAAGAACATTTTAGTAAACATTCCAAGCTAGTCAAAACATTAAATTTCATATAAAGCACAAGAAATTGGAAAATGATAATAATTATTGCCTGTTAGCGTTCAATTAGTTTGCTAGCAAAACGTTTTCTAGGTTTTCATTTGTGTATAATGGAAATTCTAATTTCTATTTTCATTCAAAAAATCTTTCAAATCTCGTGGTTTTCCTTTGCATTTAACGCAACATTTGATTTGTCTAAATTTAAATTTAATTTAAAATAATATATAGGTTACTACAAAAGCTTTTATAAACATGATTTTACTGTGCTATTTAAATTGCAAGTTACTTTAATTTCTGGGTCGTGTTAAAAGTTAAAAATATAAGAAAAGTATTTCACAACATCTATTATGTTGACAAATTGTCTGTCAAGGATGATAAAAAAATTAATGGTTAAAAAAATAATTCATTGCGATAATGAACATTTAGCTGTAATCTTATTATTGCTCAGTTATCTAAAAGAATTTTTCGTGGTTTTCCTTTGTATTTAACGCAACATTTGATTATTTTAATTTCAACTTAATCTTGGTCAAAATAAGTTATTTTTATAACTTTTATAAACATTGTTTTACGCCGATATTTAAATTGCACGTGACTTTGATTTTTGGAATGAGTTTAACATTACAAAAAATATAAAGAGCATCTCGCTATATTCACCGAAATAATTGACTGTCTGTCAAAGACGCTAAGAAAATGATTTATTATATAAAAAAAAATTCATTGCGATTACTGAGCATTTCGCAGGAACTCTTTAAGCGTCAAGCAATCTGAATGATATTTTCGTGGTTTTCTTTTACGTGTAACGCAAAATATGATTGTTTTCTTTAAAATAAAAACATTCATAAAGGCTGCAATGTTTAAATATTTACATAAATTATGATTCCTTGTTAATCAAAACAAAATGAAGAGCATTTGATTTTGGGCAATTAATTAGCAAGGTAGATAGTCTTACGCGGACATTAAGATATGAATTGGGAGATTTTGATACGCATATATATATATATATATATATATATATTATAATTTGAATAATTATTCATGCAAAGGCATTAATAAAGATCGGAAATTGAAAGATAATACAATCGAATTCATAATAAATGCTACGAATAATTATTTTCATGAAAAAGATTTTTATTTTTAATTATCATCGAAAAATTTAACAAATGTACGGTTGCATGGCTTATATTTTGTTTAAAAAAATTTGTCATTAATGTGCATTTTTAATTATAAAAATTTTAAAACAATAATAGTAAACTTATAAAATTCAAAGAGTTTTAGTTTTGAACTCGTTCTGTTAAAACAAATTTTTAAATATAAAAAAATGCTAATATAAGCATCTATACTTCAGTTATAATAGAACCAGACGCTTCAAACTAATAACTATGGTTGAATAAGCAAATATCCTTACTTCGGTTTTAATTAACCCAAGTTCTGAAAACCGAAACTAAACAAAACCGAAACTATAGTATATAATTGCTCGTAATCTGAATGATGATGATGATGTGATGATGATGTAGTTAATTTACGTCGCCCTAGAGCTGTACAATGGGCTATTGGCGACGGTCTGGGAAACATCCCTGAGGATGATCCGAAGACATGCCATCACAATTTTGATCCTCTGCAGAGGGGCTACCCCTGCTTCGGTAGCCCAACGACCTGCACGCGAAGTCGAGCACTTTACGGTAGAACAGTTTAACGAGGACCAATACCGCACACCCTCGGTCCCTACGCAAACTGATCCAAGTGGTCACCCACCCGCACACTGACCGCAGCCGGTGATGCTTGACTTCGGTGATCTGCTGGGAACCGTGTCTTAACGATCAGTCCACTGCGGGACCGTAATCTGAATGATCTCTGGTTTTAAAACTTCAATAAACAAACAAATAAATTATGAGTAATGAATAGACATCTTTAAGCAATATACAAAATTATATACTGATTTACGGAAATGAAAAAAATTTAGAATTTAAATTAAATTGCTTTTTAATGATCAACACTGATTACGCGCAATGCTAAGGTACGGCGGGTATGTCAGAAAATAATCCCTTGGACGACACGAACGCCACTTTTCGTGCGTAAAACCGGTCTGTCAAAAGCATGTAGCTTTTCTAAAACTCCCCGGGAAAAGTTAAATGTCCTTATCCCCTGTATTAGTCCCTGATGTCCGCTGTTGGGGCACTTGGGACTTTCTATTAACTTGCACTTATGTAGAATCGCGTTAGTTGGAAGCGTTTTCGTTCTTAGTCTGGCTATTAATACATCTAATTTTCGGGTCTTGATAAGTGGGTGGTAATTTTGAGGTTCGTCGAGGTGCGGAAAGAAATGGAAGTATTTGCGCTCTTCCCATTCTTTGTATTCTTTATTGAGCTCTTCTTTCAAAAACGTTTGACTCAGATCTTGGGGTAATGATAGGTGCGAAATGAAATCTTGATTTAGTGCCTGTTTTGCTAGTTGGTCAGCTCGTTCGTTTTCTATAATACCAGTATGGGATGGGACCCAGATAAATGAGAGTGAATTCACAATTTGGCTATTTGGTCAAGGAGAAGTAATGATATTTTTGGAGATTTTCTAGTGCTTTTGGAGAGGGACTGAAGTATTGAGTGGCTGTCCGTTAGTAGGGTATAATGTTCGTAGCTGTCTACACAATGTTTGAGGGTGAGGAAGATCGCCAATCCTTCTGCGGTAAAGACAGAATTTTGTGACGGAATTCGGCCAGAGACCGTATAACCTTTAGAGGAATATATTCCCACGCTGGTTTTATGCGATAGTTTTGATCCGTCTGTTGCCAGAACGATGTTGTTGGTAAGGTTTTGATAGCGAAACTCTTCAAATAAGGCTCTTATCTGAGGTGGGGCTAGATTCTTGATTTGGTTTGGCCTGCGTTGACGCAAACGTCATTCAAATATTGCCTTCGGGCTGAGTGTATTGTTTTTCGTAGCTCAGCTGCTGTTCTTTTGTATGTATTCCACTTATCTGGGTTGAGGGATCTACGCGCGATTCTTAGATATTTACGTTTTTTACACAATAAATAGGAGCACAGACTGTTCCAGAAGGGTGGGAAGAGTGGATTAATCACTGGTTTGAAAGAGGTATGTTTCGTTATTTTTTTCTGGAAAATAGTTTGAAACTTTTGAGTTGAGAGGGTATTTTCGGTTAGAATAGTTTCTTCAAGGTCTCGGGTTAGGCTCCTCAAGTGCACTCGAGTTTGTCTGTTCGAAGCGGGGTTGCTATTCGGGGTATTGAGAGACATGCTCACAGGGGCATGATCGCTATCAAATGTGTCTGGGGACACTACGTAGTTCATTTTGGGGAAAAGGTCAGCTGACGTGATTGTGAGGTCTAGAAGGGAGGGTTGGCACCCTGGTTTGAAGCATGTGGGGACCTTCGTGTTTAGTAGAGAGAATTGCGCATCTAAGATCCACTCGAGGAGCCTATCCGCATCTCTTGATGTTGTCTGAGCTCCTAACGCGCCATGGTGTGCGTTGAAATCCCCTGTTAAAATAAAAGTTGTTAATGTTCTTCTTAGGGATTGCAGCCAGTCTATTGAAAATTGACCTTTAGGGGAATAAATATTCACTAATAAAAATGAGAAATCTGTCGTTGTGATTTGAATCGCTAAGATTTCATTATCTGATGTTGGTAGATTTGGTATTGGAATGATTTTCGATGAAATGTCGCGGTCAACCGCGATGACAAATCCGCCTCCTCGACCTCTCGTTCGGTCCTGACGAAAAATTGTTTTGGACGGAACATAAAGTGAGTCTGCTGAACTTAAAAACGTTTCCTGAATAGCAATTATATGTGATTGAGAAAAAGTTTTTATTTTCAGCCAGTGAAGCTTGTTTTTAATACTTCGGCAATTCCAGGAAGTGATGTTAATTGGCATTTTTTAGAATGTACAAAAGGTAGCTAGAAGGTTGTGTTGTCACTTTCAGTAAGGAAGTAGGTATTAGCTTGTGGTTTTACTGGTCGATGATCTTGTTTGAACTTGCGGGACCTTTTGGGTTGGTCCTCTATTTTGTGATCTTGATGTTATGCCTCTAACTGGTGTAACTGAACCCTGCTCTTGAGTATCTGAAGATTCTGGACGAGATTCTGTTTCGAAGTAGGTGGGTATGTTTCGTGTGGATGACTCAGTGTCAGCCACGAAGGAAAATTCGGTTTTAGGACACTGATCTAGAACTTCCGTATCGAGTGTCGGACAAAATTTCTTGCGTGAAAGATTTTGGTGAGATTGTTCGATGTCTTGTCGAGAAGTCAGAATTTCTAAAACTTTAAATATTTGTCGAAGAGGGCATCCTGGCGTTGCGCTAACGCCAAAAGTTTTGAGTCAAACACTGTAGCTACTTCTGCCACAGCTGTTTTAATTATTTCCTTGATATCCGCAATTCGTTCTGAACGGTCGGATTTCACCTCTGATGCAAACGTTGGTTTATCTTTTTGTGATTTATATTGTCTGCGAGCTTCTGGAAACGTTAAGTGAGATTCGTTTTTGAAGCGCAAAAATCGAGCTTCCTCTAGTCGTGCTTGGCAATCAGGGTAGTCAGAAGCGTGGTTCCCTGTGCAATTGCTACAGATCGTTGTAGAGCTGTTGCATGCAGCTTTGTGATGACTTCCACTGCACTGGCTACAAATTTGAGTAGGAGCGGGGAGATTCTTTTCCAGGTGCGTGAATTTGTAACATTTGTGGCACTAGGGCGATCATAAAATTGTATGTGTCGGACGCTATCATAGAAGAGTCTAAGTTTCTTCGGCGTGTGTGTTCCATAACAGGTAACTAAGCAGAAGGGACGGTATCTTCCCTTTTTTGGAATCGTCGAATACTATTTACTTGGACGTTGCTGTGCTCTAATTCGGATTTTAAATCGCAAAGATTTAAGTCTAACGGTATCTCATGCAGAAGGAAGCGAGATGTAACTTCTGGTTTGGTAGGTATATCAAATAGAGAGTTCCAATGCTGTAGCTAAATCAGAGGTTTGAATGAGTAGTTTACCTTGTCTTGTATGTGTACATAGGTTAATTTTTCTTGGGTCGCTTACCGCGTTAGTTAGAATTGTTTTCAATTGCAAAGATTTTTTAGGAAACGAGTTAACTCCAGTTGGCGAGAAAAATAATGCATATGAATTTAGACCATTGTCCGTTGCGTACGTCAGTATGTCTTGGATCGTGTCGTCGTATTCTAAGAGGATGTTAGTATTCGTTTTCACAAGGCGACTGCTATATTCTGCCGCAGTTTCATCCATTAGTTCATTCTGATCCATAATTTACATTTCCAAATTATAAAGAAAATTGTAACTTACAGTTTTCCTGGGAAGAAACAGAAGTGTCTGTCGGTAAAGGAGGCGGTTTCTTTCCCGACGAGCGAAAACTCCCAGCTCGGGAGAAAACAAAAATTGCGAAGTTCTTATCAGTAACCGAGGTGAAGTATCCGTTACTAGAAATATAAAGAAACTACTTTACTCTATTTGTCAATGTCGATTCACATTGGTAAGCTTCAATAGATTTTTTCACTAACACACCACAACAGTCAATTCCTCTCGTCTACTAGTTTTTTCTTCTTGATGATAGTGACGGAAGGGCATTTTTGGAGCTTTCTGGTTGGTTGCGCTTATAGCTCGCCTATAGTATAGTGGGAGATGCTTTTCTTGTTTATTGATATACAACATACATTTGCAGGCTTGTGTGCTCAATTAAGGCTTATAAACCGTTGTCAGGTAGAAGAACAGATAGCACAATATAGAGAAGGACATCACGAAGAATACATCCAGGGTTACGACGGAATTTGAACCCGCTATCTCCACGCTTTACAGAGCGTTTGGCGGGCAATACCGCTCGGCCAGGGAGGCCCCTGTTTTTCTCGAAACAGTAAAGTTAATTTATATAGTCGCAGTTAACTGAATAGTTAAAAATAATGCTTTATAACTATACAAAAGCCAGACGAGCTACCCGCTTTAAGACTGATTTATCATTTCAACGTAAATGTTTCAGTTGAATGGATGGTGTTTTCTTCACTAGGGAACGCTGCAAGCTCGATACCGCCTTGATTTCCGGGTTACTATTTCCGTTTTATTATAAAGCGATGTGGCATCATTGTGTTTTGAGATTCTTGCAAACGTGGTATTTAATTACTTATTACTCGTGTTTACAATGCTAAAACTACTTGTGTTTACAAAATGCTAAAAGTGTTAACACTAACGTAAGATGGTGGAAAGCTTGCAACAAGAACTAACAGTAATAAGCAAACTGAAAGAGGCTAAATCAGGACTGCTAAAAAAGCGAGTTATTCAAAATCTAGCAACCATGTCAATTTTTCAAACAATATATCTATAAATAAATAAAACAAATTTTCACTTCAAACTCACCAGAATTACATAATAACATTATTATCTTATGAAATACGGCAGATTTGAGCTAAAAAATTATCTAATTTACTTCTTTTGATGAAAACAAAATTATCTGTTTGAAACTGCCGCCTCGCAGTATAACATGCAGTAAGCAGTTGCAAACTTTTTAACCGGAACTAGAGCAGGTGTCAAGCTCGAGATTGTTTACATTTATATCGAAAACACCATCCATACTTCTGGGTTACTGTCTCCGATGTATTTTAAAGCCATCGGCTCACATCGTGATCATTGTGTTTTGAGATTCTTGAAAACGTGGTATTTGATTACTTATTACTTGTGTAAGTGTTTACAATGCTAACGATACTTGTGTTTACAATGCTAAAGGTGCTAATGGTGAACAGCTTGCCACAAGAACAAACAGTAATAAACAAATGGAAAGAGGCCAGGGCCGTCTTAATAGCAAGCAGGGCCCCCGGGCACAGAAATGTTTTGGGCACCTATTACATTTCATACTGTTTAAAATCGAACTAAAAAATTCCCAATTTAAACACGTTTTTGTCGCCCCAAAAACTCAATGCACATAAAATAAAGCATTCTTAAACTAGGGATAATTTTTTTTTTAAAAATGAGATGCTAACCAATTGCAATCCTCAAATAAGAAATATTTTTCAAAACCAAGAGGTTAATTAAAATAATTAAATTAAAAAACATAAGGGAATAAAAAAAAATTTTATATTTTATTTTATAACCTTCGTTGAATAGCCGACCCAATTTTTGGGTTTACGACTACTAATGATCAACTCCGTAGCCTTGTAATTTCGAGCCAATCTGGAGGACAAGGAAACCCCTGGATCAGTACCCCCAGAGGGATGATTTGTTATGAGAATATGGAGGACTTTGGGACTCGTCAGATTTAACGTGCATAAGTCAACATTTACTACACGGGGAGTCTTCGGCCGGCGGAGATTAAAATTTTATATTTTATATTATAACCATCGTTGAACAACCGACCCAATTTTTGGGTTTACGACTTCTAATGTTCAACTCCGGAACCTTGTAATTTTGAACCCTATCCAAGACAAGGGAACTCCTGGATCACATATCGGGAGAAATTTGTGGAGGACTTTTTGGTGGAACTAATCCGCATTTGCATTACATGGAGAGGAAGACCACGAGAACCTCCCACGGTTAGCCTGACGGCAAAGGGACTCTAACCCATGATACGTCTGCCACTAAGGATATTTCACGTCTGCACTGTGGTCTGTGCAAGCCTGATGCGGATTCGTATCGACCAGCCATCGTTAGATTTGAGTCCGGTTCACCTCATTGGAAGGCGAATGCTGTATCCCCTGGGCCATCGCGGCTAGGGTATAACAATTAAAAAAATTCAAAAGTTATAAAGTGTTTCGTCAAACTATTAAAAAGTCAGTTATTATAATATTAATATTTAAACATCTTTCAGTGCACATCAGACATAACTAGTTTAAAAGTTGCTGTCGTGTGATTCTAAACACTTTCAATTATTACTTTAATTAACTATAAATACCAAACAGAGTTGGCTGTCAAGCATATCGACTTAGACATTATGACTTAGAGAGTTGAGTACCTAAAAACTTCATTTTAACGAAGAAAAATAGATTTCGGTTGACTTTTTTAAGTTTTCCTGGTGATAAACTATTAAAACTATTGGTGTTTGCATGATAATCAATCACTATTTTTAGAAAACAATGCACACTTTTTTACACGAGAATATATCCCAGAAAGCATGTAACCTTACGGCTACCTTGTGTCGGAATTTTCTTCTTACTGTCACGAAAATGCTTGTACTAAAAACCTTTTTTCAATAAGGCAAAAATATTGCAGTTTTTAAACCTTTCACCCTAAAAGGATTACAAATTATTTTTTAAAGTTTTTTTAAAAAGTGTTGTCACTTAAGTAAAATGGTCACTTAGGTCCATAATGACGTTTTAGCTGACGTCACACTAACGATGGGATCAAATTGCATTGTCCACTAAAATTTCATGGCAAGGTAGATTTCAGCTGAGCATACAAGACTTTGTGAAAAGAAACCTTATAATTACCTAGGTTTATGATTATTTTCACCTCGAGGCTAGCATTATTAAAAGATTTTTTTCTACCACTTGAAAACCCTAAGTCAACCTCGATCTAAATATAGAAGGTTGTCTTCCAAGGTTTTGTATTATGGTAATGTGCGTAGAATAGAGCAGATTGTCACAAATCTCGTTTAAGGCTAGATGATTTACACGTAAGCCGCATAACCAACCTTTTTATTAGGTTTACAAAGGTTTTTACTGAGAGAAAATAAACCTTATTTTGCTATCTGGGTATTTGTTTTAAAAATTATATAATGCAAAGTTGTTTATTCTTAATTCTTAGTTGTTTTTTTAATGCAATTTATAAAAAGTAAGATTCTCAAGGGCCCCTTGAGTGCCTGGGGCCCCTGGGCACTGCCCGGGTGTGCTCATGCGTAAAGCCGGTACTGGAGAAGATATACAGGCAGTACATCAGTGCCAAAACTGGTTCGCAAAATTTCGATTTATGATGCATATAGATCTACCAGGCCAGTTTAAGCTGTTGAAAATACAATAAAGGAGTTAATTGATGCAAACCAGCGAATAACAACTAGTGAGATAACATAAACATTATCAACGACAAGAAACATCTCATACACCACCGTTTATAATAATTTAAAATGCCTAAAGTTTAGTCTCAAAGCTGAACACTAGTGTTCACAGTGCTCTTGCGTGGGGGAGGGGGGGGATTGTGCTTTCTCGTAGACGTCTGTGATTTGCAACCCAAACATCAAGAAAATTATCAATTTTTGAAGCGCATCTTCACTGGGGGGGGGGGGGGCTAGAAATGGGGTTCTACAGTAGGGTTTCTAAAATAATGTTCTAAGGAACCCTAGATCCCCGTAGAAGAGTTGAAGGGGTTTCGCGAGTTAGTGCTTTTCATAACCAGTGATGAGTTTTGAAACATCAGATTATATTCTAATCCAACCTATAATTCATAATTTGTATAATCTTTCAATTACCTTCATGAAATTCAAGTACAATGAAAAGGAATAGAAATAGCATTATTTTAAAAGAAAATACACTCAAGAGCCAAAACATTATGACCACCTTTTAATAACGAGTTGGCCCACCTTTAGCCCGCAACACAGCTGCATCCCGCCTTGGCATGGATGCCACAAGTCCTTGGTAGATGGCCGGAGACAGATTGTGCCAGATGTTTAAGCAACGGTCACGCAAATCCGAGATATTGCGACTTAGAGGTCTTTGAACTCTGAGCTGCCGTTCCATGACATCCCAAATGTGTTCTATTGGATTGAGATCCGGTGAGTAAGGCGGCAAGGACATTAACTGGAATTCAGCATCATGTTCTTGGAACCACTCCAACACAATTTTAGCCTTGTAATACGGGGCGTTGTCCTGTTGGAAAATTCCATTTCCAGCTGGTAAAACAGAGGCCATGTAAGGGTGCAACTGGTCCGCAATGATGTTCAGATACCCTGTAGCATTCATGTTCTGCTCCACTACAACCACGGGTCCCAGAGATGTCCCCAAAGCATAATACCGCCACCATCGGCCTGTGTATGAACTACTGTACATTGAGTGAGCAACTGTTCGCCTGGAAGACGGCGTATCCTGACACGGCTATCGGCGTGATGAATGACAAACCATGATTCATCTGACCAAGCAACTCTCTCCCACTGATCCAAGGACCAGTCGCGATGTTCCCGGGCCCAGCGCAGGCGTAGTGGCGATGACGCTTGGTCAGCAAAGGTACACGAGTGGGACGTTAGCTGCGTAGCCCCATATCCAACAGTGTGCTCTGATACTATTCTACTTGACCCTGCATTGTATTGGGCTGTCAGCTGAGCCACTGTCTGGCTCCGGATTTGCTTCACCAAGCGATACAATCTCCGACGACCTTTTTCTTTGATAGTGTGTGGACGTCCAACACCATGTCGTCTACTGCTGGTTTCACCGTCATTCATCCACTTTGCATAAGTACTAACATCTGTAGATCGTGAACAACCCACGAGTAATGCAGTTTCGGAAATACTTTTTCCGAGCCTTCAAGCCATTTCAATCTGCCCTCTATCAAAGTCGCTTAGATCCGCAGCCTTTCCCATCACACACAGATGTAAGTGAAGGAATGATTCTTCAAATTCTCCAACAACAGTTAAATACCACTTCCACCTGATCACTTGCCTTCCTCGTCATTCAGGAGAGTTCATTGCAAAATGTAGGGATGGTCATAATGTTTTGGCTTTTGAGTGTATATTTCTAATAACAATACATTGAACAAATTTTGAAAAGAACAAGCATTTATAAAATATTGCATTAATATTTCCCATTACGCTTTTCAAATAAAAAAACTAATTAAAATCTTTAATGAAGAAATATGTTTCCCTAATAACCATTTTCAACGTTTATAACAGTTCTTTTAAGTTTTCATTTCGAAGTAAAGCATAATTTGTTTTATTTTAGGACAGTTTTTTTCCCAACCAAAGACTTTTCCTAAACTGACCAAAAATTATCTAATTTTTGCTATTGTTGAAAGCTTTTTAACGGAAAACGGAAACGGAAGTGACCCACTTTATGGTATTGGGTGTTCTTTAATCATCCGTATTAAAAATCTTGGTCAAAAAATGATATTGATTAAATGAAAAATGATTGGTAGAAAAATAATAGCATATTAATATTTAGATAGGAAAAATACAAAAACACTACTGTAATCTGTCGAATCACTACTCAGGGAGGCGAATTGTAAACCATCAAAACCAGTTGGATTGCCTAAACAAACTGAGAGGTACATCTAATAATCACCATTCAAAATATCTGTTTCGTCGGGCAATAAACAGATGTTAAATGCTTATTTGCGTATTAAACGTGTTTATTTTGTTTTTGTCAAAAACTCTAAAAAACAATAGTAAGGGTAGTTCTTACTGAACACTGCCTATTTGTAGCCCCTTTTGTAGTGCACGGGTCAGAAAGAGAAAATGAAGTTTAAGGTAAAATAATAAAAAGAAAATTTATATTGAATGTAAATATACATTTGACATCTTTATAAATTAAACTAACAATATATAGTTATTTAACAAATTAGTACTCGGTGGCTAGTTTTTTATTACAATGCTTAAAAAAAAGCCTTTATCAATTCTTATTTTTTTTATATATATAATTATTATATTGCCCATATCATCAAATAAAAATAACTTAAATCAAAAGATATACAGAAAAAAAAGTAGCTTTTTTTCTATATCCTATAAATCATACTTTGGCCTCTTTTAAAATGAAATTTGTATTAAGTAAGGAAACGTTACAAGGAAAGAAAAAAAAAAAAAAAAAACAGGTTAAAGTTCAGTGTCACGTAACACAATTAATAGAATAAAATTGAAAATAACTTTTTAAAAAATGTGTTAACGTTTTGCCTCACCAAAACAAAATTATTTTTGCAAAAAAAAAAAAAAAAAAGTTAAACATTGACATGTAATCCCTAATAAAAAAACGTTTATAATTGAGTTTCTAATAAGTACAGGATGTTCCATAATTACCGCTTTTAATGTGAATTTTTTTAATCCTTTTAAAAATACAATTGGAAAAATAATACAGGTTAAGGAGAGAATATAAGAGAGAAAATAATGTGATTCAATGTTAGGATAAGTGTAGTTAAAAGCTTCAAAAGATTGTAGATCGAATTTTGATGGTGTTTTTTAAAATGGCCTTACAGTATCACCAATTTCTTCTGGCAGTAAAATAGGTTTTGATGTGTGATAAATCTTGCTTTTATCTTTAACATTTCACCAAGTTTTATAAACTACTTTTTTCCTTTGTTAATTATTAATTTGCGACCTCTAATTTATTTTATTTCATTTTTTAGAAGAGTTCTGAAAATATGTATTAAGGGCAGAAATAATAGTACACCTTGAACAAAGCATTACAACATTAAAAGAAATTAAAAAAAATTAAAAAAAAGTATTAACAAACAAGTAGCTAAAAATATTTATTAAAATTCATAACAATTTTTTACATGCAAAATTGTAAAATATTGTAACAGAATGTACACTTTGGTAGAAACATGCAATGATTTAATCAGAAATATAGTAAATGTATAAGTAAAAAAGGGAATTCATAGTATTTTTTTAAAAAAATATTTATTCATTTAATTATTTTAAAATTTATTTTGAACATTTCTTTCTTAAATTTGTTTTTTGCATTTTAATAGCCAATATGTTTAGTAAACATCTCAAAACTTCACAAACTAATTATTAAATAATACTTTGTTTATATGCACATCAATCAAACCTTATATTACATATTTTTTTAAAAAAAATAATTACAGTTTATTAAATCAATTGATGCTGCCTGGGTAAATTTTGTTAAACAATAAAAACTTAAAAACAGTAAGATCCATTGTTTTTTTTTTTTTTTTTTTTAAATGTTAAACAGACCATAACATAGCAAACTGGTTTGTTGCTATGTAAGAAAGATTTCTAAGAATCACTATTTTATCTAAGTGATTAAAGGGACTGGGCTGATTAAGCTTTTCAAAGGACTAGAGTTCAATCTTCAGGACGGTTTGAAGCTCACCTAGCTTCAGATCAATGTATTGTCTACAAATAAAATGCTGACCACATTATCACAATCATGAAGTCGGTCGCAAAATTGAGGTCCATGGCCTAAAAAAATCATCTAAAAGCAATTAAAATTTTATTGTAACATGAAAATATCACTAATTTTGAAGATTCTATGAAATTCTAAAATATTTTTTAAAAGCAAATATTTCAGACTGCATTAAATGTTTTAAAGTTTTGAGATTTTTCTCTCTCTCTCTCATTGAATAACAAGGGAAACCATTTTTCGATGCAGAAAAAAGTATGAAAAAGTATGAAAAAAGCCAGGACTAACACTCAGATGACCAGCTCTAAAATCATATAACAAATGAACACAGAATTTATTTATTTTAGAAAATGATTAGATCTCAACAAACATATTTAGACAAATATCACAGATATAATTTTGCTTAATTTTTTTTATAAAGAATAAAAAATGTCAATGTTGTAATGCTACAATAGCATAATAAGTATGGAAGAAGTAGTTGATGGCTCTGCAACTTGTAAACTGCAGTGAAATGGCAAACAGTACATAGTTTAAAAAACATACAAAAAAATTTTTTTGAAAAAAAAAAAGAACGGTCCCTATTATTAAAATGTAAATAAATAAACATAATCGAAATATGCTAAGATATTTTGCTCTGCTTATGCTTTTCAATCTGCTCAATATTCTGATCTGTTAATGTTCAAGCTTTAATGAGGAAATATTTCAAGGTGAAGGTGTGTTAAAAATATTGATAAAAATAACTTAAATTGTGTTCCAGCTTTAATATAGTTTAGAATTTTTAGCTTTTTCAATCTCAAAAATAAAATCTGATTATGTCTGAAATAATATAAAAGGAGATAAAAACTAGCACAATCCATTTAATGCATAAAGTTGCACAACTACCAGAAAGTTTAAAAACTTATTAACAAAAATATTATGTATATAATTAATATTTGTATGCTTTAACAGATTCAAAAAGTGTAGTGCTAACCTTAAATTAAGTGTTATGCCTAACCTTAAAAATATATATATATATATATATATATATACAGTTGAACCTGTTTATCTCGAAAACCTCTTTATATCGAAATTTCTAAAATTCCCTACATTTACTGTCTAAAATCAATGTATTTTCCATGTTTATGTTGAATTTTTTTTCTTCAAAACCTCCGTTTCTCGAATTTCTAATAATAGAGCACAAATGTCAAAACTTTCTTTATCCGTAGAACTCGTAGACAGAGATTAATTTCGTGAATCCACAGGAAGTAGGGATGAACATGTAGGGGGTATTTCTTGGAATTTCAATCACTATCCCTGCACTTCGTTAACTAGCAATGTAACAATGATTCTGGCAGTAAATGAGGGGTTAATGATTAGTGACCATCAGGGGTTAGCTTTTCAACATAGATAAGAAAGCTATAGAAAACAGTTGTTACGCAAACTTGTAGATGCCATCGATGAAACAAGTTAGACGCTATCAGAATTACTGTTTTGCCTGGAGAAATATGTCTCTAAAAACTATCCAAAAGGGTTTTAAAAAGCTGGTTATAAGAATAGCTGTGAAGATGATGGATAAGAGGATGAAGGCATCAGTAAAGAAGAAGAAAATGTTAACGCTGAAAATGCAGTGCCAGATTTGCCAGAATGGAATGCAATAAAATCTGGATTTAATGCTGACATTAATTTTGATGATTTTTACAAGTGGACAACTGCCTGGCAACATGCGGAACATTGACAGATGAGGAAAGAATATCAGGTGAAGAAGCTGAAGATCATATTGATGAATCAAAAGTAAATGCAAAAGAAGTAGAAAAAAGCTGTAGAATTCTTATAAACTAAACTCTTGAACCCCAGGAAAATGTTGGCTATGAGGAATTTGCGATCTTTCTAACCTCAAAAGAATAATCGAAACAAATAAGGTTATACATCAAAAATCTTGGAAAAAATATTTTCTGTCTTTAATGTATGTTAAAACTGTTATGTAAATAGATGTATGTGGTATAATTAATTTTAAAAAATGTTTATATTTTTCTACTAAAAACAATTAAAGCACTTTTAAGAGAATTTCTTAAATAAAATTAATTTTTTAAAGTATCTGTATAACTTGAAACCTCTTTATCTCGAACTTTTCGCCTTTCCCGTGAGATTCGAGATAAACAGGTTCGACTGTATATACATATTATTAATAAAGAGGAAAATCTCATATTCGAAATCGATGTGACTTGGACATTAAGTCTTTAAGGTAAACAAATATCAAAACAAGCGTTATTCAATAAAAAATAGCAAATAGACGATAATTAATGTCAATTTCATAAAGCATTTTATTATAGGAAGAATGTCAAATAACTAAAGATTGTTAAGTGCAATAAAATATACATAAACAATAAGGAATAAATAAATTAAAGTGAGTAAACGATGATTTAAACTTTCTCTTTCATAAATAAACACACATTCCCTCCCTCCATTTAATGACAAGAATTTTTAGCACAGATAATCAGATAAGAATAACATTATAAAAGGAACCTCAAATTCCAAAAGTTAATTAATCTGATTTAATAAAAAAATAATACAAAACAAGAAAGAAAATTGACGTTTTTTGTTAATATTGTGCAGTATCTTTTTAACAACTCTTTTAGTGTGCTTATTAAAGCAGAATAAATGTTTAGCTGTCGATAAAGCAGCAAGAAATAAGAAAACATTTTTTTACTAACACTTTTTTTTAACAAGCATAAAAAAAAAAAAATTTACTTTTAAAAGAAAATATATTTGTTTACTTAGTTATTAAAAATTGTCCAGAAAATAGTTGTTTCTGGTAAACAGAAGTCCAGATAAGGGACTTTTTACTGTAATACAGTGTGAAATATTAATACATGTATGCTAATTTTGGTAATACATGTATGCTGTTTGTAGTTAAATTTAAATACATGTATGCTAACTTTGAAAAATAAAATATTAAAAAGCCAATAAAGATCAGCTAGTTTAAATAAAAGTATGACTTTTTAATAAAAACAAGCCAGCTTTTTTGCAACCCTGGCATTCACATGAACTTCTCAATCTAAGAAACAATAAATGCAATTTGTATTGACGTTCAATGTGTCTAAGTTCTCATTATTCAGAATATTAAAAAAAGCAGTAGTCAAGTAAAGTATTTTTTTGACATGATCTTATCTTTGAATTAGAACATCTAAATACAGTAAAACTTTGCTGAATGGAAGTTAAATTAATATTTTACACTGATTATACACATATATATACATAATATATAAATATTTAATTGTGAAAAAGAATTTTAATTTCCAAAATTTAGTTGTCATAACAAAAATAAATGGTAAAAAGTATCATTAGTTTAAAACTAACATTATTTTAAACTATTTAAAACTATCATTAGTTTTAAACAACCCCATAAAGTTTTAAAATTGAGATTCAATTATATTGAGCTCTTATAATGATATTCCATTCACAATATCACAACTTATTATTTCTGCCACTTTTTGTGTATGCATTACAACAAACAAAAGCATAGTTTTAACTCACTTATAAAATCTTTGATAGAAAAAACATACGAATAATAAACAACACTTAAATAAAGAGATAAAATTAAATAAATACATTTTCTAGTTCAATCTATTATTCCTTGGTGCTTAACAAAATTATTAATTGCTAGAAATGTTTTTATCACATAGCTATGGAATGACAAATTACAAAAATTTAAAATGCGAAGTCATCCACTTGTATACAAAACGAGCATCACTTAGTCATTTCTGTAATGATAATTTTTGTAACAAAACCCACTAGCATGGCAAATACTACTGTGACGATAGTTCCGTGAGTCATCCCAAATCCGTAAATCTGAAAGAAAAAATAATTCATTTAACATCAGTAGATTTGGAATGCATAATTTACGCATTCATTATGCATTCTTTTATAAATTTAATCATAAATTGATCATCTATACTTCAAAACACTTTAATTATAGCTATAGTTTAGTTTTAATATTCGTGTATTATTAAAAAAAAAATAATAATAATAATGTATGAAATATTTTAAAAAATTCTATTATGAAAACTGTAACTTACTAATTGGTATAAATCTATATAGAAAATTAAACCCTGGCATTGAATTAATGAAGTTATATCTTAAAATAAGAATAAACATTTAAAATAAGAAAACATTCTAAACTTAAAAATTAGCAAATTAACTCTTTAACTGATGCACAGCTTGGATTAAAATATACAAAACTATAGCTACCAAACACTGTTTCTCTTTTGCATTATAAATTTATATATTAAAAAAAAATGTAGTTAATCTGAACTTATTTAATTCAAAATGTTGAATAATTCAAATTTTTTGTTTAATTTATTTGAGGTATATGGTATTTTCATGAAATTTTTTGTCAAAAATTTTCTACGGAAATATCATATATTTCAGTGTATGTGTCGACCCCCTATTTTTGATAATGAGATAGCAAATTTTAGGTAGGTCGGGAGCATAAGTCAATGGCTTATGGTAAATTGATTATTACTTCTACGGACAGCATGTGACAAATGATACTAGAAGCATGGCATGTAGATTCAAATGCTTACATAAAATATTTTTTTCAAGTGTAGAATTGCAACATTTTTTGGATGAAGCAAAGACGATATTTTAAGTGGACAAAACAGATGAGGATGTAGTAGAATCCATTATAGGGTGGAATCTGCATGATAAATCCATATCCGTTAAAAAATTCGACACAGATGATCTTTAAATTTGTAGCTTTATGGTATATTTTAAAAGTTTTCATTGTTTTATATTTTTGAAATGCTCATGAATAAATTATATTAACTTTCTTTATTCTTAATTTTTTTCTGGATGTAATTTAAAGTGCTGTGTATAAAAAAAAAAACCACTTTAATATGTACAGAAAACACAATAAGAGAAAATGCAAAATTAATTGCAGATAATAATATTAAAATTAATCTTCAAAAGGGGTAAATTGATACAGAGTTATGTCTTATTGTTTATAATGCATCAATATTTCACAATCAATGAAAGTTCAGATTTATTACCGGTGTATAAGTCGACCCCAGTTTTAATTAAATTTTGGGGGCATGAAAAATCAACTTATATACCAATATATAAGGTAACGTTAAAAGTTCTGAATAATATGACTCTCAGTTTAGAAAATTCAAATTTTTCATATGGTGGCCCTAAAATATTACTGGAACAATCACACTTTAGATATGTTCTTTGTAAGAAAAAAAATCAAGACCTTATCATTAATTATTCAAAAATTTTGTCAAGAAAACCTGTTATTTCAGCGAAATCTGTAACTTTGCAACGATTCACCACCCAAAAATTCTCCAAACTAGGTATTCTAGCAACAACAAAAAATATAGCTGCAAAGTATTAAATATATCATGTACAGTCAGTAAAAAAAAAAAAAAAAAGATATCACCCTGAATAATTTTCGTTCTAATGATCGGATTTTCACGAACTAAGTGTCGATCTTAATGGTTCCTGGGGGTGACCTCAAATATGCTAATTAGTTAGTGCTAACTATTAATTAAGTTACAAAATCAGACACAAAAACGCACTTTCTCTGAATAAACATATATTTTTTCTTACATATTTGGAATCCAGATACTTGAATTAGGGGGGGTAAACAAAATTTTGAAAAAAATGGGTGGTAAATAGGGTCGCAACAAAGGTTTATATATTTGGCGATAGTCCAGAAAACCGCCAAAAAAAGTCGCCAACGCAAATGAATATTTTAAGATAACCCATTGACTAATTCAAAAGAAGAATGCTTAATTTTACTAGGTTGCTAAGCAACCAAGCTCTGACTGGAAAAAAAAATTTAAATAATGTTCTGTGATTACTCAGAGAGGTTTATTTAATAGTTAATAGAAAATATCTCCAAGTTTCTAGGCAACTGACAATTTTTAAGCAGATTTTTGTCCAAAAAGCAAAGTTTTTTTTATTTTAATCTCCCTTGAAAAGAAAATTTGAATCGATTATAAATTATTTATGATTTTCTAAGTTTTAGAATTTAAATACATGAACATTTTATCTGATATTATTTAGATTATGTTGTTTCTGCTATGTTTATTCGAGGATTTCATACTAAAATCAAATTAACATAACTTATTATGGCTAAATACAAAATTTTAGGGATAATCACTTTTACAGCTTTAATCAAGTCTTCTAGGCAAGAAAGTTTGAAGAAAAAAAAAGTGCTTGAAAAATAAAATGTATATTGTATAGTAATTCTAATGTGCATTCACAAGTTTTTCTATAATTTACGATATTTCTTTTTCCTATAACTCAAGGAATTGCTGAATGTTTAGTGGTATTTTAAAAGCATTGAAATAGGCTATGTTTAAGAATAAGATATTGAAATAATATGTTGCATATAGTATGATTCATTGTTTCAAAAATCGCTTCATTCTGCTAGATATTTAGATAACAAGGTTTTCTTTGGATAAAGATGATTAGCAAATACCATCCTTATGCTTCGATACATTTAGAAACTTACGTTCGCAAATTCACCATAAAATATCGCGCAGCATATTCTTCAATTACGATAAGCTACATTTACCACCAAATACTGATACTATAATTATTTTTGTTTTCTTATATATATCTGAAATGACACTCTCTTTTTAAACAGAGCTTGTAAGGTCCTTAAGATACTGAAAGGGGGGCACGAAAACTTAAAAGATAAAATATTTAATTTCATTAACTCAAAATATCTGGTCTCAAAATTTTAAACCAAGTTAAATATAACTTTTACAATATTGATGCTCTTATGTTTTTAAAGACCACATAATTCCTGTTGAAATATGAAAATGCATATTTTTACTTTAACGAGTGTAAAATCCTTATCAAAATAGTGATCAAGACCCAAATGTAAAACAGTATAATTGATGATAAAAACTCAACTGGCTTAAAAAAATATGAAGAGGGAAGTAAAAGTCGACAGGTTTCGAGCGTTCGAATATATTCACCCATTCTCAAAACTTGTCAAGCTTGAATAACTTGTGACTTTTATTATTGTGCTCAAAACATGTCTATTTTTATCATCATCTATTAATTTTTAAATCAATGAAGTTTTTATATTTTCAATTCAATTTCTTGGGATTATCTATTTAGTCACACAATATATGAAATTATTTCTCTCGATATTGAAATAAGTTTTACTTAAGTTATAGGCACAGGTTCTTAGATTAAAAAAATAATAATTCGCTATTTCGTAAAAAAATCAATGCAGTAAAATTTTTTTTGCTGCAAGCCTTTACATTATAATTTAAGGACATAAAAAAATTCCGTTTACAATTGAAATTTCAAAAGTCGAATATGAAAATGGAATGTCTCCTAGCACCAGAAATCGAAATTAAATAGTTACGAGGACAACTATTTTAAACAAGTTAGCGTTTCCGTCCTACTCGAAGTTGTTTGAAAAGGTATTTTGTATATATAGATTCCAAAGTTTATTCTACAAATATTTTAGGGTATACTTTCGGAGTATTTTGATCGAGTTTATTTTTACACCCTTATTTGCTTAAAATTATTAAATAATAAGCTTAAAATAAATTATTCAAGCAACATGATTTAAGGCATTTATAGTATAATAGTAAACGGGGCTTCCATCGCATATCCTTAACCTTGATACCGCTATCATTAAATGAATGGAATAAGCTTAGATAAATAATAAAAGTTAATTTT
The DNA here is from genome assembly GCA_949128135.1 of Parasteatoda lunata. Classification (NCBI taxonomy): domain Eukaryota; kingdom Metazoa; phylum Arthropoda; class Arachnida; order Araneae; family Theridiidae; genus Parasteatoda; species Parasteatoda lunata. The sequence continues at coordinate 49,885,221 of OX421975.1, forward strand.
TTCCCCGTTTTTATTTTCAAGGAAATATGTTTCGATCAAACAGATTTCATTCTGGAAATAGCGAAATTATTGAGTAGGTCCCTTGGAGCAATATCATTCTTATCCTCTTTTGACGAAATATAGGAAAAACTGGTTTTCACAGTTCTGTAAAAAGTATGTTAGCCTTCTTGCCACGTTTTTTATTATTTTTTTATTTTTAATCAAAATAAGTTCGGAAATTTACGTATTTTTTGTTGCATTTTTTTAAATCATATGATTCTAAAATTCGCACGGCTTCGGAAACTTTTTACAAATTTCAATTTTTAGTGTTTCCTGCTAAACAAAATAAGGCATTGTTCCTGATAACAAATTATACAATAATAATATCTTGGGAATCGTGCTAAAGTAAAAAATTAAACAAAATAGTTTAGTATATTATCCGGAAAAAAATCTACATGGAATCATAAAAAAATAATCATTTAAGATACTGAGATATTTTAAGACGCTTGAAAGGTTTGGCTACGTATTTGACAGCTTTTTATGTTCGGTATCTTTATACTCTTTGTAGTGACTTATAAAACATGGACACTATTTTAGATAATCTATGTTGAAGTCACAAGAAACAAAACAAAAAAGACAATCAATGATTTATATTCTTTTTTCGAAAAAAATAGTATGCTAAGTAAATAATCAGCTGTTTTGCATTAAATAATTTTAAACAGCGGAGTGTTTTTAATTTCTTAACAAGGCTTTATTCTTAGCTAGCAGACACGATATATAAGATGTTGAGGAATTTGTGATGATGTGAGATATGGGTAAATATGTTTACTACGTATTTTTATTAATATTCATAAAAAATATATACAAGAAACTGAGAAATATTTTATTCCAAATCTATTCATACGTATGTATATTATTGTAATTGTATCAGTTATTGAAAAAAAAAACTAAAAAATAATCACATTAAATAAGCACAATCTGGTGTATAATCATATTCTATCAAAAGCATGCTTTTATAAAACTCGACATTTGTTGAATAAAATGTTTTTTATTCAATAAAATGTTTTATTCAAATTTCTTTACTTAATTTCAAATAGATTTTTAGAGGACTAAAAAAGAAACATTGTATTTTATAGTATTAAAAAAATAAAAATAAAAAGATTAGCAAACGATTATTAGCGAAAAAATATGAATGAAATTTTACGCCATGCACGCTAAATCAAGTTCTTTGTAAGTTTATCACATTTTAATATTAATCGCCCCATTTAATCATTTTTTCATTGTCGTCAAATTATTTTTTTTTAAAATAATTAATTTTATTTTTTCTCATCTTCTAATAGATAAAAACAGTTGAAACTTTAGATTTTTCAATTGAAAAGCATGTAGATTAATATGGTATAAAAAAATCCATACCTTATAATTCAAAATTTTTTCATCCTCTCTTTAATTAAATAATAAAAAATAATTAATAATTATTAAAAATTATTTTTTTCATGAAATTATCTTTGGGTAAATGCGTTTTATGAGTTGGTGCAATATTTTTTTGAATTGCTTCATTAGTTTTTAAAATATGACTGAAAACGCAAAAAGTGAAATTAACATTGAGGGGCCCAAAATTTGAATCGCTCTCCTGACCAAACTATGTGGACCACATTTCCCAGATTGCAGCTACCCCCTATATTTTGAAGATAAGGAATCCAAATATGTAAAAAAAAATATGTGTTTATTCAGAGAAAGTACGTTTTAGTGTCTGATTTCGTAACTTAACTAATAGTTAGCACTAACTAATTAGCATATTTGAGGTCACCCCCAGGAACCATTAAGATTGACACTTAGTTTGTGAAAATCCGATCATTAGAACGAAAATTATTCAGGGTGATATCTTTTTTTTTTTTGCTGACTGTACATCATAAAGCTACATATCATATGATTCTGATAGTGATATTATAATTAGATCATAACATAAGGAGAATGGAAATGAAAAACACAAAATGAAAAAACTTACAGACATTTGAAGAGGATTTAAAGCCATGTATTGTAAAAGCCTGATTCTTTCTTCTTTTGGATACACACTCTAAAAAATAAAGAAATTGCAAATTGATTGGGTTTGTAGAAATAAAACGAAACCACATAGCAAAGCTTTAAGGTACACAATAAGAATAAAATTCTCACAAAATAAATTATTATAATAACAAGTATAATATATAAAACAGCATGCAAATCGTAAATAAACAGTTGTTTTAGTACTAAAAGAAGTGTCATTAGTAATGCTGACAAACAGAATAATTGTATGGTTTCTAAATAGGTTTTGTTTAAAACACTATAACAGTCATCACTAATTTTAAGTTTTATGATTTAGATTACAGTCGAACTCGTTAAACCCGAGTGCTCGTAATAAGTGCTCGGTCCTTAAGGCAGGCGTGCAACCAGAAGGGGGGGGAGGGGCTTGGGAGGTCAAATGATTGAGTTTACTTATAGTTTAATTAATACTTACTTTACTTACATTAATTACTTTAATTAAATACTTTTCTTAATTTAATGAAAACTAATCCCTCCCAATCAGCCGATAAGGCGCGAAATCGATACGTCACCCCCTACTCTCATGTGACTTTTCTTATGCTTTAGATTAGAGCGATAAGGGCAATTAAGTTTCAGTTCGCAGTTTTTTTTTTTTTTTTTCGCGTGCATTTCTTATCATTTTGAAAAAAAGATGAGACAGAAAGTCTAGAAAGATGAGAAAAAAAGATTGCAAGACAGAAATATATTGCTCGCTAAAACCGGGTCTTGCTCGTTAAAAGCGACTTCTGTTCCATAGACTTAACATTGATCCAACCAAATATTCTTGTTTCCCTCGGTAAATCAGAGTTCTCGTTAAATCCGAGTTCGACTGTATTTCATTCTTTACTACATAGATAAATTTGTTTTTCTTTTTTTTTTTGGAAACAAAAAAAATTCTGAAACTATTTAATACCGTAGAGCCCTGATTATCAGATACTGACGGTATTTATGGAAAATCGAAATCGGCGGATATTAGAGAAACATTTTTAAAATTGATTTAAAAAGTGTATAAACATTCAACTATTAGTAAAACTACTCAAAACATTTATGACCAAAACAAAATTCAATAAAAACCCACATTAATGTTTTACTTTCCTATTTTAAATCATGATACAATATCCCGATAAAAATCATTGATAAATATATAATTTTTTTTTCACACTTTAATAGAGATGCTCCAGGAAAAGGCTTAACTATATCATTCGACAATTATCAATCACTCAAATGCTGGAATATCTTAGTTGTAAAAACAGGGTGGCCACTCAAATCAGATTTCAAATTTCCCTGATTTTTCCAGGTCTGTTTTTTCCTTATAAAGTGCAGGATGTGTACAATAAAAGTGTCTATATTATAAATATTTTATTCAAAATGTTAATTTTTTACATATCATAAAAAAATAATTAATTTTGACAATTTGGTAAGATTTTGTTTTTATTTTTTAATGTTTTGGTACAACACTAATTTTTAAAAAATAAAGACATGTGGAGAAAATAATATGTTTAGCTTATAGAATAAATATTTTTTAATGTGTAACTTTAAGTAGTTTTTGCTCAAAGTCTACCTACCAAAAGGCAAAAACATAATGACCCATAAAACCATGGATAAGTATTGTTCAATATATTTTCATTAAGCAATAGAAAACCGTTCCAGGTGATTACATATCAACATATTTTTATAATTACAGTGGCTCCCAAAAGTGTTCGTTCACTTATAACTTTTATTGAAATAGGAAATAAAAATTCATTAATTAAATTTCAGAATTATTAAATTAATAATTAATTATTAAAATTTAATAAAAATTCATTATTAAAAATTCATTAATAAATATTTCAGAATGGTATTTGATAATAAGATGTATAATCTATTCTTAGCAAAACTGCATAGAATATTTTAAAAACAAAAAAAAAAGTTTGTTTTTAAGATATCAATAGTAACAAAAAAATTACCCATGAAAATCATCGTACTCTTAAATGTTTTCGGATTTCAGAATTAAAATTGTCTATTACTTTAATTTTTTTATTTAATTATTTTTCATTTAATTTTTTATTTATTTATTTGGAATTTAGTATCAAACTTATAAAAGCAAAATTATATTTTAATTTTTGCATGCTAACACCGTAATATTTTCCTTTATCATTTAAAAACGGCTCGTGATCATAATAAATCAATAGACCAAATTTGAAAGTTTAAGATTTCCCATCATAAGAGGTAAATCATAATGAATATTGTTAAATTAGTTTATTGTGTCCTATTGCACTGTGCAATATGTGATGAAATGCTTAAAAGGACTTCATATCAGACATTAAAATTATAAAATTTGTGCAAAAATTTATAAACTCACAATTGAGTGTTGAAAAAAACTAGTTACATTTATTTAAAAAAAAAAAACTTATAAAAACTATTGTAGATTCAAAAGGAAACTACTAAATATTACTAATTAGAATCTTTACAAATAGGCAGATATTTCTATGAAAGTGTACGATGACTTTTGTGTTTTGTTTGTGTGTGAGGTGATGAAATACCTTAAGTTTTTGTTACTTTTTGATAATTGATTTTTTAAAAACAAACTTTTGCTTTGTTTTTAAGATATTCCCTACAGTTTTGATAAGAATATAGTATACTTTTTATTATTAAATATCCATTCTGAAATATTCATTTTAATTAATGGATAGTCTTATTTCATTGAAAGTCATAAATGTACCAACACTTTTCTGAGTCACTGTATTTACATTTCAATATAAAGCTGTACTCTATACTTTATTTTATCTTAACAGTGTTTTTAATAAAATTCATTGATCATACTTTCTTTAAACCAATATCTAGAGTCAAATTTTTAAATAATGTTGTTTTGAATTAGCAGTATTATTTCAAGGGATTCAGTATACAAAATAAATGCCACAAATGTAAAATTATCAAATTTTTGTTGTATACTCTGTAGGAAAAAAAAAATAGATAAAATTCCTTAAATTTTATAATTTTTTTTTTCCTTATTCGAAATTAAAATATTTAAAGAATTCAATTCTAAATGCACAGTTTTTTTAGTTCAGTATAGTAAATTGTTTTAGTTTTAACAACTAGAATCTTGTACAGCACAAAACTAAAACACTATGCTTTGTTTTCCTTCAATCTACTAAGCACATCTGAATTTATTTTTTTTAATATTTTATGTTTATACATCATTTAATATGTTTACTATACATTCCTTAGTCTTAGTCAGTATTTTTAGGGTAAAGGGAGGAATACTTTTGGCCACCCTGAAAAAGCAATCAGTTGTTTAAATTTTTTTACTTTGAAATGAAACACATTTCAAATTCTAACTGGTTACTGATAGTAACTGATTGATCAATGATAAAATTTTCAATAGGCAGGTAAGTAAGATGACAGCAGCTTAAAAGAAAAACCAACTCCAAATTTCAAAATTGTTGTTATAGCTGAAATTGGATTGAACTAAATTTAATTAAATGTATGGTTTAATGGTACAAGGTCCAAAAATGAATCAATAATTGTGAAATATCAGCTGTAATAATGATGAAACAAGTGTCAAAAAAGGCATCGGAAAAAAGAAAGATTGAATGAATGGGCGGGCATCTGATGATCAGGGTTCACCTGTACTTTCAAATGAATTATTTTTAGATTATACAGGTGTGAGATTACAAAAACGTAAAACATGTGAAATAAGAAAAGAATATAAGAATGTTCTGAAACTATTATGAGTGCAGCAGAAGCTAATAATGCATCACATAAATTTTCCTTTCAACAGGAGGGGATAATATATCACTAATTGATCAACAGATAAGGAAATAAAGCAATTGAAAAACATTAAAATTATCTTTTAATAATAGAACAATGGTAAATTTTTTTTTTTAAAAAATTATACTACAACACAATAAAATATTAATATAAAAATAATATAAGATATCAAAAGGGACTATAATCTGATTGACGAAGTATAACTTTATATAACTTAAACGTAAATGATTTCCTAATAGAGCACATAGAGAAATCTAATTTGCCAACATCTGACCTCAATCTTTATCAATCCATGGCTTTAAAACTTTGATGAATTTTTATACATTTTTGAAAGTTTATGATCTAACATTTAAGGCAATCTTAAGAAACATAACAAAAAACAGGCAAATGATTAAAAAAAAAAGGTTGAAAAAAATGAAAATTTGTAATCTGAGGTAAAATCTCATGCCTGATGGTACTAAAATTTTTTTTTTAACCTAAAGCAAAGCTGCTTCGTTTAAAGTTTTCAATACATTCTTTTTCCTAGAATTCATGAATCATAAAACAATTGACAAAATGCAACACATCTAGCATGGTGTCTCTGCTAAACATCAGCCAATTATAATCACTAAAGCAGTAAGTGCTCAAAACTGTATACATCATAGAATTCAGATCCCATAGAATTTATGTTAAGAGCATAATTATTTACTTCAACGTTCTAACAGAACAACTTAAGCCCGAATTACAATGAAAAGTTTAAATGTTGTTAGTAATTTTTATTTAAGTATGCATTTATTATTTAAAATTCTTGATTAATTAACCATCTTGATGATTAATTAAGATTCATTTCTTGAAATTTTAGTTTGCAAAATAAAATTATTTGTTGTTTAAAAATAGAAGAAGATAGTTTTCCTAAGTGAGAGTTGCTTATTAATTATGTTATTTGCAGAATGTTATTAATCATCAACAATTTTGTTGCAGAACATTAAATATAATTCCCCTTTTAGAGTCATAACTACTCCACATTTTAAATGCATATTATTTAAAGTTTAAAATTTAATTTTTCAGAAATTTTCTCAAAGAACATTTTATGCTTAAAATTAATAACATATCACATATACAAATGATGAAATTTTGTTTTGTAAATTGTATATTTTCATTTTCCAAAAATTATATAAAAATTTCCCTTTTTTATGGAATAATTATACTTTTTTGATAAAAATAAAGAAATAAATACATTTTTTAGATGTTCAGGAATTTTTCAAAAAAGTAGCACAAAAATTTACCATGAATAAATAGTTTGCAAACTATTTCTAATATTTTAATAAGTGGTAAAAAAAATGAAACTGAAATATGCACTGTAATATCAATTTACAATTTATTTCAAATAAGAGAGGGTGCTAAAACCTTGCTTCTTTTGGGGGATAACCTCCTTCTTAATTGGAGTCAGTATTATTCAAACCAGTAATGAGTTAGTTGCCTGACCTAAGATACCTTATACATGTAATGATTTTCGATTTTTAAATATAGGGTTAAGTTTAATTTAAATTTTTTTTTTTTTTAACAAGTCTACAGAAACCAAACCATAGTTATCACATGTACACTGCTTCTTTTACTAGAACTAAACGTAATTCAATTATGGAATGTAAAAAATGAAGAAAGTTTTACAAACCCTCAAAACTCTTTGTCCTTCAAAATTAACTTCTGCTATAGCAGTCGATAATACGACTAATATAATAAGAGGAAGGATAAACTGAAGCATATCAAATATTGTAGCTGCATGTCTTAGCCAATGTACAAGATACGTGGAACACCGCAGGAGAACAAGAGCACCAAAACTAGCATACCAACGTTGAAGGGCATATGATGAAAACCTCAATCTGCACTAAAAGGAGGAAAAAAATTAAAGATTTTTGTGATATTTAATTACTAAGTAACTAAAGATATAATGTACAGATCAAAAAACAGTCACTACCATACAAAATGTTAACATATCTAATCTTGAAACAGAATTTCTATCTGCATCAGTAAATAGAAAAAAATATGTTAAATTTTTGAGTTAGGATAACATAAAAATATGTAATGTACAGAACACATAGTAAAAACATGTTAAGTGATACTTTGAAAATACAAAGAAATTAAATTTAGAAACATATTAGGAACAGCTATAGGCACAGATTTTTTTCAAGACTTTGAAGTTGAGTTAAAGCTTCTTGCACATCTTACTAGATTTTTATTAAACAAGGCTTGCATCTGAAGTTATATTCCTTTTCCGATATTAATAAGCACAAACAAATCAAACAATTTTAAAGCATATGTGGTTCAGTAAATAAAAACACTACTAATTCAAAACGAAAGTTTATATATCAAACATAAACAACAAAATTTTACCGTTGCGACAATTTCCTACGCACGAACTCTAAATCGACACAACATGAAACAACAAATTTTCCAAACCGAAACTATTTCAATGCAATGACTTTTAACTACTTTCAACACAATACAAATGGATAAGTAACAAATCAAAACAACCTACCCCACGTGCCGTCATTTTTTATTCTTGTAAACAAATTTTTTATTCGAACAAACCATGGGCTTCTATTCCCGGCCGATGCACAAATTTTCTGTTACGAAACTAATCATTTTTGAATTGACAAACAAATTGTTACTTTTAGAAACATTTATTAAGACGTAACACAAACATAAACATATTAACACAGACACTCAAGACATAATGCGTTTCACTAATTCCAACAGCATTTGTTAGGATGGAATCCAGATTTAGACAACTTTTCAACTCAAATATTTACTGAAGTTCTGGATTTGATGACACAATGCACGTTTAAATTATTTCCCGATTGGTACAAAAAAGCAATAGTATTTATTATTACTTTTAACCAAAGATATTTATGACCAATAAAAATTTTGACCACTTCCTGAGAAACTAGAATGCTTAAATTTTAGCTGGAGCTCTATGTATGATGACTATACAAGTTGCAACCATTTCCTAAATAGTACAAAGTAATTGATTGACAATAGAATTATCAACCACTTACCGACTTAATAGAAAATTACAGATAAAAATTAAACAAGAAGATATTCAAAACTATACATTTTAAAGAAGGAAAGAATATTATTTTTAAACCTTAGATAAAAAATGTAGGATGCATCAGTTTTGCAATAAAATTTTTTTATTTTCACAAATAACCTCACTTTCAAAAGTAAGTTATACTACATTTTCCATTTTAAATATAATATATTTATAAATAAAATTATTTTATTTTTTAGTATATATAAAAAAGTACTTTTAAAAATTTTATTATTTTTTTAAAGCTCTTATATTGAAATTCATTGGAAGGATATTCAAAAATTTCTTCTAATAAACTAAACATTTTAATTTTTTTTTTTTAAATGCTAATACTATCAACATCTTTCAAATGAGCATTACCAAAGCCTTCAGAAATGGAGATATATTTTTAAAACCAAATATACATATAAGTTATAATATATAGAAGATAAAAAATTTAGTTCCTTTCTGAATTACAGCAATACTAAAACTATTCCTTTTATTCCAGAAACAGCTATTTAGTTATGAAATTTAAAAAAAAAAAAAAAAGTGTATGTTGTGACAAAATATATACTTTTATTTACAAAATTTATTTTACAAAACTAAATGTCTACACGCTTAGAACCTATTTTAATTTTGATTGTTAAAAATGTGCTAACACTTCATACAAATGATTAACTATTGCAATCACATTCTATAAATCTATCAAACACATAAAAAAATGCCTTTAACATTGAAACATATAACATGCAGACCATACTACATTTTCTTTATTTTGTTGTCACGTATCTTATTTAGTTTTAAAGTAATTTTTGATTGATTTTACAAAATGATGAGCTAACTTAAAAATTAGATACAATCATACATATTCAAAACATTTTTTATTTCTAATTTTATTTTAAACCTTAGCTGTACTTAAATAAATAGCAGGTTAGAAAAAAAATCACATATCAGTAACAAAATAATTATTTATAATTCTAATCAACACATTTACAAAACAATAAGCAAAAAGAGGATGAAACATATTTTTCATACTTTTTTCCTTTTTATAAATTACTTTTGAAGTGTAATGAAATTTTCACTGTTCATTAAGTAAAAAAAAAAAAGTTTTTTTTATTTTTTATAAATTAGCGAGGGTTAATAAGCAAAGGAACACAGCCACTAATAGAAGTAAAATAACATACAGTAGAACGTCGATTTAGCGATGCTCGACTAACTGGACAAAAACGACGTAAATAAGAGGATGTCACTATGTCGGGGACAAAAAAATTCCCATGAAAACTCAGATCTAAATGCGTGCAAATGTAAGTATATTTTGTGAAATAGCTAAGTACAATCCAAAACTTGAATGTAATTTATTTAGTAAAGAAGAAAAACGCACATTATTTTAATGAAAAAAATCCAGTTATTAAATCATTTTATTTGGTCGGCATCAGGCTTAGCTCTGAAATGCTGTGAGTATTCTCCTGTGTCAAACCTGATATAAACAGGGGTGATTGTGAGCCCAAGTCAAAATTCCGGAAAATTTCTTGAGTTAAAAAAAAAAAAGTTTAAATTGTAAAATTAGAAAAAAATTTAAACAAGGCTTTTTTCCTTTTTCTCAATATTTCTTAGTTTTATATTTAAAATTTTACACATACTTATACCATTTACACATACCTATGATGACCTGGAGAAGTAATTAAAATTTACAAATATGTCTTCCCTTCTTGAGTTTATGATTATAACAACTATTTACTGATAAAAAATGAATATCAATCATGAATATAAGCTTAGAAAGTATCTCTCTGGCTCTCCCTTACAAAGAAATAAAATAAACTGTGTTTTTAAGTTCCACATTTGAAAATTTGATTTCTGGAAACTTCTGTAATCAATGATCTTTTGAAACGCCTGGACCTTCGATCTCCGGAAACTTCGGGATCACTGTTAGCGAAAATTCCGGAAATCCGGATTTTTTCCGGAGCACAATCAGCCCTGTATAAAATTACCTTTCCAGAAAACATGTATTACCAATACTGTCTTCAGAAACTTTTTCCTGGACAGACTCGGAACATCGGTATTTCAGGGAAATAGTATTAGAAGATGTTATAAACTGGGGTATTTCTTTACATTAATGATATAGAGAGACAAGCTGAAAAGACATTAAAACGGATTAAAGAAAGCAATTTTGAGAGCAGGAGAGCAATAATAAGCAGAAACAGAGGCACCAAGAGACATGAATAATTAATAATCTAATTAAAAAAATTACATTTAATTTCCAAAAATGATGCATAAGTTCATCACTTGTCATGGTATGTGGAACAGCTGCAACTTGTATTGATGAATCACTTCTCTTATCCACTCTTTTAGAATTAGAAGCATAATCCTGATCCTAAAATTAAAATGACAATGTTATATTTTTTGTATACAAAAAATGACAACGTTATCTTTTTAGTATGCAAAAACAAAATATATATATTTTCTCAGTAAGATATTAATATAAAAGATTAAATAAAAAAAAACTCATAGGAAATAGATTAATAATGCCTAGCTGGTTGATTAAAGTGTTTCATGGTATAAAAAATATTTACAGTTATGTTGTTTTATTTTTTAATTAATGTGTTGCTTTATACATTTTTATGTATTACCACAATATTCACTGGGAGAATATGAATTACTTGATCAACTTTTAGGCAAAGATGCGAGATTTTTTTAAATGTCTTCCTTTATATGATTTCATTTTATTACTACATGCTCAGTTTCATGGTTTATACAGTTTTCCCATGATGGAAAATTTTCATTTATATTGAATATATTTTTTTAAATCAAAATAATACATTTTGAGGAACTACCTTTTTCTAATGTTTAAAACTAAATTTGAAATGACTTCTATGAGTTCTCTCAAGCAAAAGTTCAATATTTATTTGGACAACGAAGGCTTAATAATGTTAGATAACAAAACTCATATAAATATTACAATAAAAAATATAAGTAATACTAATAAGATTATAAAAATTTGACTTTAATTGAATTGTTCTTTATCATACAGTCAATTGGTTAACATTAGAAAAACAGTTCGAAATTTTTGGTATGATTAGAATGAAAAACATTTATACACAAATTTTTATAAAAAAATAATCGCAATATTAACAGTAATCAAATTGCTTCAAGTTCTATATCTTTTATTAAAATGAATAATATCAAGTATTAAGTCAGGTAATATATAAGGTATTTTTAAGTTGATAACATATATCAGGAATATTTAGATAATAAATAAATGTCTCAATTGTGATTTTAAAAAACATGCATAAAAATTAAAGCTAAAATAAGATTGATAATTTACTTGATATTTGGTCACTATTATTAGATATGTTAAAATATTGAATATACCCTTTTAAAGTACAAAATCTTAAACTGTGATTTGAACAAAAACCTTAACTTAAATAGTGTTTTTTTATTGGTGTTCAGTAACTACAAGAATGCAAAGCAAATCATGTAAGATTGCATCACAATCTTGGAGGGAGGGGTTGCAAAGCATCAATGAACAGTGGGCAGAGCCCACTAACAAATTATTATTTGTTAGACAGCTTAAGGCTTTTATAAATGAATAAAACCAATTTGTATGGGTTCACAATTAATATTGTGAAATTTAGGGCATAAATACACACTTAAAATGTTTTTCTTTTAGTAATTAATTTGCACATGGGACAAATGGTGGTATTAAAAGACTAGTAACAAGGCAAGTCTAAATTTTTTTTTTCTAATTATATTACATTTCCGACTGTTGCAATATAGCTGCATTGATCAATACAAAATCTGGGCATGAATGTAAATTAGTCCTCTTTAATATAGTGATGGAGAAAATCGATGGAAATTTATGGAGATGTTAAGTTTTCACTCTCGCAGGGATGATTATGAGCTCAACTCAAATATCCTGAAAATTTCTTGAGTAAAATCATTAATGACGTATTTCAAAAAATTAACGTCTTTATGAATTTAAATCATTGATATTTTCAGAACATGAAATTCTAACTAAATTATATGCAGCATAATTTAAATGAATAATTATGTATAAGTTTGCTTTTATCTCTAATCATATTTATTATTCTACCAGAAAAAATATTTACAAATGAATGAGATGCCAAGTACAAAATCTAGTTCTAATATTTTTAATTAAAATATACAAGAATATTTATACATAAATGTGATCGATGATTTCTTAAAACTTCTATACCTTGGATTTCCGGATCACAGTTAGTGAAAAATCCGGATTCTTGCGGGAGCACAATCATCCCTGCTCTCTATTAATTTGTAAATCTGGATTTACTATGTTATTGTACTAAGCTTCTCGACTGATTGAATGTAGGGTTTAGTGGCACAAAAGCTTCTCCACTGCTCATATATATATATATATAAGAAAAACAATATTTGCAATTTGAAACTATGCATGGTTATAACAAAAAGAGAAAATATTAGAAATAAAAAAATTTTAAACTATATATACTTCTTGCAAATGAATATCATTATGCTGAGCATTTAAGTAAACTTCATTTTGAATTCCCTGAGTAATTGGAGAGAATATCACATTAATTTCCTCAGACTGATTTAGATGTTGATTATTTGAAGTGGCTGTTCTAGGTACTAAGTTATGATCTGCTGTAAGACCTGCTGTTCTTTTTGATGTGGGTATATAAGCTACATATTCTTCATCGTTCTCATCCTCTGCAATCCACAATGATTCTGCAACACACACAAAAAGAAATATAATAATAATTCCCAATTAAAAAAGCAAAGCTCAAACACACAGCAATTTTTTTTGGTTGAGCAATTTTCTTTTCCTTTTTTAACATTTTAATAATGATATATGTACACACACACATAAATATGCAAATTAAAAATATGGATAAAACTAGTTACGAAAATATTTTAAATCACTTTTGAAAAATGCCTAAGTGCAAGTACATTTGAATTCTCTACTCACTGTATATATTATATTATTAATTTTATTTTGTATTTCCTCAATATTTTTATTTTATATTATTCTGCTTCATTGTTCCATTCTACATTGTTTTATTTACATTTTTTGCCTAATAAGTTCCATTTTTGTCTCAATTTGTTGGTGCTCCTCACAATATTGTATTGATATATTTTCCTTTGGCTGCATTACTACAATATTAGAAAGTACGATTTTTTCCAGATATAATCGTGTGAGCTGATAAAAAAATTATATATTTTCCTTATTCCCCCCCCCCCCATTTTTCTTTTAAATTAAATTTTTAATTTGTTAATATTTTTGAAAGTTTAATATTTTTAACTTTTAATAATTTTTTCTTGTCCTTTAAAACTTTTTTAATATATTTATATTTTATTTTTCCATGTTTTTTCTATATTTTTAGCTTATTTTATGAGTTTTATGTACTTGCTGCTAATGCACAGTAAATAAAACCAATTATTTTTCATAATTTTCTTCGTTAATCTCTCTTCTCTTTTATCCTTTTTGTTATTATACATATAAAAACTATACTTATTTAATTTATTAAAAATTACTTCTCATTAAATAATCTTTATCTAGAAGAAAACGTTCAAGTCTTTTGGTTTAAAAATGAAGAAAATAATAAATAAATAAATGTTTTAATTTCTCTGCATTTTAAATTTATAAGTTTCATGTTTTAAAACTTTCCTGAATAGCTAGAGTAAATAATAAATATTGACAAGAGTTATGCTCCTTTTAAAAAGCACATATTGTTTTTACCTTGCCAAATATCTTCTTGATTCATTGCCGGGAATCTGTGAGAAAATGACAAATGGTGTTCAATTACTGAAGCATCATATTCAATTTCTTTAATAAATCTTCTTAATCCTGCAAAATCATGAGTGCAAAATAATTGCTTGTCACTCTAACAAAACCATATGTAAATCATACAAATTGCTTTCATGATAAATATATATAATTTGTTCTTACATAATAATAATATTCACCTTTACACACCATAAAATAATAATTGGTAGTTATAATGAAGCTGTTAGTTAATATATGAAACTTAGAACGATGACAATAACCTTTATGTTCAGCTATAAATTTTAACACAATCAAAAATCTTATTAAATTTCAACCTATCATGTAATAAACCTATCTTAAAGCAACGCTTTTTAAAAAACAATTAGAAATTTCAATATAAATATAATAGTATCAATATAATCAATAGTATCAATATAATAACAGTCAAAAAGCTCATTTTAAATTACATAGAATTAAGTCTTACACTGCTCTCTGAAAGAATAGTAAAATATGATATTTAAATTAAATTTGAAACAATTACTAGGAACTAAAAAACGACAAAGTAATAAAATAGTAATCTTGTTTAAAATCAGATCTGACACAGTTCCTAAATTAAATATGACAGTTATGTGAATAAATGGTCGGCACTAATCATTTAAAATAAAATACTGTAAAACTAAAAATGATATTCAGTATGTGTTACTTGATAAGTAAAGTTTTACATGCAATTATTAAACAAGGTTATAAATGCCATTATCGCCAAATGCATAAACTATTTCTAAAAACTATTCTTAAATTTCTGCCATCACATTAAAAAAAAAAAAAAAAATGAAAACCTTGTGAGCTGAACATCATATCTACATGAACAGAAAAAAATTCAACCATACTTTCCGGGTGAGGTTAAATTAAATTCTATACATTTTATATTAATATGCCAACAACAATATACAACTGTAAAACTCAAATTTCAACAAGTTCTTAAGATTGTTCTTTCATGCAATAGTTCAGGGCTGTAATACACATCAGCGGCATGAAACATTTAAATTGCATTAGTCAAATGGAGTGAAAAAAACTTGTACACATAGATAAATCTAGATAATGGAGAAAGCAAAAATAGACAATTCTTATCCGTACTGCAACAAAGAAATACAATTGCAAATTTATTTTTTAATAGCAAATTGGTAAAAGATTCACAGATTTTTCACAATTAAATTAGAACATGTGAGTCGTGATGGCTCAGAGGATAGAGAGTTTGCCTTCCAATGAGGTGAACCGGGCTGGAATCCCAGCGATAGCTTGCAATGACCACAGTGCTGTATGTAAAATATCCTCAGTGATAGACAAATCATGGGATTGAGTCCCCTTGCCGCCAGGTTAACTACGGGAGGTTTGCGTGGTTTCCCTGTTTGCGTAATGCAAGTGCGGGTTAGTTCAAACAAAAAGTCCTCTAAGAAGGCAAATTTTCTCCCAATACTTGACCCAGGAGTTTCCTTGTCTTCTGGATGGGTTCAAAATTACAAGGTTACAGAGTTGAACATTAGTAGTCGTAAACCTAACAAATTTGGGCCGGCTGTTCAATGACGGACATGAAATAAAATTAGAACAAGTCAAAATTTCAACCAGATTGGGACTTAATACACCCTAATAAAATGTACAGGGTCTTTTTAAGCTTAATTTTAGTATGATGTAAGCTTCAAAAAATAGATATAAAATACATAAAAAACACAAAATGAAAGAAATGTATCACATTAATAACAAAAACTTACCAATGGTATGAGTACGGCACACGGACATGAATATAAAGGACACTAAGCAATGCCACACTAATGTAAATACTGAAAACACAATGCTGGATGCACTCATGATATGACACACTAAAGGTTCAAGAGAAATTTTTTGACAGTCTTCACCAGCAAACCAACCTAAACATTCAACAATGTTGGCAGCAGTAAAAAATATGCCTATAATGAAAATAACAAGAGCACCATTCATTTTAAATACAGTTCGAGAATGCAGGCGTACATCTTTGATAAATCTTGAATGCAGAAAAAGGCGACTGCTTAAATCCTTGCAATAAAACCCAAATCCGCACCAAAAGTAAACCAACAGAACACTCACAGATCCACCAGGTATATCTCGTGGAGTATTTGGTGAAATTATGTCATAAGCAACATACCAAGTATATGAAATGGCAAAAGTCAGAGCTCCTGCAAATGTCAAACCATGTAAAATTGTCCCTAAGATAGGCTTAGATTTTCTCTCTAGAGGGATACCATGACATTTAGCAATGAAATGCCATGCCCAAAGTGGTAGATGCCTTGACTGCTTGATGCTTGTATTGATATTTTTTTGCTCCATGCTAGAAGCTGTGTCAATGAAGGTTTGCACATTTTGATCTAATATTTCTGTATCATAAAAACGGGAAGTAACAGAGGGCGATCTAATTCTCCTAAAAATTAAATATATTTTATGAAGGAACTCATATTTATAAGTTGCAATAGTAATATTTTGTAATAATATTGACATTGCATTTAATATTATTAGATTCTATTAAAAAACTGAAGTTGAAGTTATACATTAAATAAATCATTAACAGTAAGTCAAATTATAGAAAGTGATGAAAAAAGCACAAACTCGTGATTTGAAGTAAAAGCATGATTGTACGACAATGTCAAATAGTATCTTGATTTTGAAAATTTTATATCAATAAACTAAAATTGCAAATAAAGTTTTAAAAAAATGCTAAAATGCTTCAGACCTTGTGAATATGAGTTTGTATCCTAATTTGAAAACCTAAGTGTATTTCATTTGTAACAAACTTTAAACTTTCACTTTACAAGAATTCTTTCAGATTCATTTCTTCTAAATTACACAGAAAAAAAAATTAGCTTTGAATCACATATTTTAATGAATTTTAAATACATTTAAACCTGTGCAAAGTATTATTAATATGAATTACATTTTTAAGAAGCTAATTAAGTGTGGTACTAAAGGAAATTATAATATTTCAAACAGATGCTGTGACAAGATTTTATGGATACAAAATATAAATATTACTCAATTTTGCTATTTACATGGGAAGGAGATTTAAAAATTACATGCTACATCTGATTTTTATTAGATAAAAAAGGCAAATAGAAATATGCTTGTTACAATACATAGTTTATTTTTTTATGTGAAATTTTTTAACAGCATATTTAAAAAAAAACAATTAGGGTGATCTGGGGTAATTCCTGATCAAAAAATGCAAACATCTATTTTGTAAAAAAACTATTCAAGATAGAATTTTAATATTTACTGGAAGTTTGAGGCTATATGAGATGAGTCCTATGCTACCTTCTTTTGTTTGAAAATCTAATTAGAATTTAAAAGATTTTAAATTTTTAGTGATCAGGAATTACCCCATCTCTTGATCATTTCTGGGGTAATTCCTGATCACTTCTGGGGTAATTACTGATCACCAGTTTTTATAGTAAAGGGGCAGTTTAAAAAAAATTATACAATGGTAATTAACAAATACGACATCAAGATCAAACAAATAAACCAAAAAGATATGTTTAAGCAGCTAATAAAATGATTTATTCAAAAGCAAGAATAAAGATTAACCATTTAAATATTCCAAAAATCTTTGCATCATGCCATAAATTTTAGGCAAGCAGCCAACTCATTCTCATGTACTGCCTGAATATAAGAAAGAGTTCCCACATGGATTACTTTTCCTGGATTTTTTAACTTCATTAGGTGAGAGTGTAAAGTTAAGTAAGGTATGTCAACAGCTCTGGCAGTAGCTCTCACACTGAAATTTTAATTTTCAATCATTAAAAGGAATTTGCTAATTTTGCTTTTTAGAAGCATAACATCCTTTTTAGGCTTATAATTTCTTAGCATATTTATATTACGTTAATTTATAAACTTAAAAATTATTCTAACAATGTACACACATAAAATTAAGATAGAAGCAAGGTAAGACAAACCAGAAATGGTGCAAATCAAAACACATTTGTCTTGTATACAGTTAAAAGCAAATTTTGTGATTACAGTTAAAATATATTTTATAGTTGTTCCACTTAAAAAAATATGAACTGTTATTTAAGACAAGACAATTAGCTATTTTTATACTATTTATACGAAGAAATGACAATGATCAGGAATTACCCCCAGTGATCAATAATTACCCCATCTGTAGGGGGCAACATTTGATATAGTTTCCTATAGTCAATTATAATATTTACAGTAGATGTGAAACAATTAAACAAAAGCTTACACTATTTTTATATCAAAGAAAAAGAAAGTAACTCAAAATATTTATTATTAAGAGAAGGAGGGGGATCTTTGCAGAAATGTGCACATTTTGAAACCCATCTTTGAAGTGGAAAATACGGAAAGCAATTTAAAAGATACTTATTTTGTTAGATTAAACAAAAAACTATTATTAAGTAAATGTAGTTATACTTTAGTAAAGTGTACAAGCATTCTTGTCCATGTCTCAAATTTAAAAAAAAAATTTTTGTTTTGAATAAAACTTAGGTGATCATTATTTACCCCAGAAACAGAGTGATCGTGAATTACCCCTTGTCACCCTACTTTTAATATTTTTTATATGCACCTAACATTTATGCTCTTTTGTAAAATAACAAATACAACTTTAACAAAAAACTAATGCATAAACCTAAACATTTAAACAACATTACGAAATTCATGTTTTTTTGTTTGTTTGTTTAATCAAAAAAAAAGGGGGAAAGAAAAATAACAAGACTTATTCTAAAAAGAGAAAATATTTTGTATACCTAACCATACTAACAAAACTAGAATCCTAAGTTATACTACAGTTGATGCATGCTAAAACTAAAGCCCTAGATAACTAGCTGAAGTAGCGAAACTCTTCTCCTGTCACCTTTGATTGGATGATGCAGTAATATGGGTAAGATGCCGATATTTTACAAACTTTCTTGAATACGTCTAGCACGCTGCTAACGTTAACCAGTTTATTTATGTATCATTTATCTACTTTTAATTTAATATTTAAATCGAGTAACAAATACTATCAAATTTACAGATACCATCTTGATGTACTTTTGCATGCTCGAATAATTTGAAATCAAGATACCAATTATGGATGTAATTACATAGTTTCATTACAGGTGTGTATAAAAGTAATAAAAATACTTTTCTTTAAATTTAGCACTGTATAGTACATTTTTAAATATACTCCAATTCATGCTAATTATAGATTAAAAGAGTTTATCATGCATATCAAAATATAAATTTATATGAATTAAGAGTAGAAGAAAAATATGACACTGAAAATATTGTACATATTTATTTAATATAGAAGTGAAAGTAGTTAGAGAAACAAGAGTTAATATTATGTAAATAATTATCCAATACCTCTAAGAGTGAATGAAAAGTAAAAATATTTTATGCAGAGTTAAACTAATGTGCATGTATTTATATATAAAGATTTCTTAATATGAAATAACTAATACACATTTTAATATTAAAATAAAATTTTCAAATTAAAGATGAATTTTTTTATCTGTAGGATATTAAGTATTTAAGTTATACTTGAGAATCTATAAACATTCATTAAAAAAAGCTGATTTCTAGAAACAAAACACTTTATTTCGCTTTTGCAGTTATAGATAGAGAATGCAGTACTGGTTGACAGGATATTAAATTATGTTAGTTAGCTAGGCACAAAGAAATGAAACTATTTTTTAAAATTCCTTTATTTATTAATTTAATTTTTTGTAAACGCATATTTTGTTCAATGTTTAAAAAAAAAATATGGTAAAAAAAAATAACTAAAAAGTTGGCAAGAGTATTTATTTTATACAATAGTTCCAGGTTAACTGAGTACCCAAAAAATTAATTTAGAAGAAAACTTACGGAGTTCTTTGAGCCATTTCTATAGGATGAGATTCAACTGATTCATCATCAAAAATTGTACTTGCCTACAGTTCAGAAAGAGAAAAAGAACAGACATTAACACAAAGCAAAGAAATACATTTGATAATAAAAATTTTAACATTAGGAATAAACAAAGTTTTTTCCAACGTGATATGATGCATCAAAACCCTTGCCAATTTAACAATATCAATAAAATCTTTTTATTCACCCTTAGGTACTTGTGGGGCTTATCATAACATAATGATTCCATTACTCTATTAAATATATTTAACTAAGATTCAAAATTCATATTTAATGGGCTCGCATTGTACTGGGAATATTGAAACCAGAAACATTTAACTTGATTAGATCAGACACGATCATATCCGAAGAAAAAGTTCCAATTTCTTATGAAAGAAAATAACTAAACTTAACAAATACCATTGGAAATTGTTCAGATATAATTAGACATTGTAAACTGATAACTAAATTTTATCTGCCTGTTCTTTTGACAGATAAGCTTAATTTTTCTACACAAATAAAAACAAAAATAAATATTACGTAATAAAAAGAAAAGCCAATTAGAAAGTAGAATGTTTCAGTTACCCCAACATGTTTATAATAACCCTGCACAAATTTTGATCTGCTGAAGAAATTCAAGATAACTAAATCAATTCGCAAGAGGAAGAATTAACATTTTCTTTTGCATGGATATATGCTAAAGAGCCAAGTCTGGAGTCTTTTGTAAACAATTTTTAGCCAATCCGTATTTTTTTGAAGAAAAAAAAAAACTTTTGAAAGGATGACGTAACTTTAGGCTGGCTACTTAGCTCCTTAATTTGGAAAGTTACTCAAAACTTTTGTATCTGGCAATAGGTTATTATATTAATATAAAAAAAATACTTTAACTTTTACTTGCCTCTTAAATTTAAAAACAGAAAAGAGAACTAACATAACATAACTAATAAGTATTAGAAATGGAGAAAGAAGTGAATAATATTTTGGAGACATTAAAGGTAACTTATAAGCAAATTAAGTGACTTTTTTTTAGTTATAAACATCATTTATTGGAACAATCTGAATTGGTTTTGTTTCAAGTTTTTTCTCAGCCAAACTTTATTGGCATAAGTTTTGTAAAACTTTTTAAGACGAATGGACAGGAAATTTTTGTTTTAAAGCTGATCAATATTGAAATAAATCTAATAGATTGTAAAGTTAATATTCCTGTATAAACACAAAATAAAATTGGACTCAACTGAAAAAAAGCAGAGAGGAAACATCAGTACTTTGCTTTATACACAGGGGCCACAATATAAGACGGCCAAGATAATTACAAAATGTTAATCAAATTTAAATTCACATTAATACTTAAAAGAATTGAAGAATATACAGAAATATTCCCATAAAATTCTATTATGAAAACAAATTATGAATCTTATTTTCTCCTTAATAGCCATTACATATTACAATAGAATTGAAAATATTTCAAATATTTTATTTCATTTTATTGTTGAAGCAAACATATGTTAAACAATACAAAATTTTTTTTGTTGTCTAATTATAGTATTTTACTTGTGAATATTAATGAGAGAAAGGTATTCATCAAATATTTAAATTAATGATTTTCTGCATTATTATAAATAAAATAACTAGTACTATTGTTATGTACCTTCTGTTATGTTCTACTAACTATTAATGAGAAAAATTAGAGAAATTTTAACATATGCCCTGGTAGGTACTTACCTATTAAAGTGTCAAAAAAACTAAAATCATTTGCTTTTACTATTATTTTAAAATTATTTTTCTTTTAACCCAAAAATATGTCTGAAACATATTTAGTTTAAGAATTTATTTCATATTAAAGTTTTAAGCAGTTTGCATACAGTAAAAATAATATAATTTAATAATTTATTGTGTTTGACTTTATTATAAAAAAAGACAACATTTGCTAACTGCATTTTTTTTCCTTTAAAAGTATTTTACAAAAGTATGTAAGTTACGGAATAATGAAGTTTTTTTTTTTTTTAAATTCCTTAAAATTAAATTTAAGGTGACTTTCAGTCTACTGCAAAATTGTTTTTAACCTGAGACCCTTTTTACAAAAAAGGTTGTTTAATCTTAATTTAACAAAGTTTTTTTTTCCCTACATCAAAATGAATTTTCCTTCTAGTAACTCACTACATATAAATATTGAAACTACTTCATATAAAAGTTGTCAGTGGTCAAAAAATTAGTAATAGGGGAGAGTGACTCACCTTGGGACACTTTTTTATTTTCATTTTTTAAAATTTTTTTATTTTGATCAATTATTATCAAAATTTTACCTGGTATTCTTGTAACATTTAAAAACATTTTTAACTAGGTTTTGATTTTGTATCTGTCATAGAAAAATTTTTAAAAAATGTTTAGTTACCTTGTTATTTGTCACAAGGTGTACCTCCTAGTGGGGCACCTTGGGACTGTTAAAAATATGTGAAAAGTTAAGTAGAAATTTTCTAAACATGGCATAACTAAATAAATTTAAATTTTTTAATTTTGTTAATAAAGTTTTATTTTGTTAGTTTCAACTTCTTGTCTATAAAAGTCTCTGAAAAACCTTCTACATTAGCAGAAAAGCAAACTGCTTCTACCTCTGCATGTGCAGTTCTCGAGGAAATTTCTTCAACTGTAAATGAGGAAAATAAAAGTCAACCTTCCTGCAATTATGAAGTTCACCACAAAAGAAAGACAAGCCCACAAACATCAGAAAATAAAAAAAAAGCAGCAGAAATTAGATAATTTTTTTTTTTAAAGAATTAATTCAGGTAATTTAAAATATTTACATAAAATGTAGTAGTTTATATGTTTGAAAATTTATGGTTATTAATTTTGCAAAAAAAGTAATTCATTGAACTTTTATAATTAGGTCATTCAATACTTCATAATTGTAATTTTTCATTTCTCCCCCCCCCCTTCTCGAAACTCCAAAATGTCGGTAGTAAGTCCGTAAAAGTTTCAGGGGATTTTTTGGGGTCCCACAAACACCCCTGTAACTCTTACTCATCTCCATCAACTCTTTCAACGCAACCTACAAGGGCAACAACAGATCTTTTACCAGCAAATTTGATATGAGCAAAATCTCCAATATGTAATCTTGTTTCACTACTTTTTTCTAGATGTACTTTTTTCTTATCGTAAAATATTTTGTTGCCACTTTCACTGTTCATTTCATTTAAGCTGCGAGCATCATCATCACTTTTATCATTGCACAAATCACTAATTACTGACTTACTTCTGGATGCATTTCTCACTAATTCTGATTGCATTAAATCCTCATCTTCCCAGATTTTTTTTAATTTTACGTTCTCCCAGTTTAGAGGAATGTTCATTTGGTTTGACGAAGCACACTCATATGTATGTGCACGTGCATCACATATTGTTAATCCTTAATGGTACTTGGAGATTTGTAACATATATTGTACCAAATTTGTTTCTTCCTCATCTGTGAATATTTTGCAACTCTGCATCACATTTAAAATATATTTAAAGTTAGAATTTGGCTGCTCTCTTTTTTTTTTAAGGAAATAAAATTGCAGTTTAGAGTGGTCTTACTAATACTGTAGAATTCAGCAGCTTTCTTACAAGTCATTTCCTCTGATAAAATTTGTAGCTGCTTTTTCAACATTTTTAGCACAAATTGCTGCATTATTTTTATACTTTTTGCTTCCAATTCTTGTGATAAGTTACGTCTAATGCGTTCCTAAAATAAGAAATAATAACTATTAATAAACACAGATTATATAAATTAAAAAATACTTTGCATGCACAATATCTTTTTTTTAAAAATATATTTTTAATAAAGATTAATTATGGATATCTAGTGTCCCAAGGTGGGCCACCTTCATTTGTCCCTAGGTGCACTATATAGGATATTTTAAAATATCATACTTTTAGGCTTAGCATTAGAACAATTAAATTTGATAGCTTCTAAAGGCAAAGCTTTATATTTCATTATATTACCCATTATTAAAAAAAAAATTATTAAAATTTCTTTCTACAACTAGTTAAACTTTTGTATAAAAGTAAAAAAACATGCTTCAAAAAATAAAAATTCTAATAAATTCTTACCTGCTTAATCAATAGATTCAAAGTATGTTCCAAGATTAGGTGATGCTGACATATATCTGTATCTAAAAGGACTAAAAGATAATTTAAAATTTAAGACCAAAAATAAAAATGTCCCAAGGTGTACTGTGTCCCAAGTTGAGCCACTCTCCCCTAATTATTAAAAAAAAAAAAAAATTTTGAATATCTTGCAGAAAGATATTAGTAGAGAGGTACAACTTAAAAAGCCCGAAAACTTCTGCCATGCGGTATATGTGTAATTTTTTTTTAACAGCTGCTTTTTTCTCACATTTTTTATCTATTCAATTCACAGGAATTACAGTGTCCTTTTGCTGGCAATGGAAAAGATCAATGGCTTACTGACATTTTATTTAAATCAAGTTTTGAAAGATATAACTTAATGCAATGGATTCTTCAACAGTTGGTATTTTTTATATTTCTCTAAATTTTTTTTTAAAATCGAATCCCTGCCATTTTTGTAAAGGGGAAACTAGGGTTACTTGATCCACTTTTAAATTTTTATTTTTTATCTCGGTAAAAATTAACCATATGGTTTAATTTTTTTATTTACTATGAAATAAATCTCTTGTTTTCTCTTACTCATGATTTTTTTTTTCAAAATGCTTAGTTGTTAATTTTTTTATATCAATGCTTAAGTGGTAACTTACTAGAGGTGAGACAAGCTCACTTACGGATAAAAAATAGATTTGGAACTCTGATT
The DNA here is from genome assembly GCA_949128135.1 of Parasteatoda lunata. Taxonomy (NCBI): domain Eukaryota; kingdom Metazoa; phylum Arthropoda; class Arachnida; order Araneae; family Theridiidae; genus Parasteatoda; species Parasteatoda lunata. Next base: position 49,910,526 of record OX421975.1, read on the forward strand.
TATATAAACTTTTTTACTGCTGACGTTCTGAGACATTCTTACATAATGCAAAGCGAAATAAAAATGAGCTCTTAAACTAATGACTTGCAAAAAGGATTTCTCTTAGGGAATCTTTCAGAAGATAAAAGAACTTGAATGTTTTCTGTTGTTTGCAATTCCTTTTCAACATTTCTGTTTCACATTTAATTCCATAGTTTTTTGTTTCACAGTTTGGGTTAGTCAAGAAAAAGGGTTTTAATAACTACTTTTGTTGTTTAGACGTGAAATGCTGGCTAGTGAATAGTCTACAAAATTTGCTATTTTTTCCACATAAGGCTCAGTTCTTTAAAGGCAGTTTCTCAGTTACCGATTCATAATTTGTTTTTATTCCTTGTAAAATAACGTGTTGTGTTTGCCTAGAGACATAAATAAATAAATCCAATTTCCCAGTGCAAGCTAGCTAGCTCACCGATACTCTGTAATTCATGTTTGGAAACCATTGTATAATCCAATTTAGAGTTCTTTTCAAAAATTTAAGAAAAAAAAAGTTTAACTTCAGGAGCTAAATATGATTGCATATGCGTACTTTATCTTTTTTATATTGTCTTACTAAATATTGTTAGGTAGTTCTATTTAAATGTTACTTTTTATCATGGTATTTCAACTTTGCCCCAGAACATTATTGTGTTCCATTTAAAATTAGGCCAAACTCCCGCTCTAATAAAATAAAAAAATAGGAACACTGGTTCAAACATAATGTAAATTAACAAAATGCAGTTCAAAGTCCCTTATCTGGACATCCGTTTACCAGAAGTGTCTCTTTTCTGGACACTTTTTATCAATCGAAATAAACAAAACTTTTTTTCCTTATAAATTTTTTATTTTTTTATTTGCTATCTGTTTAAACAAAGGTAGGTAGGGATGAGAATCTTTCTTCAATTTCTGGTTCTTTATGATTTTAAGCCAGTTTTTGTTGAACTTTAATCTGATTTCCACTATATTATTTTAAAAAAATTGGATATTGCAGAAACTCGAATTCCAACATTACAGCACGAGAAAATCACATATTTTTTCTCAGGTCATCCTTAAAATTATTATTACAGCCAAGAATCACACACTCAATTTTACAGTGTGAAAAAATTTCAAATTTTGACAAAATTGAGGATTTGAGATCACTGCAACTAAAGCAGTAAATACTAACTTATTAAAAATGAAATTGAAAAAGACCTATGTTAAAATCCTAAACTTAAAATGCCATCGACAAAAACACGTGGGCTTTAAAATTGTCATAAATCGAGTGCATCAAAAAGTCATTCATTTAAATGCGTGATTCAAAATTTCCCATGTATGATAATAAGGCATTAAAAAAATATTACAATCCGACGCAATCAAAAATACAATAGTAAATCCATGAATGGAGAGTGAATCGTCTGTAATTCAGTGCGAAATGCTTGATTTCAGTTTGTCGAGCAAAATAATGTATTAAAACATTGCGATTTTAAAAACCAATTGAAATCTCTTTTAATAACTACCGAAAAATTATTGACAAAACTACGTGGATTCACTGTGTGTTGCTAAACGAGCGAATCAAGAATTACTAACTGAAATGTATTCTTCCGAATTTGCAGTATTTATAAGGGCATTTTAAAATATTGAGATTTTGAAAACCGTGTAGAAATCTGAAACAAAAGCTGTAAAAATAGTAGAATCATACAAACCAAATGGATTTATTCATGTTTGATAGAAATTGACGTTAACTATTGTTTATTTGTTATTCTTTATTGAATAAGGATGTTTTGATGTTTGTTTAAAGACCTATTGTCCAAAAAAAAAAACTATTTTACAGACTTGCCAAAGTCTCGACGATTCCAAACATGGGACTTTTCACTGTATGTACTTTACTTTTTTTTATATTTTTTTCTGAATATTGTTAGGTTTCAGTATTATTTAAAATAAAAAAAATTTCTTTTTTTAGTAAACTTGCCCCAGAACAATATACTCTTCCACTTGAAATTAGACCTTACTTCTGCTCGAATAAAAAAGTTGAAACACTGATTTAACTATTTTAAGAAAATATGTTATTCATTGTTACATTTATAATTTCTTTAATAAGGGATATATTTTGCTGCTATACATGATAAGCAGTTATTCTGTTTTTATATTCTAAATCTTTTTCTATTTTATAGATTAGGAATAAATGATTTAGAATTACCTCAAAATGAAAAATCATTAGAAAGTAAAATTCAAAGTAAGTAATATAAGTTGTAACATTTCTTCTGTATAATTTATTGCTCATATAATTATTATTTATATCAGAATAAAGTTTGCCATAGATTAAAAAAGATCATTATATTTATCTATACAGGCCAACCTCGTTAAGATGAAAGGCTTAATGTACATTTTTGCTTAATATAGAGTGAAACAGTTTATCTTGAAAAACAATAATTGTATTATTTAATGTCAACATAAAAACAAACTGTTTTTATTTAAAACAAAGCAAATATTGCCCCTCGTAAAAACTAATTATTAATCCAGGCTTTTGCGGCAACTTTATTATTTTTTTTACAACAAGTTTTAAAATTTCCTCATAAAGACAAGTTTTCAATTGTGGAAACTTTTTAAATCAACCGCAGCTGTATCAACAGTTCTTAAGAACTGTTAAGTAGTTCAGCTAGAAAACACCGACTGTGTTTTGAACAATTAGGCAAAATTGTCTTTTGTTTTGTTGTCTAAAATACAAAATTACAATCAAAAGTCAAAGTTTAACTTGACGAGGTAAAATATTTTTATACTTCATTTGTCCCTAGTCATTTATTTTTTATAAGAATATTGCACAATCAATAAATGATCATCATGTATGCATCTGTGTCATGTATGTAGTTATCGATATAACTATGGACTTGTGTTTCTAAAAAAGGTGATATTGGAAATGTACGTTTTTGCCTAGAAATACTGATTTACTTAAAATGAACGTAAATTATTACTCTGCAGATGTCATTAAATTCTTGGGTATCTTTTAGTGATTTCTTTTTTAATATTCTCCTAAATATTTTTCTGCTGCTTTATCGGTTAATATGAATTTTAGTCTATATGTACGCAATGTTAATAATTCTAATTATGGATGCATATCTTTTTTGCAAATACCACATTCTTTTTACAACTCAAACTTTCTTTTATTTTTATATTCAACATTTGTATCTTCATATGAATGAAGAAATTTAGTAACAAATGCTTTCTAACTAGCTTTATTTATTTGTTGAAAGACTAATTTCTAGTTATATTATTTCCCCTCCTTGTTTTTCTGCTTGAGAATACTTTTTTCATTTTTTAAAGGGGTCTATTAAAAAGGTGTGTTATTATTCGTCAACACTTAGCTTTTTCTAACAGGAAATTCAGTGAAATAATTTTCTAAACACTATCTTAAATTCATTCATAAAATGATTTTTTTTTTTTTTTGTTGTTAAACAATATATATATGCTGATAATTCAATTTTAAAAATTACAAAATAATTTATGTTAGTGGTTTTTAATTATTTATGTCTACTTCTTTGTAAAAAATTATTTTATATATATTTTTTTTAATAATTTCTTTTGCTTTTTTAATCTAACATTTGTGTAAGCATAAAATCTATATGTTACCAATCAATAAAAAAAAAGGTCTTTAAGTATTAAAATTCTTTTCTTTTTTTGTGCTAGCAAACTTAATTTGATAATTTAATTAATTGAGCAAAACAGTCGTGAGAAGTATGACATGTCTAAAGCAAAACGCCGATATGAAAAAACACAAATAAAAATACAGAAGTGGATGTTATATAGTTTCAGTTCTAAACATGAACCTTCCCTAGTGTCGAAATAACAAAAATTAAAGGTTTGTTTACAAAAATTAAAGGTTTGTGATGTTTAAAGTAGTGTTAAGGTTTTTTTGGTGTTTAAGTATGGAGGAGGGTTCTTGTTTATAGACAGCCAATATATTTAAGCGTATTATGTTTTAATTTGATCTAGTTGAGTTTGTCAATTCGAATTTGACTAATTTTTAAAATTGCTCTTTTTTAGGTTTAACTCGTATTTTTTCTGCTATTGGTGTTTGCAGTGCTGAGGACTCTGAAATTATTGAAGTGAATTTTTCTTTATTTTCATTAATTTTTTTTTTTTTTTCAAAGAGAGAAATTAAAATAAAAATTTTTAATTTTTCATTAAAATTAACTCTTTATAGTTGATAAGAAATTATACAATAAAAATATTTTAGGACTATTTTATAAAAATTTATTAATTTATCTTAATTTTAGTGTTATTGATTTCGTTATGTTTTATTTTAAAATGTGTAAGTATTCCTATTTTGCAAAAAAGGAAACAAAGAAAAAAATAAATAAAAATATGACCACTGAAGCCGACGTCTTCAGGGGGTACCGGCCCCGGTAGCCATAAAACAAAACCTTTTCTATCGAGAGAGGGTCAAATGCCTAAATAAACTCCCTCAGTACCCTGAAGATTTTGTATAGAAGTCCAGGAAAGAACATGAAATACATTGAAACAATTCAGGAAAGAAACTCAAACAAAATCATCAAAAAATAAAAACTTTTTATTTTCAGAAAAGAAACTTTTAACAATTCAGAAAAGAAACTCAAACAAAATCATCAAACAATTCAGGAAAGAAACTCAAACAAAATCATCAAAAAATAAAAACTTTTTATTTTCAGAAAAGAAACTTCTAACAATTCAGAAAAGAAACTCAAACAAAATCATCAAAAAATAAAAAGGTTTTATTTTTTGATGATTTTGTTTGAGTTTCTTTCCTGAATTGTTTCAATGTATTTCATGTTCTTTCCTGGACTCCTATACAAAACCTTCAGGGAACTGAGGGAGTTTATTTCGGCATTTGCCTCTCTCTCAATAGAAAAGGTTTTGTTTTATTGCTACCGGAGCCGGTACCCCCTAAAGACGTCGGCTTCAGTGGTCATATTTTTATTTATTTTTTCCTTTGTTTCCTTTTTTGCAAAATTTATTCTTTATTTGAAATCTCTGCTGCTTTTAAGCACGTTTTTTGAAAGAAGTTTTGTCTTTTTAGATTTAAAAATTTTTTTGTTTTCTTTTTGTAAGTATTCCTATTTGTTTAACCTTTTCTTTTACCAAATTATTAAAAAATATCAACAATTTGTATTTTTTTGCACCATTAAGTAATGGCTATTTTACACTTTGCCAAATATTTTTTTTTTTTAATTCAGTATTTTCTAATTTATTGATAAAAAAATTTTATTTTGCGATTTTAAACTCCTATCTACATTATTAAAACCTTTTGGTATCTAACTGCTTTAGATACTTCAAAAGCAGAAATTACACTATAAAAATATTAAGAGCAATAAAATACTTGTGCTTATATTTTTTAATTCTAAATATAAATTAGAAATATTAAAATGTAAACCACATTTATAGTAAAATTAATTAAAAGTTTTTTTTTTCATGATTGCAATATTTTTATATTTGCAATTAAATATTTTTTTTATTCAGGTGTGTCAAGCTCTGATGAAATTTCAGTCCATACAATTTAAATTTCATTTAGTGTCAAGTTCATCTATCAAACCTTAATCTTCTCTTGTACACATCTTTAAAATATTAAAATAAATGAACTTACGTAATAAAATTTTATTATAACTTAGTGGAGACAATCAAATTATGCAAGTAATTTCTAATTAATGTAGCAAAACTGCTTAAATAAATCATCACTAACTGCAATACAATTTATAAAATATTGATTGTATGAAGCCTGTCAAAAAGAAACAATCTTAAACTTAAAATTTTATATGATAATTATATATAAAATTTTATTAAAGTTTAAAAATTTAATTAAAGTTTAACATTTAATTCATAGTTTTGTATCAAACTGTAATTGTTAATATATCAATAAAAGAAATATAAAAGACTTACATTCGAAATTTACCAAGATAGAAAGCTTGAAAATTAAAAACAAGAATCCATCATAAAATGACACTCTTGACCAAATATCAACAACTAAATAGTTCCATAAGCAATGATAAACTTGATATTAACCTGTACTGCCAATTAGTAATTATAAATGGAAAGTCATGTTATAGAGGCACACAAGGGCTGATATGATTGTTTTGTTCTCTTTTAATGTTATATGGAAATATTAGTGAGACTTAAAAAGTCCTGTTGGTGCATAAATGATGAAATAACATATTCCTATGCAGAGTTTTACAATCCTTAGATAACTACTGCTTTTATGGCTCTGAATTATTTCCGTGTCTTTCTCTGTTCTGTATTTTTTTAAGCATTTTCTTTTTATTCTTTTATACATATATTTTTTTTTTAAATTTAAGTTAATAGTGTTTTTACTAAGTGAAGCATATTCCTCACCAGGGGTCTGTACAGGTCGAATTTACTACCATTAGGCGGTATCTTCACAAATTCAACTTTAGGAAAAACCGTAGTTTCACAAAATACTTTTTCTTTAAAAAAAAAAAAAAAAAAAATTTGTATCCCGTAAGAAATGATAAATCCATATTTTTACCACATTTTTGTGTTTATTTTTTTTAATATAATTTTTAATTTTCACAAGTTATGTCTAAATTTTCACAAAAAAACCTAAAAAACGTCACAGAAAAACCTAGACAGAACCTGCTCACATTGCTTGGTATTTACCTCTCATAACTTGGTGAGGCTGTCTTGCTTGTTCCATCCATCCATTTGAATTTGAAGATGATTTTACATACTTAAAAAAGAATAACAAAAATAACAGATCTAAGAAAGGACAACATAAATTTTCCTGGAAATAATTTCATCAAACTAATAACGATAAAAAAAATACATTTTATATAAAATTGTATCTGTTTTTGATAAAAAAAAATTTTAAATTATTGTCGCTAGAAATAAATTGATACAGATATTGTTTGTTATACAATAGAATTTTTTTTTTTTTGCATTAGTATAAATTTAAATAGTTATCTAAATCAATTATAATTTGTTTTCCCAATTTCAAGGAATATATGCAGATAGCTAACTTAAGTTATTTTCATATCATCGACCTTCTTTTTCTTATGAAATTTATTGGAAAAATAGAAATTTCATGCACTCCCGCATTATATTAGAAACCTGTTCTTTTTTTTCTTTTATTTAATTCGACTTAAAATATTTGAATATATACTTTATGTCCTTATTAAAAGATTGTTACTTTTCTAAATAATGTTAATGAAAAACATAATTATATGGTGTAGTATAAAATAAATAATGCAAATTAAGACATAATACAGTGAATAAACATTTAAATTAAGATATCATATTACGTTTTTTAAGATTTTGATTAATTAAATAAAATAAACTCACAACAAAAACTGTATAAGACTTTTTAAGATTTATTTGTGAAAGAAATGCATATTTTTTCCTATATAATTTTATTACTTGTTTTCCATTGACGCTCACTTTCATCAGTAGCATAGAAAAATTTATCATTTGACTGTTAATGTGCTCTCTGTAATTTAGCTCTTTCAAGAATGTATGAAAATATACAATATTTAATTAAACTATAATATTATAGAGATATAGTTATAACATTAGAACTAACCTGCATTTGTGTTGCATGAAGATGAAACCTCCCATGAAAGAGGATTCAACCCAATGATCCAACTACAAATAAGGATAATTTTATGTGAGCACTGTGGCTGGAAACAATTCAAATCAACGAGCTACCCCTGAGATTCGAACCTGGGTCACATTGTCGGGAGGCGAGTGCTCTATGCGAAGAGCCACCTCAGCCTCTATATTCTATAACTGTCTTTGATTATTTGTTGATACTACTACTGAGATTAATTTTTTTTTTTAAATAGGGAACTGCATCAAAAAGAAAGCAGCTGACCTTCTGGAATTTTCTTTGTTGCATGCTATCAAAAAGAAATGAGCTTGGTAATTTAAGATGTGATAGCACAAATTCTAATGACAGGTATGTTTAACTAATAATTCTTTTATTATTAATGTATAACTTATAAGTTGTCAGAATTTTTAGCATGAGTATGTATAAAAAGTTTATATTTGCTTCTTTGAGTTAAAAGAGTAAAATAATATTTTCTATATGTACAGTGGAAAGTCGCGTATCCGGAATCGGTGGGTTTTTGGAAGTCCGGATGTTAGATTTTTCCGTATAATTGACCCCCAAGGTAAACAAAGCTTAAAACGATCTGAATGTAATAAGCAAAAAATAAATAAACATTATTTTTTGGGCAATAATGTTTTAGTATTAGAATGATATCTAATCAATCAAAAACAAAATATTAGAAAAAAATAATTATTGCTTAAAATATAGAAAACGAAAAAGAAAAAAAATGACAGTTATGAAAATATTATATGCTCTCTCTCTACCATTTTGAACTAGAATGATTCAAGCAAGAAGGGGAAATTCCCGTCATTCATTAAGGTGGGTAGGTGTAGAAGAAAATTAATTTCCTCCTTATTTGTCATTCAAGTTGAGGGCGGGACATTGATAAATTCTTATTTTCTCTCCCATCATTGGCTATCAATCAAGCATAAATGTGTGGCATGCTGATTGGGTTCTCTTTATTTTTTCTTGTGTGACTGAAAGTGACTCCCCCTCCATGTTAATGTTTGTTGTGTTTACCCTTTTTCACAGTATTTCTTTCCCTGACACTCTAATAAAAAGGTTCCAGGAAATGCCTCTTTTACTAGCCAACTGCATAGGAAAGAAGGGGGGGAGGCACTCTTTTGAAAGCATTACTTAGGGTCACTCAATGGTCTTGGGAGGTCTTTTCTTCCCCTTTCTGTTGATTTATGGGTTCAATGCATGAATCACTAGAAGCTAGAAAAGGAAAAAGCCTGTCCAAAGACTTTTTTTTTTAAGAGGGGAAAGATGAAGAGATGTTTGTTTATTTTGACTGTTAAAAAGGGTCCGGGGAAGGGACGTCCGGATATGGAGCGTTACACTGTAGTAGAATTCAGTGTCCTCATTGGATTGTGGCAAACCTTAACAATTCGGCTATCTGTAATTAAAAACTTGCCGTATGAAATAAAAATAATAGCAAAAGAATTTTGCCTCTAACCCTGTATATTGATTTAAATTCAACTATCTATATTAGAAACTACCAAAAGAATGAAACTCTAGAAATTTGTAAATGTGAAGAGGAAAAAAAATTATTCAATTTTTGTGAAATTTTTTTTGTGAAACTTTTGTATGTTAATCTCTATTACTAGGTTTGGTTAGATAAATAATATTAAATGAGTTCTAAAAAATTAAACTGTGAATCCAAATAATAAGTACTTACAAAATATTTTATTTATTAAGTGTTCTTCCACTTTTCCTTGAATAGTCTTCTCTGGTCAATTTTGAAATAAAAGGTAGCAAAAGAAATGGAAGAAGTTAGAATATTAAATGATATTTACTCTCAACTGCCTTCAAGCTCATTTCCCAATTCAGTGCCTTTAATTATTTCTATTCATTGCAGGTTTATTTAGTCACTCATCTAAATATAACTATAATAAGATGCAACCTTTCTCTCCCTCCTCCCAGTATTACCTGCTTCTACTTACATTTGTTTGAAAAACCATTAAAGCTTATTGATAGTAAAATTAGGATAAATTTTTAAATCCTTCGAATTTGAAAATATGCGCCCTACAATAATGAAAGAGACACTTTGAATTTTTGAGATGTTTTAGAATTTCTCAAGAAATACTTTAAGGATTATTTTATAACTTTAGAGGTGTTTAGTTTATACAATGTTTTTTTATGATACAAAATAAGATTTCTGTAAAACCGTTTATCAGTTTGAGCTTTCTTTTGAAAAATACAAAAACTACTTAGAAAATTGTTTGAAACTTTCTTAATTTTTTATATATTCAAATCAAACTTTTTTCATTAGTTGCCAAGTACGATTCATTACAAAATTAAGAAAAGCATTTTATAAAAAATTTTCTGCACGTGCGCAATATAAAAGAACTACTTTAAATGCTTCTATGTTGTGCAGTTTTTAACACATTTTTTAAAAATTTTAAATAATTTTGTAATTAATTTTTAACTGCTCAAAAAATTTTGTTTGATTCCATTTAATATTTATAAAGTTATAGCAAAAAAACGTAAGGCAGAATAATTATTTTTTTTTATAAAAATGTCCATAAATATTTACTCTAGGTTTACAAAATTTTATGCAGTTATTAAAAATAACAGCTAAAGTAATCGATGGAAATTACAAGCTTATCACTTAATTTTTTTGCATAGGATGTTCAAAAATACTTGTTTTAGTTCATAATTTATTGTCGTTTTCCCAAACCTCTAAGTATGAACTAAACATCTTTAAAGTTATAAAATAATCCTTTAAGTGTTTTTTGAGAAATTTAAAAACATGTCAAAGACTCAAAGTGTCTTCCATTATTGTAGGGTAGTGTAAATTAACATAATATATCAAAACGTGATGCATATAATATTATTGAAAATAAAACAGAATTGCACCTTTAGAACAAAAAGTAATTCTTTGGAAATTGTATAGTGATATATATATATATATATATATATATAAAGCTAAATATCCTTTTTTACTGTTTCCATGTTTTTTTTAACTTCATAAAATAAAATCATGTGTTTTTTCATTTAAATAACTTTTTTATGATTAATTTTCTTTTACTTTAATGGTTGGTTCTATTAACTTTAGTTTTCCAATTACTACTTTAAAAATATTGTTTATAATAGCAATAATAGTTATCTTTTATTTCAGTGATTCTGAAAGGAATATATCAAAACAATATGAACATACAACTCAATATATTAACAAAGTTTGCAAATCTGTTAATCTTATTGATAGTTTTGAGAGGAAACTGCTACTTTTTCCTCCCCACCTAAACAAAGAAATAAAAGAATTATTTAAAAAAAGGTATTGATTTTTTGTAGAAAAAAAATAATTTTTTGTAGTATGTATGTTTGCAAAGTTTTTATTAAATATCCAGAAAATTGTTTAAAATTGTTAAAGATGTGAATGTATATTACAGTTAAAGTAATAAATCTGGCTATTGTTAATAATAACTGCATTTTTTTGGTAAAAATGATAAATTATTCACGCTAATCACATTAGCTGGTGTTATTTTTAATAATAGTCAAAGTAGTTGTGTGTTTGCACACAACTACTTTTCACAGGTATGTGTGTTTAATTAGATATAACTTATTAAAACTTCCACCCTAACATCATTTTTATATGCTTATGTGCTGTGATTATAAATCTGTTATTGTGGAGATCAATAGACTTAAAAAATATAAGATTACTTGAAATATGGATATTAACATCTATTTTATTTTAAAATGATGTCTTTAAAAGTTCAATTTACTTTGTTTTATATATATATAAATTGCAACTAAATAAAAAGTTTTTAAAGAAAATTAAGAAACTGAAAAACAAGCTATCGTAAAGATAGTATCACATCGTTTGCTCACACATTATACATATTACATATATAATATTAGAAAGTACTTTCTAATATTATATTAATATAGCCTTAGCAAAATATATCAATTCAATAGTGAAAAGCACCGAAAAAATTTTAACTAAAATAAAGCGTATTAAGCAAAGAATACAAAATAAAATATATTGAACAAAAAATAGAAAATAAAAAATCAAGAAAAGTACAGGATAAAACACAAAATGTAACATATAAAGGGAGTAGGGACTAATGTCTTTATACTTCCCCACATCTAGCAAAAAGGATTTAAATTATTTATTGCTCATGATTTTACTTCAAAACATAGTTTTTGATAGAAACATATTGCTAAATGTTTGAGCAAAGTTTTTAAACGGGTGCGTCAACTATTATGATTTATCCTTAATTGTTATGATTTTTTAGTTGTCATACTTCTTAGCTAGAAAAAAAAATTGATTGAGACAGATGCGTAATTAAGCTTCGTTTAACTCTTGTTTCACACAGCAATGTTGCATTGAAAAGAGTTTTAAATTTGGTGAGAAAAATTTAACACATTTTTCCAACTCTAAGAACTGAAACTTTTATCTTCTCTCCTTACAAAATGTCAAAAGAACATAATCTCACATCTGAAATGCTGTGAGCAACAAAAATTTTTAGTGGTTCAAATGAAAGATGCTTGAAAGGCAATATTTAATTCTGATTTAACCAAAAAGTCTAATATTGATTTTTGTCAAAGTGTTACTTTTTTTTTTGTTTTGTTAATTCATGCATACATACATGCATAGAATTAGTCATAGATACACCTTAAAATTGCAAAAAATTTTGTTAGCATTTGATGTGTTTTTCTGTATTGTTGTTACATCCATACCTGTCAACTTGCTCCGATTTATTCAAGTATTTTTAATTGAAAGTTTAAAGTGGTGATAAATTTTATGATTTAACATTTTTTTTCTACATACAGACAACTTAAATACATATATAAAATCTATTTGCTATGTAGAATTAAACAAATTAATTGCGCAAAATTAAACAAATGAAATATATTTTAAATTGTTAGTGGCTACCGCTTTAAATGTTCTAGAAAGCTTATGTGTTATTTACCTTTTAATGCTTATATTAAATATGTAAATCATTAAAATTTTAAAACTAAGTTTGAATTATTCTAATTAAATTACTTTTTATTCTGGTAATTTTTTTTGCAGTTATTATATAAGACATACTGTGTTTAAATTTTTAAGATAAGTTGATATTGTTTTTATCTTACTAATGATATTAAAATACTATCAATTGATATACTGTGAAACCTCACGGGAGCGACCACTGTCTGTTTATTTATTTGATCCTTCCCGTATCTGGTGCCGATGTTTGTCCAGTCCCTGGGGGAGGTTTTGATGGACTCACCTAAAGGTTTTTCTTCAACACAAAGTCTATGGAAAAAACTCAATGCCTCTCAAAAGTGGTCATATATAGAGAGTAGGTCGCTACCAAGAGCTGATCTTTCCTGGAGGTTTCACTGCATATAAAAAAAAATGGTTTCATTCCAGTCCGTGAAACTTTTTTTTCTGTAGTTCTCACTTGAATAAGGTTGTTATACCTTAATTGTGTTTTGCAGTTTTCTCATCAAATGTGTATTTTATATGGGTAAAGATATTTCTTAGTATAATTAACTTTTAAATCAAAAATCAATGTTCCTCAGTTACTTGAAATTCAAAAGTTATTCATTTTTATTTTAAAATTAATTATTGTGATCATGAAATGTTTTACATTATCAGTATTTGTTTTTTTAAAATTCAGTACAGAACTTGTTTCTATTTCCATTTCCCATATGGGCTTCTCATTGCAGCAGTATTCAAGTTATAAAGTCTTAAAAATAACTGGCTGACAAAAGTGTGAATAAAAAAAAAAAATACATATAACAAGATAAATGAAAAATAAAAGCAGGAGGAAATTTATGAAATATGAGAGAGTTGTTGATTTTTGATGAGTAGAGTTTATGTTTTTAAATTTAAGGTTCATACTAACCTGTATTCCCATATATTTTGAAAGGTTATTACTAACCTGTTACAGGTATTTTAATTAAAACTTGTTTAGTATATGTGTGGTAGTAAAATAAATGTATTTTTGTAAAAAAAACAAACAAAAAAAAACCTTTTTTTTAATATAGCTTCATATAGCTTTAATATAGCTTCGTTACAAAGCCCATTCACAGAGTTGCTGTTGTGGTTTTTTTTCCCCTGAAATGTTTCATCTGTTTATCTAATGGTTTGAAGATCGCCTTTAAGTTATTACTTTTGAAATAATTAATATATTACCTATGATAAATTGGAATATATTGATCATAAGTGTGAATTTTTTCACCTTTTATTATTTTCAATCCCTAAAAATTTTTTAAATTATTGCAGTAAAAGTTATTCATAATACTTAATGTTTGCAAAAATTATTGATGATTTATATATTATTATTTTAGTGGTGGTTCTCTTACTGCAGAAGAAATTAAGAAAAATTTTTTTGAAAGATATGGTGAACCGAAAGTGGAAACGGACATTAATCATTATATGACTGTTCAACAAAAAAATATAGAATTCGAAGAGATAGAGGTATTACATTTAAAGTTTTGTTACTTTTTTATTTAACACAATATTTAAGTCAGAGAATTTTGGTTAAAGATATAAGTTAGAGAATAATTTAAATTGGAATATATAATTTTACTTTATCAAATATTTTTAAATATTTTAAATATTTTTCAAATATTTTAATTAGTTTCATAAAATAAATTATCAATGTAGTTGAAGTAATTTTAATATTTATTATTTTAAGCTCTTTTAAATAACCTAAATTGAAGAAGCATAGCTCCTCAGAATATTGAAATATTCCTATATCATGCCTGGAAAATAACCAGTCTCAAAATTGTCAGTAACAGATACTAAAATATTTATTTCTGGCAAGATATCTTAATATTATTATGACTCACTGTTGCTAACCAAAACTTCAGACTGTATACAGTATGCTCATTGGCACATTCCTTCGAAATCAGTACTAAAACTTGTTTGTTCAGATCTTAGGCCATCAAATGTATTTCAATACTAATATTCAATACTAATATGTAATTCAATACTATTTCAATACTTCAATTCTAAAACTTTCAATTGTGTTATATTTTTTGAAATACTCTTGAATATATTAAATTTTCTTATTCTTAATTTTTTTTTCCGGAATATAATTTAGAATATATTTTTTTTTTTCCAAATCTCTGTTTGTCCAGAAAATAAGATCAGAAAAAATGGAAAATTTATTGTATGTATCATGTTTAAAAATCGGTTTTTAAGGGGGAAAATTTATACAGAGTTATTAATATATTTCTCATTGTGTATAATGCATCGATATTTCAGGATCAACAAATGTCCGATTTTATTATCCTAAATCTCGATTATTTTTCTAAAATTTTCGTGATTTGAAGGGTAGACTTATACAACGGGATATTTAGTAGGTTGGTCTTACTTTTCATACCTCACTATTGTTTATAAATTTTGTATGCAGTAAAAGCTTAACTTGTATAGTATATTAGTTAGCACTGTCAATTAGTTGGTGTTAAAGTTCAAAAATTATATTTATAATGAATTCAAAACATTTGTCATCACATTTGGAAAAATTGCAATTTTCTCTTTCTCTCTTATAGAGTATGGACTTAAGCCATTTATCATTCATATTTGTTCCAATTGAAAGAAAATTATTTTGGTTACATGGATTCTATTTTAACATTTTAAAATGTATCATAGAACTTTAATAGACAAACTAAAAGTTTTCTGCTTGCACATTATTTTATGAGTTATTAAAAAATGTAGAATGAACTTTTTTTTATCAGCTGTTTTACTTTAATGATTAATTATGTAATTAAACATTTTAACCACATTCTTGTGATATAAAAAATCAAGTGCCTTCTTTATTATAAACATTAAGTTTTAAACTAATGTGCCAAATAGTTGGTTTCTCTTTAGTTCTTTTAGTTTAAATAATTAATTTCAATTCTTGGATTTGTAAGCCTTAATTATATTTATGAAGAAAAAAATTATTCTATATTTAATTATTAAATCTATACGTTCTGCCTGACAAATATTTTTATTAACAAAGATTTAAATCATAATGATTGGCAGAGTAGGATTAAAAAAAGAAGAAGAAGAAGAAAAAAATAAATAAATAAGTTATCCAGGCACACAATTCAAAAGTATTTTCACTCATATTATTCCTTTAAAACAAAATGATTTTTGGCTTTAAATGGCAAAAACATTATGCTTACATTTTTATCATGCCTATTATTTTCATTGAACAATCTGTCTAGAGAATATTTATCTTTCTTAAGTTGTACCTTTCCCTTTTAGATATATGTGCTAGTACAAATGCAAAATTTTTTAAAAGTAACTATCTTTTAAAAAGTAAAATAATTTTTATAAAGTATGTGTAAAATTTAAGAACTTCTGTAAATGTCTGATAATGATTATTGGATTTGAGGAATAGCTTGTCATTCTAATAGAAGTTATGGAATAACTCTCAGAAGAAGTGTGATTATCTTTTTATTAATGTACTTGAATGTACTACATTCATGTTTAGAAGTTTCAGAGTTAATGTTGCATCAATCTAACATGGTTATTTTAAATAACTCTGTTACATCATTGCTCCACGTGATCAGCCAATACCTTTTTTTTAATAAAAAATAATACTAATGGTATTGGATATTTTCTAATTTAATTACAAAGGAATAGTTTATTTAGATTGAATATGCTATGCTTACTAATTTTAGTACAATAATTTTTTATGTGCTTCTGACGTTATTATTCAACAATTTTATGTTTTGAATATATGTTAACATTTGCTTATGAAGATATGAAGATAATATATATATAAAATTATGGTGAGAATAAGAACAAAATGTCTCAATTTCAGAACCAAATAATTCCTGAAGAGGTTGCTCTGAATGAAACAGAAGATAAAATTGCATTGTCTCTAAAGAATCTTGAAAATTTAGCAAGTACCTTTGACAGTGTTTATAACAATTTAAAACCATTCTTATCAAATGTTAAGCCTGAAGAATTTGTTGATATCGGACCTGCATTTAAGGCTACAGATGAAAAGTTAAATTCTCTTTTAAAAGTGAGTGAAGTCATCTAATAAACTTTGTTTTAAATGAATTCTTATAATAACTAAAGTATAAAACTAAGACTTTTGTAAGTTTCATTTTTTGAAATTTTTTAATTCATATTTCTGCTTACATTTTTAGGTGAAAGATTCAGCTACTTCCCTAAAATCTTTGGATTCAGAGTTAGAAAATTTAAAAACTGATATTTCTGGTCTTCAGATTGCTTCAAAATACTTATCAGGTTAGAATAAATATTATTTTATTACAAATTTAATTAATTTTGAAATAATGAAGAGACAAGTTAAAAAATAGCAATACTTTGTGTCATATTTTTTAATATTCAATGGTATTCAATAGAATATTCGCAGGTAACAGGTTTTAGAGCATGAACAAACATTTTATTTTATAACCAGGGTTCAACAGCGGACGGTGTTCTAAGTTTACAACTATCGATGCTTAGCTTTGTAATTTTGAACCCGACCCAAAAGACAAAGGAACTCTATCTTCAAACATTAGAATAAATTGGCCTTCGTGGAGAACCTTTTGATGGAACTAAGTTGCATTAGCGTTACATTAAAAAGAAAACTTTCCAAAGTTAGCCTGTCGGCAAGAGGGTTCTGACCATGGATTTTTTTATCACTAAGGATATTTTATTTTAGCACTATTGTTAGTGCGACCCGGGAGCAGAATTTGTATCAACCGGCTTCTGCTGGGATATCAGTGTTTTCATTACCGAAAAAAAAAATGGGAGAGAATTTCTCACCCTTTCTCAAAAATTGGGTGAGATTTCAAAAAATTAAAAAAACACGAATAGACTTGGAAAAATAATATTTCTCTAATTATAATACATTTTTAACATCTCCTAATTTCTAAACCATTGAACATTTTTGCTGCATCATCATATGGAAAATGTTCTATATCTACTTTTTCAACAGCTATTCTCATTAAGTTGCTCAAATGCTCATCAGTCAATCTATTACAATATTTTGTTTTAATTCGGTTTTGGGTGCTAAAAGACTTTGCAACAGATGCTGAACTATTCGGAATCACTAATTAATTTTGTAGCATTGTGCACACACTTTCCTATCCTCTACATCTGCCAGCATAGGCTTTTCAATTATTTCTGTTATAGAATAGTGAAGTTTGTTGAAGTTATTTCCATGTTCATACTTCTTGTTAGGTCTTCCAGCATAGTTTTCACAGACTTCATTTTACGAATTGCTGTAAATTGTTGATGAGAGTTTAGTAGTTCATTAACAGCTAAAAATAGAGCTAACTTTAAACAACTTATTATAGAGGACTCATTTTTTTTCTTCTCAACACTTGTCGTAGCTGTTTTCATGTCTTTTTCAAAATGGCGGAAGACGAAAATTCGAGACATTCGCGAATTTTAAAATTGATTAATAGTGTGCACGAACTTCTCACTTAAAAAAATTTTTTAATGCTAGAAATGAAAAAAATGCGAGATTCTCGCGCTGTAGTGAAAACACTGGATATGTACCTTAGTCACAGATAAAGATTTTATTTTTTATAATTTCATCACCATCGTTGAAAAACCAACCCAATTTGTGAGTTTACGACTACTAATGTTCAACTCCATAGCGCTGTAATTTTGAATCCCAGCCAGAAGACGATTTAACTCCTGGTTCAAGTAATGGGAAAAAATTTGCCTTCTTAGAGGACTTTTTGTTGAAACTAACCCACACCTGCATTACATAAAGAGGAAAATTTGCCTTCGTGGAAGACTTTTTAATGAAACTAACCCGCATTTGCATTACATGGAGAAGAAAACCTCCCACGGCTAGCCTGACAACATAGGGAACTCTAATCCATTATCCGTCTACCACTGATGATATTTTACATCATGAATAAACGTTTATAGGAAACTTATAATTAATCCAATAATTTTTATTTTTGAATTATGTTCCAAACAGGCTTTTATAAAAAAAAAAATACATTTCCAGAGGTGCCCTCCTATGGGTGCTACAGCTTCATTTTTTAAAACATAATAAATAACCTCAATTTTTTAAATTTTGTAGTCATGTAGACTAAAGGAAAAAGCAAAAAAATAAAAAAAAATCCTTTAATTTTCCATTTTTGTAACATATTTTTATTTTTTCCTCATTGGAATAATAATTTGCGACCCCCAATGTGCATTTTTTTCTTTTTTACTACATTTTGTAATTTCTTAAATGAGCAAATACTTTATTAATATGGAAATTGTTGAGTGTTTTTTCATTTAATCTACAATGTTTTTATACCTGTCACTGTGACTATAAAATTCTTTAAATATATTATTTTACTAATTTCAGTAAAAGCCTGTTACATTCCTAAAAATAATATTCGTGTGTTAAATGTAGTTTTTTTTTTTTTTATATTATATGTGATTGAAGCAGAAAACAATATTAAAAGCATAATTAAAGAGACAAGTGTTTCCAAAAATTTTTTTTAACCCTACATAAACAAGAACCATAGTCAAAAATTAGCCAATAAGGGGAGGAATATAACAAAATAAAAAATTAAACTGCAAATCACCAATCATTTTTATTTGTGCTCATCAAATATTGTAACTTAATGAATCATAAAAAAATAACGCTTTTGTAGTTTAACATAGCATCTATGTTTACTCATGTTATGTTTTATGTAACATTTAGAAATATGTAATGTATATATATATATATTTTTTTTTTTTTTTTTTCCTTTGCAGATGATAA
Source organism: Parasteatoda lunata (assembly GCA_949128135.1). Taxonomy (NCBI): domain Eukaryota; kingdom Metazoa; phylum Arthropoda; class Arachnida; order Araneae; family Theridiidae; genus Parasteatoda; species Parasteatoda lunata. The sequence goes on from OX421975.1 coordinate 49,929,771, forward strand.
ACTAGGAGAGTATTTAGGAATTCTTTCTCAGGCAAAAGTGTAAAAATAACCTCTATTGTTCTCCTGTTCAAAATCAGAGTTATCAATGTTATTTATTTTGTGTATATTGTTGTAACCTCTATTGAGTTTATTTGTATATAAAAATGTGTCGTCTCAATTATTAATTGTAAATAAATTCACCAATTTTTTTTTCAAATAGAAAATATTTAAATACATTATTAATCTCTTGAGTTTCATAAATCCTTTAAAGAAAGCTAATTACCAACAAGTGCTTTTTTATGAAAAATTTAAATGCAGTTAAATTAAATGAAAGTAATGAAATACTATTAATTGAATATTAAGTTTTTTAAAGAAAACAAAGAAAAAAAAAACTGAAATGTTTTTAGGCAAAAAACAAAATTTTTTCCCTTCACAAAATTATACAAAAGCCCAAAAAGCTCTGAAATAACAAATCATGTATGTAGAGTAGCAAAAGCAATCAATCAATATAGTCTTTTTGGAATCTTTTAAATAATTGAATTAAATTGCCTGGTATGCAGGGTTGCCACAGACTACTAAAATGAGACTATTTGCTACTATTTTCGACCTTAGGCGACTTTTTTTTTCCCGAAAAGGCTAAAAAAAGCAACTATTTTCAGGAAAAGGTGACTATTAGGAGACTTTTTTACTCTGAACGTTACTTTTCAGAACGTTAATAAAAGAAAGCAAACTTTTATACAATGTCCAAAAAGCCAAAAATTTAAGTTTCCATTAGATTTAATAAAGTACTTGTTATATTTTCTCTCTTAGGGGCAGTTTAGTTGTTTTTTTCTTCTATTGACATTCATATTTTTATTGCAATTCGACTTTTATTTAGATACCTATTTTCTAATATGTATACCTTTTATATTTGTACAAAACTTTTTAATTGGAACATAGTTAGGACTGGGTGATAAATCGATGTATCACGAAATATCGATTTAACGCATATATCGGTAGGCCGATGTAGTGACTTTTGTTTAAGGCGATGCATCAGAAATCTGATTTAAGCCACCGGAATAAGACTACAATTGCAGTTTAACAATTTAATATGCAAGGATCCTTGACTAGGCTAACGCTGTTACCGTACTGATTTCGTCTGGCTGCAGAGATGTAGATAGCGCTTTGCTATAAAGATGTTGAATGATGAAGAGCGACTTGAATCAGAACTCCCGGTTTCGTGCAAGGATCAGCGTTGTAATATAGAACACAATGCACAGATTTTTTATGTCCATTTTCGCTTTGGGATTTTGCTTTTTTTGAAGATTATTTTCAATGGGACTTAAGTCATTTTGCGATCGTTGTGCATTTTATTTTGTCAGAAATAATTGTCGGGTTTCTTATAAATTATTTTCAGTGAGACTTTTGCTACTTAGCGATCATTTCGTTCTGCATTATTTCATACCATTTTTTTTTTTCTGTCTTGGTTTAACGATTCTTGCCAATTATTTTTAGAAGACCTACTGTTACTTTGCGATTACTGCACAATCGCTGTTATCTTAAATTTTCGTTTATAAAAAAAAAAAATCAAATATATAAATAAATAAAAAAAGATTCTTCATTGATTTTTTCAATTATTGATTTTCATTTTATACGATACAATTTAATAGGGGTATTTTGTATTTAACTTTGTTATAAAAAGTTAGTTTTTTTAAATTTATTAAATGTATGTAAGTATAATAATTTGATTATTTTTAAACCAATAAATGTTCAGTCGTTTTTAATTATAAAAAAAATTAAAACAAAGCTTACCTTTATTTCATTTGCTTTTATTTTTGAGGAAATGAAAACAAAGTTTTAAAAAAATTTGGCTATTAGTTAAAACAAATAATTTTTTTAAAATGAAATAGAGTTTAGAAATGTTTTGACGCTTTTTAATAATTTAACATTAGTACTTAAGGTAATTTTTTTTTAAATTTTTATTAAAATTCTTTCAATACTTGTTTGTTTTATAATTTGTTAGATAGTCAGTATCATTTTTAAACAAATAAATCTTTAGTCGATTTTATTTTCAAAAAAGAAAATAATAATAAATAAGTAAAAATATTTTTACATCTATTAAGTACAGAATTTGACCATTAGTTTATACTACTTTTTATTATATTAAGTAATTAAGTAAAAAAAGGGTCTAATGATGTTTCAAAAGCATGTTTTTTTTTTTGTTTTTTTTCTAAAGTGAACATTTCTTTGGTTTGTTTACCACTTTCGTTTTTTTTTTCTTTAAATTTTTAATGCATGTATGTAAAATATTTTGTTACAGTATTATTATTTTTAAACCAATAAATCTTAAATCAGTTTTAATTTAAGAAAAATGAAATAAAGCTTCGGTTTGCTTTTACTTTGACTTATTTATTATTTTAATTGAAAAAATTAATCAATGATATTGATGTCATAGTAGAATATGTTTAGAATTAATATTTTCTTTTGTAATAGATTTATTCCTTTTTATTTATTTTTGTTTGATTTAAAGATTTCCCTTAGGTAATTTTTGAACATATGATACATTGTTATATCGCGATGTCTAACTGACGATGTCTCTATAAAGCAACTATTTTTGTTCATTTTTTTCTGTGGCAACGGTATGCTTTTTGGATTAATAAAAAAAAAAGTAAATTAGTTAAGACAACAATACTTAGAAAATATGCAAAAAGCAGAAAAATACAATCGAATTATATAAAAAATGTATTGTAAAAGATATTTTATATTCTGAAATATAAAATTTAAACATCACACTATGAACATTAAAATTCACTTATAAAATTAGAAATTTACCATAGAAAAAAATTTCTTTTACTATCTTTTTTAATTACTAATTGTGGAACGAGGATCCATTATTAAGAAAGTGATCTCCAGCCATATATAAGTAGAACCTTCATTACTACCTATAATGTTTTATTCTACCGATATCAGTCTTACCTATGACGAAAAAATAGTTTGTGTATTCTAATGTAATACTAAAAGAATACAAATAATTTTTAAACAAAATGGACAAAACTTCTTTTTAAAAAAATGCGCTAAAAAGCAGCAGAAATTTCAAAAAAAGAGAGAATAAAAATAAAATAAGCGAAGGAAATAAAATTAAAAATATGACCACTAAAGCAAACGTCTTCAGAGAGTACGGGCCCCAGTGGCCATAAAACAAAACCTTTTTAATTAAGAAAATGATTGAAGAATATTAGTTTTTTATTTCTTTTAACAGGGCGCAATTCAAGACTTAACTGAGCAGCCCCAGTTAAGCATTCTATTAATTTGTGACGTAATCTGTCTTCTTTCTTTCATTTTTTCGATCTGCGCAATTTAAAAGAGGGCGTTGTTTTCATTTTGTTTAAGTGCTTCCATTTCATTTGGTTTGCTTGTGAGTCTGACCTTGTTTATGTGAGTTTTTATTTTATTTTCTGATGAAATTGTATTTAGTTCTATGTCTTACATGTTTTTTTCTCCTGGACTTTTATACAAAACCTTCGGGGTACTGAGGGAGTTTTTTTAGGCTTTTGCCATCTCCCTCAATAGAAAAGGTTTTGTTTTATGGCCACTGGGGCCGGTACCCCCTGAAGAAGTTTGCTTCAGTGGTCATATTTTTAGTTTTATTTCCTTCGCTTCTTTTATTTCTATTTTTATTGTGTATTCTAAAATATAATTGAGGGAAATTCAAAGCATGAATAGAATATGATATAGAAAATAAATTTATTCGAATTGCAAACTAGCACAGAGATTTAGTAGAAATTAAATCTGTTAAATTTTTATAATTCTGATTTTAAAAATAAGTTGTAGTTCAGCCGAATAATTCATGTAATTTGAGAGGGAAAGACTTTGTGACATTTAAAAAAATTATTTGTATGCATTTATTTACCTTGAAAATTCAAAGTTTCTCACAAAAATAAATAGGAAAGATTCAATGCACTCGTCATTGGTTTGTTAAATTTACTGTGTACCGAAAAAAGAAAAAAAAAATCACTGTGAATAACTTTTATCATGATAATCCATTTCTCACAAATTAAAAGTATCTTAATGTTTCAAAAGGTTGATACTAAATCAAATATAATAGTTAGTTTTTACTATTTGGTTGTTCAACTTAACGATACATTTTGTTTCGCTGCGGTAAAATACTACAAAATAGACTTTAAAAAATTTCTAAGGCGTGTAGAAAAGTGCACAGGAATTACGATGGAATAGAAAAGAAATTAACAATCCATAATTTGTTCAAGAATTAATTGTCATAATTGGTGGGGGGAAATACCATACGGGCTGCAAGAATGCTATTACCAAGTAGAAATTAGACATGCTGAAAGGGTCACATTTATTTATAAATTGAACAAAGGTGTTTTTTTCTTTTTTCGAAATTTCAATTTGTTTGTAAAGTTATTGCAATTTTAAGTACTTAGGAACTTGAAATTGCGAAGCTGTACAGAAAAATGTGTAAGTAGTTTGATGGAATAATAATAAAATAAAAATTACGATTCAATTGTTAGTTCGAGAATTATTAACTGTTAAACTTATAAGGCGGGAACATTTGGAATTATAATTTAAACCAGTTTTTTTCGAATTTCCTAGAAGTTCGACAGTTATTAAAAATATTGCTGCTTTTTTTTTTTTTTTTTTTTTTCAGATTTATTGCTTTAAATATTGGCTATTTATCCATTGTTGCATAAAATTTATTTTTCCCTCACGAGACCTTTGTATTACAAGCTCGTGCTCAAGTCGATAATTGAAAGAGAGATTACATGTTGTCAGATAAAATACAAAGTAAATTTTAGAAAATAACTTAATAAATTGTAATAAATTTTTTTTATTTAAATTGTTATAAGTCTCCTCAACAAGAGAAATTTCTTCTCTTATTGAATCTCACAATCTACATTTGAGATAATTTTTTTTTTTTAAGTACAGATGATAATCTTTCAAATCTAGGCAATCCTCTATTTTCTTACGATTATCAAAATGTTCTGCCTTTGTAAAAACTTGGCGTTTACAGAGAAATTAAGAATGATGAGTGATAATCAATTACATTTACAGGGTTGCCACAGGAAAAAAAATGAACGAAATAGTTGTTTTTAGTAGCCTAAAGCATGAAAAGAGTTGCCGAAAACTATGAAAATAGTTACGTAAATAAGAACAAAAATATGAATAAATTGTCTGATTAGGGCTGCAGGTCTCGCGGCGCGAATTTCCGCGAAATTGTCCTCTTTTTTTCTAAAATCCGCGAATTTCTCAATATGTTTCGATTTGCGCGAAAATTGCTTAAAATGTGATTTTTTTTTCCATTTATTATTTTTATTGAACAGAATTTATTACTTTCTTGAAGTCTTAAATTGAACATGAAAAATTGATTAGATATTTAGAGGAGTGAATCAATAGAAAAATGACAAGAAAATAGTTCAGAGATAACCTTCATCTTGTCAAGTAAGGTGGTCTTTCTACACTTAGGTAGGGTGATAGACTGATAGGATTACCTCTTTCTGAAGTCAGTAAGAGTACAAAAGAAATCAGAACCAGGAAAGAGTGAAAATGTCATAAATCAAATATTTGACATAAAAATTGTTACAGGCTATTGCACTGGGCAATGAAATTTCTACTACCTTTGTACATATCCAGACAAATGTTCCTGGGCAGCTTCTTGTGATTTCTTTAATGAGAGAGAGATAAGGCTTTTGTAACCAGTAGTTTGAATGAAGAATGTTTGAATTTTCACAGAACAGTAGGGGGAAGGGTTCCTTGACATTTTGTTAAATAGGCCTTTGTGTTTAGAAACACTTGAATTTATCACAAAACGAATATTTGAAGTCTTTCTTATTCATTGGTCTGATAACAGGAAAGTTAGAAAGAACGCTGTCTAGGATAAGCGTAGTTTATATTTTAAAAGCTTAGACCCATTTTTTTCAAACCCTGCTGATGTAAGTTTGCTAGTTAAAAATATGAGTCATACGAGTAAAGCAACTGCTTTTGAGTGATGTAAACAGTTCAAAAAAGGAACTTTTGAAGTTAGAAAAAACCTGTTATTTTGTAGCACATGCAATGTTCCTGTTGATTTCTCAAGAAAAAATAGCTTCGATAAACACTTGAAAAGTAAAATTCGGCAAAAGAAGATTGCTGGGGAACCGAGAGTAATTCAAGCAAGTATTACTTCCTTGTTCGAAAAAAAAAAATAAAAACTATTCAAGAGCATCATCGCGCTGTGGAGATTTCTAAGTTGGTTGGTGTTTTTGCTGCAACAAACTTTCCGTTGCATACACTTGATAATCCAGTATTGAAAAGTTACTTAGAAAATTCACCATAAGACATTGAGCTTGGTATACTCCAGTGCTCCAGTCATCTACGAAGCCACTATCTACCAAAGACTCACGAATTTCACAAAAATCAAGTTGTGGATGTTCTAACATCTGCCGCTGGTGTTAGTATTGTCACAGATGAAACATCAGACTCTGAAGATAGATATATTCTAAACGTGTTAGCTGTTCCATCAGTAGAAATACATAATGACGATTCAAAACTTTCTTTGCTTTCATTTTTTCTTGAAAGTACTGCACTAGAAAGTGTGAATTTTAAATCTGTTAACGCATCTTATATGAGCAAAGCCTGGGAAAAAAGCTGTTTTTTTAAATCCTGTTCATGTTACTTGCAATGCTCATCTTTTAAATCTCTTGGGAGAAATAAGGCAAAATAAGTTTAATGTAAATTGCTTTGTAGTTCATATCAAGCGCGCATTCCCAGAGTGTCGTTCACGTAAAGGTCGCTTTCGAGCATTTTTGGTGGAAAGGGGCAAAAGAGCTTCTTTACCACTGGTTCCTGTGCAAATTAGGTAGAATTGCTGGTTTGAAGCTTCCATGTAAATTATTTGGATATGTACGCTGAATTTTTTGATAAGGAAAAAGAAAATGGTAGTAGCTCAGTTTTAAGCACAGTTTGTGAAGAATGTCATGATTCAAATTTGAATACAGATTTAAAAGAAATTGAAAAATATGCACCATTAATTTTGAATCAATTGACTTTATTTGAGAAACAAAGAATTAGTTCCCATATTATTTACAACGAAATGAATGATTTCTCAAAAGTATTGGAAAGCAAATTAAAAACGCTATGAGCGCTTAAAATCAAAAAATGCTCTAAGACTGAGTGAAGAAAAAATTAAAAGCTATTTTTTTTTAAAGCAGCAGTAGCGATACACAAAGATTTCATCAGCCAGCCTCAAACTTTTTTAAAGCATGCTGAGTTTTTGCTCCCAGTCAATATAAATATTTAAGTGTTTTAAATGAAGAGGACAATTCTTCAGTTTTTGAACACATCCCAATGTTTGAGGAAGACGAAGAATTGATAAGGGAATTTAATTCTTACAAAGTAACGGTCAAAGACCGAACGATATCCATAATTGGCAATTCAATGTTTGTCGGTGCATACAAACAGCGTAGATGTTTTTTTAAGTATAAAAATGTATTAAGTTATGATTGACAAAGCATAAATGAGAATAATCTGACAATGTACAACACTTTGTATCAAAATTCTGTTCATTTAAATAAAAATATTGCTTGAAATTAAATAATAATACTTTCGTTGTGTATTTTTTTATTATTGTGAAATTTCTGTCTTTTGCATCGTTTATATAGTAATTTTTTTTGTGTTTAGAATATGCGCAATTTAAAAAAATTTCCGCGAATTTCGGGTATTTTTCCCGCGACAAACTTGCAGCCCTAACCATGATCCATTTAATTAAGTTGGTGGCAAATATGATAATTTTTATATAAACGTTAATGTTCTTGCACAATTTTCCCTTTGGTCAATAATTTATCTAGGAAATATATATATATACATATTGTTAAAAGTGATTACTCAAATTCAAAATTCACACATCGTAATATTGTATTCAATTTTTTTTTTTTTTAAATCATGCGGAATTTCAAAGTAATAACCATTGAAAAGGGGACCGAGAAACGGAATAGACTTACAAAGGAATCTGAAAATTGAGCGAATTAAAAAGTGAAGACTCAAATTTGCAATTCAAAATTTTTTAAGGAAAAAAAAAAGTTTAGTGTGTTTAAAAGCTATCGTGGGCCGCAGATTTTGAGCCCAATTTATGCTAAAAAACATCTCTAGGAGTACAGAAAAGTCTCCTCCTCCTGAAAATAGTTGCTTTTTTAGCCTTTTCAGGTAAAAAAAGTTGCAATAGTCGCCTCATGCCAAAAATAGTTGCATTTTAGTCGCCTGTGGCAACCCTGCATTTACAGGAGGTAGGCAAGTTGAGCCTCCCATTGCTTTTAAAAAAGGCATGGTATATAGATGTATGTTCAAAGCCAAAATGTTTTTGTTCCTGATTTCTCAACTTAATACTATTTAGCCTATTTTAGGTCACCCTAACTTAGTATGTGAAAATACGATCATGAGAACGAAAGTCCTTCAGGATAATATATCTTTTTTGTGTGTACTGCTTTGCTTGCATTTATTGCTTTCACGAGGAAATCAAATCTACTTAAACCCCCTGAAACAGGCTCTGACTATATATTGATGAGTTCTGGAATAATGCAATGAATGAGATGAGAACTGATATCAAAAATTTATTTAAAAGAGAGAAGTATTTTACCCTGAAATTCATTTTTAATTATGTAATACACATTTGGCGCCTTTCTAAGGTTCAAATGTCAATGCTTACGAGTCTCAAGGAACGTCACTATAGAATAAAAAAAGATACTGCAATCACTTAAGTGTAATTTATGGACAGCTGGACAAATTATTAAATTTTCAAAAGTTTATAATTGTTAATTAATCAAATGAACAAAATGCATGATTATAAAAACATTGATTAATATTTTTAGAGAAGTACATTAAATTTCAAGGCATAAAACATAAACGTGAAGAATTTTTTATACCTAACCAGCTTCAATTACCGCCCCCCCCCCCCCCAAATAAATACTCTAAAATAGTGCATTTTTATTAAGTCCAAATAACTAATATTAATCAAGAAACATAGTACTGATTTAGAAATGCTTTTATCATTATCATATGCTATTCATCAACTTATGTTTTCATTTCTGTAAACATTTTTTTTTTCCGAAGAAATATTTTTTTGACGCTTATAAATTAAGCAGAAAAAGAACTGTTTCTTTTTGAAAAGATATTCAAAAACTGTACAATTTTTTTTAATGAATAAAAAAAACTTTTTCAGTCTTGAATTTTCAAACACATAAACCATTTTTAATAAACTGATGATTTATTATACAGTGATATTTGGAGAATGTTTAAAAATCTCATATAAAATGCTGTACAAAACATGATACATAAATTCCAAAGACATCACTTTAAGCAAATACATAACTATTTCCTCAAAAATTAGGAAAAAAGAAAGAAACTACTTTATTTCACACATCAATACCTGGTGAAAATATAAACATACGAAAAATATATCGCCATATTCCTTTTTTGTTTTTTACATAAAAAAGAATAGTTCAATAATTTTTTAAAAATAAATATGGACATTTAAATCATAATTAAAAAATATACTATAAAAAATAGTTAAGTGAAAAAGTTCAAAACAATTAACACCTTCTTTCATTAATCCACAATAATTAGCACAAATTTATTCTTGACAATTGTGTTAGACTTTAAATTGCATTAAACATGCATCCACCTAATGTTTAACTATGAACTAAAAATGAATGTTAGTGAACATTTACTAATTTTGGAAAAAGAATGTTTACATAAATTTATCAAAGTTTTAGACTATTAAGAGAATAAAATTTATTTATTAGATTAAATAATTGTCCTAATATATTTATTGTTGTTTTTCTTCACATTTATTCAAATTAAAAGTCATGCCAACATATTTGCATAAATTATGTTTTAAAAATTTAGTGGGACACAGGCTCTATAATTATCAGCAAGTGAAATAATATAGGGCCTGTGATAATTAAATAATTTGGTAAATATAAAAAAGTATTTTAACAAAACGCCAAACATAAAATTCAACAAATAAAACAAAGTCTCAATGAAATCATATGCTATGCATAAAATATTGCATAAGTTAAAACTGCTTTCAACAGCACTAAAAATATGTAATTTAAAGGAGAATCAGTTGTATTTCTCTTCTTAATATTTGCAGATAACTGCTAGATTAATAACTATTTAACTGTTTAGAAAACTAAATATAACTAGAGTAAGAAGTTTTTCAATTGTATAAATAGAAATATTTTTTTGTTGTTGAAGAAAAACTGTGACACAGCCAAATTTATTTAATTAAGCATGAAATTAAAATATTTACAATTAAGTAAAAAACATGCTTAATGAATCAACAATTATTATACAATACCATACCTTGTAATTTACCATGGAAGATAATTTTTGATGTTTTAATAACTGTTCAATAAGTATTTAATATTTATACAAAAATTGTTTAATATACTCCAAATAAAGTAAATAGTATTTTATATCAGTATGTAATATTTTAAAATGTTATAATACAAATATATCACATCCTAACAATCAAATAGTAAGAAGAAAGAAAAAACAATTTCATAGTTTAACAAAAGAACTTAACACAAATCTGAAGTCAAGAAAAAAAAAATGCAATAAATTATAGACATACAAAATTTGTAATCATAATATACCTGAAGAAAATAGTTTATAATTCAAATAACAATCTGAAAAATAATTATATTTATTTATTATTGTATAATATTTGAAGTAGGTTGCTTAAAAGGAAAAATTTCTTTAAAATTAACAAATAATATTAGATTCTTTTAATTATCTTTATTTAATTTTTTTATGAGTAATTATTTTTATTACTTACTGTAAAAAATTGTATCAGCTTACATTTGAAAATAATAATGAAAAGCTATAGAATTTATTAGGATTTCAGCATATTGTAGAAAGGTTGCCCATTTTGTCTCTTTTCAATGCTAGAATAATGAAAAACAATTCTCTCTACCTTTTTCTCTAGACCCAAAAGTAAGATGTTTCCCTCATATACATAAATAATTAGAATAAGCTACAATCAAATTTAAAAAACTTTCAAAGATCAACACTTAAATTTCATAAAAATAATGAGCACCATGAAACACTATTTTCTCTTAACATATCATTGTCAAAAAATTAGGTTCTTTATTAATCAGACTGAAACTGTGAATGGTATTCAAAATGAATAAAGTGTTTCGAAAAGAGGCTAAGTATGATTTGAATATTTTAATAAATAAATGTATCATATCTTAACTTTTACAAATCTATTAAATTAAATTGAAATATACACAAGTGGAAAACCAACTAGCATTAACAAATTTCAAATACATAAATATATGAACTTTTATTAGCCATAAGGACTATACATAACAAAAATCTGTTAAGTTATTCCACCGTATAGCTATTTATCAATTAAGTTTTAAGCATCAGGAAATAATACACTTTGACAAATATATTGAAATAAAAAGTGACATTCATAAAAGAATTGAACAATTAAGTATAAAAAAAAATTCATGAACCAATAAGAAAATCAAAACATTTATGAACTAAAAATAATATTTATTACAACACTGGAATCTGCAACTCAACACAGTTGAGCAGGAGATTTCAAACAAGTAATAGTGAGCATTTATCACACATTTAGAAAAATGAAACAATGAAGAAGGAAATGCGAGAGTTCCAGCCAGGTAACTTATAGCCAACAGACAACGGTAATGAACAATGGCACAACAGGTATATTATTTGACACAAAGGTAACCCCTAACTTCGGTAATAAACTTTTCAAAGTCATCCTTAAATTTTATTCGGCTGTGGCGATCCAAGTTCAATGTCATGTTGGTTGATAAATCGTTAAATGATGTGAGTAGTCTCTGCACAGTACTAGGATCTGACTGACTGTTGATAAGCTCTTGTACTAACTGTTTGTACTTTTCCTAGTAAGAAATGCATTTGTTAATCATGTGTTATGAAAACACAGCATGTAAGTGAAAATCCAAGAAATTAATTACAATGCATTGAAAAAAGAAAAATAGCTACAAGTAAAGAGATTATTATTGCACGAATATAGGTTTCGGCAAACCATAAGTAAAAAAAATTATTTAAAAAATAATATGAAACAATACTTAAATATCGTATATCAGCTATACAAACACAAAATACCTTCAGTACTAATTTTTGAAATAAAAAAAATTAGTTCTATTGATTAAAATATTTCGTAAAATATAATATTGCCATTAAATTTTTTATTACACACAATTGAAAATGCCCTAACATGAGTTTTTTCAAAAAATTTAGTCAGAAATATAACTAAGAACAAATATTACATAAATTATTTTAAAATATATAATGCCAGCAAAAAAAAAAAAAAAAAATAGTTATTAGGATAGATGCCAACTTGTACAGCTGTTGAAGACATATTTTCTTCATATAGTAAAAAGTAACTTGTATTTTAATTTATTCTTGATTTTTAAACCTTAAAAAACAAATTAAATTTTATTTTTAACCTGCCATGATGAGTACAAACTTAAGTATGTCAGATCTATTAATTAGCTTTTAAAAGTGTAAAAGTAGCTTAATTCTTAGAAATTTCTTCTTACTTTATTTATTATTTTACTACTATTTAATAAATCATTTTCAATGACTGTATAAGTTAGCAACTATGTATAATTACAAAGTTTTATTTCAATTATATGATTAATACGAACTTGGAAACAGCAGATGAGAGTGTATAATGTAACACTAGCAGATTGAGTGAGATCTGCATCTAAGGGCTGCAAGAATAACATATCGAAGACAACCTGATGAGCAAAAGAAAGAAATTGCAGGGTATTAAAATTCACAATAGATCATACAAAGTTGGTAAAACAAATTGAATTAAACATTATAAAATGTAGTCTTGACCTGTTATACCGAAATTTGAATTAAAAACTCACATGATTTCATATAATTATAAATAAAAACTTATGCCTAATTATTTATAGTTTAAAACAATTTCCTCTCTTCCTAGAACAGCATAAGTATTTAAAATTGGAAGAATAGTAGGCAAAGAATTTTTGTTAATAGTTTACTGACATAATATATTGTTAAAAAAATTTCTGATTCCCTTCCTTAGAATTTGATTTTTGGAATATATGTCTAAATTTCTGTAAGCCCACTGAGCATTATTTCCGTTTTTCTAAACTAAAGTTAAGAAGTAAAAAACTACTATTTTTAATTAACTACAATTTTTTCTACACGTCCAATTTTTCTCACGTTATTCAACGGAAGAATAATGTTTAGAAAGGAAATTTTAGTCCAATTTTGCTCAGGGGTATAACATTTTGAGGGTAAAAACTTCAGAGAGACATTTTTGAAGCCTATTAGCTGTATTTTTATTTATCATTGAAATGAAAAAAAAGAAGAAAAAAAACTATCTTTCTATATATATATATACATATATATGATAAAAAAAAAAAAAAAAAACACTTGTAATAAAATTTGATAAGTAAGAAACAAAGAAAAATACCTGATTATTTTTAAAACTTTTTTGGTTATGTAACAGTCTAAAAAGCAAAATGGAATTCATAATTAGCTTAAAGAATTATTGCTGCTAATGGATTAAGTAAAAAAAAAAAATAGATTTCAATCATTCATAAAATTTTTATTTGACATTTGAAACAGAAATAAAAGTGGTTAAGTGTGATTGTGTCAGAAATACAGTAACAATAGCAATATAAAAATTCAGAATTATAAAGGAAAGCAATAGGAATGCATAGCTGATTAATCAGTTCATGAGAAAAATTCTTCTTGGCACATTAATACATTAAAATAAATATCACTGTATTAAAGAAAATCCAAAATAAACTAAAGATAAATAGTTCACGGAAGGCAATTGCACCGTTCCTTTTACTTAAAGAACCGTAAAGATGCCACAGGTTATAAATTTTTAATTGCTTTTAATCATTTGAACAACAGCATCATAAGTTGATTTGAGTTTGAAACATTTATTTATGAAGGGTATTGGCAATTTCAATATTGATGAACATTATTACTGAAAACTTTCAAACTATTTGTTCAGATAGTATTCATTATGAATCCTTCGACAATAAATGTCTAAATTACTTGAAGTGCCGAGCCAATGAAAATAGTCCAACATTGGATTGTTAACCTGAAGGGTTATGCTACTAGTACTACTGTATTACACAATCACATGTATTCATTTTCTATTAGGGCAACCCTTATATAATTAAAATGGATGTTTTTAAGCATTTGTATTCTTAAGCTTACTTTCAAAAATGGTTCCAAAGCCTCATGCATAGGTGTTCTTGGATTTGGATTTTGATAAACATGCCTTCCAAGGACAGACAAAAAATCCAAACACAAAAGTGAAATTTCGGTGGTATAGCTTGAATGTGGTTAAATAAAAATAATCAGATAGTAAAAAATACAAAACTAAATTTTAAATTACTTAAATAGTAGCTGTATACATGTTCTTTATACAGTGCAAAAAAAGTAAACAAGCAATAAATCAGAACTGAACAGCACTGCAAAATAATTCAAAAACTGAAAGATATATATCAACAAAATTAATACATTTTTTTTTTTACTATTATTTCTTTTTCTCCTCAGTGGCTTTTAGTGTTTAGTAATAATAATTTAATGGAAAATACGTTTTTAGTAACCCATTTGTCATAATAAAGATTAAATGAGTTCAATATCATTTTGTATAATGCTTGTTCTTGGTCAATTTAAGGCAGGAAAATTTTCCATAGTCAAGCAATTCTCTCTAGAATATATAACTTTTAAGGGGCTGCAAAAAACCTATTTCCAAAGTATCTATACCCAAAACTACACAGTAATGGCACAGTTTAAATTGATACCAAATAGACCTTATGTTATTATACACATAATATCATTTACAAAATAACTTCATCAAAAACCTCACCTTAACATAAAGTAAACTTACACTTTATAATCAAAAATACCAATATTTCATATATTGCTAACAACTTGTACATATAAAAAATTATTTAATTAAGTAATTAATGTTTTTTTATATCATACATATTTTCATATTATATTATTAGATATACTCATAAAATATTTTGGCCATCCGTCCATATATATTCTTTCAAAGAAAAGCATAAATAAAAATATTTAATAATGCTATCCCAGTAAAAAATCCTTAAACTAGGGGAAAAATACCCTCAAAATGAATTACTTGATAATTGAACAAGAATTTTAGCAAAAATAATAAATAATGTCTTTTTTTTCTTTAGTTACATTTAATTTTGCTAAAATATATTCAAAGAAACTGTGGACAAGTATGTTTTGAATTAAATATAAAATACATTACAAAAAGGAAAAATTCAATTTAATGAAAACTGGGACATTAATTTAACAACATAATTAACGTTCTTGAAAGTTTTTTACAGTTATTTCTTTAAAGAAAAACAAAGAAGTAGGAAATTTCTTTTAATAAATTTCTTTTTTTTGAAATTCATCTCATTGACAAGACAAAAGGATACGAAGTAAGCCCAAACTGTACAGATGAAAGTAAGGATTTCATGAGGTTTTCAGGTATTTGACATATTTTAGCTGGTTGTATTTCACAAATTGAAATGATGAGTTTAAAGTACTGCAAGCACAAGCTTGGAAACTATAATAAAAAAATTCATAATGTATGTTACACATTAACAATTATTCATTAAACATGACACTGCAGCAGTAATGAAATTGCTTACATTTAGAAGATCTGCTGTCATTAGAGGCATAATTATACTAAGACCATATAAAGATACATCTGCAGCAGAAATATTTGCTTCAGCATTGTCTTGTTCTAAACCTATATAAAAATTAAAATTATTTATACAATGGCATAATGAATAAATTTAATAGAAAAAAATGAGAAAGCTTTTTAGCATTCAGAAAATTGAATTAATTTCAGAAAATTTTTCTTAGATTTCTTTTACAGACTAAAAATTCGGATTATTTAGGTATTTACATAGCATATAACTAAATTAAATATGATATTAAAACACAATGAAGCATTTTCAACTATACTTCACTATTTCTTCATTAATCTATATTGTTGTAATCAATTAATCCTAATTTCCTTAGTATTTATGTTTATTATAATATAAGAAAAACTTTGTGAGTGTGTTACTTTTTGTTTGTGTTAAAACTTGGGCAAACCAGTGATACTTACAATTACAAATTTTACTCTAAATATGTGGATTCAAACATATTTATTCATTCTGATTAGAATTCACAGTGATTTTAAAAAATAATTTTGTGATCATAAATAGCGTAGTTAACAACATCATCACAAGCATGTTGTTTCATAATCAAGACATTGGTAAAAACACCCTATTTCATTCTAAATTTTAGAAAAATTTCAAATTCATTTGTCTTTCCTTTATTTACTTTATGATTCATTTAATGTATTTTTACACCAGGTTAGGAGACTTTTAAACCCACTGGAATTATCTCTAACAGGCTTTATAGAATACTTTTTTTCTAAAAATTTTTTGTGTGACTTGTTTAGTTTTTTACACCAACTCCCTAAGAAATTCTAGAACTTATTTTTGAAATTTCTTTTCCTCTTATTTTTAATTCTAGTCCAATTAATCTATTACCAAGTTTAGAGAGTCACAGCGTTTTCAATTTTGGGAGAAGAGGTTTTTTTTTTACACTTATTCCATTTACCCATTAAAGATGTAATATTGTGCTCTACGAATTGATCAAGAGGGAGTCACACAACAGTAAGTCTGTAAGGGAGAAAGAAGCTTATAGAGAGATGCAGTAAAAGACAGAATTGCCCAACCATGGAAGGTAATGTTACTAGTGTTGGTGAAAATTCTCAATTCACAGGCTTTGCATATGAGCAGCTAAATAAGTAACAATTATCAGGAATGGCAATTGGTAAGCAAGAGTAATAATGAACTCTCGCTGATAAGAATACAATTGAAATTATTTTTTGTTCCCTTTTGACTGTTTATTGCTCTTCCTGCTTTTTTTATTTTTTACAGAGCAATGGATTGTGATGGTTATTGATTAATTTCTAAACAAATCCACATGTAATACAAAAATTTCATTTAAAAAAAGAACAAGCTAAGCTTTTTAAGAGGTTATTTCAAAGGAAATAAGTTATCTTATGCAGAGAAACCTCTCAGGAGCAACCACTCTCCGCTCAACAGTAAAATGGTCGTTGATGGAAGTTGTTTGTTCTTAGAGGTTACCTCCATTGGCTTAAAAATTGTTATCAAAGGTAGATGATTTTTTGCAAATGATGTTAATTCCAGTGAGTGTCATTTTCTTGGTGCGGAAATGACAATTCTGTTGGTGTCATGAAAAGATTAATAAAATTTAGTGTCTATAAAAATGATCCCAACAGATATTTATATTATAAAAGTTAGTAAGCTTTAAAAGATAAAAAGAGGTTTGTTTAATTGAGATAATTGTTTTTTCAAAAAAACTTTTTTTTCTAATTTAACTTCTAGTTCAACTCTAAAAGTAAATCATTGATAGCATTATTTTAGTGCATTCTGACTGCAACATGAGGTTGTATCGCCCTAAAGGAGCTCACTAAATAAGAGCTTCACACAAATATTTTTAATACATTTTAATCTACCTATTTGTTTTGTTAAATTTTTTCAATTAATATTTTTTTGTGTTTCCTTATTTGACCTTTGCCGCAATTTATTTGTTTGCCCGGTTGTTGGGTGAGGTTTTAATGGCCTCTGTAAAAAGAGGTAATTGCTACGAAGATATCGTTTTTCCTGAAGGTTTCACTGTATTTCATTAATCAACAATTTGTGATTGAGTAATGAAAAAATATTAAGCTCATAGAGAAGCCTAAGTTAGTATAATAAAATAGACATTATTTTAATATAGCAAGGCAAAGAATAAATAAGCCTCGAACATACTTTCTGGAGCAAAGTCAATAAAATCTTTAAAAAGCAAGTCAGTCAGAAGTTGCATCAAAAGAAGAATGTCTTGATATTGTTCTTCTTCGGCACTTGCCTCCCGACTGAGTTTACCTATAAAAAATAATTAAAATAGCACTTAAAAAATAATCTTAATAATAATAATTATTCAATAATAAAATAAGTATTTAGAGATATTTTTACCACTATTGTACTTAGCATAGATACGAATCATGTTGACACAGCACTCATAAAGGACCTTAGCACCTGCCTATAAGAAATTAAAAAAAATAAATAAATAAATAAATAAAAAAGTTTAATTCATCATTAGATATTATAAAACTATAAATATATCACCTGACTTAAATAACATAAGACCCTCTTAGCAGCCACACAATACACTTGAAAAACCATTCCAACAATTTCATGATGATTATGATAAATATCTACAAGTTTAACAAGTTCTTGAAATAAAGGATTAACAACTGGCACCAGATATTGCAAGTTAGACATTGTGCACCCATCCACGACACCAGCCAGGCATTCAATTATGTCCATGACTTCAGTTTGTACTTGTTTTGTTTGATAATTCTGCATAAATGTAGGTGAATTCATTACTGCTTGGTATCTTTCCTGTAGAGGTTTTAGAAGCTGTAAAAAATAAAAAGTCTTATTTCATAAAGTACATAAGAACATCTAAACATTAACAATATATTTAAATAAAGTAATATTAAGAAGTAAGTAGGTAGATATCATCTTGGGTTTAAGGTTAAATTTTTGATTTTCGTTTTCTCGTTTTTTTCTCCTGTTTTTTGCTGCATTTAAACTTTTGATGATACGGTATTATTCGACACCCCAATATCTTTGAAAAAAAAAAAAAAAAAAGGTGGAAATAAAGGGGTCGCTTTATTCTGGAAAGCAAAAAGAATTTGCAACTTATAGTTCTAAATTAGTAATTTAAAACTACATATTTTATTTTATAATCATCATTGAACAGCGGACTCAATTTTGGGTTTACAGCTACCAATGTTTAACTCCGTAACCTTGTAATTTAGAACCCAATCCAGAAGACAAGGGGACTCCCAGGTCATGCATTGGGAGAAATTTGCTTACGTGGAGGACTTTTTGATGAAACTAACCTGCATTTGTGTTACATGGAGAGGAAAACTATGAATACCTCCTACAATTAGCCTGGCGGCAAGGGGTCTCTAACTTATGATCTGTCTACCATTCAGGATATTTTTACCTCAGTACTGTGCAGACCTTGCACAGGTAGAATTTATCTGTTATTTTTAATGTGAATTTTTTTCTTGATATTATTTGTACACACATAAAAGAATGTCATTTCTGTGCACAAAAGTAACATATATGAAATTTAAAGGGGGAAATTTTTATTATTTTTTTCTCTCATCGACACATAAAAATATATATATATTGAAAGTAATTACATATTACTCCGTTTTCACACTTTGCAAGTCATCATACAAAAAAAAAAAAAAAAAAAATATATATATATACATAAAAATAAAACTTTAAATTTACGTCAAAAACATTAAAAAGAGATTGATGATATAACCACATGTATTTACAGTGAAGTTGAATGTACATTTCAAGATTGACTTATTGTAATAAATAATATTGTATTAAAAATATCAAGATGTTAAGAAATATGTGAAAATAAATAGTGAAAACTGCTGAAAAATTTATTGAAAAAAAAAGAAAAGAGAATTATTATGTCATATAGAAAAACTGGAGAGCAGCTTGGAATTTTCCGCATCACAATAAAAATCTTAAGAAAATTCATTAGCAATCATGCGTGAATGAGAAAAAAGATGGTGCTTATAAGGGTGGCATAAATGTTTTGGTAACGAAAATTTTGCGACAAAGTGACAAAATTTAGATTAATGGAGCTCTAAGAAAATTTTGTAGGCACACATATAATTTATCGATTAACGGACTACTAGCAGAAGTGAAAGAAATTTTGCCAAACAATTAGAAAAAAAAAATAGCACTAAAATACAAACTTTTGGTAACTAAGAAAAAGATATCATTAGATGCAATTGATGCCTAACTCTCTCAGTCTAATATCTGACTCTGAACATGTTTATAAATTGAACTTAACAGTGTCATTTTAAACTATATTCCCTTGCAAGAGTGAGATAGCTCATTGAACATGAATTATGAACTAATATACACTCTTAAGGTTGGGGGCATTCTTATTGTAAAAGTGTAACAGTTTGTATTTTTATGGTTTATATAATTATAATTTTTAACGAGTACAAAGGTGATAATTTGAAGAGTTAAACAGTTATATTATTAATGATTTTATAATGAGTTAATTAACATTGAAGGTTATGAAATTTTTTGATCAACATGTGAAAAAACAAAATTTCAAATCAAAAAGCTTTACTTAAAACCACTTAAATGTTTCTGTACTGAAATACAGATGTGTATTATACTGCAATTAATTTAAAACCGAGAGTTAGTTTGATTTGTAAATGCTACAGCAATATTCTATACAGTATTATATTTTATTTACATTAAAGAGTCTAAATATATTCACTTTCAACAAATATCGAGAGCAATTATTTGCAGTGCTGCCAACTTTCTAAACTTTTTGTAAAAATTTATTTTAGTGATAGCTATGCCTATGTTTCAATGTACTTTTTATTCATTTAAACTTATTTTCCACCACCAGGATGCATAAAAGATTTAAAAGTTCTTATGCAACGCCACTTTGTTCCAGCTCTTCGTGGCGAGGCTTTTAAAATGTTGGCAAAATTATCCAAATTTCTGAAATCTTTGACTTTTAAATGTCTACCACTCTATACAATATTTCACAAAAAGCGTAGCAGTTGGCAGGCTTGAATTTGTAGAATTTTTAAAAATAAAATTTACTTACCTCTTCCCAATACCTGTCTCTTACTTCTGGGGTTTTATTTGCAGTACCAACAATAACTAAAGATTTGAGCAATGAGCGTTTAGCTGCAGTAGGAAGGTTATGAAAGACACCACTGGATTGCTTTTTAACTAAACTAATCAAGGAAGAACAGTTTATTGCTTTATCACCCCTGGAAATAATACAGAAATACAATCAGTGTAAAGAAGAAAATGTTTTTTTTTTTTTTTTTGAAAAACATTTATAAAAAAATGTTTACAATGTAATTTCTTCTCAAAAATTGAAAAAGCAGAAGTAAAAGGAATGAATGAAAAATAAATTTTATGAACATAACCTTTTTACTTTAACAGTCTTGTTGTCTTTTGAATTTGTTTACAGAACTGAGTGAGCATTGATATAGCCATGATTTTTCCAAGCCAGTGATAAATTAAAATTATAAGATTATTAACCAAATCAGAAATATTCAAATATAACTTGAGCTTTGTTATATAATTGAATTTGTCCAACAATTAGAAGGAAAAAAAAATACTAAAAAATGTTAAGTATTAAAACTTTTTTTTGTTTTATATTTTATTTGAAATTATTAGTTTATATTGAGATTATCGGGGAATACAATACTGCTACAGAACACTTCAGTTCCATACAATGCTGCTAGGAATAGTATACTGCTACCAAAAAAACACAAGTAAAAACTTATCAATGATGAGAACAATAAAAAGTATAAGTTTAATACATAATACATGTGAAAAACTGTTCAATAAAAAGTTTTATGAAGAAAATTGCAAATATATTATAACATTATTATTTTTTAACCCTTATATTTTAGTTGAAATATCATTATTCCATTACTGAAATAGTTATTTTGTTTATAATACAACCAACACTCAGTGTTTAATTCACTGAATAAAAAAAACCTATAAAATTTTAATCAAAAGGGGTAGTTTTCTAAAATAAGAGATGAGAGATGGAAAAATTCTTATGACTGAAATTATTAAAGTAAAAAGAAGTGGCCTAAGCTCTTAAGTAAATAAATTACAAAATGAGGCTCGCTACACTTTAAAATTTTTTTTCTTTAAAAATAGAAAATATAAGTTAAAGTACAGATGATTTACAATGATGGCTTAAATAAAATTCTAACAAAGAACTTTTCTTAAAAAAAATCATCAACTTTCAATCATTAAAAGTGCTAGCTCTAGACCAGGGATTTCCAACTGGCGTCCAGCGGGCCGCATCTGGCCCTCGAAGCCTTTTTTTTGTGACCCGCAAATTAAAATATATTGTTGTTTTTTTGTTGGACAATTTTCATAAAAAATAAATATGGGTTTAAAATACTTTTCATCCGTTTAAAGAAACTTAATTTCTTCGTTTCTGTGAAATTTAACATGCCAACGTTACAAAAAAAGTTTTTTTCTCAAGTTTTGCATCCAAGAAAATATTTATTTAAATACAAACATAATCATGCATGTTGCTCTTTTTTTCTTTTTTTTTTTGTATTTTGTGAATGTAATTTAGCATGTGCGTATCATAAATTTTCTTGAAGAAATTCTCCCATTTAACTTTTTGAAACCACTTATTTTGGACGAAATTATTTACATTTGTAAATTTTAAAACACATAAAAGAGGGAATGAATATCATGTTTTATCTAAATTCCTTGAATTGAATATCGTATGAGCGGAAAAAAAAAAAAATTAATTTCAGATGCTTGAGAATTTTTTTGTTGTTGCTATAATTCCTAAAAGTAAATGATAATTTACCACAGAATTAAATTTTAAAGAAAAAAAATCTTGTCACTAAGTTTCTGATTAAGAGAAGATTCAAAATGATATGTAACAATCATTATTTGTAATGCTTGTTATTTTGCTTTTTAATATTAAAAAAACGTTGATAAAAATCTGACAGTAATATTTAATGTTCCTTCAAACATTAAAGAGTCCTATATAAAATTTTGATAAAGTTGCGGCCCGCCATTTGACTAGTGTTTTTAATTGCGGTCCCCGGCCTCACGTAAGTTGGAAACCCCTGCTCTAGACAATAAATATATAATACAAATTAATACAAACATAATTAAATCAAAGCCCTGATTTAAGGTATTTAACAATTCATTTAATTTTTAAAATAAAACAATAACTTAATGCTTTATAAAATTCAAATGTAAATAGGGTAAACCAACCAGTGAAGGAACACTACTCAGTGAAGGAACATTTCATATATATTGATTAAAAATAAGAATTTAAAAGTTTTTCTTTAGATTGATTGGTAACAATAGCTTACTGCCAAACAATAGGAAGTCATCTTTCTAGCAATGTTTTGGATTACCTGGTCAAATAGACTTCTCTGGAAATTTTTTATTATCTCTGCAACACCTTGTTTCTTTGAAAAAATTATAAGGTGAGTATTTGTATTTATGTGTTTGAAGTGGAAATAATTGCATGTAATAGTTTTATTTTTCTCACTGCGAAAAAGAGAATTCAAAATATAGATATTGAAGTTATGTTTTATTTATTTTTAAGCATCATAGCATAATAAAGTACTGAGATAAGGGGGTGTTTATTCACTGGATCACCAAACGATGAAAAACCAGTGAAGGAACAAGTGTTCCTTCACTGGGTTTTTTTCTAAGTCAATGAAAATAAAAGATAAATTTTAACTTTCTTGTACCTTTAGTGATGTTCTGCATCAAAAGTATGTTAAAAATACGAAAAACAACTTCTAACCAGCGAGGGAACAAGCATGTTCCTTTACTGGGCATAGATTTCCCAGTGAATGAACAGTATGTGTTAATATGTTGACACTTTACTTTTCAATTCATGATTACAAAAAAAAAGTTAACATTTTCCAAGTATTTATATGTTATAATTTTAAGAATAGGCTTGTTTTTAAGTATGTGTATGGCTTATAAATTCATAAAGAGCATTAAAAAATAACCAAAATTAAGTGTTCCTTTACTGGGTGTTCATTCACTGGTAAGAGCTGTTCCTTCACTTGGTCTTCTTACTACTTGTTATTTGAACCCCCAAAAGTTTAAAACAATATTATGTAAGTTCTCTACAATTTTTTTTACATAATTTGCAATTAGTAACAAATATGTTGACACTGTCATTTAACTAAAATTACGAATTTTGAAATAAATATGATTTATTAAAAGGGCAAGCGAAACTTAAGTGTTCCTCACTGATTAGTTTACTCTACCTAATTAAGGAAAATAATGTGTTCAACTATATAGTCAACTATATATCAATAGAATAGTAACACAGATTGAAGTTAAAGAAAAACATCTTTGTTGAAGCTAGAGTAAAAGACCTTTATTATTGATTATTTTTAAATATTACTCCATTTTACTTAGCCTAAAATTTTTTTCAAAAAGACTGAAATTCGTCAATCAACTGAAAACTTTCATTCATGTTCTAAACACGTCCTTGAAACACATTTACCTTTCAGTATTATTTAGAACCATTGTGAGAACATATGCTGTTTCAGTCACTAGTTTTGATTCACTTGTCCAAAGAGAAAGATTCGATTCTAGTTTTCCAATTACAAAATTTAATGTCCATAGACCAGCTTCAGTATCTTTACCAAATGCCTGAGTCAGTGTCAAACTCATCTGAAATGCATGCCATCAAATTATTTTTGATAAACACAGTATAAGTTAAGTATTTGATTTAAAATAAAATCAAATTAAAAAATTTTTAAACTTAAAAACAAATACAGGTTATTAGGATCTTATAATTATTATGCTATTAAACAATTTTCTTTTATATCAAGTTGACATAGTGATGTTATTAGATTTATAATTGAAATCTTTCTTAAATAGAAATTATTATTCTTAGCTATAATTGTATTAAAGTTAAATTTTATTAAATAAAAAAAATGAAATGGATTATTAATGAGAAATTTATAAAAAAAATCAATGCTTAAAAAAAATTGCACACAAAATAATAAATGAATCAATTACTTGATGTAAATTATTCAATGTTCATTACTAGGGAAACGCTATACTTTTTTTTATTTTATTTTAAAACCGTCATTGAATAGCTTACCCAATTTTTTAGGTTTACGATTACTAATGCCCAACTCTGTAGCCTTGTGATTTTGAACCCGATCCAGAAGACAAGGGAACTCCTAGATCAAATATATTATAACCGTCGTTGAACAGCCGACCCAACTTAATGGGTTTACGGCTACTAATGTTCAACTCCGTAGCCTTGTAATTTTGAACCCAATCCAGAAGACAAGGGAACTCCTGGATCGAGTATTTGGAGAAATTTGCCTTCGTGGAGGACTTTTTGATGGAGCTAACCCGCATTTGCTTTACATGGAGAGGAAGACCACGAGAACCTCCCACGGTTAGCCTGACGGCAAGGGGACTCTAACCCATGATCCGTCTACCACTGAGGATATTTCACGTCAGCACTGTGGTCAGTGCAAGCCGGATGCGGAATTCGTATCGACTGGGATTTGAACCCGGTTCGCCTCATTGGAAGGCGAACGCTCTATCCCTTGAGCCATCGCGGCTCCTAGATCAAATATTGGGAGAAACTGGCCTCTGACAAGGACTTTTTGATGGAACTAAACTGCATTTGCTTTACACGGAGGAAAAAAAAAACCAAAAAACGCCAACAGTTAGTTTGACGATAAAGGGGCTCTAATCCACGATTCCTTTACCTATTGAGGATATTTTACACCAGCACTGTGATAGCTGCAAGCTGGGTGTGAAACTCGAATCGACCAGCAACAAAAGCGATTTGAACTTGGTTCACCTCATTGGAAGGCAAACGCTCTATCCCCTGAGCCAACATGGCTTCAGCATTGTTGATTATCATATTTGCAAACTTCAGAAGCAAATAGCTAAGTTTAAAATAAATCGAGCAATTCTGATATTTTTTCTTAAAATAATTGCACTAATGACAAGTTTTACTAACTTTCATTTGCCAATATGTTTTAAAAACTTTGTATTACAGACTTAGCACTCTATGCTATGTGCATAACATAACAGCCAGTTTTAAATTCTTAAAATTTTTTAAATTTCTTACAAATGTCAGAAAGTTAATAAAAATTGGAATATGTTCAAATGATACCAAGAGAGCCGCGATGGCTCAGGGGATAGAGCGTTCGCCTTCCAATGAGGCGAACCGGGTTCGAATCCCAGTCGATACGAATTCCGCATCCGGCTTGCACTGACCACAGTGCTGACGTGAAATATCCTCAGTGGTAGACGGATCATGGGTTAGAGTCCCCTTGCCGTCAGGCTAACCGTGGGAGGTTCTCGTGGTCTTCCTCTCCATGTAACGCAAATGCGGGTTAGCTCCATCAAAAAGTCCTCCACGAAGGCAAATTTCTCCCAATACTCGATCCAGGAGTTCCCTTGTCTTCTGGATTGGGTTCAAAATTACAAGGCTACGGAGTTGAACATTAGTAGCCGTAAACCTATTAAGTTGGGTCGGCTGTTCAACGACGGTTATAAAATAAAAATAAAATAAAATGATACCAAGAATAATGTAAGCAAATATTATTAGAACTTTTTGAAATTAAGATCTATGCACTTGAAATTGGAAAGTATGACATAAGTAAATGATGGAATTGCCCCATAGTCTGCTTAGAGTAGTTAATACACACATGAATAAATTAGGATTATATGTTTTTAATTTGATTTAAAAGCTAAACTTTTAATCGAAATAAAACAGAATTCTATGGAGAAAATTTTTACATAAGTCTTATTTCAACTGCTGTCAGGATAAATTTTACATTTATCTTTCAAATTCATATATGTATATATGAACAATTTTTATTGTAAATAATTTTTCCTATTTAAAGGTTTTAAAACAACAGGTTTCATTTCAATTATATAAATTCCATTAATAAACAATATGATGTATATTGTGAGGGAGTTTGAAAAAAGTATCTTGTTGGAACAAAATAATTCTTGGGGGTTAGGATTCTAAACGAAGCTTGACATTTAGAGGTATGATAAAAATAAATAAATTCCATTAAATAAACAATATGATGCATATTGCTAGGGAGCTAGAAAAAAGTATTTTGGTGGCACAAAATAATTCTTGGGGTTAGGATTCTAAATGAAACTTGATATTTAGAGGCATGATAAAATAGAAGAGTCATAAAATGTATGCAATATTCACTTTTTTTCCCAAAAATGGTACAACACATAAAACAGATATTAACCAGAATCAAACATGGTGATAGAATGCATACAAGATACAAAAATTTAAAAAAAAAAAAAAAAAAAAAAATAACACAGGGTGGTTAGCACAATCTTTCAACAAAAAATAAGCATCTTTTAAGTACTTTTTAAGGACTCAAAAAATATTTTTAAGCACTATATACATTAACAAAATGCAAAATAATTTTCAAAGACTTGATGATCATGAGAAATAACTAGTTTCTGACAAAGAACTTTTTTCTTGATTATATTTGCTGTTTTAAAATGATTTAGAGATTTTTCGGTTTGATATCAGAGGGTGGAAATTGAGAATATCTTGCAAAATGCAGCAGAGTAGCACATAAGAAGGCAATAATCTCTCCGAACCCAGCTCAGCAGACGCACATACAGACTCGCAAGTATTTCATCAAACATGCAAAATGATTGGCGCTTTCATACACTATGGACCAAAGGTACGCCGAAATGAACCGTGAAAACGTTGAACAGAACAATGTAAAAAGCACGCTTTTGCATAATATGCGTCGAAAATTGAAAAACGAATTTAAAAAAAAAAAATCATTTTTGAAAAGGGAAAATTAAGCACGTTGTAAAAACACTTTTAAAAGCTTTTAAATCACGAAAATCGAAAATAAGCATTTTTTGAAATGGCTACGCACCATGATAGACCGTACATGTTGTGAACTACTTCATTCCATCACTACTAGAATACTATTTTCAAAGGATTTTCCACAATTCTCAAAGGATGAGAATATCACACGTCACAATGTATTTCATAACGTGCAAACTGTGAGTTATAATAATATGTAACAGAAACAAAACAAAAGTTAATTTTTAAATAGAATTTAAAAATAGGTTTGAATTACAAAAATTTTACTTTGGCATAGATGAGCCACACAGTTGAAAAATCTGATAACTGCCCTTTAAAATAAAAACTATTTCCATTGCAGCTTTTCTAAGAAAATATTAGTTAACTTGCTCAGTAATGTGGTTTGTTACAACATTTGCCATATGGCGAGCAGCAAGCTCAGCCTGGGGGATATTTTGAAAAATCAGCACTACAATCTGGGGCTCATTCCAAATTCTATCTCTGTAATTTTTGCATATTACAATTTAATGCAATAAAATGTACATAAATCGTAACTTAGGAAGAGTTTTATTTGAGTATCACTAAAACTAAGAAAATAGAGCATGCTGTTTTTGCAGTATTTTTCCATAATAAAATAAATTCAGGATGCAAAAAATTTAAAGAATTTATCATGTGGATTTTTCAAAAAAAATAACAGGATAGACAAAAGACATATCTTATCAACTCAATTGAACAATTTAGGATATGTTTCCTTTATATAAAACATTTTAGTAAGATATATATTTAAAGTACAGGTAAACATACAGATAAAAAGTAATAAAATTTATATAAACTCAATTAGGAAAAAAAAAATTTTTTTTTTGAGGGAACTAATTTTGGACATAAACAAGATGAAGTTTGTTAGATTTAGAAAATCCAAACTTTTAAAAAATAGTCAGTTTTTGAAAATATTTTTAATCCTATTTAAATAATAATTATATAATATTTAAATAATCCTATTTAATCCTTATGGAATACTCTAAAAAAAATTTACAGCAGAAAGGGGCTGTAACTGGTTGAAATGTTTGGAAGCAGTGGAAAATGAGATTTGCATAGAACATTTAGTTATCAGTAAAATTATTAATTGGAACTAAAAATATCACACACTCGTTATTATCCTTATCGGGTAATGCAATTAAGTCATATTCTTAGTAACATCACACAATTATGCTTGAAATTTCAAATTATTTAAAGAAATGAGTATTGAACATGCTTATTAAATTTAAAATTGCTTTATCAAACCTATATATATAATGAGTTTATCTACAACATTTTTATAATAAACATATTTAAAACAGCAAATTATATTTCAAAAAGTAAACTTACTTCATTGTAATAAGACTCATTGGGTAATAAATATGTGACACAGAAACGACCCAAAAACCATACCAATGTAAGTCCTACTTCAGGACTTAGTAGATGCGTTAAATTTGCTTCAATAGCCCGTTTCTCAACTTCACATAGCCTAAAGACAGCAGCTATAAGCCTAAATAAATAAAGGATTCAAAATTATGAATTTGATTCTTGATTTACTGAATGTACCTTTATTTTTAATTAAAACATAATTTTAACAAAAAAATTTCAATATATATGTAATAACAGAGCTTCATCCCTGTTATCAGTGGTGTATTTAGCTTTAATAATGCAGTCGTAAGCCATGTTACACACAAAAAATCTTTATTAATGGTAGTAGGCTGGTATCGATAACAGTCCACATCCGCTCTCCACAAGGGAGAGGGTGGACAAGACTTCGGACAATTCTGGACAAATTACCAGGATCACAACATGATGGAAAAGCCATGCGAAAAGCATTGCTCTCGCTTTTATACTAACACAGATTTGAGTAAACAGGCACAGTCGTTGACATTCTTGTATCCTTACGCATTAAGGAAAATCATTTCGTGCTTCCTTATATGGAAGTGAAAGGGGGAGAGATTCTAAAAATAACTCAATCGTATGTTATTAGCCTTGACTTCCCAAAATAGAATCTCTCTACGCTTATTCTTTAACAAAGACATTTTATTAAAACGAAAGAGATTTAATTCTTTTATTAATACAAAAGTATTATAATTTCTGTATTACATCCCCCCCAAAAAAGATTTTTGGCAAGCCAAAAAGAAATCATAATAAAATTTAGAATTCTCTGAACTTTTAAAATTTATGTTGGTACGACTGTTCCTTTTCACTACTACAAATAACATTTTTTCAATTATCTGTTAAAAAAAAAAAACAACTATATACAATGACAATAATAAAAACATGATAATACACTTTATCTGTTTAGGCAACTAAACAGAAAGAAAAATGAAACATATTTTTATAACTAATCTACTAAATATTTCAAAAATTTTTCACACAAAAATATACATAATTTTTATGGAAACGAACTGGACAACAAGTGTCTTTAATCAGAATTTAAGATTCTGTATGGTTAAAGGGGTTATTTACTTTATGAAAATCTGTATTCCCCGTTAAAATGGAGGAAAACAGAATTTCATGAAGCACAGTGATATTGAGAGATCCAGACGGGTCAATCCAAAAATAATACTTTTCTCAACTTGAGAAAAAAAAAGTTCAACTTTCATCGCCCTCACATCCAATTGATGTTGAGGTTAATCTCCACACGCGATTCGGATCTCCCAAAAAAAAATATAGGGTGTACTTCTTCCATTGAAGAAAGTAACATATTTTGTTTTGTTTTGTACACTATTCATGATTTAATTTCAACATTTGTGGGTTGTTATATTTCCTAAGATTTGATACATGTACTATTTCAAAATTTTGTTTACTTAAACAATTCTTTTTATTTCCTATTTTTTCGTCGATGTTAACCTGATAATGTATGCACCCATTACCTAGTTCTATCTTCGAATCATTTGAAATGTTTGGCCTTTCTTTCTTTTTCCTGTACTTTTTGTTATTAACTTCTTGGTCATTCTTTCTTTTTCCTATTCTTTTTATTTTTGTTACCCCTCACATTATTTTTTTTTTTTTCAAAATGTTTACTTTTACTGAAACATCTTAAACTTTTTTCAAAATGTTTACTTTTATTGAAACATCTTAAACTTCCATTTTTTCAAAATGTTTACTTTTATTGAAACATCTTAAACTTTCATTTTTTCAAAATGTTTACTTTTGTTGAAACATCTTAAACTTTCATTTTTTTTTTTCACAATTTTTGACCTTAACATTATAAGAATTCTGTTGTCTAATGTGCAAGGATAAGTTGTCATTGTTAGAATTAGCAGAGATGATCAGTCTCTTACCAACTTGAGTAACAACTGGCCTGACACAATTAATAAACAAACAAAAATCTTTGCAAGTTTGCAACCCTACTAAAGCATATGATAAATCAGTATCAAGTATAAAAACTTAGCTGAATTAACAATTTCGCCTATCGTAATAAGGGGAAACTCACAAATTTTGTTAAGTGTGAAATGTCTTTTTGTTTGGGTAACATTTAATTTTTCACATTTTTAATAGGAATATTTAGTTTTGACCAAGTCCGAAAAAGAAAAAGCCTTACAAATTTCTTTTAGTTTTGTTTTTGTTTGAAAAGCTGAAAAATTTTGAATTTTGTTTGCCGTCACAAATTTAATTGACGTTTGAAACACCTTTATTTCCCTCAAAAACATTTTAAATGCATAAAAATACACTATTATATAATAATTAAAAAAAAAAAGCAATATAAACACAAGAAATGCAATCAACTATTCATAAAATAATATACTCAGTTATTCATAATTTATAAAGAAAAAGTAATATAAAAACAAGAAATGCACTTTAACTCTTAATAAAATTCTATTGATTAAATTTCATTATAAAAGTTTAGAGCACTTTCATATCCAATATCAATAAACTATTTAATCATGCTAGTGAGAAAGAAAAATAAGAGGATAAAAAAAAATATATATCTACAGTACTTTCTTTTCTTTTTTGCTAACCTTTTTTTTTTTTTTTTTTTTCGGCGTTCATGACTTTTTATGTTGAAGAGAAACAAAAAATATATCATTGCACTTCATGAATATTCATGATTAAGATTCGCGCACATTCACTTTTGTTTTCACATAAATCTTCGGGATTTTACAGGCGTTCACATATCACTGATGTTCACAGCAGCTTTTTAATGAAAGGACTTTTAATAAAGAAGCAAAAAGCTTCTCTCTAAATTTAATATAAATCGCGCACATTTACTTTTGTTTTCACAATTTGAGCACTACGGAATTGTAGGGTCATCTTGATCAACACTATGGGTTTCAGAGAGGCATGTGACGAGCTCGAGCCAACGTCAGCATTCTCACAGCGATGATGGTACGGGTAGTTTAAGATGGAGTGGTAAAACAGACCTTCCTTCATTCGTTTTTCACCGCGGACTAGGCACTTCTTTCTTTCGTCCTTCGTCCCCCGGGATGAGGTTTTATCAACGTTGTAGTCAGCCGGAAAATAGATAACAATGGTTTCCTCAGCAAGTAAACATCCTGCCGGCTTGTAATAACAGAGCTTCATCCCTGTTATCAGTGGTGTATTTAGCTTTAATAATGCAGTCGTAAGCCATGTTACACACAAAAAATCTTTATTAATGGTAGTAGGCTGGTATCGATAACAGTCCACATCCGCTCTCCACAAGGGAGAGGGTGGACAAGACTTCGGACAATTCTGGACAAATTACCAGGATCACAACATGATGGAAAAGCCATGCGAAAAGCATTGCTCTCGCTTTTATACTAACACAGATTTGAGTAAACAGGCACAGTCGTTGACATTCTTGTATCCTTACGCATTAAGGAAAATCATTTCGTGCTTCCTTATATGGAAGTGAAAGGGGGAGAGATTCTAAAAATAACTCAATCGTATGTTATTAGCCTTGACTTCCCAAAATAGAATCTCTCTACGCTTATTCTTTAACAAAGACATTTTATTAAAACGAAAGAGATTTAATTCTTTTATTAATACAAAAGTATTATAATTTCTGTATTACATATATATATATATATATATAAAATAAAAACTCCCCATTGTTAAAGTTTTTTGATATCTAAAACAATATATTATAACCATTTTAAACATCAGAATGAAATCAACATATTTATTTGTTGTATACACAAAAGCCGCTTTTGGATCTTTCTCATAACACTAAGTTAAAATAGTTTGTTTGTGTTGTTCCTAACCTTTGTGTAAATATGCTAGTAAGAGTATAAATCTCTTCTCCAAAAGTTTGGGTTATACATAATAATTGAACACTTTTAGATATAACATAATACTCATTAGTGTGATGTTATTTAACTAAAATCTACTTTTAATAAATATACAATATTTTATAAGGTTGTCAAATGATTTTAGATAGTACTCACAAAGTTACTAAACAGATAGTTACTAAACAAAGTAAGTTTACAGTTGGTTTTATATATTGTAAACGTAATTTCTATAAATCAATAGAAACTTTTTCTTTAAATGCAAGGATAAAGAGAATAAGGAATTATACTATTTTCTGTTATTGCATATTTACCAATTTTAAACATAATGCTTGACGTTGTTGGCGTTGGCCATTAGGGCAGAGTGTGCTTGTTCTTGTTTTCCCGTGACGCCATCTATGGCCAAGAATTCGACTTCTGTCACACCTTTTTGTAGGGTGGCCCCATTCATACATACATTCATTCATCTGTCCACAGATTGTAACTTTGACCTGAACCAGAGAACGATCAATCTCCAATTCAGTACACCCAGAGGTATTGATTTGTGATGGGAACATGGAGAACTTTGTGACCTGGCATATTCAACGTAGACCAGTCACCATTTACTACATGGGGAGTTTTCGGCTGGATTCAAACTCTCGTTCTCACAAACACGAGTCCAGCGCCCTGACAACCAGGTAATCTCGGCCAATGCACGATAGGCATAAGCATATATAGTTTTATCAGTAGCTCAGCCTTTAATAAAAACAAATTTTAAGCAATTCAATTACCTTACAACTAAATCAGTAGAAACTTCTGCACCTGGAATGTCACATGTTCTGTGAGTAGGAGAAGCTAAAACCTGAAGTGTTGTTTCAACATTTACATTTTCTGCTTGACTCAGGCAATATCTTATGATTTTAGAAGGAATTAGTGCAGTTTCACCCTCACTTATAGATGAAAGCACATGACCTTAATAGAAACAAACAAAAATGTTGAAAATCTGAAAGTAAATGTATTGATTTATTGTGAAATTAATTTTCATGGGGAGTGGAAAACTGCCACAAGTATAAAGATGATAATATAATAGAATAGTACTTAATGCACATTTAAATTTCTTTAATATAAAAAATGAAAGCTTGTTTACTTAAAAAAAAAAAGGAATAAATAAACTATTTAAGTCAATAAATTTCATATTAAAGTATTACTTTAGTTGTGTTAAAATTAATTTTAAAAGCTAAATTTAATTTTGACTTCAGCTTCTTTTACTAATTTAATTTTGTTACTGCTAAATTTAATTTTGTGTTTCTTGGTTAAAGAAATTGTAAAGCAATTTTAATCAAAGATGATTTTATATATTGAAATACAGATTACACTATAAAGTAAACATGTAAAATGTTTGATGAATGATTCTATAGTTGAATGACCATACTGATTAGAATGCTATGGCTGACATAGTGAGAAGCATGGCAACTAGTGCTCTTTGGTGTTCAAATAAGCACAGTTAGGCCAGGGTGAGTACTATAATCAACTGTGGTCACAGTGAGTACTATAACACCTTTAGTGACAGAAGGTGTCATAGTGAGTACTATAACACCTTTAGTGACAGAAGGTGTATCACAGCAAATTATAGTAGCTTGAAAATAGCAAATTTTGTTTGAAATAGGTAAAACCGTAAAAAGGTTCATAAAACATTTACGAAAATACAGTATGGAAGCCGTAAGTGATATGGGAAAAAGCCTTTACTGGAAGCTTCCAGCACCTGTACAATGATGTCAGATCAATATTGTAGCTAATGGCAAATTCTTTGAGTACCAATGAAGGTATTTTGTTTGTATCTTTATTTTATTTTATGTAAGTACCAATAAAGGTATTTTGTTTGTATCTCTAGTTTATTTTATGTAAGTACCAATAAAGGTATTTTGTTTGTGTCTCTAGTTTTCTTTATTTTATGTGTGCACCAATGAAGGTATTTCGTTTGCATTGTTAAGTTTTCTTTATTTTATGAAACCATTTATCATATAATTTTAACACATGTTGTGGTTAAGTGTAATTACTTTGCAACAACACAGTAAAAAAGAATTCAAACAACACATTAAGAAGTCAGAAAAACAGAACATTTCTGACTTGTCACACAGAAATACAAAATATCAGACATTTATGTACTCTAAGATGAAGCTTGGATATTAAAATTTAACTTATTTTAGAAATAAAAAATTTATTTTGAGTATGAAGAATTAGACTAAATTCATTCAGAAGAATAATACAATGAAACAATTGTTATGCCGTCACAGAAAAACAAACTGAAAAAAGTGAATATACCAGATATCATGACTAGCCAATGTATGTCTTCGTTCAAATAGTCTAGTACAGAGGTATCGTTTGCTCCACCAGTCTGGTGAATTCTTTGTAACTGGCCATGCAATCGAGAAGTTCGATCTTCAACTAATCTAAAATTGAAAACATGTTAGAATTAAAAGATATAAGAGATTACAGTAAGTTTAAAGATATTCACAAAAAAATTCCCAGCTGTTCAAAGTAAATTTGAAATCATCAAGTGCTTAACTATTTCTTAGAACCTTCAAATTTGTAACAAATTTCAATAAAAGAAGTTCTATAAAAAAAATTTAGAACAGGGTATAAATGCCTGTCAAGTGTGTGACCGAAGTTAATTTAACAAAATTTTTTATTTATTCACTTTTCTGTTAAACATATTTGGATTGCACATAAACAGTTTTGTAATTTTTCAGCTCAAATTCAGATAAGTATGAAGTCTTCTATTATTGATATTTTTCTAGTTGAGTAATCATCTAAGATTTTGCTTATCTAAAATTTTTTTTATTTTTATTGACAACAAATTTACAAGTTTTCCTAAGTTATACAGTTTTAGTTTTCCTAAGATTAGTTCCTAAGTTAGATTAACATAATCATTACATTTTTTACATTAATACCAAATTAAAACAGAGCAATAAAGATATTAAAAATTAGTCTCAAGAAATCTTTTTCTTCTTTTCTCCACAACGCCCACCTGATTGACACTTGCCATTGAGGTATCAGTAGGGAAGATTTGTTGGCCACAGTTTTAGGGGCACCATATTAAGTGGGTCAACGTTGCTCCCACAGTTCACTATATATCTCTTCCCTCATTATTCTAGATCTTAATGACCTGAATTTTACTACGTGAAGACAGCTGCACATCTAGTTCCAAGTACACTCCACCCAACCAACCATTTTTTCCGTGGGATTAATTACATTATATCTATAACTATATACAAAGATTTTTAATGCCGTAGGATTCTTTGGCTTACCGCATAGTTATTTTTTTTATCCTCGACAAATCTCAAGTCCAATTTTTAAATTGTTTTTTTTAGAAATGAGGCATAACTGATCGTGACTTTAGTGTTGCTCGGATATCTCTATCTGCAGCTGTAGTTTGTGTATTTTATTCAAAGCTCTGCCACAAGTTTTTTACATACCTTTTCGCAACCTGGGAGTGATAGAGGAATTCCTTTATTTCTCCAATAAGTGCAGTCAGCAAAATGTGTGATTTAAATGTGTGAATGTCTTTCCTCGAGTCTTGCAGCATTGGGAAAGGATATACCACACAACAACACGCTAATGCATCCTTTCTATTTAGAACCTAAGGACTTGGTTGACAAAAGTTAACAATCTGGAATGAGGCAAAGGAAATGGATCATGATTTTCCAAGCCTTCTGGGCCATGCCCAAAGCGATTGAATTTAAAATATACAGTAGCAGATATGGGAGGTAGACAGGAAATTGTTATAACAAAGACCAACATTTTGTACTTCTAAAGATAAACTTTAGATAATTTAAAATCCTTAAAAATAGAATTTTTGTGTGGTATGTTGCGAGACTTTGAAGATATCAAATCAGCGATCAATTCTAGCACTAAGCGTATCAGAGAAATACCAGTTTCCTGGTTAGTCCCAGGCTTTAGAAATGTGTGTTAAATTTGTTACACGCAACTAAAATGAAATATGTGAGCATGAAGCTAGAAATGGATATATCCAAAAATCTAGATCAGTTCGGACTTTTTTTTTCAAAAAAAAAAAAAAAAAAAAAAAAAATTTATTTTAAATATGTAGATGACATAAAAAAGAAAGCTTAATAATTCAATGAGCTTATCAATATTACACCATTAAAAATCTATGAAACTGTCTGTAAATATAATGTAAAATCCACATAAATTGCATGGTTTGCTGGGTAGGTGGAATTCGATGTACAAATCAAAGATTATTTTGATCTAGCATAATGAGCAAAGAGAAATACTTAAAAAATTAGGAAAAATTGATGTACTTTTGTTTCTTTCTAAAACATTGCGTAAAAGTAAAAAATTAAATTTATGATCAAAATTTAATTTAATTATTAAAGATAGAGTCATACAACTGATGACTGAAACTAATTTGAAACTGGTTAAATAGTTGAAAGAGACTTGAACCCCTGTTTTAGATTTCTATAAACAAAGTGTTTAAAAATAGAAGTTTTAGAAAATAGTGCTTAAAAATAGAGACTATTTTCAGACATGATGGAGCAAGTGCTTATTTAAAGAAAAAAAGTGTTTAAAAATAGAAGTTGTAGTTTAAAAATAGAAGTTGTAGAAAATAACGCTTAAAAATTAAAAATAGAGACTATTTCCAGACGTGATTGAGCAAGTGCTTATCTCTCAAACAAATTTTTCTATTTTTAATAGTTATTAATATCCTATTATATGCTTATGGCTTTGAACTTAAGATAATTTTGCCAGACTAATTTTATATTCATGACCAGTAGAAACGGTGATTATTGATAACTTGGTATTCTGTAATCACATTTCTAGAATCATATATTTAAAAATAAAATGTAAAAAAAAAAATTTAAAAAAAAAAATTATAATCTAAAATTTAAAGTAGTTGTAAACTTTCACTCAATAATTGTATTAAGTACCTCACTAATATAGGAACACTGTGGTCAATTACAAGTCTACCAAATACACCAATAGCTGTTAACTGATCACGATACTTGACTCTATCATCTTCTTCGATCTCATCTATTTCTTCTTTGTTGCTATTTCCTACCTGTATAATATGAAAATAATAAATTGTAAATAGCACAACTTAGCTTAGGAAAAATTGCAGTTAATTTTAATTGACTAACTCTTTTCGGAATACATATATAAATTTGTATGTATTATGGTACAATGTAGAAATCACAGGGATCTATCTAGGTTTTTCTGAGAGGTACCTATTTTGTAAAAATTTAGACATAATTTGTGAAAATTAAAAATTATATGAAAAAATCAACACAAAAATATGGATTTATCGTTTCTTAGGGGATACAAAAATAAAATTTTAAGAAAAAGTATTTTGTGAAACTACCATTTTTTCCTAAAGTTGAATTTATGAAGATATCGCTAAACGGTAATAAATTTGGCCTGGGCAGACCCCTGAATCAGAATATAAAAACAGAGAAATATTTATGAAGCAACATTATGAGTGAATAATTGCATCACTCACAAGGCAATAAATATGATATATTGTAGAAATAATGAGTGAAAAACGAGAACATAAAGAAATGTTTAAGAAAAACTAGATGAAATATTTAAAAATTTATTTGACTAGAACAGAAATGACATTTACAAAGTTATCACTCAATTTCAGAAATAAAATTCCCTCGCTTTTCCAGAAAAGACTTTTCTAAAATTCAAGAGTATATTCTTGTAAATATACACACATATACACAACAATATTTTATTAGAAATATAATTTTTTTTTTTATTCAATAAGTATTTGCTTGTTGATAGGCAAACATTACGTCTTGTAAGAAACAAAAATTCATAGAGTGAAGGTTTAACATGTAAACTTTATAATATATAAATTATAATTGAGAAGAGTATTTTGCATGCAAATTGGAAGCATTTAAAAGCTCAATTTAATATAATTTTTAATAAATTCATAAAAAATCTAAAATTAATTGATATAAAAAGTTTAGTGTTTAAAAACAATTAAATTTAAATGGCAAAAGCTTAATGGAAGAACATACAAAGTGATATTTAAAAAAGCATAAAAATTTACAAAAGGGTGCTCCTTTTTCAAGGCTAAGTTTTTGGCAATTTTTTATGTTCTTGTACAAAACCAGGAAAATGAATTGACCAGGGATGAGATTAGCCAAAAGGCCAAAAAAGCTTAATTTCAAAGCAAGTAAATTTCATGCACCTGCAATCGTTTAATAATATATTCCAGACAATTTAAGATAATAAATAACAATGTGTTGACATAAAATTTTGTACTAATGGTTCATAAATTATTACATTGATACTTAACATTTAGTAAAAAGTAAAATTACCAATTGAAAAAAATAATACAATCATAATGCATAATTTTTAGATCGAGTGAATGCAAATCCCAATGACTTATTTTTAAATCACATACAAATACATACGAAAATCGATGTTTGATATAACCGCATGAGCGAATCACGATATAGGATTTTAAACTCGCGTGAATACAAATCGCTACATAGGTTTTTAGGCTAAACGAGTAAATACAAATCATGATATTGGATTTTTAAATCTCGTAACTAAGAATCGCAATATACGATATTCAAATCGTGTGAATAAGAATCACAACATGCAACTTTTAAATCACGTAAATACAAAAAGCTATGCTTGATATTAAAATCGTGTGAATAGAATCGAGATATTAGCAGATTCCGGGCTTGGTACTTCTAAAAGGCTTGTTTGAATTAAAAAAATACGAGCTAACTGGCAGGAGGGTAAAATTGCTGAAAATCTTATCTTCTGCACACAAAAGCCGAGAAAATAGCTAAAATGAGAAAAAATGCGGAAGGGTTGGTAGATATGTAGTTTGAATT
The DNA here is from genome assembly GCA_949128135.1 of Parasteatoda lunata. Classification (NCBI taxonomy): domain Eukaryota; kingdom Metazoa; phylum Arthropoda; class Arachnida; order Araneae; family Theridiidae; genus Parasteatoda; species Parasteatoda lunata. The sequence continues at coordinate 49,969,372 of OX421975.1, forward strand.
TTCTGTTTATCTTTGAAAATCCGAAATAAATATAATTATTTTATTTCAACGGCTGGATTTTCTGAAAAAGCGGAATATTTATTAAAAAAAGTGACACTTTGAGAGAATCAGAGTTTTCGATAAAAAGGTAGAAATTCGACTAACAAAAGTGAAAAAAGCAGAAATCCCTAAAAATCGGAGAAATCTCATCCCTGATTAAAAAAGAGATTTTCTAATAATAAGAAATCATTATATAAATAATAAACAAGAAAATGTAAACAGATAAATACAGCTATATCTCAAACATAAAGTAGCCAGTCAAAAAGGCACCTTACTCTACACTCTAACCTTAAAAAACACCTAAATCTCCACAAAAATGTTTTATGATTAGCTGTAAGCCTTGTATACTAATTTATTCTAACAAGCATTTAAATAAAATGGTTTTAATAGAAAAAGTATCTCAGATTTCCAAGCATGCAAAAGCTGGTTTTCTGTAATTTATTATAATATCCCTTAACATGATCTTCAAATCAGAATTTAAAGCACACGTTTACTTACAGGGCCTCTATTTTCTTCAGGTGATGAAAGATGGGTTTTTAAATAACAATTAAATATTTGGATTGCCGATTCTCTCAACAAATTGGATGGGAATAATTGGTTGTCCTGTAAAATAGTAGCCCATGCCTCGATGAGATGCTCAAATGCTTCCATATAAACTTTATCTTCCTGTTGCTGGAAAAAAAATCCAAATACGTTATTTTATAACTAAAATCATTAAAAGCACACTCAAATCTAATTAAAAACTTTTAATCATTTATAAATTATTACTGATTCTTCCTGAGCTGCTCTTTCGGTGAAATGACAAGTTAAATCAGTCAGTTTTAAAAGGTAAGCTTGCAAAACGTCCGGAGATATACTGGACATATAGGCATTGGGATAAAACACATGAAGACGACTAATCATATTGGACACTCCTATTACTTCATAGTCTTTCAAAGGACCACTAGAAAAAAATATTTAATTATGTTTCACTGTTTCTTAAATTTATAACAAATAAAAGCAAATAATAAAAATGACTTTTTAAAATTGATTTGCCAAATTTACTTACAGGAGAATATATTAAAGTAGTTAAAAAGGAAAAATACATTTCAAAACTTTTTTCTGTTTAACAAATTCTTACTCTTTCATTATTTAAATAGCTAACTTTAAAAAAAAAAAAAACTTGACTCCAGCTTTATTTTTTATATCACCAATTATAAGGGAATAATATAGTCAGTACATGCATATAATATCGCTCATTTGGTGAAACAATGACGTAACCGCAAAACCAACCTAAATAGAGTAATTATCAGTTACGTTATTGTTTCACCAAATGAGCGATATATTATATTACAAGTGTAATTGACCTCTGATATTCCGTTCTAGAATATTATGACTGATTTTAAAGTATATTAAAAATTAAGTCAATTAATAATTAATCCAAAGCAGAAACTGCTTTTAATTAAAATTATTATTGAAAGTATATTGATGGATATAGGAAAAGACATACCTAGATAATAACCGTAGCAAATTTTCAATAAACCATCCGAGATATGTTGACCTAGCTTCTATTTTATTCATTACACTGCCATTTAATGAGGCTAATTGATAAAAACACTGAAGAGTATGATGACACAGATCTGGATTTTCTCTAACTTGCCAGTGAAGCTATTAAAAAACACAACTAAATTAGCATCAAGAGAAATTAGCAAGATTTCACTGAAATTCAAAATGTTAACATAAATTCAAACTACACATTTATTCGACACAACAATATTTATCAGATAAATAATACTTTTTTATGCAATAAATAATGATTACTTTTTTTTTAACAGAAAATATGTCACATATTACACCTGGGATTTTCAATGTACTGGGATGGAAAATTCAACTACACAAATTTTTAAAAGTAGATTTATAATGCACATATATATAAATTATATACAAAAGCTTTCCAATATTTTAGCCAAAAAAAGAAAAAAAAATTATAAATAAATAAAAAAAAAATAAATAAAAAATGCATTACTTTCTGATATTGTTTTATCTAAAATCAAATTCTCTGATAATTCTGTCTTGTGACAGAATCTCAAATGGAAGCTTAACACATCAATGACACGCAGCATCTTTTAAATTCTTTTTTGAAGCAAGTAGAACTTTGTAAGATGCTAAATATTTTCAACAATTATTTTATTTTATTTCATTACTGTCATTGAACAGTCAACTCAATTTTGGGTTTACGACTACGAATGTTCAACTCCGTAGTGTTGTAATTTTGAAACCAATCCCGAAAACAAGGGAACTCCTTTATCAAGTAGTGGGAGAAATTTGCCCTTGTGGAGGACCTTTTGATGGAACTAATCCACATTTGCGTTACATGGAGGAAAACCATGAAAACAAACAGAGGTTAGCTTGAAGGCAAGGGAACTCTAACCCATGATACACATACCAATGAGGTCACTGCAAGCCGGATGCAGAATTTGTATCTACCAACTTAGGCTGGGATTCAAACCAAGTTCACCTCATTGGAAGATAAACACTCTATCCCCTGAGCAACTACAGCCCTCAGCAATTATTATTATTATTTTTCTTCTATATCCATCATTGAACAGCTGTCCCAATTTTGGGTTTATGACTACCGATGTTCAGCTCGGTAGCCTTGTAATTTTGAACCAATCTAGAAGACAAGGAAACTCTTGGATCGGTATTGATTTGTTATGGGAACAAGGAGGACTGATTCAACAGATTCAATGTGCATCAGTCACCATTTACTACAGGGGGAGTCTTTGACCGCCGGGGATTAAACCCACGAATTCTTGGACATGGGCCCAGTGCCCTACCAGCCAGGCTAGTAATCTTTCAGCAAAATCAAAAATTTTATTTACCCACAGATTGTTATAATTAATATTTTGCTAAACAAACCCTGCACGAAATAAGTAATTATTATTAACAAAATAACCAATATTAACAAAAATTGAGATTTTCGAATGATCATTTGGTTTCAACTCATCCCCACTCCCTGCTTGATAAGCATAGTTCTAAAAATGAATAATGAACTCACAGGATTGTTTTTTTATATGAATTTGATATATTGTTTAGAAATATTAATTTCCTTCTGGTATCAAGAAGCTAAAAATTTCTTAATATTAGCTTCCACTTTCAAACTAAAATTTATATTCTCCAACCTTCGGATCCACATATATTTACTTAGAGAAAATAAAATATTCTGGTAGCTACAAACATAATTATATATAAAAAAAATTAATATTACCATCCTGTATCAGTTCATTTAATTATTTTGGGTTGAATTATAAAAAAAAGGAGATAAATTAGAAATTCCAGGGAAAAACAATTTTTTTCCCTGCTCACATAATTTTCAATTTTAATAATTTTTAGTCATTTTACATAAACAACTCTAACTTTTCAAATAAAATAAAAATTTTTAAAGGCTCAATTTAAGAAAATAAATAATTTTATCTTTATATATATACAGTCGAACCCCGCTATAGTGAACCTGGGATATAGTGAACACTCGGATGTAGTGAACTTTTTTAGCGGTCCCGTCCGTACTCCTATTTAAATAATGTTATTTTTAACGCTTATAGTGAACAGCATAGAACTTGGAAACTCGGTTATAGTGGACTCAAATTTCATTTCTTTAAATATCTTTTTCAGTCCACCCTCTTTAAACTTGTAGGGGTTGGGACTGAAAATGAATGCATTCTTATAAAATGTGTCATATTTCACTCCTTTATGCTTATCACTTTTAACTATACTGTAATAAATGTCAAACAGATCATTTATCTTATACTCCCCCCTCCCTGAGGAACCTCACTTTGTCTCTTTTCCCCAAGCTGGCTCTACAACTAGTTAACTTGGCCACCTGCTGAATTTTCTTATCTGTTCAAACCATATTCTTTACAAATCACCCCTTGACAATCAAGAAGGGGAGCAATTTAACTCATTCTACAGCTGCTCTCTTCATATTCTTACATTATCTATTTGAGACAAGATTTTTATTTCAAAAGCAGTGAAAATGGCAAATTCTCTAAAGAGAAAAGGGTTTTCAATAGAGGACAAAGTTAAAATAGTAAAGCATATTGAGGATGGAACCAATCAATCGGCACTGTGTAAGGAATTTTCCTTGTCAAAATCTACAGTTTCAAACATTTGGAAAAATCGGAGTGCAATTCTTGCGGCATACGACAAAAACAGGGTTTCATCGAAAAAACTGTGTGGAGCTGAAAGAGAAAACGTAGAAGAAGCTTTGTTAAAATGGTTCAAAATGTAAAAATCTTGCATGTTTGCACATTGTAGATAAGAAAATTGATGAACTAAAATCAAATTGTGTTCAATCAAAAATCACAAATTTTTTTCATAAAAAGTGAAAATAAAACTAATATTTAGTGACGTAATTACTTTTTTCATAAATTTTTGCTTTATTATCTGTTAATTATTTAATAATTTTTTAAATAACTTATGTAAAATTGCAAACCCAATTTTCAATCATTCAACTGTCTTATGCAAAAAATATTCTTCAAAAAATTTGGATATAGTGAACCACCGGTTATAATGGACACATTACTGAGTTCGCAGACGGTTCACTATAGCGGGGTTTGACTGTATATATATTCATAAGATACAATCTATCAAGACTTTACTTTATACTAATTGAAACTTTATTCTAACAGTTTAAATATTTATACTGACTGAAGATAGGTTAATGAGCAGAAAATTATGCTTACTGTATATAATTGTACAAATAAAAAGCAAAAATGTTAATCTAACCTTAAAAAATAAGCCTATCACATTTGGATCTAAAAACACATCATGCCATTCACTGTTAGGTCTTAAGGCAGGACTTGGCTGAGATTCAAACATCCCAACTAATTTCCTAGGTACTTATACATAGCTAAGGATTTATAATAAGACATTATACAGTTTCAGAGTTTAAATGATATGAAAATGCTAGTCTGCAGCAAGAACAAAGAATCTACAAAAAATGAAAAACAAAATCAAACATTCATTTGAATAATTAACTGGAAGCACCAAATTTTTACTAAAATTAAATGGCTGTTAAAAGAGTAAGTAGAAATATTACTTGTAAAAAATACTTGTTGTATGTTGTCTTTTTACATAGTTTCAATGAAAAAAACAAAAACAAAAAAATGAGACTTAATTTGGAAAAAGGGGATTATGTGCTTCTGTAATAATAATTTATTTTTTCTATAAAAACTGTTTTTATGTTATATTTAAATGTATAGTATAAAATTAGAATTTCGAATTATCAAGAAATATAAAATTATTATAAAGATGCTGAAAAAACAGAGCATTGTGTAAATATATTGTAAACATATAGCATATACTGTATTAGATACTAAGAATTTTAGGCTTTTGTCATTTTTTAATGAAGAATAACATTAATAAAATATTCCATATTTTAAGTAGCGATCTTTTTTAAAGTTCATGATTATTTTTTTTTAAATAAAATCTTATTGGAACACTTTCTCAGAGTTCAATTATAAACTTTAATAAATTTTTTTTTTTTAAATTCCAATTATTATAATATCAAAATTAAGTTAGAAATGGCATAATTGCCATACATTTTCAGAAGAACCTAAATTTTTTTTAAAACTACAATTTTACATAAAAAAATAATAATGAAAAAAACAAGTGGCGCCTGTTTTGTAGTGAAATTAAGCACTTAAAAAAAGCAGAAGAAGTAGAATTATTTATTCATTGCAAAAAGTAATGAGTAGAATTCATTTTATTAGGGAAAAAGTAGATTAAAAAGAATCAAGACTAAAAGTTAGAAAATTATAATAAACAGACTTGAGGAGTTGGAAACTGAAAAATAGAACCAAATAAATATTTTTTAAAAAAAATATTAAAATTAAAAAAACAGACTTTGGGAGTAAAAAGGGACCTACTTGGTAGCCCTGTTTATAAAGTTGGCTCAATTAAATTAATACAATACCATAAGAAATATTTATGTATATTTAATGAATACTTATTTTTTAAAAAAGAAATACAAGGAAGTATTTTACAAGAAGGTACTTAGCACCAGAAAAAAGATAACTAAAAAAATTTTTTAAAGCATTAAATAATGCAAGATATAGGATAAGAACATCATAAAAAGGATACAAATCATTGCAAACTGGAAATTCCATGTAAGAACCTGTTCAGCAATTATTAAAAATTTTTTGAAGAGTTTAGTAGTCTCTGGAGGAATAGGTGAGCCAACTTTGTTCAATTCATTAAGTCCTTGTAGACAAAACTGAAACAATCTTTTCAAATCTGTTTTCTGCAAAAATTAACATTAAAAAAGAATAATTTAAAAATGCAAAAACTTAAGACAATAAGCATTTCTTAAATTTATGACTTTTAAATATATGTAGATTACTATCTGACACATACTTTAAAGAATAAATTTACCAGACAAGAAAAGTAATTTTCAGATTATACTGCAGATATACTTTTCATCTCAGTTTTCTTTTTTAAAAAAAAAGAAGGAAGAGAAAATGTTGCCACAGAAAAAGTGAAGATAAAGTAAAAAAAAATAATCTATTATTAAAAATATCTTTTTAAATTTAAGGCTAAAACCATGTCTCTTTCCTCCAGGTATATGTCCAAAATATTGATTATAATAATTTTCTCTTCTTGTAACAATACACCATAGATTCAATCTCATTAAAGTTCATTACCTTAGATATTATTTTGCAATGTTCTTGTTAAGCTTCAGTGGTATGGTAAATGTATATCCTTTAAAAAAAGCTTGAAATATACGTTATTTCCTTTAAACTCAAAAGATTTTATCTCAATGTTAAAATGTGCAAGTTCACTCTGTTTAATAAAAAAAAATTTAATTCTCCCTGATTTCTTTATTGTGCTTAGTCGTAACATCAGTTCTAACGCTTCTTAGGCATAGCTAGTTATATTTTAAATACCACCAAACATTGTTCCTTTAAATTTTTATTAGCTCATTTTATATTAAAATTACAATACACAAAGAAAGAGTAAGGATTTCAAGCGTGAGGATACATTTTTATCTTCTCTTTGTTATAAAGAGGCATTTTATAGAAATAATATGCATCTCATATCTGAATACAAGTAACAAAATAAATTCTAAAAACTGCCAAAATTCAAAGAATTTTTTTCTTGCCTACGAATTAAGGAAGATAAGAAAATATAAATCATAAAAACTTTTAAAAATATTTACTATCCTTAAACATTGTTAATTCCTTGAACATTATTGCTGTCATACTAAATAACATAAATACTTAACAAATAACATAATAATATTACTAAATAACATAAATGCTTAATTGTGTAATGTCTATAACAAACACTGTTTTTAGAGTTTGAATATAAAGTTGAAGACTCAAAATACCTCAAACTTCCTTTTAGCCATCAAATGTGTTTCCCACGTAAGGCCCACATCACTGGCTCTTGTGGAACTTGAAAACTCATTTAGTAAAGCTGTTAGTATGGAACACCCAATAGCTTGCTAAACATAAAATAAAGAAGGATTATTATGCACATCCTAATTATAGAATGATTATACATAACAGTTCTAAAACATATTGAAGTGTTAAGAAAAGTGTTTTTTTTTTATTAAAAAAAATATGTACATTTTAAAGGCTGTTAAAATTCATCAAATAATTTAATGATGTCAGTTAATAGAGATAATAATTATTAATTGTTAATAATGACTACAATTAATTGTGGTAGTAGATACTACGGATATTGTGGAAATAGGCACTACTACATACTGGCATTGTGGTAATAATTTTTTACAATCCTTTGAATTGGCAGTACCAAAAGAAAAAATAATTGTTTATGCAAGTGAAAACAATTAAGACTGCTATGTATGCCACAGCATCAACTATATTTTTGTTTAATACGACTTCAAGAAGGGAAGAAAAAAAAAAGTAAGTACACACAAATGTTACTACATTAACCAGATCAATTGAGAAATTTTAACTAGCTTCTTGATACACATTTTACTAAGCTGTGTATACCTAAAGAAATCAAATTTCCATGTCCTTACATTTTCAATCATATTGCTTATTTAATGTTTTTAGAAATATGCAAACAAAATTAAGTAAGAATTTAAAACAATTTACTAAGAAAATGATATTTTGAGGTATTTTACAAGAGCAAAAGCTAAAAAAATAATTTTGTGTCATACCATAGTTGAATCCCCACTGCTAATTAATTGTGACACTTCAGTTAGAAAATCAGCCACAACATCTGAGTCTTGCTCAACACTTGTGCGCTTCACCATAATAGCTACAACTAACAACAGTTGTTCCCTAACATAGTTCTGTAAGCTAAGATATAAATTTTAAAATTAATTATCAACTTTTAAAACATTTTTCATAATGTAAAATCTAAATACAGTAAAAATCTGTAATAATGACAATTTATGAAAGAAGATAAATTGCTATTATAAGCTAATACATGCATTTAATGCTTGATAAAAAACTTTATTGACTTCAAAGAACATGAAAATTGTGATAAAAGTCAACATGTTTCCATTTTTTGTAGGCAACTTTGGGTATTGTGTTTCAAATCATTTTTTTATATTTCTCTCTCTCATTAACGCCTGGTAAGTTTTGAGAATGGGCCCCAATTTTTGAGCACTTGAAACATGTTAACTTTTATTGCCATCTTCATATGTTTTGAAGCCAATGAAGTTTTTGACAAAGTATATATTTCCACTTCATTTTCTGGGGATTAATTTAACATGTATTGCATTAAAATAGCAATCTAAGAACTAAAAAATAAAACTGACAAATTTACCTAGTTTTCTTTTATTTTGAACAACTATTTAATAAATATCATCTTTAAAGCTGTTAATCTATTGGTCTACTTTTTTTGAAGAAAATTTATACACAGAGATTTTCATTTAGCTTAACTTTAATTATTTCTCAAAAACTTCAAATTTTTCTCTTATTTTGATAATGAATGTGAATTACTTTGAGAAATATACACATAAAATAGTATAAGAGGTTAATTTAAAAATTGAGGATTGAATTCAGTTATTACATAATATTGCCCATTTTGATAAATTTTAAGGGAGGTAAGTGAGTACCTTTTCAAAATTCAAACTTCAGTGAGGAAGCACCCTGCCCTTTTTTATTGATAGGAAACACTCTGCATAAACACACATACTTTACTTACAAGTACTTACTCTTAAAAAATATACTAATATAAAAATATACTAATATAAAAATAATTAATATTCAGAAATTTTTTTTTTTTTTACAACTTCTTTAAATAACTCATTTCATATACCAAAGAATTAATTTAAGAACAATACTTTACCAATGGTTTTGAATGACAAAGTTCAATAGACCAGTTCGGAGTTGATCCTTATTTGTTTGTTCCATTAATTTCCATTCTCTTATAACAGCTTGTTTCAAAAGAGATGCTGCTTGAAATTGGACATAGTCAGATTTACTGTTAGCTAAAAAAATAATAAAATAAAATAACACCATAAAATTTACAAATAAATAAAAGCAAGCAAATAAGAAATAAATAAAGAACCCAGTACATTGAAAATTAAAAAAAGAAATATGTTATATACAGTAAAACTCAGACTATCCTCAATTTGTCTGACCAGAAATCTCAATAAATAAAATTTTTGTTACAGTACTAAAGAAGTTTTGCAAAGAATTTCCTAATATTTCTATATTTTCAAAAGTTAATATTCCTAAGTTACAAAAATGTCACTTAACACTTTTTTTCCATTAAATTATTCTATTATTATTATATAACTGACACATTTTATTGCATATATATCTTATCTTCAACTTTAAATAAAATGCAAAATATCAAGACACATAAAAAATTATAAACAGTCATGGAATAGCAAATTGTCTTGAAATGTATTAAAAATATAGAACTCACATTTTCAAGAAAGAGTTTAATAATAATAAGTGTGGAAATGAAAAATTAATCTTTAATTTAACCTTAATGCACTGACAATACCATTAAAATAGTAATTTTTTTTCTTAATATTTAAAACAAAAAAGCAAAAATTTTTTTTCCAAATATTTCATGCCTAAGTGATGAATACAGAATTTATTCTTAAGCACATAAATTTTAAATACACCAAATTATTTATTTACTAAATTCAAATATTTACATTAACAATTTTAAAGTTGCTGCACTGACTAATATAATACTACTTTCCTTCTTAATTTTTCAAACAAAAGAGCAATTATTTACTTTTTGAATGTTTCATGCCAATGTGATAAATGATTATTGTATAGATTAAGATATGAAATTTATTAAGCACATTAATTTTTAAATGCATTAATGTGCTTAAATATAAATTTCATCGGTTCATAAAAGTAGTTAAATATGTTGCTGACACCATAGTATCATTAGTTTGCAGTCAACAATTTTTCTATAATTTTGTTACACTGTAGCTATTATATAAGTAGTTAGATTTATTAGTAAAAGAAATTTTAAACAAAAAGAAATCATTAAGAATAAGGTAAAATAGAATTACCAAGAATATATTGACACATATGAAATGGATTCTTTGACTTTTGAAAATTCAAAAATACTGATTCTGCGCAATGCCTTTGTTCACTATTTATAACATTTGGAGGTGCCTAGAGAGAAAAAAAATCGAAGTTTTATAAAAGGAAAATATAACTTAAAAAAAAAAAAAAAGAACTTAATAAGCACACATATTTTTATAAAATGATGATACAAAATCACTCTGAATTTTGGAATCTTTATTAACAATCAAGGTAGGTTTTTCTTTCAAACAAGCTATAGTAATATTAAAATTTTATTATGCTTTTTTTTAATTAGATGATTAAATAGAAATTTGAAACAATTGCAATATGGAAATAGAGAGCAGGGGTCTGTCTAGGTTTTTCTGAGAGATACCTATTTTGTGAAAATTTTGACATAATTTGTGAAAATTAAAAATTATATTAAAAAATCAACACAAAAATATGGATTTATCGTTTCTTACAGGATACAAAAGTAAAATTTGAAGAAAGTATTTTGTGAAATTGAATTTGTGATGGTACCGCTAAACGGTAGTAAATTTGCCCTAGACAGACCCCGGGAGAGGAAGTAATAAATTTATTATTATATTTATTATGCCCGTTTTCTATTTCATTAAAAGAATATTCATAGGAAATGGTTACCCCTTTTCTAATTTATACAATTGCCAACTATATTTAGTTTTTATCTGATTCATATTAAATTGTTTGGATATTAAGATTTTTACTTAGTATACTATTCTGATACATCTTATGAGTTGTAGGCTAGACGTTAATGAATTCAATTGAGATCAAGATAAAACAAATTTTCACAATATCCTTAGGGAATCTTAATTAATAAAAAACCTAATTTTGTTATACTACAAGTCTACATGTGGAATAAAAAATTATTGACGTAAAATTTTTTTTCAGGACATGGACATAAATTTTCGTGGAGGTAAGTAGTTCTACATCTTGATGACTTGTTCTACCCTGCAACATAATTTAAAGCACGTTCTATCAGTTTTTTAGATCTCTATCTTTAAATAGCCATTTTAGGAATGTCACATCATTTTGACCAAAGTCATATTTAGTGGAGAACAACTAAATTGGTATTTCACTCTTCACCAGGGTTGGCCAAGTGGACCCACTTTGAAAAAACCTGGCGGATTTTATTGGGTGGGCCCACCTTGAGAAAACCCACTTGGAATGAATAAGTGTTTGTTTTTTTTAAAATGTTTTTATTAAAACTGATTGATGCACATTTAATTTTATATAATTTATTGTGCAGCATAAATTTGTCAAATACAGTTGCATGATTTATTTGATTAAGTTTTTAATATTTGTAAAGTAAAAGAAACTTAATCAATAATTTTATAGTACTATTGAAAACTTTAAATGGGTTTTTTTTCAAAAAGTAATATTTTAATTAAATTAAATAGAAATTTAAATAATATAGTCTGAAAAGATGAATTTTTCAAATATAGTTGCTTGCTTTATATATTAATAAACAGGTTATTATTATTAATTCATATGTTTAAAAAAATTGAAAAGAAACTATTTTTTATTTTTTTACTAAGTGATACATTAACAAATTTAAACAGTTTTATTTTCTGGTTTTAAAAAAAAATAAGCTAAAACTTTTTATGAGAGAACTTTTTAAAATTATTTATTTAAAAATGAAATCATTTTCCTAGGGTTAATTATTTGAAAAAAAAAATTATTTATAAGTATAATTATCTTTATATTTACACTCTCTATTAATTTTATTATAAAAACATGGAAGACCATTAAAGATTTATTTCAGTTTTTTATTAAAGTTAAAAGTCAGATGAAATTTTAGTTTTTACTGATTATAAATATTTACTGATTATAACTTTATAATAGGTAATACATATATGTTTAATAAATATAGTAAATAAATGTGTGTGAAAACAAAAAGATTAATAAACTTGTTCCTTTTATATTACTGCATTTATATAATGCTTGAATGCATATAATGCTTGAGTTAAAAATTGTGAAATGTTACGATTCAAATATATATTAGTGATAATGCGTTATTTAAATTTAATACATATAACACACAAAATTAAAATAACTTTTTGGATTTATTTCTATTTTTAAGCTTATACAACATTTTTTAATAAATAAAAATATTTACACAGTAAAACTTAGTTTATGAGCACTCAATGAAAAAACCCAATTTTCCCCGTTTTTTTTAAATAAAACCCAGACGGGTCGGGGTTTTTCAAATCCTGCTCTTCAAACGACATTTGTGTGAGCATTTTGCTATGTATACACTCAGGTTGTTTAGTTGATCATCAGAATTAAGCTCATAAAAAGGTAAGAGTGACACCTTAACAAACAAGTTAAAAATAAATGATTAATCAGTTTATGCATTTTTCTACCTTAAATTTCTGTTTATGTAGTTTTAGGCATATTGCTATGCATAACAGAGATGCTCACATATTAAATAAGTATATCATCCAATTAGAAACTACTGACATTTCAGCTAATAATATTCTGAGTCCAGCTATAATTAGCTAAAAGAACTAGGAACTTGTGGTCGAAAAACCAATTATAGTTTAAATCAACTGCAGTTCAAATATAGTTTTTAGAAATTTTTTTATGTAGATAAAACTTATGGATGAAGTTCAGTTCTGTATTTAGAAAACAGGAAGATGACATTTCTTGAAATTCTTAAATTACAATTTTAATTAGAATACTATTGGTATAAATAAAATAATTAAAAAAATATATAAATGAATTGAAACTGTCTAAGTAGTTAAAATTGACTCCTAAATTCACCAACTCATTCAATATATCTGTATATATACATAAAAAGGTGAGTTTCCCTAAATATTTTTTTCTTTTTCTTGACTACTTACATCCTAAAGAAGATTAAAGGAAAATTAACCCAATTCTATGTGTAAATAGATACAAATTAGATCCTTTTTCATTAACCTATAATAAACAAAATTGACTTTTCAAATGTAAATAATGCGTTCCTTTTGCCAAATAAAAAAAACAAACAATTGAGGATACTTGCATAATGGCACTAACTGCCAAATAGTTTTAAAACCTACAAATTTCTTTTTAAAAAAATAGATAAATAGAATGATTTAATCACTTGTCTTCTTTTGCTCTGCTTGAGAGTAAATTTTTGGAAGTTAACTTTTTTCTCATAAATTCAAAGCAATAAATCACTTTTTGGTTATGTGTAGGAAATGTTTTAGATTTACTTAATTTTGATCCTATTGTAAAATAAATTAAATGTAAGATGCATGATCAAATATTAGAATGGTTCATGAGGCTTTGGTAGAAAAAGCTAAGGAAAACTACTGCTAAAATTACAGCATAAACTTTTTTTAGTAAAAGATCCTTCAAGTCAAGAGAAAATTATCTTTAAGAAAAATATCTCCAAAAGATCATTACCAAGAATCCAATAAATGTCAAAAAAATCGAAGTATAAAGATATTATAATGATAAAAAACTCAAAAGCACAAATAAATGAGTTATGAGGTAATATTAATCTTTTCAATGTGGGTCTCAGTACTGTTAAGTGGCACCAAAACAACTGCACGACTTGAAAATTTGACTCAGATACTGGGCCAACGCATACAGACAATTGTATTGACTGATGAACCCTTTTAACATTTGAAAATTTAGATTTTTTGAGCAGAAACTTAAACAATTTTATCAATTAATTAAGGGGTAATGGATTGACATTTATTTATGACGGTTATTAAAAAATGGAGATTAATGGACTATTATGCATCAAATAACAATACTTATTATTCAATAGTAATATTTAGGCTTGAAGATATTTGAGGATGTCAACAACGCGAAAGAGCGATTACACGGACTAAATAAAATTCAGAATGATTCCTGCAGAAATTTTTTTAACAGAAATGTTATACTCATCCAAAAGAATAAGATGCATACGCAATAATGTCTACAAAATATTTTAATTAAGAGAAATCTTAGAAAAAATACATAGATATCCATTAAAAAAAATCCATCAACATAGTAACAACAATAAGTATATTTGTATCGAATCTATGAATTTAGACGAAACATATACCAGTAATATTTCGGCTGAATTCTCCAATTGTCGCATAACTTGTTCTGGATCCATAATGGAATGGAATTTAGAGTCTGAATCAAGAACAACAAATATTATTTTCAGTCTCTCATCATTGCTACAAATTTCGATATTTTGAAGATTATCAACAAAACAAGATTTTAAGCCCGAGGAGCATTGACACTCGATCAGACAAATCAAACAACACGTGAATACCGTGAAATATAAAGAGGGCGCTAAATGCGGATCAAATGATAATTACATTTATTGAGCTTTATTACATTCCATTATTAAATTATATAATTTTAATATTTCGTAAATATAAATTCATTATTCTTTTATGATCCAAGTATCGAGGAACAGAACATCTGATTTTCATTATTTTATTATATATTTATTAAATTGGCAACTGTATATAACCCAAACAGGAAAGATGGCGGATGCGGTAATTGATAAAGAAGGAAATTATAAAAAGAAAGGTAATTAGGCCTTGAATTAAAAATATAATGTTCCAATTTAGTACTAAATTTGAAAGCTATTTTATTTTATCATATTACTCTAGGCGTAGAAATTTTTTATTATATGAAGAATTAAGTCGCAATATTTTTTCTGTATCGTTGTCCATATCATAAATTGTTTTTTATCAACTTAATCATTATATCAGAAAGCAATGTTCATTGAATTATTATTAATATGTTCCTTCCAGAACTTAATTTTTGTTTAGACAACATTAATGATGCGTATGAGCTTTCTTACCGCTGTCTAAAATCTTGATTCCTTATTGAAATCAAGAGCATAACTTTTAGTAAATAAGACAGTTATTATACGACCCATTTTGTATAATTAATTGGTTTTGTGTATTAACTGCAATCGTTACATATTTTGTACGATCCCCAAATGTGCTTATTAATTAATTGCTGAAATTGAAAGTTAGTAAATGTTTTACAATAGGGTGCCCTTTTTATTTTGGCAATTTCTCATGTTCTTACAGAAAATGATGATAATAACTAGGGAGGGGATATTTCACCTGTGCCACCCACAATTTTAATTGTCATGCCAAGTACAATCGCCATCACGCCAAAAGGATTTTAAACTTGCTATTTTTTTAAATAATAAAATGTAGAGGTTCTCGGCAGTGGTGGCTACAAGTTACACCCTTTGAGTTCGTCCCCTTCTGTGACTTTTTTTTAAAGTTTCTTGTGGGCTGTTGCCCAGAAGCTGATTAGGCGAATATTCTGTTGCAGATCATAATACGGAAATATTCTGAAACGTCTTAACAGTGAAATTTGTTAATAATGAGTAATTGCAATGTGCTCAATGACTTGAAGCTTACTCTATTTTCTTCAACTTTTCAAAAGTAGACATATATATTATATGGTAGACTTTTTTAATGATCCAGTTCATAGTAGGGATGTGTTTACTCTTGGGAATATTTCTACATCATAATCTGTCGTGCCAACTACAATCGCCAAGGTGCCAAATACATTTTTAACTTGCAAATTCAAAATATAAAACATGTAGATGTTTGCCCGGGAGTGGCTACGAGTTATACCTTTCCAGTTGGTCCCTTTCTGTGATGTTTTTTTTTATAGTTTCTCAGGGGTCGCTGCCCAGAAGTTTCCAAGACTTGGCGATTATTCTGCCACAGATCACGATACGGAAATCTCCCCTTACTCTTTATTTAATATTAAATCTCTAATCAATATTTTTAAATACACATTTGGAAATTGGGCATTTGTTTCAAGCATTTAAAGCACAACAATCGAATCAGATTCAGTAAGAATATTCCCTATATTTCTAAAAATTAGGCATGGTATTGTTTTTTATTACTCCTTAGGATTTTAAATTTTTCCTTGTAGTTTGTTTTGCTAAACAAATAAATTGTTATTTTTATGAAAAAGTTACAATAAAAAATGCAGCCAGTGCTGTGTTGGAAAGTATTTTATGAATTAAAAGGAAAAGTTTTTTTTCTCAAAACCTTTTTATTCAACTCTAAATCGTTTGGTTGTAAGAGGAAAAAAAATTTAATATATCCTCTTTTAAGATTAAAACCAGTTCAACTCTTTTGTATGAACTTGATCTTGCTATGATAATTAGGAAAGATCCAAATTAAAATTTTATTTGAGCCATTAAAGTTTGAATCAATAGATTATTAGCAAATCAAAAATTCAATAATTTATGCAATATATTGATTGGCTTACTTTCGTTCATCTATTGATTTATCGGTCATATCTAGTTGACTGTTCTTTACACTTGTAGATTAATTGTCTTTTGACCTATTGATTTTCTGTTTACTAACCTGTTAATTCTCCATCTGATTTTCCATCTTATTGGTTTATGTTATTTGTAATTGTTTGCTCACTGTTTATTCATAAAATAACTACTCAGCGAATTAAAAGCTACATTAATTTGTTTATTGATTGATTTGCTGATCAGTTTCGTTGCCTATTCTTTAGGTTCTTGAACTGCTAATTGTCTGATTCAATCATTTGTTTACGTGAACTTATAGTGATTTGTTAATTTTCTTCAACATAAATACAATGATTTATTGAGTGTCTTGCTAACAAAGCCAATCAATACTTTTCTATTTTGCCAGCCCTAATAAATTCAGCTGTTTTATTGATTTAGTATTTTTTTTTTTTTTAACGAAATATCTTCCACTTAAAGTAAAAAAAAAGAATTTACTTATGGTTGGTGAAATGAAAAATTACCATTTAATCTTTGATTCTTTTACATAATTGAGTTATTCACTCTCATACATGCATTGCAAATGGGGTTGAACTAATATGTATCTAATTAAAATATTCAGAATATAATAATTTTAACATAGGTTTTACTTATTTATGTGGGAAGAACATAAAATTATAGAATATCTTAATGTCACTTCTTTTTGTTTTTCGTTACACACTAAAGTCCAAGAAGATTTCTGTATCGATACCTGCATCAAAATAATCAATGAGCTATAGAGATTTCCGTTTAGGACAGTGACCTGAAGGGGCTAAAAAAAAAAAAAAATTACTGAAGAGGACCAACTTTAAGGAGGTTACTGAGACTAACTTACAGTTAGTCACAGGCAAATCAAAAATTTTTTTCTTCAAGTTTCAGCTTTCTTTGGCATCTTGGCGACTGTTTTTGACCCAAACATGTATCAATGCAGAAATATACTCAGGAGCCTAAAGCCAGCTTCAAATTTAAGACTCCTTAAATAGATATAAGAGATAATTGTAAACGTAGGGGCGCTTCGAGCTGATTTTCAATTGTAAGCAAAATATATTTGCCCTAACTCCTCCATTAAGGTAAATGATAAATGTGAACTAAGTAAAATATTTTACTACCATTGCAAGAAGCATACCAGTTGGAATTTAATGTTTAGAATAATATGTAAGGCCACTTACATAATTCTAGATATTATCTAATGTAATACTATTAACTATTAGATATTTTGTTTATTTAATTTGAATCCACTTGTATCTGACAAATTGTATGTATAGACTCTAAACGCATAATTATTTCTAGTATTTGGATCACTACAAAGCAGTGGCAGCTTGTGCCACGGAGAACTTTTTTAGATTCGCAAATTACCATTTTTAAACTTTTTGATTAAGTTTTGAAAATTACTAAAACTTCTTAAATTTCTAGTATTTATACATCCATTGTAAAATATATCCCTATAATAAAGAGGCTTCACAAATAAATAAGTTGAGTTTGCAATTTTTGTTTCATAAAGCGAGAACTGTCGTGTAATTGTTAGTTTTGCATAGCTGTGACAGTGAAAAAGTATAAAATTAAAATTGAAATTTGTATACATTTCAACCTTAATTAAAACATAAACAATGTGTTTTTTTACTCTTATTCCAAAAGGGTTAATAAAATTACAATTTTACTATTTGACCGAGCATTACGAGCCACCACTGCAACCGGAAAAAAAAAAAAGTTACCTATTGAAAGTGATCCCTATGTGAATAGTCAGCATTCATGTTTTTCAGCTGGGGATATTAATTGGAACATATATTCAAATTTGCCAGTGTGTTTCACCTTGATTAGGCTTGAATCATGCAGTTGTCTCTACCAGCAGCAAGCTGCCAGCATCAGACAGAGAAAAGAGGAAGCTTAGTTCTGATCCAAGTGACAGTGAAGAGGATGATATTGATGGAGTTGCCATGCTTGAAGAAGCTTTTCCTAAAAGGCAAAAGGTTACTGTGGGATTCAGCAAGACATTTGGCTCTGTAACATCAGTTGGCAACAGTGATAAGAAAAACCCAGCTCCTATAACGATCAAGTTAGGTGCTCAGGTATTTAATATTTTGTGCATTATATTACTCACTTGACTGCAATATATGTCATTGGATACATTAATGTTTCAATGTAACACTCTTTGGACAAAAAATTCTACTAAACCATAAGTGTTTATTGTTAACAATGCCCAAAACAAAATTTTATTTAATGTTCTGCTACAAGACTTCATTTCTTTCAAAAACTAACCATTTCTTTCACCAGTTAAATTATTACCAGTTTTTTAAATGATAAATAATTTTATTTTGTAAACGAAAAATCATTGAAACTCAGAAATTCCTATTGAATAAATGGATAGTCTTCTGAAGTTGAGAGGAATTGTACAGGGAAATTAAGGATATAATTATTTTTAATTACTGTCACTTGTTCAATACATAAATTATTCTGCAATGCATGTCACACTTTTAAGCACTCTTTATTTTAGAGCTCAACCTGCCACTCATGTAATATTAGTTGCTGTCATATTAGGTGTCCAACCTGTGGCCCTCATAAATTTCTAAATTATTGTATTTATGCTGCTCCAAAGAATTTCCTGATTTTTTTTGTGAAGTTTGATATTAATTTGCACCCTTAAACCCAATGTTTTGAAAATTTATTAAAATTAATTTTTTATATAAGAAAATTGAATCTAAAGAATGTTTGCTACATTTTACTTTTTTTTTACTCTGTTGTACTTACAAATAGTTTTGAGTCCTACAAGATATAGATTTGCTTCACTTTTTACACTTCTCTATTTGTTGTGTTTTTACACCTATATTGGTTAATTTTAAGTGTGACAAATAAATTTTACAATTACTCCCTTTGTCCCACCAAGAGATTAACTTTTTTGTAACAATTTTTCAGCAAAAAAGTCAAAATCTAAAGAAAAAAAAATTGTTAGCAAAATGTTAAAATGTCACAAGGCTTATAAATCTGAGTTTGTTTTGTAAAATATTTCTGAAGCTAAGTTGTGCTTCATTTCCAAATTATTTTAAGTTTTAATAATAATACATGTGTAATAATAAATAATAATTTTACGTGTGAAGAATTTGATTTATAATTTTTCTGTCTAAGTTTCATTATTAGTTTGCGATACTGAATTGTCTTTTCTACTCTGTTTAATTAATTAGTATATTTCTATGCCTGCATTGATAGAAACAATCATATGAATTAAGATATATATATTGTAACAATATTTGTCATAATTTTTTTTATATTTTTTATTATTATTATTATTATTTTTTTTTTTTGAAAAATTCGAATTAATAGAATCTACTAAAAGGTTTTAACAAAAAAATGAAAATTCCTTGTTACATTTTGAAAATTTTTTTCTTATTATTTTGCTGAAAATACTACTATAGCAAAAAACCAGAGTGAATGAAATTTTTCAAGTTTGCATGTTTTTTTTCCCCTACTCATTCTTACTGGCTCTTTTAAACCTTTAGCTTCTTCCTTTTCATATTTTTACTATGCATGCTTGTTGAAATTATTAATTTGTAGGTTCTTATACCTGTTTCCCCCCCCCCCCATTGTTTTGGGACTTACTTGCACTTATTTCATTGTTGTCTTGACTCTCCCTAAACTACCCTACAATTCACATCTGGTTTCAGCCTTCTCTTATAAAACACTACACATTGTCTGTACTACCTTAGAAAATTTCAGAAAAACTTTAAAATCTCTGTTGGGTCTTAAACAAATTTGTACCCAAATAATGGTAATTTAGATTTTATTTACCTAAGTATTAACATCGTTATTGAATCTTAAAAATAAATGCAAGTTTTAGTTCATTTGTATTATGAAATATACTTGAAAAAAATTAAGTAATTTTTTTCTTTATGGACAGAAAAATAAAGATGTGAAACCTACTTTAAAGAAAGCAAGTGCCTCTGTTGCTTCAGCATTCAATCAAGAAAGTGATGTAAGTTCATTTCATTAGTTAGTTTACTTTGCTTCATTTCCCCCCACCCCCCATCTGACCTTGGTAAAGAACTTTAAAACTTAATAAAACATGAAATACAATTAAATTAAGTACTGTTTGTGCACTTATGTGTTAAGGGGACACCAGGAGAAAATTTGAAAATAGATTTTTTTATTTTTATGTAATTTAATGTTTAACTTTTTTGAATCAACGTTTGCTGGAAAAAAAAAAGTTTTCCTTAAATCTTCAGTGGTACTTCCATGAAAGAGAATTTTTCAAACTTATAAATGAGAAGTGATTCAGTCGATTTCCTTCTAACTTGCTTTAAATTATTAATGTGTTTATAACTAATTACTTATTGTAGTTTCTTTATATAAGGGGAGCATAACTTGCAGCCCGCTAACTGTTGATGTTCCACTCGCAAAAGCTTCTGAACACAATGAAAAAAATTTTTACTTAAGGGATTTTTTCAGGAAAAAATTAAAAAGATAACATTTCCTATTTAAAATTCATGAAACCTCTAATAATTCAAGAAATAAAAATAATAACTGAATTGCTATAATACCAAATAAATATTTAATCTTATATTTTGTTCTATAGTGGTTTTATTTTAATCTTTGGTTTTTGTTTAAACCCTGTAAATTTTCTTCAATTAAAATATTTAATTTGAATTTATATTACTCATCAAAATGTGTATTTATTGATTTATTTTTTATACTTTCATTTTTTTTGAAGAAAATTTTTTTTTTTTTAATAATTATTTGTACTAAGTGGTATGACAAAAAAAAATCCACCTTTTTTTTATCCAATTTTTATATTATTTTAAATATGTCAATTTTTGATAAAAAGGGATTTTTTTTAAAACAAAGAATATCAGTTTTTTCATTTTTGAATGAATTTTTAATAATTAAAAGTATTATTAAAAATTAAAAGTATTTAATTTTCTGAAAATATTATTTATAAGTTCCAGGCTTACTGATAAAAAAATTAGTGTTTAATTAAAAATTTTGTTATTTAATGTTAACATTCCTTTCAGCATGTCACCTTGAATTGCAGAGTTACATGTAAAGAATTTTTTACCTTAAACTTTACAGTTAGTAATTTTCAAACTAATAATCGAGTCTCGAAGTAATAAAAAATTTTTCATTCTATTGCACTCTCTTTGCATTTTTGACGCATCTACACATATTCAAGTAAAGTCTTATAGTTTTTGCGCAGCAAAACAAAATGTTACATAAAGTTGGACATTTAAAGAGATGTGGCAACATTAAAGATATTTCAAACTTTTAGATGAAATTAAGATACTTGTTGTTATAACCTTGATGTTTTGTCAGTATTTGTTAAAAAGCTTTTTAATCAATAGTGTTCTTAGAAATATTGAATTATATTTAGGTGAATAGTCTGAAGCCACATATAAAAAACATTAGAGGGTTATATTTGGCTTCTCACTGTGCTGCTCACTGTACAAAACTAATTTGAAAAAAATTTAAAAGATTATTTTCGCAATCTATTAAAAAATAATTAAGAAAAATAAAGGTTTGTTATCTCACGTAAAAAAATTCTATATATTACTATACAATTTTTTTTTTCATCAAAATAATCCAATGATACATTAAAATTCTCAAAATATAAACTTTGTTTTATGGTGAATTTAATTTACTGATTTGATCATTGCATTCTTGATTTCCTTTAAAATTATTGTAAAAACTGTGCCGTATATATATATATTTATTTTTTATTTTGAAAAATATTTTTTATTAACTTAGGAAGAAGAAGAAATGCCACCAGAAGCTAGAATGAGAATGAGAAATATTGGGAGGTATATAGAAGTTATTTTAAATAAACTTTATTAGTTAAACGGAAAAAATTTTTTAATAAAGAGAGTGGAAATTAAAAGCTTCAAAAACAAAATTTTAAGTCAGCTTAACACTTGAATTTAAACAGAATTAATGATTCCTTGACAAAGAATATAAAAACAAGAGTTATTTTTAAATAATCAAGGCTACATATATATATATGTGTGTGTGTATATATCAGGGGTCAAAGACTTCCGCGAAAAAGCGGAAGTCCTCTTTTTTCTCCCAATTTTTAAAATTTCCAAAATGTTCCAAAAATTAACATTTTAGAGGAGTCCAATTAGAGAAACTCGAGCCACCCAAACAATAGTCGGACTTGGAACGAACTTTTCCCCCCTGCAGTTAGTAGTAGCCTCCTGAGAAAATTATCTTCAAAAGAAAATTGGTTGAGCTTCGTCAGGTACGTCGTTGCTTTGATAACCGCGATTTTTGCTATAGAGTGGAAGCAGTTTCGTTTCGACCGCCGATATTTGATTTTTTTTCGTTTGGCTGATTTTCGGGATTTTAAATATTAGGAACTGCCCCGGAATCTGCTAAAATCACTATTCTTAATCAGACGATATTAATATCAATCATTGATTTCCATATTTAACTGATTTAAAAGTTACGTGTTGCGATTTTTTTAATGCAATTTAAAAATTGTACTAGCAATTCCCATTCACTCAATTAAAAAATCCAATATCGCTATCTGTATTTAAGCATTTTTAAAACCCAATATCGCGATTTGTATTTAAGCGTTTTTAAAATCCAACATCGCGATTTGTATTCACGCAGTTGTAATGTCTGACATCGTTTTTCAAATTTGTACGCTATTTAAAAATTACTCATTGCGATTCGTAGTCACGTGATCTGAAAATTATGCATCGTGATTCTTATTTACACGATTTAAAAATTCAATATCTTTATCTGTATTTAAGCATTTTTAAAACCCAATATCGCGATTTGTATTTAAGCATTTTTAAAATCCAACATCGCGATTTGTATTCACGCAGTTGTAATGTCTGACATCGTTTTTCGAATTTGTACGCTATTTAAAAATTACTCATTGCGATTCCTAGTCACGTGATCTGAAAATTATGCATTGTGATTCTTATTTACACGATTTAAAAATTCAATATCGCAATCTGTATTTAAGCATTTTTAAACTCCAATATCGCGATTTGTATTTAAGCATTTTTAAAACCCAATATCGCGATTTGTATTTAATCATTTTTAAAATCCAACATCACGATTTGTATTCACGCAGTTGTAGTCTGACATCGTTTTTCGAATTTGTACGCTATTTAAAAATTACTCATTGCGATTCCTAGTCACGTGATCTGAAAATTATGCATCGTGATTCTTATTTACACGATTTAAAAATTCAATATCGCAATCTGTATTTAAGCATTTTTAAAATCCAACAGCGCAATTCATATTCATGCAATTTTAAAATTTAATATTGCGTGTCATAGTCACTCGATTTTAAAATCCAATATCGTGTTTCATATTCACTCGATTTTTGAATCCAATATCGCAATTCATATTCACACGATTTTAAAATTCAGTATCACGATTCATATTCACGCGATTTTTAAATCCAATATCACGATTCTTGAAAGAATTAGAAGTAAGTTTTCTTTTGAATTAGTTACTGTAATGATGTGATATTTTTCATTAGTAAGTAATTTAATAATTGTGACTTCCTATGATTGCTTTATTTTCTTTAATAGTAGTGATGAAAATGTTTAAATTATATTTAAGAAAAATTTAAAGTTAATTGTCTAAATGCTTCTGCCACTTTAAATATTAAATAAAAATCTCCCGGCATAGTTAAAAGTTGCTTTTATATATCTCATCAATATCACAGTATCATATAGAACCCCCCCTCCCCCCTCCTTCCAGTGACCTGCCTTATAAAAGTTCAGCTTTTTTTATTTTTGTCCACTTTCATGCCTGATATATATATATATAGTTTTTATTTTTGTTAAAATTTTAAAAGGTAATTACCCTCTCACCCTCTCAGAAGATAGATTCCTTAATTTTTTATTAAAAGCTTACTTTGAATTTGAGAAGTTACTAACATTAGGAGTTTTAAATTTTTCAAAAAATGTATTTTTTGAAAATAAAAGAGAGAAATTTGAAATTGACAGCTCTTGTTTTACATTAATAGAAAGTTTTTAATTTCTTTTTTCTCTTGAATGTTTTCTTTTCTACCACTATTTTTGTTTCATCTGATGCCTGGCAGTCAATTCAAATTGCTTAGCTGTAATCTCTGCTAATATAATATGATCCCTGAGTACATTTGTCTGAATACTTTTTTTATTTTTAGGTTGGAAAGCAAGGCCCAACCTGGGTTGTTCTGTTAATAATGATGCTGAATCATTAAAACTCTGTTATAAGTGTGTGTAACTATATATAAGTAACACAAAAAGCTTCAATTAATCTTTTTAAGTTATTTCTTTATATAAATTCTCCTTTTTAATTTATTATTCAAAATTTAAGGCTTTCTCACACTTTATTATTCACATCTGCCCTTTTGGTTTTATATTTAGATCTTAAGAATACAAGAACTAACGTTTTAAGTTTTCCTCGAAACCAAACTGTGAGAACCATATTATTCCCTCAACCTACTAAATGGACCAACTGTATTTACTAACGTTTCCCTTTTTGCATATAACTTAAGAGGTTATTGAGATTATTTTGCAAGATTTTCTCTAATATTTTTATTCAATAGTGTTTCAATTTTGTGTCACTTGGATGATCATTCTTTTGGTTAAACAAACATTGATGTCCTTTTCCCCTTCCTAAGACCTGTTTTTATCCAACTCCTCAGCAATGGCATTATATATATATATATATATATATATATATATATATATATATATATATATATATATATATATATATATATATATATATATATATATATATATATATATATATATATATATATATATATATATATATATATATTACAACCTTAAAGAAGAGCAACAGAAAGAAGTTGCTACCACGTTTAGTATTGGCAACTACATTAGTACTCTTTTGAAATTTTTTTAAAGGAAACAGAAGAAATAGCTATTTTTGTTATCTTGCTTATTTTCATGCAAATATCTTAAAATTAATTTTCAAATGCTTTTTTGTTATGTTACTATGACTCTTAGAGATATCAAAGTTTTACTGTAAAATTATCTCTACCTTTTTAATTGTTATCAAATTTCATTTTAGAGATACCCCAACTTCTGCTGGTCCTAATTCATTTGGAAAAACACGCCAAGGTTTCTGTGATGTAAAAAAAGTTTTTGAACGTCAATTGAAAGAGAAAATGGAAGAAGTGTCAGACAAATAATTGAAATATCTTTGTAAACATTTGTAAATTACCATCATCATATTCGTCCCTAGCTTATTGTTGGAAAGATATGTCTTATATGAGTCTGTAATATTAAATGTAATTGAAGTCTTTTTATGTAAGTTAAAGTTTCTGCAATAACACCTGGCTTAGCATTCAATATTTTTAAAAATTAAATTTATCCCTCTTTTTAAAATAATAAATTAATTAATAACAGTAGTGTCATTTTTAGCTTAAACGCAAGACATTTAATTAAATGATCTTTGGTCTGTTTAAGAAATTTTTACTATACATCTTTTAATTGAGCTTCCAAAATTGTGTAAAATAAATATTAAAAAAATGTACGCAAGGCACGTTGAAATTAAATAATTTGGAATGTATGATTAAAGTTTTATGAATTGTACATAATGTAGCTTACAAATTTATTACATTGTTTCAATGTATCTATGTCATTGCAGCATATCCTTTATTTAATTCCTAATTTTTTTAAATTTTATTGTTAACATATAATTTTATATATATATATATATATATTTTCTCCTGTTGTAGAAATATGCGTAACTATCTGTTATTATAAATAATGTTTCTTTTTCTATTTGCTTAAATATATTGAATAGTATTTTTTTTCTTCTGTCTACTAAGTCATAACTAGTTATATTAAATTCTATTGGATTAATGTTGTGTAATTTAAAATATCTTTTCAATTATAAATTGTATTTGTTAGTGAACAAAATTTTTTTATTTTGTTTGTACTACTTTGATATAGGAATTGTTATATAATTGGGATTAGAGTTTTAGTTAAAAATTGTATGTTTTGAGAATGCTTGTTTTAATACAAAATGCTGACATAATGCAAAGAAAGAATTTATTTCCATTTTTCCACTAGGAAAAAAAAAAAAAAAAAACTAAAACATAATACATAATTAGAAACATTGTTAAAAGAAAAGAATTTTAGGATTTGTGGCCAACCTAAAGTTTTAAGTATGAAATTGTTGAGACTAGAAGATTCATTGATATTCACCCAATCTGTATGAAAATGATTGTTTTCATTTTAAAATAGATTTTTCCAAAATTTCTCACGTTTACCAGGAATGATTTTAGAGGAAGTAATGTAAAAAATATGATTGATTTAACTTGTTTATCGTTTCTTATGTTGATTTTACTTGTTCAGCATTTCTTATATTTGTTTGGTTTATTATTAAAAATTGTTTTTTTGTTTTATTTGAACGTCTATTAGAATTGTTTTGACTTTATATTTTTCTCCCATATTTTTGGTTTGATAATTGAACAATCAGCTGCACTGTATTTTTCATAATAATAGTAGGACTGTTAATATAAGTAATAATAAATTGCAATGTAGTGTCAAAAAGATAAAATAAAATTTGTCCTGTAATGATGAGTGTTTTGTGTCATGTTGTGTAGGCAATTGTTTATGTAGGGTGTTTCTCAGATTTGTTTCATTTTAATTTAAATTATACTTAAAATTTACTTAATAGGAATAATAATTTTCATTGCAAAAGTTAAAGTTTTTAATTTTGTATAATTAGATAATCTTTTTTTTTATTATCATGAACCAGCTGAGTGTTAGTGATTTTTAAAACTTCTATTTACCTGTTATTTTTCCTATATATATAAAGTAACAGTTTTTCTCCTCAATAATAAATATGTTTTTTTTTTTTTTACTACAGAAATATCTATGAAAGCTGAACAAATGCAGAATGCTCTTTATAATAAATGCCCAATCAAAATGAATCTTCATTTTTAATTGCAACAAGTAGAGTAAAATATTTGGTCTTATCTCGGCCAGTATTAGGCATGCCTATTTATTTTGGCTGCTTGTATTTTAAAATTTACAAAGAGTGTAAAGCTTACAAAATGGTATTCAGTAAAAGGACAACAATAATGTCATAATCTAATTTGTAATTATTGTTTTGAAATTAATTCTAAAAACTTACAATACAATATGTGACAAACATAATGAAGTAGAACATAATTAAAATTATATTTATGTAGACCTAACTTTGTACTGACAATTCTTAGTTGGATCAACTTTTGACAATTATCAGCAGGGACTTTAATAAATGCTTGTCAGTTGATTTGGATCTGTAAATAATTTTCATTTAGACAAAGTGTTGTCTCTAAAAAAATTTACTCGCGTAAGCAGAAATGAAGACACAAGCAAATTTTTGCAACTAATCAATGTGGAGTTAGTGTAAGACTCATAAAGTTCCAGTGATAATGCTTTTCTTTAAAAATGGCACTAGTTTGCAAATTTATCATTTTCATTTGAAGTTCTGGGGTAATGGTTTCTATGTCATTGTTAAAAGACTTTTGAAAAAATATTTGCAACCACTTAAATCTGAAAATAGTGTTTCAAAATTTATTTTTAAAGCTTCCAAAACTTCAACAGCGAAACTTAACAAAAATGGAATCTCAGTTTGCTTAAGTTGCCCAGTAAATGCTTGGCATGTATTAAAATACTTAAATATTTTCTTACTCATTTAAAATTGAAATTAAACAATTTTTATCAAATGTTTTAGGTCCAAAACAAACAATTTATAACTGTTAGTTGCCTAACTGAAATTTAGCGTATGTTACAATGCATGCAAGATTTTTTGTTCTATTGAAATTGAAACACCGATTATTTTGTTGAAAACTCAAAGTGTATAAGATGAGATGAAAGGCTGCATGGCTGCCAAATCTACTGGATTTTGCCAGTATCTTTTGGTGTACTGGTTTAATAAAAATTCTCGTGGTTTTTGAATATTTTAGAAGATTCCCTAAAATTGTTCTTTAAAAAATCCCCATTTAAATCGAATTTTTGTATAGACTATTTGCTTGCTTGAATATTTCAATAAGTATTACTAATAAATAATAAAGCTAGCCTGGTTTATAGATATTATAAAACTTCTTTGTTCTAAAATGTTCATTAACTTTTATTCAGAGCTCCCTTTTTTAATTAATTAAAAAATCATTTAACTATCTTTGATGAATTATATGCCTATTACTATTCATAATTATGAGTTAATATAAAGCATGAAATATCAAGTTCATTAAATGTCAATAATAACTGGAAAATATCGCAGTTTTACTACTTTGATGACTATAAAATTCCCTATGTGTAAAATATTTAGTACATCATGCAACAATTGTCATGAAATTTATATTTCTTAAAATCTGGATTTTTTCCTATCCGTGTTGGCAGCTATGAAAGGATGTTTAGTGCATAAATTGGACAGAAGCTGAATTTTCTTTTCAATACTGCTCGTGTCAACAAAAACATTGATAAAGAGAACAATTTTTCTTAAATATCTAAAGCTGTGAGAATAGTCTTTTTCTTCCTGGCTTAGAAGTTTTTTAAATTAAAAGTTAACTGAATTAAAGAAAGAACCAGTTACTGTGAAAGATAAATCTAATTTTTATGACGAAAAATCTAAATGCTTTTTATGTAATCTGAGCTAAATCGAAAATGTTTCTAATTGATATTACAATTGTGGCGTAGTATGAAATCGAGCAAGGATTCCTAAACAGTGGTCTGTTGCAAACTTTGAGAAAAGATTAATATTTCTAAAAATAATAGCTAAATTCAGAAATAAAATTTAAAAGATTGATAATGAGGATTGAAGAGTGAATCGAGCATGTAGCCTTGTCCACCAGGCATAAATTCTGCCTAAGCAGTCCAAACGGCCAGTGAAAGTAGAATTACTAAAAATTGCTTGTTAGTATCCATATATATTGGGAATTTATAAATAATCTGTTATAATAAAAAGAGATTTCGCTAACAGCTTATTAATTGATAAAAAAAATTTAATGCTTTCGAAGTTGGGAGATATACTTTCCAATAGCTCCAGATACAATATTGCAAAATCATAAATGATTGGTCAAATCATTTCCTGTTTCGACAAAAGTTGTATTGAAAAATTATAAAGGGATGGTCAAACTGTTTTCAGTTTCGGCAATGGGTACAGTATTGCAAAATCATGCAAGTACTTTAGTATGCAAGAATTAAAATTTTATGTTACGAGATATAAAAGAAATATATCAATTTCTCATTTATGGAAATAAGTAGAATTTATAATTTACTGAAAGCAGAAATTGACCACAATACATGAATATATCGAAAGAGCAGTGGAAGAAACAGGTAAGTGACATTTGAGACAATGAACTTTATAGTTTATATGTTACTCACCATAACACATAAAATTTTTGGGAGTATATTTCTTTAACCCTAACTCTTTGTGAAGGAGAACTGATTTTTAATTTTGTTCACCTGGAGGATTTTTCAATGTTTTTCAACGAATAAATTTTTGTTTGAAAAGTTGAAATAAATATGCATTATTTTGGCTTATTTTCGCAAGATGAAAACCGTGCAGAAACGATTAAGAGGCAGTGTGAGCACAACATTCGCGGAATAGATATTTCACCGGTATTGATCGCATCCCTTTAATTGACGAGAGTTCGGTTATTATTTCTCTGTATTAAAAAATCATAAGAGTGGTCGCCGACGCTAACTCATCGGTATATTTTCTTTCGCTGCGCAAAAACTATAATACTTAGAAACGTGAAATTACTAAGGTGTGTAAAAAAATGTATAGGGATTACAATGGAATCGAAAAAAAAAAAAAATTCAATATTCGATAATTCGTTTGAGATATATTTACTGTTAAACTTGGTGGAAAAAATACCATACGGGTCTCTGAAGTGCAACTGTAGAGTTAAAATTTGGCGTACTCAACAAAGCCGCATTTCTTTAGAAATTTAACACAGAATTTTTTTTTTCTTTTTTAAATTTCCAATTTGTTTGAAAGTCATTACAATTCTAAGTGCTTGTTTGCGAATTTTTCTATTTTTTTTTCCCTTCCCTATTACTAAAAGTTACAATTTGCTTACCTGCTCAAAATCTGCAAGGCTTAGAAAATTGAATTTACGAAGTTATGAATAAAATTTCAGATTCCACTATCAATTCAAATAGCTTGTAAAGGATGAAAAAAAAAAAAAAAATATGATGGTCGGTCTACTACCCGCTGAAACGCAACCACAGAGTTGAAATTTGACACATATTTAAAGAATTATCTCTTATCATAATTTTAACACTAGTTATATTTTGTAGAAAATTACAATTTTGTACAAAAAATTTTCTAATTGTTGTAAAAACATTACTTTTCCCTTAACGAGATCTTTATTTTATACGCTGGCGCTCTTGTAGATCTCAATCAAAAGTAGAAAAGAGAGAGCCACGATAAAAATAATATAAATAATACTGGTGCTTAAGTAAATGCCCTTTTTTCTCCCCATCTTGAATTTCAGGTTTAATGTTTGATTTTCATTCTTTTTATATTTTTTATTCATTACAAACTTGTTATAATAAAGAACCATCCATTCGATATCACAATATCTTTTAAAAAGTGAAATATGCTGTCTTCTTTTATTAAACTAAGAGAATTAACTTTTAGAACTGTAACAGAATTTTCGCTCAAATTGAGATGATGATCGAACGAAGTTGATTATACTGTTACTGTTGATTATACAATTACTGTAAAATACTCTCAAACTAAACTGATTCGATAAAAGTGTAGAGCAAAATGAATTGAATATTAACAGAAAAAGATAATTTCTTTAAAGCCCATGGACCTTGCTCAAGGCTGAAATAAGACGGAAATGAGGAAAATGGTAGTAAAAGCTTTTCTTTCATAGCTGATATTTGTGAGGAGTAATATCTGGTCTAACTAATCTTAACTAACAACTATTCACTGTTTACTTATTTTCGAGTAAAAAAAAAACTATATTTAAGTTATGAATGTTTTAAATTTATTTTATAACCGCCGTTGAACCGTTGACCCAATTCTGAATCAGCGACTATCAATGTTCAACTCTATAGCTTTGTAATTTTAAACCCTACCCAGAAAACAAGAAATGTGCTGAATCAAGCATTCGGACAAACTATCTTTCGTGGAGGTCTTTTTGATAGAACTAATCCACATTTGTGTTACATGGAATCGGAAACCATGAAAATCTACCACGGTTAGCCTGATGACAAGGGAACTGTAACCCATGATCCGTCTACCACTGAGGATATTTTATATCATCACTGTGATCGGTGCTAGCTGAGAGTAGAATTCGTATCAACCAGCCACCGCTAGGATTCGAACCTGGGTTACCTCGTTAGGAGGACAGCGCTCTATTCCCTGCACCACCGTGGATCAAGTAATGAATGTAACAAAAATCTTCCCGAAAATGAGCTACGATTGAATGCTATAATATTTCCAGGAAATAAATGCAATAATATTTCCATAAAAGTGCGAATCTTATTCATGGCAAATTTTGTAGAAAGATAATGAAGATTCTTACTGAAATTTTTGGAAGACTTTAATTACTAACAAACTTAATAATAAAAATAAAATGTTCTTTTTTTTTTTGTTTTCTAATATTTTCTGAATTTTGAAAAATTCCTTGTAGGGTAATTACTCCTTTGTATATATTTTATATGTTTTTAATAGATATGTAAAGTAAATTAGAACATATGCGATGATATTATTTTATTCACATTTTTTTCGAATTTCTTTAAATTTGATTTTTGTAAGATCACAAATGCTTACTCACATAATTTGCTTGTGTGCTCGAAAATGTAATAGCATGATTTAATCAAACGTAAAGAGTTACACTTTAAAAAAATTTAAATAATCTATAATGCTCTACAAAACTTTAAAATCAAAAATTTCTTTAATTTTCATATGAACAAATTATTTGTAAGGATTATTTTCCCTAAATTAAAATATAATGTTCTAAATCACGTTATATTTGTTTCTCAATTAAATGTATGTCAAAAATAATAAAATTTAAAAAGTGTCACAAATTGATACTATAAAATTATTGCCTTACAGTACATAATTTCATTTTATTTTCATTAAGGAAATAAACATTTATAACATAACTAAATTCCAGCTTTAAAAAATTCAAGTAAAATATTTTTTCAATTTTAGGGGTTAATTCTTTCTACCTTTTTAAATTAAGCTTTTTTAATTTTAAATCAGTGTAAACATGTTTTAAAACAAGCACAATCTGATACGTGTTTAAAAAAAATTCTGGGTAATATTGAGGATAAATCTATTTATTAGATAAATTTCAATCCACCACAGTATTGGATTGAATGGAAGAAAAATAGAATTAATTGTTTTCTCCCCAACTCTCAAAGCGCGCTTCACAAAACCAAAACAAACCGAAACAGCACAACTGCGCAGGCGCGCGATTTCCTTGTTGCCATAGGAAACGAAACCTTTTCAACGAGGTTCCCTCGCAGATGAGGTATAGCAATCTTCGACGTGAGGAGTAGGTTCATCTAGTTCTAAACTTTCCAGCATAGCTTCTCTTTTTTTCTTTATTGAAAAAAAAAAAAAAAACATTTTCTTTTTTATAATTTAGTAAAGTGTATGTGTATTTTCTACAAAGAAAAAAGAGTGTATAATAAACGTTTAATATAAATACATTATGATCGTTTACAAGTACAAATATCTGTTTTTCCGACTACCACTAACTGGGAAATATTTTACTTATGAGATTACGATCACGGATTGAACATGCGGAATTGTTGCGGTAATGAGTGACCAGAATATTGTTCGAGAATGGCTAAAATACCTGGACCTCGAACTTTACTATGAAAGCTTCGTGGATAACGGTTACGATGATTTGGAAATGTGTAAACAAATCGGCGAACCGGACCTCGACGCAATCGGCGTCCGCCAGTCCGAACACCGGCAGTTGATTCATGAAGCCGTCCGTACTTTGCTGGAGCAGGGTGGTACATCGGTTTACATTAGCTTAGAAGAGTGCGCCCGCCTGGGGGTAGATGGTCCCTTGAGGGACCGGATGACTCACTTCACATGTCAGGTAGGGGGTTTCCTCTCTTTTTGTATAAGGTCACAGCCATGAATTATATTAACTTAGGGGATGTTATTCAGAGCGCCGACTGAGCTTATTAAATGTTTCCTCAATGCAAGTTACTTTTCTGTGTCATGAATTTTTTCTAACATTGTGGTTTGTGTATCCCCTATATGTTTCACATTTATTATTAATATTTAAAGATGACTATGTAATATGAAGAAGTAGTTTTACAAGTAAAATATTTTAGTAGCATGTAGAGCAAGCCATATTTTTGAGCTAGTGCAACTTATTAACTATAAAGTCGATAAAAAAGCTTTAATAAAGCACAAATAAAAAGTTTTTTTCTCTTTTTTTGAAACACAAAGTATAGTGCTTAAAATGAAGTTTTTCTTCTTCTTTTTCTTGTCACTGTTCTGTATAATAATGTACTACTTTTTCATCCATATTATTTTCATCACGGGATTTTTTAAAATTTTTTTTTGCTGAAACGTGGGTAATCTTTTTAAAGAAATTTCCTGTATTTTCGGGATCTCTTAATCTTATTATTCCATATAATTTCTTCATCAAAAAATTCCATTTTCCGTTTAAACAATTCTTTTTTTGGTAAGTGTATGTGTTGCCATAAAAAATTACCAAACTTCAAATTAAAGAAAATATTTTCCCCTTAAAAGTTTACTTATTAGCATACGATTGTAATAGCCAGTATGAAGAACAACAGCAAACAAAATTATTATGAAAATCAATGTTGCCATGTTTAAAAAATAACAGCTAAAAAGAATAAGGAGAATAAAATATGACTTTATAAAGGATTATTATTATGTATAAAACTTGGTGATATTTTAAAAACATTAAAAAATGATGTTAAAACTATAGAGTATTTTATTAGCCTTAGACGTATTGACCACAAAAGACAATAATAATAATATTCTTGTGCCTCAGTTTTTTAATTTTATATATTACGCTTCTTGTCTTCTTGTAAACGATTAAAGAATCAACGATTTTGTTACTTACAAATTGCCGATAATAATTTTTTAAAATTATTCGGATACCTCACTTTTGTTGGTTATTTAATATCATGTTTATTAAAATTTTTTGATAAGTGTGTCAAAATATTTTAGACCAGAGATGGCCATTAAGGAGCATCTCAAGTGCCACTTTTAGTGTAAAAAATCTTGAACATGTCATTCCATTTAAATCTTTACCTTGTAATATTTGAAATAAAATGAAATTTGGCAGAAAAGTTAATAAAATTTTGTGTTACCGAAAGTTAGAAAATAATAACGTAAAAATCAAAAACATTAAAAAATTATTTATTTATTATTTTTTACATTTTAAGAAAACAGAGTATCCTTTTTTAAATGAATTCTTAGTTAAATTTAAAAAAATGCCTAATAAATTAATTGGAAATTGATTTACAATGGACGAATAAATTTATTTCTAATGACAGGAGATTAATTTAAAATTGGATCTAAAGCCATTAAAACAATGGTACATTAATTGCACAAGTTCTTCAATTCTTCGATATTCAATAATACAGCTATAGTTTTAAGCGATTAAAAGTCTTTAAAATCTGCGTTATTAAGTGATGAATGGTATTGGTTATTTATAAAATTCATTATGGAGTAGTAATAAAAAAGTAATACACTCTCTTGAGCGAAAAAAAGTCAAACTTAAAAAATAATAATTATTAATAAAATAAATTAATAAATAAATAAAAGTTAATTTTCTAGTTCCCCCCCCCCCCCTCTAAGTTGGCGATGGTTAACGTGCCTTTAACCTCTCCATTGGTTAAACTGACAACGTTTTTATGAATTTTATATTCGAATAAGTTATTGAATATTTATTAATTAAATAATATTATTATACCTATAATAACTGAGCCAAGGACTTGAACGCTCTCTTTCGAATGAGGTGTTGTAAATACGAGCCCGGCTTTCACTTATCACTGAATTCTGAAAATATTCTGTGTAGGCAGATAAAGATTATACCTTTTTTATGGCTAATCATTGAAGATTTTCGTGGTTTCCCTTCTCGTTTAACGCAAATGCTAGTTAGTTCATTTGATAGGTTTCCACAAAGGCGTGCTTCCCTTTCCTTCTGGATTAGGTTCAAAATTTACAAAACAGTGAAGTTGTATGTTAATAAATGATAGATGATAATATAAAATGTAATGTCAATTAATATTATAAAACAAACGTATTTACGTTTTTAAAGGAAATGTATTGTAAAAGCTAGTTGAATGTCAGAATATACATATATTTATATATATGTACACCGAAGAGCCATTACAGTATGACCACCTTTAGCCCTCAAAACTGCTAGCACCCGCCGTGGCATTGATTCCGCGAGGTGCTGATAGGTAGTCTGAGGTATCTGGTACAAAGCGCTCACAAAGTGGTCCTGCAATTCCCTCACATTGCGAGGGGGTAGCGTAGAAGCACGAATTTAGTTTTTCAAGTAGGACCAC
Organism: Parasteatoda lunata; assembly: GCA_949128135.1. Classification (NCBI taxonomy): domain Eukaryota; kingdom Metazoa; phylum Arthropoda; class Arachnida; order Araneae; family Theridiidae; genus Parasteatoda; species Parasteatoda lunata. Next base: position 50,005,704 of record OX421975.1, read on the forward strand.
AAATGTTCTATTGGATTAAGGTCAGGTGAATTTGAGGGCCAAGACATGACTTGAAAGTCACTGGAATGGTCCTCGAACCAATTAATGACGATTCGACCCTTATGACATGGTGCATTATCCTGTTGGTAAACACCATCCCCCGCAGGAAAAACTGTTGCCATGAATGGGTGAAACTGGTCTGCAATTATGTTCAAGTAGTTTACAGACGTCAGGGATTGTTCCATGAGGATTATGGGTCCTAATGTGCCCCATGAAAACATTGCCCACACCATAATACCATACATTGCCACGCCATACGTTGTTATAGATGGAGGGTGGTCATACTGTAATGGCTATTCGGTGTATATTTCATTGTTTCAAATTATTTAAAATAGAATATCTGTAGATGATTTTGCTTTCGTTCTTTTTGCTACATACGGAGTGAAATGTTGTCTAAAAGCCTTCTGGGTATGCAGGCAATAGGCTTGTTCATCTCTTCAACAGTGAATAATTAATTCACTCTCATTACATTAACCTAAAGTTTTTATCTCATCATTACATTAATAATAAAGTTTTAATCTTGTTTTAACAAAACTTTATTTTTTAATTTCTAAACTTCCTTAAGACTTTTTTAAATTTTATTATATTTATGTAAAAAAAAAAAAAAAAGCTTTAAATTGCAATCAAATGCTCAAAGCACTGCTTTCACTAATTGTTTTCCAAATATTCTCACATCATTGCTTCTTAAGTTATTTCTTATAATCCGGAGGTAAAATGCAAGCTCCTAAGAATAAATACATAATACATAGACTAATCAAACAGCCCACTCAAAGATAAATATTTATCAAATGCTGTTGAAACAATGTACCATACATCAACATCTGGTAACCTTGAGCTTAGATATCAAATTGTACCAACTTGAATCCTTCCCTCCGATCTTTCTTCAAACGTGTTAGGAGAAGGAGGGGGGGGGGGATAAACAAAAATAACAACAAAAAGAGAATAAAACTTCATGCTATAGCTGCTGAGAGTTTCCTTTTTCGTAATATTATTTATTACATGTAGAGAAAAAATAAGCATGTGTGTTTTGTTGATAGAGCAACTTGATATATTTTTTTTTTCCTTCCTTTTTCTTTCCTCAGGTTGTGTATAATGTCGATAAATGGTGTTTGTTTTTGACCTTTTGATCCTTCCCGCCCTCCTATCTTCTGTGATGGAATGTTAATCGTAACCTTGAAAAGAAAAGAAAAAAAAAAAAAAAACTTTATTGTTTATTCATAGTTGGAAAAGCTTTTTTTTCTTCCTAATATTGTTAGCGTATTTTCAATCGTTTTTCTTTGAATGACTCTATACAAATTTGCAATCATTTTAAGTTGAGACTTTTAAATTTGAAATATATATATATATATATATATATATATATAAGGGAAAACAAAATAAAGAAAGAATATAATCTCTTTATCAGCTCACACGATTATATCCGCAAAAAGGAGTGCTATCTAATATTGTATCAATATAGCCAAAGCAAAATATATCAATACAATAGTGTGAGGAGCACTCAAAAAAATTGAAACGAAATTAGAACACATTAAGTAAAAATAAACAAATATATCAAGCAAAAAACAGAAAATAAAATCCTTATCCTTTCTTTATTTTTTTTTCCGGATTTTTAATTTTTTTTTTCCTCCATTTTTTCTCAATTTTTTAGCTTATATTATGAGTTCTATATACTTACAGCTTATGCGCAGTTAATATAACTTATTTATTTTCCTCGTTTTTCTCTTTTTTTTTTCTGTTTGCTTTTTTGTGCTATATATATATATATATATATATATATATATATATATATATATATATATATATATATATATGTATATATATGTATATATATATATATATGTATATATATATATATATATATATATATATATATATATATATATATATATATATATATATATATATATATATATATATATATATATATATATATATATATATATATATATATATATATATAATTTTAAACTGAACAGTGAAGTTCGTTCGACAGAGGTCAAGGTTAAATTTCTTTTTTTTAATAGCTAACATCGATAAATTAATCGAAGAAAGATTAATTAATTAAGAAATCGACATAATTTAAAAAGATAGATAAATAAGTTACCCTAATAAAATTTTTTTTTCTTTTTAATATGTAATTTCTCAAATAAAAATGATTTAATAACTGATTAAACCGAAATCATATCGTGGACTTAAGTAATTTCCTCTATTAAACAAAAGAAATAAAAATTTATTACGCTTTTATTAGCCAATAATTGATTCACCCTTGGACGCAAATGAGACACAGGTGTCCCTTTTATGTATGTATATAGATATATGTCTTTCTGGCACTCTAATTACATACAATATTTCATAACCACAAATTATTATAATGCTCAATATAATATTTTGACCTAATTTAATTCAAAATAAAGGAAAAAAGTATGAAAAATCTGTCTAATGAAAATTCTGCGTCTAAGGGTTAAAGCATTCAACACTACATATGATTTTCTAGTACATAAAAATATTTTTGTATAAGCTCTATTAGTATTCAAATTTTGTTTTAATATAGATTATTTTTACCCCTTTTGAAGAATGGCTATTCGTCTACTTTTGTATATTATAAATATTAATAAATTAATATGCCGTTGTTGTTTTAAATCTTTAAGTATTTTTCGGATAGCCGGGCGCCAAAAATTTAAATGTGGACGTTTTCTTAATTTATTTATATTTTATTTTTAAACACTGAACAAAATGGACGTTCTCAAGAAATTAAATTGAAAAAGTAAATGAAAAAATAGTTGTATTTCTTTGTGCTCGGCTAACCGAAAAGTGCAAAATCTTTCAGTGTTGATCGTAAACGATAAAATGATATTCATATTTATTATTTTTTGATTTATTATAGACATAGTTTCATGTAGGATATTGAAACTTAAATGTGTTAAGTTTTCAAGCTGCAGCATTGGAATAATTTAACATGTTTTCACAGTCCCCGCTTCAAATTCAAAAAATTTTGATTGCAGTCCTTGAATGGACTATATGTGTCGTCCCGTCACAGTTAAAAGTTAACGCATGATAACTTCACAAACTAGCAAAAGAAGATTTACATCCATTTTCGAAAATTATTTCAATAAATTTGAAAAGAAAAAGCGTTGAAATTATTACATAAAAATTCCTAAATTAACGGTAAAAAACTTTTCTTTTATCTTCAATGTTTTTTTTTTTTTTTTTTTTTTTTTTTTCTTTTCTTTCTTTCAATGTTTTTTTTTTTTTTTTTTTTTTTTTCCAAGAAAATTTTGTTTGACTAAAAAATTCTTAGTTCAAAGATTTATTTAAAAATCAAACATTTCAGAAGTTTGCATGCAGTAAAAATTTACAAATTTATTTTTTTCACTGAAAAGTTTAAAAATGAGCAATAATTTGGTGCGTAAAATTTAAATGTTTTAAATAAAAAATACTATACATATACTTTTTAAATATTGTTCATAATTTGAAGTACAATGTCTTTTAACATATTCTTCTTCATTGCAATCTGTATGCGAGTGCCCGAATGAAATTAAAGACTGATTTGAGGCGTCTTTCTATTTGTTGGCCTCCTGTCTTATCAGAACTGGTCAAAAGTATTGAAAGTCTTGCTGCCTTGCGGAATTTTGTTTTTAATTTAAATTTGTAAATTTTTCTTCTTTTGTTTTCTACTTACAACTGTAAGCCTCATGTTATACTTTGTGGTGCATGAGGAGTTTTAAGTCGTTTAATAATAATAATAATAAAATAAAAAAATGTCTTTTAAAACCAATTGTTATAGTTTTCTTACGCTGGGAAATAATTAAGTCATTATTAATTGATTAAAAAATATCTTAATTTCTTTCGCATACGCGTCACTGTTCCCCAATTTTCGACGATGAAGAAATTAAATTACATAACCGCACAATAATTTTCTAAATTTCACTCGACTAAAAAAAAAAAAAAGAGCTTAAATGTGCTAAACATTCGAAAAAAAATTATTTACTTTTTATGTCTTTCTTGTTTTTAACATTAGGGAATTTAAATCGATGATAATTACCGAAAATGTTCTCTGTTAGTCCAAAATGTTGAGGGGGAGGAGGGGGAGTCTTAGAAATTTCTAACTATTGAAAAGGGCATATACCCTCGTCCCCCGCTAACAACGCCCATGTCTGTTTATCATCCCAAAAGTTATTTTTTTCCAACCCACCCTATTCCAAAAGAAGTTGCTTAACCTGTTTCAAATGCATTAATGATAGCATTATAGTTGCATAATTATATTACATTGTATGCACATATTATACTTGGCATTTGGAAGAAAAAAAATTTAAAAAAAAAAAAAAAAAACTGCTTTAAAACAAAATAAGTAATTTGAAACATTCTTAAAAAGAATGGATACTGGATTGAAAATTCCATTTCGTTAAAAAGCACGTACACATATTATTCATAATTAGAAAAAGGAAGAAGTTCGAATAAAAACCGATAACCGATTTAAATTGTTAGAAAACACAGTTCGGCAATTTTTTTTTCGTAAACGTACTTTTTCAGCGAAAAAGTAATTGCGATATCTCTCGAAAGGCGGGCTACAAGTACTCAACTAATCAATACTTTATTCATAAATCTTATTTAAGGTCCTTTGTTAGTACTCTCTTTTGTTTTATCATTAAAAATGAAGATAAAACATACATAATAATGGACACAGTCTTCCCTCCCATTTTTCTGCTCTCTGCATAAAATGATTGGGACAATATTGGAGCAATTGTAAAATTAATGTTTAATGCAAACTCTGCATATGAGATCGATTGCTTTATGAAAATTTCTTTTGTTTTTAAAGAATAAAAGAGGATTTTGCTGTTATTATTTTTTTTATTCCATTTATTTGATTCTCAAAATGTAAATTTTGGTTAATTTATTTAATTGTTAACATAAAAACTTAATTTAGGAATTATTGCTTTTCACATAAATTTATGCATCGGGTTTTTTAAAAAATATTTATTTTTTATACACTATCCTAATTAATTATTTATTTAGTAAATTTCTACTCTAATTTGTCATATTTTTTTTAAAACTAATTTTATTTACTATTTTTTTCACATAATTATATATATATATATATATCAATGGTCTGTCTAGGTTTTTCTGAGAGGTACCTATTTTGTGAAAAGTTAAAAATTTTATTAAAAAATCAACACAAAAATATGGTAAAAATATGGATTTATCGTTTCTTAAGGGATAAAATAATAAAATTTTAAGAAAAAGTATTTTGTGAAACTACCGTTTTTCCTAAAGTTGAATTTGTGAAGATACCGCTAAACGGTAGTAAATTCGGCCTGGACAGGCCCCTGTATATACATATATATATATATATATATATATATATATATATATATATATATATATATATATATATATATATATATAAGGGAAGAAAAATTACAAAATAACTAAATTGTTTATAAGAAAAATCCGAACAAAATTAAGAAGCCAGAAAACAAAACAAGAAGAAGATATAATCTCGTCATCAGCTCACACGATTATATCCGCAAATTAGAGTGTTTCTTACATTGTATCAATAACCAAAATAAAATATATTAATACAATAGTGTGAGGAGTACAAAAAAATCAAAAATAAATATATCAAGCAAAAAAAGAACTTAGATTATGAAACAAAAAACACACAGGATATAAGAAAATACAAAATAAGACTCAAAAGGTAACATATAAAGCTAGTAGCGAGATCAGACATTCATTTATATATTGACATCTCGCTAAAGAGATATAAAAAATATTTTCGCAACTAGTTTACCAGATTACATTGCAAAATATGAAATTAAAGCGTATATATGGATAGCGGGAAATATTTTATGACGCATTCTTACTGAAGTGCCGAACCGCATTTGATTTTTCTGTTGCCTTGGATTGACCCAAAATTGCATTTGTGCTAGGTAATATGATACTGGATTGAAGAATTTGTCTATTTTTTTTAGATAAATAAATATTATTGCAAATACTTTTAATTTTATTTATTTGATTAAAAATAGTATTTAAATAAATGTTTTTAGAAACATTAGGATTCCATGTGATTAGTTTATTTATGTTATACTTAAAATCATTCTTATTCTCCTTTCTTTTTTTAATACTCAAATCCAAAAAATTAAAATTAATATTATCATCATGATTACGAAGCAAGATTAATTCATCGGGGTAAATATTATTTAGAAAAATGGTAAAATTTTGAAAATAAAACATTAGGATTCCATGTGATTAGTTTATTTATGTTATACTTAAAATCATTCTTATTCTCTTTTCTTTTTTTAATACTCAAATCCAAAAAATTAAAATTAATATTATCATCATGATTACGAAGCAAGATTAATTCATCGGGGTAAATATTATTTAGAAAAATGGTAAAATTTTGAAAATAAAAATAATTAAATAATAAATAAATCAAAAAACACATTAAATGTTTAAAGTATAATTTTTTTTATTAAAGTGTAAAAATACGTTAATCAGATTTATAGTGATATCTGATCAATAACAATAAATTGAAACTCCTTGACAACACTGTCTCAATAAGGGTTAATGATTTTCTGCAATAAATTATTTTTATTTTAATTTAAAAAAAATGAAAAACTGTACTGTGCTTTATGTTGAGTATAAATTGTTTATAGATTTGGAGAGATAATGATTTTCAATTCTTAAGAAAAAAAGATGGATATAGTTTTTCTAATCATGAATCTTTCATTTTTCCAAAATAAATAAATGAATAAATAAAACATTTCTGAAATTTCAAGAGAAAAAATAATTATCAAACTTCCATCGACAATGACCAGGACTGCATCTCTATACACATTCAAAATTCATCTTTCAATTTTTGTTGTTGATAAAAACAAAAAATTCAAAATATTTATCAAATAAGCTAATTTGAATAATGATTTTCAAAGGTTTTATTACAAATTAATATTTTAATTAATACATGTCAATATTTATTTTCCAATAAGATATAAGATCTGAAAATAAGATATGGTTCGATCTTATATTGTCCGAATAAGCTTGCTATGAGAGCACTTTGTTGAAGCATCATTTTATACTTATGCAGTGAAACAAGCTTTTTTATGTTAAACTTAAGCGTGCAATAATGTATTTCATCAGTATTTGAAGACCTTAGTGGAATTAGTGCCAAATGAAATTTTGGTGAATTTAGTATATCAGCTTAAGAAAACAGCAATAACTAGAAGGTGTTTACATAGTCGCTAAAAAATATTTTATGTTTATTTTACCACTGAAGCTTGAAAGCCATTAATATGCAAATTACCTAGCTGATCTGCAGATAAACTAAGATAATCCGGTAAAGGGCCGAATCCAAAATTGTCCGCAATTTATTAAGTGTGCATTAACGGTTTCCGTATCGTTAAAGAACAAAAGTTCGATTTTCTCCACTATTTTGTTAATTGTTAATTTAGACTTGAGACTTGATTATTTAGACTTGAGACTTGATTATTTAGACTTGAGACTTGATTATTTAGACTTGATTATTTAGACTTGAGACTTGATTATTTAGACAGCGAAAAATAAATAAATAACATTATGTTGATATTTTAAATCGTTCGATTCTTTGTACTATAATTTTTTAAGTGATTTAATCTATAAAATAATGAGTTGATTGCTCGATTGCAGTAACAGGAATTTTTTTTTTTTTTTTTTTTAATATATATATATATATATATATATATTTTTTTTCTAGGTAGCGAAAAATAAATAAATAACATCATGTTGATTTAAACGAAGACTGTAAAAAATTCCGGATCAACTTTTCATAAAATAAATATTACTATAAAATTATATTAATTATAATTATAATATATAATATTACTATAATATTACTATATTATATTATAATACTACTATAAAAATTATAAGATTGAATTTTACGGTAAAAATAGATTTTACGTTAAAATGGAATTTACGGATAGTCTTACCGTTATATGATCAAGATTTTTTTCATATTTTTTTTTTTTTTTTTTAAATTTTTTTTTTTTCTACAGTGTACAGAAACGATAGTGTTCTTTAAGCAAAGATCATATTTTAACTTTACCGAAGGCCTAAGCTAAAGTGCAGATTATCTAGGTAGTTTACAGATTACCAAGGTAATTTAAGAAATGAAAAAATTTTTTGGCTCTTTTACGGATCACCTTAGTTATTCTGCACATTAGCTAGATATACCGCAGAATAACTAGTTATTTTAGAGATAACATAAGTAGGAGAGAGGGAGGGCTAGTGTGCACGTTGCTTACAAATTTCCAAAAAACATTATGAAATTTTTTTCTTAACTCGTGAAGTATTTGTAAACAATACTGTAATTCCGGTTTATACCTGGGCTTAAAAAGTTGCATAATTTTAACAAAATAATGTTTTATTTTAAAAAAAAAAATATTTTTGTAAGTGAAATTAGTTTCAATTTAAGCCTCATTGGAAAATAAATATAGAATATTGGATATCCCTTTACCGGATTATCCTAGTTTATCTGCAGATCAGCTAGGTAATTTGCATATTAATGGCTTTCGAGCTTCAGTGGTGAAATAAACATAAAATATTTTTTAGCGACTATGTAAACAGCTTCTAGTTGTTGCTGTCTTCTTAAGCTGATATATCTAAATTCACCAAAATTTCATTTGGTACTTATTCCACTAAGGTCTTCAAATACTGATGAAATAAATTATTGCACGCTTAAGTTTAACACAAAAAAGCTTGTTTCACTGCATAAGTATAAAATGATGCTTCAACAAAGTGCTCTCATAGCAAGCTTATTCGGACAATATAAGATCAAACCATATCTTATTTTCAGAGCCGAAACATTTTTTAATCATTTTTTTTTAAGTCATAAAAACCTTTCCATTTTTTTTCTCTTACTAAATATACCTATTTCCGGCAGTTATCTTTTTTCAACAGAACCTTCAAACATTATTCTAAGTGGTGTTCTAAAAACAACGTTTTATTATCACCTTTAAAGCTGTTATCGTGAGATATGGAATGTTCTCTTTTCGTTAACTGCTCGAAAAACCTTTTTCTCTCTTTTTTTCCCTTCTTTTAAAATATCTTAAGCCCGAATTTTGAAGTTCCCTACATTACTTAATGTGATATATCTGTTTCATGTCACTTTTTAAGTAGAGAACAGTTTTTAGAAACAGGTGCATGGACAGTGTGTTACGTTCCCATATCCAATATATTATCAACCAAAAGTTTTAATTCTGTACAATCACCATGGTTTAAAATTTTAACTCCATTACTGCACGCCAATAAATTTTTTATCTGCAACCAGGGTTGTTTATAAAATTGTAAAATTTATTGCTATAAATTTATAACTGTGCAATGTAAAAGTGATCGTGTAACTGAAAATTGATTCGAAGTAACCACCCAAAGTGCAATATTCTTGATCTCTTATCTTACAATATCAATATCTCAATAATAAAATCAATATCTTACTATGGCTCATAAAATAAATTAAAAGAAATAAAGGTGCCTAATTGGATTCTTTCAGTGAATCGATTGTGCCTAATGATTTAAATCAAATTTAATTGGATGCCTGTAAGCGACGTCACGCGTGTCGAACCTGATTGGCTTCTGAATCTACAAATGTTATGATTTACCAACGATGACGTCACCTGCAGGTGTTCAAATATAAAATATCTTCCTTACTTTTTACTATGAGTTTGAATATCACCCTATTTAGTAACAACACCATACTACTAGTATTTACTCCTGATGGAATTTGATAGATTTCGGAACAACAGAAAGCAAAAGGAACATAATAAAATGACAATTTTTGTAGATCAACGCGGATCAGTTATCTCGAATAGTTATTTTTATTCTAGCTATCGCTGGCTGCCATTACCACAAAAAGACGTGTGGGGCTGACTTTTTCTTTTTTAAGTTCTACTTTGAAGTAGTTGTACTGAAGTCTAGAAGGGGTAAAAAACTACTAATTTACTCTACTAATGACTAATTTTCTATTTACTTTCAACTACAAATTTACTCTATTTTGCGAAGACTTATTAGTGTATGCACTTTTTAGAACTTTTCTTTCGATGTCTCACATGTTTTTTAGATTTAGTCATTTTGGATTACGTTCGAAATTTTATGAACCCTTTGACTCATTCGGATAAAACAAAAATATCAGAAATTCGAGTTGATTTCAACGGCATTTAATAATGTGCTAACTATTAATTGAATTGCAGAATCAAAAGCAAAAACGTACTTTTTCCGAGTAAAAGTACCTTATTTTCAACAGATTTAAATTTTTGATTTTTGAACTATTGAAATTCCGGTCATTAATAGTTTAGTCAGGAGAGCGATCGAAAATTTTGTTGTCAAATTTTGATTTAAATTTTTGTGTATTTTGCCACATTACCGAAACATTTTAAGTGAATCGAAAACTTATTGCTCACTAATGTGGAACTTTTTTATTCAAAGATTATTCCATGCAAAAAAATATTTTTTTAAAAATATTTTTTTATCATTCTTAATTATTCTATTTAATAACAGTCGAATTTTTTTTCGTTAGTTAGGTATCATATCATAATTATTTTATACTATTTTTATATCTTTTTTATACTCAGCAATTATCGATCAAATAGTTTCTGAGTTATGCAATTTAAAAAAAAAGTAGAATTTTTAAATTTTCATTTCTCTAGAAAAATTTCCCTAAATTTGCTCACATTTTGTATTTTTCAAGTACAATTATATAGTATAAAATAATATAAAGCTGTGTGTACCTTACAATCCATATGTTTTGACCATAATTAAATAAAGTACTAAATAATTATGAAAATTTTTTTCATGGAATTATCTTTGGATGAGTTTTATAATTGCCAGCAAAAAGTCTTCTTGTTAAAAAATGCTTGCGATATGGCGAAATACACAGAAAGCCTGAACTTCAAACCACTCTCCTGACTAAAGTATTATTTTCCAGATTGTGGTTACCCCGATATTTTAAAGATCAAGACACTGTAAACTTTTTAAAAATTTTTTTTTTTGGACCCGGTTGAACCCTATTGCCGTTCAAATTTCAACGCAACCTTAATATGGAAACAAAATTATGCATATACTGTTGTGCAAATTTTCTTTCTAACTATTATTGATTATACAATCTATTGTTCAATTCGAATGGAATAAGCATGGTTTATTTGAATGCCTAATATAAAAATTTCACGAAATTATCGTTCAATGTACTAATATTATGCTTCAACTTTCAACTCTTTTTTCTGAAAGTCTATTCGAAGAACTTAATTGGCGAAGACAAGACTTGTAAAATGTAAACGCACACCATGCGCTTATTATCCCGATGTTTTGCAAAAAAGTTTTCAAATTTGTAAAATTTTTTTATTTAATTTTCGAAGAAAGCAACTACAACCATTGTCTCTAAAGCTATTACAAAATTTTTACGCGTAGAGTGACTGTCACTTTATGCGTTTAGATCATAATTTTAAATATTGGGCTGCTTCAAAATCTATAGAAATGTTGATCCATAAGAAATCATGCTTTCGCAGATAATGGCTTAAAACATTCACTATTTTTTTTAATTGTGAATTTATTTTTGGAATAATGTTATTGTGTTATGGTTGTAAAAATATTTTTTAACTTTGTTAGAATTATTTTGTTCTGAGATTCGTCAAAGACCTTAAAATATGATTTCTTCTTGCAAAAAGTTTTTGGTCCAATATCTGTGAATGCAACAAAGCTTTTAGTTATATACAACTCAGGTAAACACATCTATGTAATGGAATTTTTAGTTCTTTCCGTTCGCATCCTAATAATTATGGGTTATTATGTATTAATTTTTAAAATCAGCAAATTCTTTTTGTAATCCCTGTAAGTGCGAGAACGTTCTTTCAATAACAAATAATCTTCTGTCGAATATTTGAAAAGAGTTGTTCTTCTAAACGAAGAGAAAATATACTCTTAAAGTTTAAACGCAAGGGCAGTACCTTTCAAAAATGCTTACAAAATACACATTTCAAGTGATGTATTAAAAGTAAGAGGCTTACATTCGAATTTTCGAAGATTTGTTACGGACCATATTTTCAAATTTAACTACTAGAGCATATGTCAGAGCAGAGCTCTTACAGTTTATTCAGTAATTCTGTTCTTAAAATAACGTTGCAATTTGCTTTGCAAATTGGAAGCGAATCCTTACGAGGATTGCTAATATAGTTGCAAGACTGTTTAAATATAAATCTGCTGTAAATCAAATCGTCTTTTACTCGAAATAGAAATATGGGTAATGTTTTATTGTTGATATTTTCTTCGAAATGTGTATCGCGAACTTCTGGAAAAATATTTTTTAGTAACTTCTATGCTCAGAAAACTATTTTGTAAGAATGGGAATATATCAAACATTTAAGGTACAGAAAAGTGTCGATAAAACTTTGTAATACATGAAGACTTACTGCAGCTTAACTATTCTAATTAGAGTTTATGAAATTTATTAAAACATATTCACTTTTATTATAGTACAATGCATTATTGCTTATAAGTTATTTTTTCGCTTTTTTTTAATGTGCTATAAAATTAAATATTGGATTGGTTGTTAGATAAAATTAAATAGTAGCCATTTTTATAAGAAAGAGTTTTTGATCAATTTGAATCCTCTTTCTCTTCTCATTAAAAATAAACAAACGACACACCCTTATGTTTACTTAATTTGTTTTCAAAATGTAATTTTTTTCATTCAAATTTTATTATTTTATAAATTTAGTTGGAATTTTCTGAGATAAAAATAAATAAGTGCTTCACAAAAAACAATTTTCATACCCTCTCTTCCTTATTAGAAAAAATTATCCAATCACCAACCCCTCCCTCTTCAGGTACTAATATAATAATTGAACGGACCACACAAATTTTTATTCTATTTAAAATAATTTAATGCTTTTTTTTTGTGCCAAATATTAAAATGTTACAAAACAATTCAGCTATTCTACTAACTCATCATTGTTTCAAGGTATACATCTTAAAGAGTTATTAAAATAAAATAAATTTCCTTAAACATGAATAGCTAAAAAAGCAGAAAAATATTAGATTTAAAGTTAGTTTTCGCGCACAAACATTTGAATTGAGTAACAATAACAATGAATAAGTCTCAATTTTTTCTTGTACAAATTAAATAACAATTTCGGTTCATATAAAAATACACTAAAAAACGCTATTTTTTAAATAATTATTTCATTCTGCATTTCATCATTCATTCTGCAATTCATCATTCATGCAATTCATTCATTGGCTTACTTTTTACCTAACTTCAATTAAGATCGAAAGTAAAGTTGTAGTTTAGTTTCTGATGTATTACATTATTCTAATTATTATTATTTTTAATTCCTTCATGGATTCTTTCTAATTTAACACAATAGAATGAAAAGGTAAATCCACATAATTTTTTATGACGAAAACTTAAAAACTCCGTTAATTATAAGTATCTACTTTTAATATATTTTGTTTATTAAATTTAATTTATCATCACGTGATGCAGCGGAATAAATGTTATAAACGAAAATGTTTTCTTTAACCAGTTTTTGAGAAAGTAGCACTATAGTAGCACTTCTTACACTCAAAAAGTATTATACGTGTAAAAGCTACTTTCCAATCTTGCGATACACCCAACCTTCTACAGATATCAATAATACTACAGATTCGAAATATTTTCTAAAAGTATAATTTATAAATTGTTATTTCTGTAGTCAATCTTAATTTATAGGTACAGTCAACTTCTCACATAACGAAAGTTGTAATTATCAATTACTTTAGTTTCTTATGTATTACATAGAACTGATAATTAGTTTGTGCTTTCATGAATTTTTTTCTGAGCTAAAACAATCGAATGTAACTCAAATCCACAATAAAAGTTTTCACTATCTGGCTAATAACTAAAAAACTTTTAAATTCAAAATAAAAATAAATAAATAATATCCTTGTAATATATGCAAGCTAGAATTTAAATTACTTCAACTTTCATTTTTTTTAGCTAAATTTTTTTCTTTGGCATCACACGATGCTGGAGAAAAAGTCTTTTGCACAGGAAATGTTTTATTTAATTAATTTATGAGATATAACTGTAAAACTTGAAAGAAAAGAACGAATGTTTTAACCTAAACATAAAAAAGGCATAATGATATAACAAGCGAAGCCTTTAAAAATCATATAAGCGTAATTAACAGAAATTATAACACTTCGCGTGACATCTTTGCCTTAGGGTCTTTTTTAATTCTTTTCTGTTTCTATTTTTAAATTGTTGGTGGAACTTTCACAATTTCAAGCGGTAATTGCTGTCGGCGAATATCAAATATTTCCTTTCCTCCCACTTTAGGCAAACGGAAGAGATACGAAACGTGCTTTAAAAGTAATTTTTCACGCTTTTTATGCAGCATTATACTGCACTGCATATTTTTTCTTCTTTTTTTTTTTCCTTTAAAAAAAAAAAAAAAAGGTCCAAAAACTATTTTTAAGACCATTCCTTCCCATTTCACATGATTTTAACGAATGCGGTGCGTTGCAGTATCCTGCATAGAAGAATGATCCTTTAATAGTGATGGATACACAATAAAAATTTTTTGGCGAAGTAAAAAAAATTATTCCACTTAAGAAAATGACTTCGGAAGCAATTCGCCATAGGTTACATCGAAATGTGAAGCACCGATTGTCATGGTTGTGACAATCAGTGTAATGTGTTCTTTGTAATGTTCGTTTTTATACCATTTTTTTTTCCTTTCGCCATTTTCAAATTGCGACTTTAAAGAATAATGTATAGTGGAATTTTTTTTAGTTATCATTTTTAACATTGTCTTATTTATGAAAATTTGATGAGGTAGGCATTCTTTTAATGAACATAAGAAATATTTAAACGGGGACGTTTTATTTTATCGTATTTTCGAAAAATGTTTAAAAAGATTGTTGAAATAAGAAAACAATAGAATGAAAATAATCGTTCTGTACTTATAAAAAAAAACCTTTTATATAAAACATTATTTAAAAATGCATGCTACTTAATTTCTTGAAACTTAAAGAGTATTCGATACATTTAAACTCAATTATAACTAAAAAACATAAGGATAAAAAATAACTCTGGACTAACTAATGGAAGCTTATATTTTAAGTACTTAGTTTACATTTTTATTGATAATTATAGAAAGCTTTTTTCAAAACCTTTGCCTGCGTCTTAAAATATTAAAAAGAATTAATAATTATTATCATTTGAAAATGTTACTAGTTGCGTATAAGAATAAAATTGCTAACTTTGTCAGGTTATTTTTATTAATACGATGTGGCGTATGTATAGTATGTGGCGCCAATTGATTTTCAATCTTATTTCAAACAAACTTTTTGCTGTAAGAATACAGTTAATGTTTTAGTAAATCAATTTAAATCGTAGACATCTCTCATGTTTTTAGATAATTTATGAAATTAAATATAAAGATCTAAGATTAATTGTTTTACTATATGAAAATAAAGTTTATTTTTAGTAGTTTATTCTAGTTTATTCTTGCTATATTCAATCAACCATCAACAATGCTATGAACAATGAGAAAGAGATTAATTTCTTTCAATTTGCTTAAATTGAAAATTGACTTAAAAAGTGATACAGCGAGTCAAAAAGCTCATTATTTCTGATTGATGATGAGTAATTTATGAATTTTTTTCAAAATTGCTAAAAACTTAGGCAAACTTAATTAAACAATTTGAAATATTATTTCTTTCATTTCCCGTAGAATTAGCTACCTTTTTATGTGGTTAAAAACCCTATACATTTTCAATTATTGTAATTATTAAAAATATATGATTAAAATGTTGATTTTTCGTGATTCAGAATTGTTCAGAATTCGAATTTATATGCCTTTTAAGAAACTACAAACATCACACTGTGGAATAATTGCGATTTTGCTGTATCTATTATTTGTTGGCTAGTGCACGGAGAAAAAAATCTGGTAAAATTACCGCACTATATGGTAATGACATTTCTGGTGGTAAAAAAAAAAAAAAAACGATTTATTATGGTAACAATTTACAGGGAATTCTGGTTTTTAAAATTATTGTTCTTACTACCACACATTATTGAAAAACACAAAACTGAAAAGTAAATTTAGCAGAATAAATTGTTTAAATTGTTTTTATGTCATGCACCTAAGTATACTTTATATATATATATTATTGTTAATTTTACAAAAGTCATTACCAAAGCGTTTCGGTAAAAATTACCGAACTTTTTGGTGTTCAGACAGAAACATGGTAAGTATTTCTATATTCTGGCAGTTTTGACCATATTTTTTTTTTTCTCTTTGTGTAGTTAATATGTAAGATAACAGTATCTTGAAGGTTTACTACATTAATTACGTTGTTCCTTTTTTTTTTTTGTGGAACAAAATGACCTAATATTTCATTTGTTCAACTGTACATAAAATTTGACTGATCCATACCAATTAACGAAATAGCCTTAATTGCCAAAAGTTCTTTTATTGTTATAATTAAAGAGCACTTTTCTCCATTTGAAGCTAAACTTTTTATTTCGTTCGCCAACTTTTGAGGGCAATTAACGAGGAACTCAGAAGTTTTTTTCTTTCTCTCTCTTTTTTTTTTTTTAGAGGAAAGCTTCGAATTTCGGATAAGGAACATTAGTCTGTTCCCTCTTGATGATCTCAATCCTACGTAATGATATTGTCAGTCTGCGACTAACACTTAGGCCTAAACTGACAACGACATTTCCACTCCATCGATTATTTCTTTCTTTTTCTGTTCCTTTTTTTCACACTTTCTTCGCATTTATTTTTTGTTCGGAATATACACTCAGACAAGTTTTTATTTTCAAGTCGTTACGAATGGCTGTAGTACCGTGACCTTTAGTAAGTTAGATGTGAGAGACATATTATTTCACAGTAATGACGTTAGAGCTTAATACTCTGTAGTTGACATTTTTGACTTTTATAAAAAATTCTATTTATAGGCAATAATAGAACCTAGAACCGAGGTTTACACAACACAAGCAAAATTAGAAATTTATTATTTTAAAATAATAATGCTAGAGTTTAATAACTTGTAGTTGGTTGGTTGTTATATATATATATGTTATAGGGTTGTATATATATATATATATATATATATATATATATATATATATATATATATATATATATATATATATATATATATATATATAAAGTTCTAAGTCTTTTCTCAATAATAACAAAGCCTCATATCAGACCTTAATATTAACCCTTAATATTTTAATTGGACCAGGTGTTTTATTATATATATATATAAGTGATAATTTTACACAACAAGTTAAAATAGATATTTATTATTTCTAAATAATAATGCTTCTTGTCTATAGCCTGTAGTTGACGTTTTATTTATTTTATTACCGGCGTTGAACAGCTGATCGAATCCTGAGTTTACGACTATCAATGTTCAACTCCACAGCCTTGTAATTTTGAACCCAAGCCAAAAGACCAGGGAAGTCCATGATCCAGCATTGAGGCAAACTACCCTTCGGAGGTGAACTCTTTGATGGAATTAACTTGTATTTGAGTTAAATGGAGAAGAAAACCACACAAACCTCCCACTGTTAGTCCGACAGCAAGGGGGTTCTTACACTTGAACTGCCCTTCACGGATTATATTATATATCAGCACTGCCAGTTGGGAGCAGAATTCTTATCGAGCTGCCATTGCTGAGGTTCCAACCCGAATGGGGCGAACGCTCTATCCCCTGAGCAACCGCAGCTCTTCGTGTAGAATTTGTAAATGCAAAGTATAAATTTTTTTCCCCTGCAATTTTAATGCATATAAAATTATATTTTTCATGGCAATGAAACAAAAGTCTTATTGGCCTTCGCTTAAATTTGAGGAAAAATCAGCATTATTGTCAAGCACTATTTTATGAACATGAAGGCATACAAATTTATAACAAAGTAAAATTTAACAAATATATCTATACATTAATTGATTCGAACCTAGTTGATTTCATTGGGAGGCGAGCTCTCTCCTTAGCCATGACGGCTCTGTAGTTGTCGTTTGTAAATTTTTTTTAAAAATTCATTTCATTACTTTTTAGAAAAAACAGCATTGTTTTATAAATCCTTATATATACATTTTTTCAAGAATATTAAAATTTGGTATAACATTAAATTCAAATATATCATTGACTAAAAAAATTAAAACCTATATGTAATGATAATTTTTTTTTTTTAAATTGTGCAAAGCTTCTGTGAAATAAATAAAAAGGAAGATGGTTGATCAACTTCTGACGTATTTCATATTTTCACTTTTTTAAAAAAAAAAATATTTACTCATGCAATTAATTTTATTACTCTTATGAACAGAATTATGAAAACATAGTTTATTAAATTAGAAATACTGTAAGTTCATAATTATAATAGTTTTTACAGATTTTTGATTTATATGCAGTTATTGTATTAATTATAATTACAAAAAGTATGTTTGAAAAAATTATCTTTATTAACATTTAAAACTTATAGCTCTTCAATTATTATTATTATTTCTTATTTTTCTTACGCATTTTTATTTTATAAGATATAGGTTATAAAGGTAGGTTATACGTTATATGCTCTGGTGCTTTTTTCCTTACTTTATCTATTTCATTTTTTCTTCTTCCCGAATTGGACAATAGCTTCTAACCTCTATCCAGAGATTACATTTCATGTAAAATAACTTTCAACAGAGTTTTACAATCCTTGTTTCAATTCTAGGGATAAAATTTTCTTGAATAATAAAGATATAGATTGAGAGCAAAGTGCTGAAAGGAAGACACATCATTAATTTAGTAGATGCACTTTTTATGGTAAATCAAAGTTTACCTAGATCGTAAACCTAGATTTTGATCGAAAGTAATTTTATGCTTAGCGTCATGTTTCAGTTTCTGAAGATTGGAAAACAGAATTCGTGTTACGATGCAGTATTTTTAAGTTTAGAAATAAAATTTTTTTAATAAAACTTTTGTGAAATGTTGGAAGATTGGAAAATAGAATTTGTACATGATGTGGCATTCAAAGTTTAAAAATAAAATCTCTTAATAAAACTTATGGTACGATGTTAAAAGTTTAATTCAAATTTAATAAATAACGCATTACAAAAAAGTTTCATAAATAACATTTTTTGCAAAACTTTTGCAATATGTTGGACGATTTAAAAGCGGAATTAGTATTGCGAAGTGGAATACTACTTACCGTAAAAATACAATTTAAATGTGTGTATATACATTTACTTATTTAAAAATGTAACAAAAAATTATTGAAAAATTTTATTGGTATAGGCATCCAATAATGGGAAATAAAAAGAATTTGTCATCTTTATCATATGGCTTAGCTTCCAGATTACGAAAAAAGTGTGCTATAGATTCTCATTGGCTGCGGACCTAGTTGTTGCAGAAAAAATTCTGGTTGATTTAAAATATCAAATAAAAACATGCAATAAACTATTTTTTCCATAGCTAAAGGCTTGAATATAGTTTTTTTGTGTGGTTATTTTACTGTTTCTGGTTGATTATTGTAAAATAGCAATCAAATAGTTATTTAAACATTTTTTCCGAGGAATTTCTGACAGTGTACTTTAAACAATCTATAGCAATAAAAAACAGATTAAAATTTATTGAGCTCCGTTATTTGTTTTCTAATACTTTTGCACAATTTTATTAACAATTTATGTCAAAAACAATAGGATTTTCATCTAGGCCAATTCAGTAAAATTAAACGGCACAACTCAAAATCTCATGTTTTGAGATAGGCGGGTGTAAAGTTTTCATTGCTAAGAAAATGCATATATATATATATATATATATATATATATATATATATATATATATATATATATATATATATATATATATATATATATATATATATATATGTTATAATATGAGCATTGTACGCAACACAACAATATAAAATTAAATGAAAAATAATAAAGTTTTCTAGATATTAGTTTAAAGAGAATTGAAAATACAACTGTCAGAAGCAAAAAAATCTGGGAAGCAATTAACTTTTTTTCTCGGAATAATTTTTCGTGACTTTTTTTTTTGTTCTTTAAAATGTCATGCTTTTTATTTACTCAGTCTGGTAACAGACATGATACACTTTGGGAAAAACAAAACATTGTTTATAGGGACTTCTTTTAAAATTTAAAATTTTATAATATTAATAACATGAAAGTAGTATAGGAAGTA
Source organism: Parasteatoda lunata (assembly GCA_949128135.1). NCBI lineage: Eukaryota > Metazoa > Arthropoda > Arachnida > Araneae > Theridiidae > Parasteatoda > Parasteatoda lunata. The sequence goes on from OX421975.1 coordinate 50,025,945, forward strand.
TTTTAGTCTAGAATAAGTAAGATGAATGGTGATTAGGAAAACACACGCATGACAATCTTCATCTTATCTCGTTAAAAGAGGAGGTGGAGATAAACAGAATTATATGAAAGCATTTAAATAGTACGGAAGAAGTACAAATATGTAATTATTAATTTTTAAAATAAAATCATTAGTCTTCTCCAACAAATTTCTTCTTTAATTCCCCGATTTCCTTTTAATCGACACCAAATTTCGAAAACGACTCATAAATAACCCAACTAAGTGTTTTGAAAATATCTTGACTATTAGGAAAATCACGTTAAAAATGTCCTGAACCAGTTAGCCATTGGGAAGTTTTACAAAATGTGCATATTTTTCATTATATTCTCTGACGTTTCCTTATATAGCATGATATATGTGATAATGCATTAAGCTACTGCCGGTTCCTCATGCAACTTTAATATATATTTGGGGATCTCGAGACTAAGCATTATCTTCTGACTCATTCGATGATTCCGCGATTATATCGCTATCTCATCAATCATGGTGATACTGCCCTTATCAAACTTGTTATTATACTCTCTGTTTTGTTCATCTTGAACTCTCTCCTGTTTAAGTTATGCGTTTTGTTATTAAATTATTCCTGTAGTTGTAACAGAGTATTTAATATGTTTTCTTGTCCTTGCGTGATTAACATAGCAAGGAATTGAAAGTACGGTGAATTTTATTTTTAAATGTAATTCAGTGTTACGGTTTTTAATAAAAAAAATTTGAGAGTTTTTTTTTTCCTCCTTGATTTTTAAATCATCGTAGGGGAGTAAAATATTTAAGTGGGAAAGTTTTTTATTCTTGTTTATTTCGTAAATAAAAACTAAACAATTAATATGATAAGAGAGCTAGAATATGCGTTAATAATATACACTTATAAATGCAATTTTTAAGGTTTTTTTTCTAAAACTTTTGAGAAATTTTTTTTCATTCTTGATTTTTAGATCATCGTAGTGGAGAAAAACATTTAGGAGGAAAGTTTTTAATTCTTTTTTAATTTCGTAAATAAATTTAAAAATTAATCAATCTGAAAATAGCTAGAATATTTGTTAATAATAATTTACACTTATAAATACAAATTTCAAAGCGTACATCTTAATTTTTAAGTAAATAAAATTCTATTTTGATTATTTTTAATTCTATAGGTTTATTAAATAAAATTCTATTTGTTCATCTGAAACTCTATCCTGGTAAAGTTACGCGTTTTGTTATTAAATGATTCCTGTATGTTGTAACAAAGTATTTAATATGTTTTCTTCTCCTTGCATGACTAACACAGCAAGGAATTGAAAGTACAGTAAACCTTTTTTTTAAATGTAAATTACAAGTAAATTTTTTTTTCTGAAAAATTTGAGAGCTTCTTGTTTAATTTTGTAAATAAATTTAAAAATTAGTTAATCTGAAAAGACGGAGTTGTAACAGATTATTAATAAGGTCAAGTTGGATGATAAAAAAGTTAGTTTAGAGGAAATTTAATTGAGTGGTAAGAAGATATTAAAAAAAAAAAAAAAAAATATTTTTTCTGTTGTCAGCTTTTTTTTTTTTATATAAATGTTGCATTTTTCTGCACTGTGATAAAATTAGACTTATGCGAACCTTACAATTTAATATGTTAATTTTTTTTGTGTGACTAACATAGCAAGGAATTGAAAGTACACTAAACCTTTTTTTTTTAAAATGTAATTTACAATTAACTTTTTTTTCTGAAAATTTTGAGAGTTTTTTTCCTCCTTGATTTTTAAATCATCGTAGGGAAATAAAACATTAAGTGGACAGGCTTGCTCAATTTCGTAAATACATTTTAAAATTACTTAATCTGAAAAGAGCTTGAATATGCTTTAATAATTTACACTAATAAATAAATTTTTCAAAGTATAAGTTGTTTAGTAAATAAAATTTTGAAATGTAAATCATTTTTTTATTTTATTTATTCAAATAAAAAGTTCCCCTTTCATAGATGATTATATCATTAAGTTTGCAAATATTGTATGCAGTCTAAATAATTTTACTTATAAATTATAATTTTATTATTATTATTTTGAGAAAATAATTTAATGTGAATATAGGAAGTTTTTAATTTAAATGACACAGATTAAGGGGAAAAAATGCTTTCAAACATGAGTTAAAGAAACAATTTTACTTATTTGAAGTGCCCTTAAACCTCCAACTGAAAGCTCAGGGTTATAGATTCGATCCTGACTTAAGAAGAGGTACCGTCTCAGTTGCTGACTTCGGTTAAGTTGTTACTATGACTTTTTGAGTTATTTTGAAATTTTAATTTAGAAATCTTAGAATTTAAGTTTTATAAATTTTGTTTTAAAGTTGCATATTTGAATTTTACCTCGAGTATGGGATAATTGAATTTATGTTATCCTAAGGAAAGTTTAGTTAGTTTTTGTTAGGATCTTTATTTTATTAATTTTTAGAAAATTGTTATAAAAATGTCACCTTATACAAAAGTATAAAATTGCTTCCAAATATTTCTTCTCTTTCTTTCAAGAATTTTTATTGTCTCATGTTTTGCTTTGATATTTAATATTTGAATTCACAAAATTCTTAAATTTCTCCATAATACTCCGGTTATTACGAAGTATGATGGAACAAATCAATTTTGAATGATTATAAATGAACGATGAAATTAACATGATTGCGAACGAATGAAGAAATATATACCATTAGAAATACTATAAGGTCCATGACCTTCTCTCCCTGTATCACAGGTGTTGAATAGCTTAGATCGAAATGTCTTTTATGATCAGTTTATCATCATACTTAAATCCAAGAATTCCCTTGTCTTTTGAGTTCGGCTCGAAATTGCTAGAGTAATAACATGCAAATTAATTGACTCACATTTATTACGAGGTTCATATTCGAAATGAATAAAAAAAAAAAAAAATGAAATAGCAGGGCTGCACATCTCCGAGTTCTTTTTTTCAAAACTTACGCTTATGAATTGTGACCTATTTCTTTTTTTTTATACTTCTCTTTTGAAAAATGTCGATTCTTTAAGAATTAAGGATAAATGACAAATCACAAAAATTCAAGAGAACTATCAATGACTTGAACAGGGAAAAAAAAACGAAGTGAAAATTCCCGAATCTAAAATGATTTATGACTTTCTGCTGTGCATCAGTAATCATATGCTAATAGCCAAAAGTTGCCAAAGAACTCGGAATCGCTTCAACCGCGGAAAAGTTATGTATTCTAATCGAGGCAGGCTATAACGACTGGTGCATCTAGAAAAACAGAGAAAGAACAAGGAATTATTATAATACTCTTCCTTTCTTCCGCGTTGACTCATGGGAACGAAGCTAATGCATAAGAGGGGATGGAATTGGGTAAGGAAGGGGGCGACTAATGGTCCTATTCACGGAATCTGGGGACTTTGGTGGGTGTGACTTGATGCACCAAATGAAAACAGCCGATATAGATCAGAAAAAGTGTACAATTAGCTGCTGAATAAGACTTCTCATAGTAAGTCAAAGATACCGTGATAACTTAAATTATAGGCAACGGTGCATTTTTAAGCGCTTATGATTGCCTTGCGGTTTATTATTTGTGGCCATTAATCATGGCAAGTTTTAAAGAAGCCTGGTTATGAAAAAAGTAGTTCTGACACGCATCTTGTAAGAGTTTTTCATCACTCTCCTGGTTGGAAATCTATAAACTGTTCTTGAATATATTAACCAATGAAAATGTTTTTGGACTGGTTGCATTTTAATAAAACTCTTAGCTATTGTTGATTGCTATCATGCGTACATACAGCATGTGTCGTTGATCGTGTGGGTCGCGGCCCATTATAGTAACTAAAGGCCACAAAATGGTTTCGAATGGCCTTAACATAACAATAATTGGAAGTGAATTTTTTTTTCTTGAATTATATGAAATATATTAAATAAAGTTGTACAAGCAAGGCCCAAAAATTTATAACTCTGTTTTTCGAAGCTCTGTCGGCAAGGAAAATAAAAAAGTCTTAGTTTAAGTGCCTTACACTTGAAGCAATGCGATAATTTTAAACTATACTTATCTATATAATCTGGGCGTGAAGAATTATCTCGGTTTTAGAATCGATAAATAACTTAAATATTTTAAAAGTTATTTAAAATTTTAAAAAATTCGCCAATTTGGCGACATTTTTCCTCTTGGATGAAAATTATCAAAATCACTGCCTTATTCTCAGTTTTTGCAAATTTTAATGAGCTCAGGTAATGCAGCATTAAAGTAAGTTTTTAGATATTAAAAAATTAGACCCCAGATGCTTTTTATTTTCACGAAACTGTGACTTTTCTTCATATTGACGTTTTGCATCATTTTTAAATAAGCAGAGACAGGCGCTGACTTTGGATAGGCTAAACTTGACCTAACAGTCATGGGTAACAGTTGCAAACTCACACCAGTTATTAAAATAGCATATTATTCGCAAAAAAAGCATCATTTCATATTACAACGGAGCCTTCGAAAAACAGCCTTAAGGCCTTGGAAGGACTTAAAATTTAATGCTGTATCTAGTTTTTGTAAGTTCTTTTTTAAACTTGTAAAAACGAAATCTATATTTTGAGTATAAATTTAAAAGAATAAGCTAATATTGCAATGGATTGAGCTGAAGCCAAGATTGGCCATCATTTCCGGGCTCCTTTCTCATCTTGATCCGGCCCTGTTCATACGGTTAATTTCAGAAGTAAATATAAAATATGCCACCTCGAGTTTTTTCAGAATTTTCTTCGTATGCTTGCCAAGAAATTGCTTTTTAAATGTTTTTTTAAAACGTAAAACTTTTAAGTTTATTTATTTTCAGCCCTATCCGTCAAAATCTGAATGATTTTGTTGACATTAATAGTTATCTTGCTGATCTCCAGCAAAAGAAAAAAAGTTAATTTTTTGATAAAGCCGCCAAAAACTCTGCATCTGATACAGAATCTAATTCTGGTTTGTAGCGTTAAAAAAGGGAAGAAAGAAAAAAGAAACTAGTATCATTATTTTTAAGGACAAACCAATCTTTAATATCACCGAATCAATGAAATTCTTTGTTTCAGTTTTTTTTTTAATGAAAACACTTATCTTTTTATTCTTCAGTGAATGTAATAAACATATTTTAGAATACTATTTTATGATTTATAAAATTAATTTGTAGAATTTATCCATTCTGACATCTCTCACATTTTAAATGAAAATAATTAATAGTCTTGGTATAATTGCCGAAATTTTAATTTTCTTTAAAAAAAAAAAATATCATCAACTGTACTAATAAACTAGATTTGTAAACTCAAGAACTATAGGGCCATTGAAACTTTTATCTCGGTATCCTTTGTTTAATGAATTAGTGGTTAGGATGATGAATTAGTTTTTCTTTTTATATTGTTCTTATAAAGATAATGTCTTACATTAGGAAGGATGGAAAAACTTTATTAAACTAGGTTAAAGTGGAAAATTAAGGGGACGGGTACAAAAAATTTATGTTCGTGCCGCTGTTACTTTGTTCTAAACAGATTAAAAGAAAACAAACAATTGTAAGTTCTTATTGTTGTTTCCTTCTAGTGTGAGAGAATGATTAACATTTATAAATAAAAAGGGATTGCTTACCAACAAACTTTAAGCTGAAAAAAAAAGGCAAAACTTATTGTTTTAATCTTACTGGAAAATAATACCCAGGTTATTAGTTTAATGAAAAGGAAAAGAATGATTTTAAATTCAATAGTAGTTACTTATTTTATGTAATAAATATGCAATGAAAGCTTTATTTGACTTGAACCCTTTGACGTGTAATTTTTATTAAATATATTTTTCATTATTTTGTATTTATTTAAGTCAAAAATAGTAAAAAAATATTATATTTAGCATTTTTAATAATTTATTGTTATGAAATACAGCCTGAGACAACGGTATCTCTTTCTGCGTTAAATATTCTGCGATAATCTTCCAAACACGGCTTACTTCAAAACAATAATTTTTCAAATTTGCTCTTATTTGCAGTTATTTATATCTAAAAGAAACAGTTATTCATCATTGCAATTACTTTAATTTACAAAATCAAGCATTGATAAATTTTTGAATATGAATAAAAAAGAAAAATTTGTTAAACTTTTTTTTTGGAATTTTATATTTTTGTACAAATATAATTCCGATAATCTAACAGACTTTTTCTAGTAACTATTAGACAGTTCTTTATAATTGAAATATAATTTTTATATATTATAAGCTTATGCAGAATATGGCCTCGTTACTCATTTCTTTTGGATTATTTTCCCATAATAATAACGGTGCAGATGCGCTGTTATTAGACCATATTCTGCATAAGCTGTTTATTTATTAAAAGATGGAGAAGCAACAGTCTCCTCCTCTCTCCGGCTGGAGGGGGAGAGACACTTATCCCGTCAAATCTGACAGAGTTTAGTTAGTAAACATAAAACAAAAAAAAGCCACGCAAAAACCATCGGTCCTGGGTTTTATACATGGGTAAAAGGGCAGTCATATTGAATTCCTTGTATTCCTACGCCTTATCACAAATCATTTAATACTCATAGAAAATCGTTTAATCCTTCCTTATATGGAAGTGCAAGATCTTAAAATAACTCCTCTTTTGAAACATAAATCTAATTATTATTCATTGGTATGTTTTTAACCTTGGAGTCCCAAAATAGAATATCTGCATTTTATGAAAATGAAAGAGTTTCAATGCTTTTATTAATACAAAAATATTTTTATAATTTTTGTATTACATATATATGAGATATGTATATATATATATATATATATATATATATATATATATATATATATATATATATATATATATATATATATATATATATATATATATATATATGTATATATATATATATATATATATATATATATATATATATATAAGGGACACCGGTGTCTCATCTGCGTCAAAAGCTTAATATGAATATGTAATTTTTGCTTGCAATATGCATATATTTAAAAAATATTAATATATACTAAGTAAATAATTAAGCATTTCACATAATAAATATGTAATTAGTAAGTCTTTTATTTTTTTTCTAAACGATTGCAATAAAATGTAACAATATATGGAGCTATTATAGAACTCTTAAGGCTTTCTTTCTGGTATCTGAGATGAGATTAATGAATCAGTTGGTCATACTTCTTTCTTTCGGATCCTCTAATTATTAACAGCTAACAAATCTGATTCTTTTTGCTTTTTGTGTGGTTTTATTCCAAGATAATTATTTACCTTAGGAAAGAAATAATAGCTTTATTCTCTGAACCTTTAATGATCGTCAGAAGAGAGAAGTTGAGGGCTAAAAAATTTATGTTACAATCTCTTTAATATTGTTTTAAACAAAAGAATAATAATAATTCTTTTTTTATTTTTTTAAATGTTAACTCATGATTAACATTTACGTAGTAAACAACTGATTTATGGCAGATTTTTTTATTTATTAAAAAAGAAAAAAATGAAACGTTTTAAGCTTAGAATCGGGGTTTAATCTAGAATCAGGTTTTATATTTTGGTAGAAAATAGATGGTATTAAATTATTTTTAAAACTTTTCTTCTGTAGCCAAATCTTTTGTTAACTACGTGAAGCTAATGATTAACTCGTATCAAAAAAGGTAAAAAAAGTATAACTTGACTATAAATAGAATTAGCAACTTGACTATATTGCTTAAATATGAACTGGTACAAAACGAATTAATTTTGACTTACATAAATAATGTAAACAAGTCTTTTTTTTATATTTATTTATTATTTTTTTTTACAATTTTAAAACAGTTCAATAAACTAGAAAAAGTCCTCCAAAAGTCAGATGATATAACAAAAGATTAAACGAATAGGTAAAATTTTTTTTTAACATTGCTGAGCCTAAAGGGGCTTGGTTATATTATTACAAAATGGCTGCATGAAAAGTATATTTAAAATTGCGAACTGGAAAACATAAAAAACAGCAATTTTAAAATAGCTGTAATTTTTTGCTCCAAAGTTTATCCTACATTTGTATTAAACGAATAGGTAAAAAATTTTTTAACATTGCTGAGCCTAAAGGGTCTTGGTTATATTATTACAAAATGGCTGCATAAAAAGTATATTTAAAATTGCGAACTGGAAAACATAAAAAACAGCAATTTTAAAATAGCTGTAATTTTTTGCTCCAAAGTTTATCCTACATTTGTATTAAACGAATAGGTAAAAAAAAAAAAAAAATTCACATTGCTGAACCGGAAAGGGTTTGGTTATATTATTACAAAATAGCTGCCTAAAAGGTATATTTAAAATGAAGAACTGGAAAGTAAAAAAAAATCAGTAATTTCAAATTTGCTGTGCTTTTGTGCTCCAAAGGTTTGATAACATTTTGATAAAACAAATGGATAAAAAGTATTTTTTTAACTATTCTGAGTCGATGAGGTTTAGTTACATTCTTACAAAATAGCTCCATTAAAAATGTTTTTCAATTTTGCCTTGAGCACAAAAATCAGAGCGCAGTTCAGAGTAATCCATTAACAACTTCTGTTTGTTATTGCTCTTCAATTTTATTTGCTTTATTGTTGATGTCATCCATTTTGGAAAACGACACCGATTCAGCGAAATTTCAATATAAGCGAATGTACTGTATAACCGTTGTTCTCGTAGAACTGTCATTGACAAAATTACTTTTGCCCCTCCACGAAATGAGTATCATCAATCACATCTGTTGTTACTTCTGTCACTTCTGTTCTCCCGAATCTTAAGAGCTATAAATTCTCTTTTCATGGAAGATCTCTCGATAACTTTAATAACATTTTTATTTGATACAACTCGAGGAAGTGTTCTTATTTTTGGTGAAAAATTGCAACTTTCAAAGAGAATGAGTTTTAATACTGAACGATTGTTAAAAAATTTATAAATCTTATCTTATTGATAAATTTTATTGAACATTCGAATTATTTAAATTCTGTTGAAGAAATTAGTAGAAGAACATATTAAGTGATTGTTTAAAACTTTGTTATATTGTTAAGAAATATGATAAGGATCTTATTAATTATTTGATTAATTTAAAATAATTAAATTCTATTTAATTATTTTAAGGTAATTTCTAAGGAACTTTTTTGTGGAAGAACATATTAAGTAACATTTTGTAAGAGGTTGTTATATCGTTATAACTTTAGTTCATATATCTTATTAATTATTTGTGGTAGTTAAACATCATTGAAGACCTTAGTGGAAGATCTTGTAACACTCTGTTAAGAGCTTGTTATATTGTAAAGAGTAATGATCTATATACCTTATTAGTTATTTGAATTAATTTAACTCCATTGAGGAGCTTAGTGGAAGAACATTCTAAGAACTTAGTCATATTGTTAAAAAGATCTTGTTAATTAAACTCAATCAGGGGTGATTGTGCTCCGGAAAATTCTGGATTTCTGGATTTTTCGCTAACCGCGATCCGAAAGTTTTCGGAAATCCGAAGTCCAGAAGTTAATTAGTTTAAAATAATTAAATTCTATTTAATTATTTTAAGGTAATTTCTAAGGAACTTTTTTGTGAAAGAACATGTTAAGTAACATTTTGTAAGAGGTTGTTATATCGTTATAACTTTAGTTCATATATCTTATTAATTATTTGTGGTAGTTAAACATCATTGAAGACCTTAGTGGAAGATCTTGTAACACTCTGTTAAGAGCTTGTTATATTGTAAAGAGTAATGATCTATATACCTTATTAGTTATTTGAATTAATTTAACTCCATTGAGGAGCTTAGTGGAAGAACATTCTAAGAACTTAGTCATATTGTTAAAAAGATCTTGTTAATTAAACTCAATCAGGGGTGATTGTGCTCCGGAAAATTCTGGATTTCTGGATTTTTCGCTAACCGCGATCCGAAAGTTTTCGGAAATCCGAAGTCCAGAAGTTAATTAGTTTAAAATAATTAAATTCTATTTAATTATTTTAAGGTAATTTCTAAGGAACTTTTTTGTGAAAGAACATGTTAAGTAACATTTTGTAAGAGGTTGTTATATCGTTATAACTTTAGTTCATATATCTTATTAATTATTTGTGGTAGTTAAACATCATTGAAGACCTTAGTGGAAGATCTTGTAACACTCTGTTAAGAGCTTGTTATATTGTAAAGAGTAATGATCTATATACCTTATTAGTTATTTGAATTAATTTAACTCCATTGAGGAGCTTAGTGGAAGAACATTCCAAGAACTTAGTCATATTGTTAAAAAGCTGTGTTACAGATCTTGTTAATTAAACTCAATCAGGGGTGATTGTGCTCCGGAAAATTCCGGATTTCTGGATTTTTCGCTAACCGTGATCCGAAAGTTTTCGGAAATCCAAAGTCCAGAAGTTTCAAGAAATCATTGATCACATTTATATACAAAAATTCTTGTATATTTTATTTAAAAATATTAGAACTAGAATTTATACTCGGCATGTCTTTCATTTGTAAATATTTTTTCTGGTAGAATAAATGTGATTAGAGATAAAAGTAAACTTACTTATAATTATTCATTTAAATTATGCTGCAAAGAATTCAATTAGAATATCATGTTTTGAAAATTTCAATGATTTACATTATATAAAGATATTAATTTTTTGAATGATTTTACTCACGATATTTTCAGGACTTTTGAGTTGGGCCCAGAATCACCCCTGCTCAATTGAAGGATGACCTTCGTATAAGAGTATATGTTAAGTGACATTCTGTAAAGAACTTATTATATTGTTGAGTTATGATTCGTAGACATTATTAATTATTTGAATTAGCTAAACTGTGTTGAAGACGTTAGTTGAATAACGCGTTAAGTGATATGAGGTAGTTATATTATATTCTTATTTGAGCTAGTTAAATTCCATTAACATTTTTAGTGTGAAAACATTTTAAGTTTTATGTTTTTAGAGTTGTTATATTGTTAAGAGATATGATGTATCGATATTAATTATCTAGATTAGTTAAACTCCATTGAAAATTTTAGTAGAAAAATCACACTTTTATGAATTCAATAAAATTAGTTTTAGAAAATATGCAAACACCAGGAAATTTGTTTAGAAACATTTTTTTTTCTCTTTGTAAAATTACTTTATTTAATAAATTTTTGGAATTACTTTATTTAATAATGCAATTAGCCTATTATAACATAATCTAGAAAGTTGAGTGTTTTTAAAATATCGCTTAACGTATAATTTCTTTGAAATTTTTATTGTTCGTTTGTGATAGTAATTTATTTTTAATGTTTTATGGGAAATGTTCTCTAAAAATAACTAAACCTAATAAAGCCTAAGTCAAATTTTATTTTCAAGTAAAGAATTTATTCTGCATGATAGAAATTTCAAAGCTTGTAGAAACAATCATGCACGCAGAAACAAGAATTTATTCTACATGATAGAAATTTCAAAGCACGCAGAAACAATTATCCACGCAGAAACAAGAATTTATTCTACATGATAGAAATTTCAAAGCACGCAGAAACAATTATGCACACAGAGACAAGAATTTATTCTACGTGATAAAAATTTCAAAGCACGCAAAAACAATTATGCACGCAGAAACAAGAATTTATTCTACATGATAGAAATTTCAAAGCACGCAGAAACAATTATGCACGCAGAAACAAGAATTTATTCTACATGATAGAAATTTCAAAGCATGCAGAAACAATTATGCACGCAGAAACAAGAATTTATTCTACATGATAGAAATTTAACAGCACGCAGAAACAAGAATTTATTCTACATGATAGAAATTTCAAAGCACGCAGAAACAATTATGCACGCTGAAACAAGAATTTATTCTACATGATAGAAATTTCAAAGCACGCAGAAACAATTATGCACGCAGAAACAAGAATTTATTCTGCATGATAGAAATTTCAAAGCACGTAGAAACAATTATGCTATTCAAATTTGTAATAATCCTTTAAGGAGATAATTTAAACGATGTAATTGTTTATTTTAGATTTGATTACTCGATACGATTCTTTCAAACTGAAAGAAAATACTGTTCTATTTGACACCGTACCGGTTGAAAAACCTGATTTGGGTTCTCTAGATTAGAAATGAGTTTTAACCTAGAAAACCGAATCAGGTTTTATCTTGTGAGAAAACAGATGATATTGTACTATTTTTAAACGATTATATTTATCCAAGTTGTATTATTAACTACGTGAAACTAAAAAACTCGTATAAAAAATTAAAAAAATTATTTTGACTTGAAATCTAAATGGCAACAGGACTATTGCCTAAGAAGTTACCAATATAAAGCGAATTAATTAACTGTCTTATATAAATAATCTAAACACGTCTGATTTTTTTTAACAATTTTAATACAATTCAACAAACCTTGTATTTTTTAAAATTTGAATATATGATAAGATTGGTCTAGTTTAAATGGATAAACTGTTCCGTTCAACATAGGACCGGTTGCAGAAAATTTTAACATCGTTTTTTGTATCGTCAATATGGTCCAACAAATTATTGCTGTTCCTTGATAAAATTAGTTCCAGATAATACTGTTCAACAGTGAATCTATTTTTCTAAAAATGCGAAGTGAATCTATTTTTCTAATATCAGTGGTTTGGAGGAATACTTTGTCGGAAAATACATTGTCATTAGTGATAATTAAAGAAATTTTTACAAAACGTGGACACTTATTTACGTAAAATTTTTTTAAGATACCTGTCACTGCAGTCCTTAAGTAAATTTTATTTTTCCTAAAATACGCCTTTTTATCTTGTCCCATCACGATTTTCTTTCAGCCATATTCAATGAAATAATTTAGTTAAATTTTCTTGTGAATGAACTAAGATTATCATGGGAGTCGAATTGCTTACAAAATGTTCAAAAGCACGAATATTTTTCTTCTTCTTTTATTTACTTCTAAGATAAAAAAAAAATCCATCTTATTTGACCCTAATGAAGGCTTGGAAACATTTAATAATAGCAGAAGAAGATTTTACAGAGTCTAAAACGTGAGTTCTTGACATAATTTGTATTCCTTTGATGAAAAACCTTTGACTCTTTATGTATGTTTCTTTCATAGAAGATTTAATTTCTCATTCACGAATTTTCTTCTACTACTACAGGCTCTGAGAACGGAAAGAAACATTTTCAATTCGACATTATAAAAAAAGTTTTTTTAGTGTGCGATAAGTGAAAAGAAATATATAAATCATTTAGAATAATTTAGATTTAATAATTTGATTTTTAACGAGTTAGTGTCTTCAAAGCTTATCAGATTGACTAATTTTGACTACTTATTAACGTCTTAAATAATAACAACGATCAGTCTGATTTAATATAGCTTTTTGACAATTTTTTAATGTGTTGATCGGGTGATATGTTGCGTTGTGTGTGTTGTGATAGGTTGATCGATATGATTATTATGTTTAGAAAGCAAGAAAATTTTAAAACCATATGAAAACGTAAAATTTAAATTTGTTTATACATAAAAACCATTAATAAGAATTCTATATTTAATTTGTTATTGAAGAATATGCCATATTTTTCTTATTAGTTTGTTAGATGAAATTCATATCGAAGTAAATTTGTTAATTTTTTATACGGAATATGAAGTGCACTTACATAAATTACAATGTTTGTGGCTTTCATTGTAGAAAATGATTTAAAGATAAATAATTTTTACAATTTATTAACGTCTTAATTAAATAAAAAAATTTTTTTTTTTCTGTTTTAATACAGATTTTTGAAATTTTTTTTAACGTGACATGCTGATTAATATATTTCTAACTTTTTGATTGAAGAAAAATTTTAATATCCTATTAAAATATTTAAATGTAAGTATTAATACATTTTAATAAGCAATTAGTATTAATAACCAATAATTTTTTATTAATGAATTATTAACTAATAAGACGAAATATATTTCAATGAAATATGAAGTGTACTAACAGATATACAGTGTGTGAAGAACTATTATTGCAAATTTATTAGAAATTGTAAATTGCTAATTAAAAATATATTATTCAAAAACTGAAAATACTTTTTTTAAATTTTACAACCTTTATTTTAATTTCGTAAGGCAATTTAAAATATTAACTTGTCCTAAATGCTGTAAATATACATTTCAGTACCAGATTTCAATTTAAATTTATATAACTTAGTTTATAATCAGCGGAATAATTAACTAATTGTTTAATGTGATTGTCTAGACATTTTATTATTATATTTTAAATTATAATTTTTCGTTTTGTGCTATAGAATTTGGTATTAAATATTTTTTCTCAATAATTTTAAAATAGGGATTTTTGTTAGTTTTATTTTTTTATAAGTTTCTTAAAACTTTCAATATTTGCCCCTGCCTAGCCTCATAAGCAGACAATTTATAATGAATTAATTATATAAAATTTTTCTTAATTAAAAACGTTTACCGAAATTTCGTAATTTTTATCTGGAATTTAAAAAAATATTCCAGAAACTTAAAACTTTTCAAAAGTGATTTTAGCATACTATGTTGAAAATATTTAAAAATACCGACTGTAAAAAAGAAAATAATCTTCTAACTTATTTTAAAAACAATTTTAAAAAAAAGTTAAAGAATTGAAAAATATTAATTAATTTTCACGTCAATGGATCTGAGACGATTATATACCACATCTATTACAGAACGCTACTACGAGAAATACTACGAGCTACTTGTAGAAAAAAATACCGTTCGGGCCGTTCTACAGGCCACTGGAAAGCAACTAAAGAGTTTCCAGAGAGAATGCTGATCATTATGAATGAGGAACGAACTATTTTATAAGAAATAATTATTAAATTGAAAACGATTTAAATGCTTATCTAAATTAGACAAGATTTAGGTATTTATCTATAATTTGGGTCCTTTGCTAAAGACGTGAGTTGCGGTATTATAGACGTTTCTTATTCGCCATTGCGGATTTTAAGAAATAATAAAGTATTTTAATAAACCACGTCTATAGTTAATCGATTAACAATTACTAGGCTAATCAACTTTAACACTTCGACTGACGCAAAAAAAAAAAAAAAATAATAATAATTTGTGTATGTTGGAAAGATGGTTAAAAAAATTATTGTGTTGAAATTTTGAATGAATCTGATAAAGATTCAGTTCGGGAATATTATTTTTAACCTGTAAAGTTGACATTGAATTTTATTTTCTATCTTTAAAATTGAAAATAAATGTTGACTCAGAAAGTGACTTTTTTTAGCTGAAAAATGTTATGGATGTTTTTGCAATGCATTCAGAGTAAAACGACATGGCTAATATGTCACCTGCTGTTCGTTCTTCCACAGATTTGCTTTCTGTCAAGATGAATTTCTATTGATACTTTTTGAGATTTCTTGCCCAATTTATTCAAGAATTTTTCGTCCGGCTGTCTTCTTTTCAATCGCAAGCAATTTGTCACTTAAAGCGATTTTCATTTTACTGATCACTTGGCTGATTTTGGTCATTTATTTCTCGCTAAAGCTTTTCTTTTTTTACTTGGTCCAATGAAAATGAATGCCAAAAGGGGAAATTTCTTGTTTTATTTTATGAAGAATTCGTTGTCGTTAGATTGAATTCAAGTAAATGAATTCTTTTCTCCGTGATTTATTTTGAAATATTTGGAAACTTAAAAATATAAATTATTCAGATTCGTCAAAAATTTTGATTGTTTTAGTTAAATTATTATATATAAATATTGTTTTTATTAATCGTAAGTTAATTTTTTGCGTGTTTAAACAACATAGTTCAACATATTTCGATCATAGTCTTTAGTACGCGGTTTCAGAATGTTTTTGTCAAAAAAGAGAAAAATATTGATTAAGTTTTGCGAATAAAAATTTGTGTGTGGGATGTTTTCAGGATCTCACGATTAATTATCAAGAAATTGCTGTCTTAAGTATCAAAAGCATCTAAACAAATTTGAGGGTCAGATAAAATAGAAGACAGTGAAACGATTTTAATACATTTTCATTCATCCAACATTGTAAATTTTCAATTTTATTTTTTAAAAATAAGACCAATTTTGATTATTAATTATTAATTTCTAATTTTAATCGGTAAATAATAACAATGTAATAATTTTGAAGTAAAAAATTTATAAATTTATTTTAAGTTTTGCACTAAATTTGATAAATTACTAGTAAAATTTTTGTATTAATTTATTAAATTAATAAATAATTTTGAAAAATAAGACTTTTTGAACTGTGTTAAGTTAAAAGAAACACTTTTTTAGCTTAGAAATTTGAAGCTCATATGCCAGAAAATGACAAAATTTTTGACCTATTGTGTATTTTTCTTTTTTAATCTTTATGAAAAGGTGCTTAACCAGTTGTAAGGCAAGACTGAACCAATCTGCTTTATTGGTTTGAGACATAGCACGGTTTTACTTATATGCTATTTTACGCCAAAGAAAATTTAAAAAAAAAATGAAATTTGTCCGCCAAATTGAACTTTATTATTCTACCATAAAACTGTACAAGTATTAAAATTGGTAAATATTTACAATAATTAAATAATATTATTAGAAATTTTCATTTTAAAAACATTTTCCCATCTACATTGTAAAAATATTAGCAGTATATGAATTCATCATAACTTGGACATAAATTGTTCTGCCGGGAAGTGGACGTAAATAGTTCGACTTCAAACAAACAAACAAAATATCCTGCTGCTAATTGGATGTAAATAGCTGCTTCAAAAATAAATTGTTTTGCACGGTATCGGATGTAAATAGTCACTACTCCAAACATAAATTGTTCTGCAGGGAAGTAAGTGTACATAGTTCTACTCCATCCATAAAAAATGAGAAGTGTGGTATAGCCTAATATGGATCTTGTGTATTAGAAATAATCATTAACTAACTTACTCAAACATTAAATATTCTGCAGGGAATTGAATTTAAATAGTTACTACTCTGAACATAAATTGTTCTGCAGGGAAGTGGATGTAAATAGTTCTACTCCAAATATAAAATATTTTGCATGGAATTGGATGTAAATAGTTACTACTTCGAACATGAATTGTTCTGCAGGGAAGTGGATGTAAATAGTTCTACTCCAAATATAAAATATTTTGCATGGAATTAGATGTAAATAGTTACTACTCTGAACATAAATTGTTCTGCAGGGAAGTGGATGTAAATAGTTCTACTCCAAATATAAAATATTTTGCATGGAATTGGATGTAAATAGTTACTACTTCGAACATGAATTGTTCTGCAGGGAAGTGGATGTAAATAGTTCTACTCCAAATATAAAATATTTTGCATGGAATTGGATGTAAATAGTTACTACTCTGAACATAAATTGTTGTGCAGGGAAGTGGATGTAAATAGTTCTACTCCAAATATAAAATATTTTGCATGGAATTGGATGTAAATAGTTACTACTCTGAACATAAATTGTTCTGCAGGGAAGTGGATGTAAATAGTTCTACTCCAAATATAAAATATTTTGCATGGAATTGGATGTAAATAGTTACTACTCTGAACATAAATTGTTCTGCAGGGAAGTGGATGTAAATAGTTCTACTCCAAATATAAAATATTTTGCATGGAATTGGATGTAAATAGTTACTACTTCGAACATGAATTGTTCTGCAGGGAAGTGGATGTAAATAGTTCTACTCCAAATATAAAATATTTTGCATGTAATTGGATGTAAATAGTTACTACTCTGAACATAAATTGTTGTGCAGGGAAGTGGATGTAAATAGTTCTACTCCAAATATAAAATATTTTGCATGGAATTGGATGTAAATAGTTACTACTCTGAACATAAATTGTTCTGCAGGGAAGTGGATGTAAATAGTTCTACTCCAAATATAAAATATTTTGCATGGAATTGGATGTAAATAGTTACTACTTCGAACATGAATTGTTCTGCAAGGAAGTGGACGTAAATAATTCTATACCAGACATAAATTGTTGCATAAGGAAGTGAGCTTGAATACGAGTAGTTCTGTTTCAAGCATTAATTGTTCTAAATGTAACTTTTATGAATAATAAATAAATTAGGTAAGTGACTTTTTATTTGCTAAGAAGCGCCATTTTACATAACAAAAAACGGCATTGAAGAACATTTTTGTGCGAAATGTTTGTTTTTGTTTTGAAAACTTTTAAATAAAATTTAGTTTATGCAAAAAAAAAAAAAAAGTATTCAAGAAAATGAGAGGAATAAAAGAAATCAGTCGATCTCTATTATATGTGTAACTATTTTTATTGCATTCAACCAACAAAATTCAGCTTATAAATTCCCATTCGTGTTATTAAGAATGATACTTGCATTTTTATGTCTTCAAAAAAACACTGAGCATTAATACCTTAATTTCTTATACGCTAAAGTAGTTAAATACATTTCTAGCCTAGCTTCGAATGATAAAAAGAAGATTTTGGTTTTAAAATAAGGAAATGTTTTGTTACCAGTTCAAAAAAAAAAAAAAGTCTTTTAAGTTTTTTCTCCCGCAATTCATTATTTTCTCATTTATCTCCCAACACTATTTACAAAATTTTCTCGTCCATTTTTAAACTTATGTTCCATCACTGTTTTCGCGGTGATAGCGAATTACTAACATTAAATTCAGTCCGCAATTACCAGACGCCGGTTAAATGTGTTTTTATGTTAGTAATTTTCTTCACTAGGCTTAAAAATATTTTTTTTTAAGACTTTCAATATTTTAAACGAAGTAGCATGCAAAAGAAAAAAAAAATTACTAATTGCCTTGCATTACCTCAAGCGATGTTCTAATGTGATTTTGTTTCCCGTTAGGGTTTTTATGGGTGATAAAAAATGCGGTAAAATAAAAATTCGACACTACTTATGAAATAAGTGTTGTCATTATATAAATGCGAAATACAATTTCTTGCGCTGCAAACCAAAATATCTGACAAATATTGTTTCACTCTATTTTAATTTCCAATGATAATCATGAATGACAATGCTAATAATTATTATATAGCTTCAAATATAATGTTATGTTACTGTTTTTATGGGTGATAAGAAATGCAGTCAAATAAAAATTCGACAATACTTGTGAAATAAGTGTTGTCATAATTTGTATGCGAAATACCATTTTTTGCTCTGTAAACCAAAGCATCTGACAAATAGTGCTTCACACTATTTTAATTTCCATATTATTGAATTTACAATGTTAATAATAATTGTATAGCTTCAAATACAATGATATATTTGATTGTCTTCTAGGATAAATTTTAAGCTCCGTTTAAAATGACCACAAATTCATGTAGTTTTTCCTTTACAAATAAAATGTTAATTTTTGTTCCAATTATTTTTTTTTAATTTACAGTATCCATTGAATGATTAGTGTAATGGTATGAATAATTAGTGTAAGAAATCGTATATTTAAAATTTGATCGATTTCTCAGGAACAATTCAACCGATTTCGCTCAAATTTTCTATTTTGCCATGTAAGACGACATCCTTTAAAAAAATGTGAAAATTTTATACCTCACAATTCAAAATTTTTCGACTACTATTAAATAAAATAATAATAAATATTTACTAAAATTTATTTTTTGTATGAAATTATCTTATGACAAAATGAATTTTATATAATTTTGTGCAAAATTATTTCAATTCGCTTCAAAAGTTCTCGAGATAATGTAGAATGCGCAAAAAGTAAAATTGACGTTGAGGGGTCCAAACTGTGGCTCGCTCTCCTGATCAAACTATGGGTACCATATTTCTCAGACTGCGGCTACCACTTATATTTTGGGGGTCAAAAACCTGAGTCCGTTGGAAATAAGGTATGTTTATTCAGAGAAAATACATTTTTGTGTTTGATTTCGTTACTTAATTGTACATTTTATCAAAAGAATATTTAACCTTTTTTTTTAAATTTTAGCTCAATAGAGGTATTAGTTTAATGACTGGATTGTATGTTCGAGAACCTATATTATCTGAATACTATACTCGCAAAGTTGTTGTCGTAGGCCATTAGGCAAAGGGTGCGATTGTTCTTGTTTTCCAGTGGTGCCAACTGTGGCCAAGAATTCGACTTCTGCCACACCCATACGTCACACCCGTTTGTAGGGCTGACCCATTCATTCATCAAAAAGATAGTAATTTTGACCTGAACCAGAGAACTATCTATGTCCAATTCAGTATCCCAGAGGTATAATTTGTTTGCGAGAGTATGGAGGACTTTGTGACCCGACAGAATAAACGTGCATCAGTCACCATTTTATGCACGGGGAGTCTTAAACGGTTTGGATTCGAGCTCCATTTCCCACGAACGAGAGTCCAGCGCCCTGCCAAACAGGCTATCCCGACGCCACTGAAAAAGTTAATTCAGAAATTTAAATTTAATTCTAACACTTAGTTATTGCGTGGAAATAATTTGTAAAGAATTTTTTTAACTTAGTATAGTTTTAAAAATTTCGTTCGGACAGTAGTTTAAGAATGAGACTGAATCGTTATTAATTAATGTGTTCTATTGAGATTTTTTTTCTCCTTCTAATTTTAGATTAATACTACACAGAGAAAAAAATTCTTCTGAAATTAGCGTACTGTATGGTTGGCACATTGATAGTAAAAGAAAACCATAATTCTGGTAATAAAACCCAATGTATTTAATCTATTCATTTGGTAATTTTTCTGTTAATTTGGTAACGGTTTACCAGAAGTTTTGCTTTTCAAAATTATGGTTCTTATTACCACACGTTCATTAAAAAATATAAAACTATATAAATATAAAAGTATAAAAATATAATAGTAAATTTTACCAAATCAATGGTTTTTATGCCATACACCAAGATATCATGATTATATTATCAAATTTTACCACACTTACCAATTTTTATCACATCTTACAAAACCATGTTGTACTGTCATATTACCAAAATAATCACCAAAGCTCTCCAGTGAAAGTTGCCGTGCATTTTAGTGTTCTCGTAGCGCCAGGAACAAGGTAAATGTTACCATATTCTGGTAGTTTTGACCATTTTCTTTCTTCAAATTGCAAATATTTAAGAAAGAATCTTATTTTATCAAGAAAATATTTATACTTTCTAAAGATTGACTCCATTTAGATATTATTTAGAAACAGATTTCTATGTTTAGAAACTAATTCTTTCATTAACTAACTGGTAAGGAAAGTAGGAGTGTTTGAAAAATCATCCTATTATTTTAAAGACAGCTCGTAAAGTCAATTTAAATTTAAATTAAATTCTGTCCTCTATTAAACTTACAAACTGAGAAGTGAGTGGAATAAATTTTAAAGTAACAATGTGCCCTGTAGTTGTCCGCTAAATTCATTGCCAGATTCATTGATTACTTCTCTGAATCCTAAATTGCGGCAGTTGATTACTATAAGAGGAATGGCTGCAATTTCTTTGCTCTAAGTTAATCCTTGAAAAAGTGTCCCAATTGCCTCAATTTGTTACTGTTAAAAATAAACAGATCTTAGTTTTTAACTTATTAAAAAATTTATTTAATATAGGAAAGGGACTATGCTAACTAATACTTAATAGTACATTTTTTAAACTAGATATATTTTACCAAATTTTTTCACTTATTATAAATTCAAATTATATTGTTATATGACCAAAATAATCTCGAAAGCTCTTCAGTAAAAATTATCGTGGTTTTTGGTACGTATTCCCATAAAGCCAGAAACTCAGGATATTTTACCATATTCTTACCACGTTTCGACCATGCTTTTTTTCACAGTGCAAATTTTTCAAATTTTATCCAAACTCTCCCGAAATGTAAAAAAGGAGCTTATTTTATTAAGAAAATATTTATTACTTTCTAAAAACTGACTCCAGTTAGATATTATTTAAAAACTGGTTTCTATGTTTATTAACTAATTCTTTCATTAACTGGTAAGAAAAGTAAGCGTGTTTGAAAAATTATCCTATTTATTTAAAGATAGCTCGTAAAGTCAATTTAAATTAAATTCTGTCTTCTATTAAACTTGCAAACTGAAAACTGAGTAGAATAAATTTTAAAGTAAGAATGTGCTCTGTAAGTTGTCCGCTAAACTCATTGCCAGATTCATTGATTACTTCTCTGAAACTTAATTTGAATCACCTGATTTCTATAAGAGAAATGGATTTAATATCTTTACCCTAAGTGAATCCTTGAAAAAGTGTCCCAATTGCTTTAATTTGTCACTATTAAATTGAATTTTAATTTTTAAATAAATAATTATCTTGATTTAAATAATCTTAAAGTCTGATTTACAAGAACTTAATTTAATGCAGTTTAATATAGGAAAGGATTATGCTAAACTAATACTGAATAGGAAATTTTTTTTAATTAGAAGTTTTTTCTTAATGGTTACCAGTAGACCTGAAACTTTATATTTTTAGTTAGTAGCCAGTGACCGGTGGACGCTATTAACTTAGTAGCCACGCTTTCTTTATTCTAATGAGTCCTTCACAGATATCGATAGGTCCCTTTCATTTTATAGCCACTTTTTGTAAACTATTTTTGATGCTTGGATTAAATTATATTTAAAAAAAAATCATATTAGAAAAAAATCTACGGCAATAAAAAGTTAATTCAATCATAAAAACATAAATATGAGACAAAATTTAGTTAAACATACTCACTTTAAAGGGCTTTATTTAAAAATATTTCAGAAAGCAAAATTATATTTATTGTATACATTTCAACTTTGACCATCACTAATTGATGGATTTTGAGGAATCAAAATTTTGATTGGAGACATTGAACATTTCTGCATTGATGTATTTTTATTATTAAATGATCTTTAAAAAAGCGATGGGGAAAATCACCGGTTACTATTTAAGTCGCCATTTTCTTTGTTGACTCGCTATGTGGCGAGAGTTTATTTTCATATCTCGTATCAGAATTTAATTTCTTGCACGCATGTTGAGTTTCAAAATTTTTCTTGAAAAAATTCTTAATACTTATTTGTATTGATAAAGCTAAAATTTTAAATTTTGTTTAATTTACTACACCCCCAATTTTTTTTTTGCTGTGGAACCCTAAATGATCGACTTTCTTTTGTCGACATCCCAAGACTTAATAAATATCATCAGCAATTATGAATATATTACTTAACGAAAAACTAATTATTTGAAAAATATGTAATGATATAAATTGTATTAATTATTTTTAAAATATCAAGTGAATTAATGAAGAATGTAATTTTCCATCATATCCTTTATCAGTATTGCTCTTAAAATTGGGTTTATGTCAGACTGTTGAATTCATAGGTCTGGAGTGGTATTTAGTCTAGCTCTTAATTTTATTTTTGTGTATGCCTAAATTGAAAATGAATAAACTGAAGTATGGTTCCAATTAAAATAAAAAACGAAAAAAAGAAGAAAATAAGTGTCGAGAATGGTTATCAGAGATGGCTTCATTGTTGAATTTGGTTATTTTTATTCGATGCGAAAAACTAATGAATATTTTTTCCAAATGCCTATCTTTTTTATAATTCATTCATTATATTGCTATTAGAAAAAAAAACATTATTTTGAAAATCTTTAGTTGCAAGCATTTCAATGAAATGATTCCATAAAAATTATGGGAATATTAAATAAGTAATGGATTATTGGATATTTAAAAAAAATAATTACAGGCTTTGAAAATTATTACTTGTTAAAAAAATCCTAACTCTCGGAACTCCTGTGCGGTACCTTTGGGTTCTGTGGAATAGCATTCGGAAATCGTTGTTCTATATTATTTCTATAGTATTTTCATATAAGAAAAATGCAATACAAATGCCTTTTACAACATATATTTAAGCGCCAGAAATTATTATCCCGAAAGACTAATATTTATTGTCGCGATGGTAAAAGGAATAGTTTATTTTTTAGATATCATACTAAATTATTTGACATTTAAAGACATTTTTCTTTTACAGATAAGATTCTTTGACTTTAACTTGTACAAAAAAAAAAACTGCAAATCATGCAACTTTCATTTACACATTCTAGTATTATAGTTTAACAAAAATAACTATATATATTTTTTACTTAGGAATGGTTTATATTTAATCTTAATGTTTTTTCTTAAATTTTTGGGAAGCAGATTGCTACGATTCTTTTTCTCCTGATAAACTGAAAGAACAGGAGATTGAAATAAATGAACTGAAATGCGAGGTTTTACAAGTAAGAACTGACAGTTTTGAGAATAAATTGTCGTAAACGAGTAAAAAAAAGGGAATCTGAACTATTTGTAAGCAATAATAAATGATCGTGAAAAATGTGAACCACCTTTGGTATTTCTTACACTCCTTTTTTTAAACTATTTTTCAGGGTTTAAATACTATGTATCAACGCATTTTTTGTGCTTATCTAAAAAAAAGTTTTCCAAAGTAATACATTTTCAAACTAATGTTGTTGTACGTCACATATATTGAATTATCGTTGGCAATTAATTACATTGTTACAATACTCTACCAAATACTTTAAAATTTAATCTTAATATCCTTTTTTTTAATATTATTTTTTTAAATTCTTTCTTTTTTAAGGGAATATGATATGATAAATGTTTTAAGAAAATTATATAATTCAAGACGTTTATAAGATTTTTTTTTTGTAGTTTAAAACCTCTTAATGAATAAATAAATGAATGAAATAAGTAAAAAAACAATCGAAAAATTTGACATACCATAATTTTTATAGTAATCATTACCGTAAAATTACTGAATCACTCTAATTAAATAAATATTACTATAAAAATTATGGTATCATTACCGTAAAATTACTGAATCACTCTAATTAAATAAATATTACTATAAAAAATTACGGTATAGGATTTAACGGTGAAAATATATTTTACGATAAAATGGATTTTACGGATACTGCACCCAAAGTGCCGGTACTTTATACCGCAATATTTTACAATGAAATCTGACATGGAATAGATAATTTCTATTCAACAAATGCCAAAATAAATAAATAAATCTTAATAAATAATGATAAAATAAAAAGAGTTCTGCTTTAATTTTTTATTCATTATGTCAGGTAAGCTCAATGATAAACGGAAACGTGGTAGCATATGCGGGCTATGTCATCAAATTAGTATTCCTAAAGTTATCTGAAACCACGCGTATTTATTTTGTTTATAGTTACGTTTTACTTAAGAGTTAAGTGTGTTTCTATCAAAATAAATCATTTAAAATCAACGGTAATTGTATTAAAAATAGAATTACATTTTGTACTAAAATGCATAATTAATGGAGAAAATTTACATATTCGTTTCGGGGGATCATAAAAAATCACCATACTATTTGACGCCAATGGGGATTGATTTATTTTCGTAATATCTACTATTGATATTGTTGTACCAAGCACTGTTTTAATAGTTACCTAATGTGCTAATAAAGATATTTAATATTGCTACCAGGGTACCTTATATAGGTACTGTGGTAATAGGTTTTTACAGCCCCATGAAGGGGATAAGTGTCGAAAAAAATGTATGGATTGTTGTAAATTTTGAATTTGTATCTCATGAGTTGGCCTTGAGCAATAAAGTTAATCTTTGTTTTGATGTGATTAACTCTGTTCCCTTGTTTGCTGGATTGGGTTCAAAATAAAATGTAATATTCAAATGCAATGTTTAAACTAAAATGCAATGACGAAAAAATAAAAATGTATTTTTTTATTTTTAGGATACTCGAGATGAATCAGAGAGGAAGTCATCAACATCTGTAGAGAGTCAATCATCCTCATCTTTTCTTTTTTCGGCATCAAGGTAAATAACTTTCTTTTCTATTGTTATATTATTTTTTGTTGTTAAATCCTTTTTCCTAATGTAATGTGTTATAGAGTAAAAATAATGCTTCATGACAAATTTGTCTTAACTTTATACAATTTGATGCGTTGCTTTAAATTTTTTGCGCACTTATGAGATTTAAATTAATTTTGATCTATCACTTCAAAGTTAGATTATAAACTATTGAAAAAGATCGCTTTTCTCCTGTTTTTATTCGGCTGCCAGCGTTACAAAATAGTTGCTGATAACGGAACTTCTGAAATATTGCACGATTTTAGTATGACTTAAGAAAATTATTGTATTATAATCGCTTTATAAAGAGGGGAAACGTATGGTCAAAACTACGGGAATATTTTTAAAATTTGCCGTGTTACTAACCCTATGAGAACAAAAAAAGCTCGATAATTGTTACTGAGGCGCTTTGCTAATGATGTTGGTAAAATAAACACTAAAATATGGTTTTATTATAGATATGGTAAAATTCGTTAATTTTATCATGATACTTAAGAACATGGCAAATAAAAAAACTATTTATGAAGTTAAATTTACTTTTCAAAGTTGTATTTTTTACTAATGGTGTGGTAGTAAGAACTATAATTTTAAAAACCAAAATTTCCTGTAAACTATTACCGTAATAAATGGAAAAATTACGAAATGAATGGTTTAAATGTGGTATATTTTGGTTTTATTACCCAGAATCATGCTTTTATTTAACAGAAATGTCGTTACGGGTCTGTACGATAATTTTACCAAATTTGTTTACTGTGTGTACTTTTCGATCTTCTGATTTATTCAGCTTAGTTTTTATGTTGTCCAATGACTTACTATTTTTCGGATATCTTAATAATATGCATACTGTTTTTTTTTAATGAAATTTATTCTAAGAAATAAATTATCGGAAATTTAAGTTTAATATTTTCTTGGAAATTACTATCTACGAAAAAAAAAAAGTTCAATATTAAATCATAATATAGATATCTTGAACCATAATAATCAGAAAATTTCCTGCAACCTCAATAAAGTTTCAATGTTAAATATATTTCCATTGCGGATGAACCATAGTATCGTGCAATCAAGTTTAAAAGTTACCATCAATTTAGCATTATTAAAATTAAAACAAATTAAAACAACATTATGGTTCAGTTTTGCATAAAATTTATAAAATTAGTGATCAATTTATTTATGAAACTACTTAAAAATAGAAAAATGTTATTGTTACCAAATAAATACTATACCAATGGCTGCAATATGGTATTTCATTTAATAGTTAAATGACTCACAAAATGTCATTAGATATTCATTTTTTTGTGATAAAATCGAATTCGAATCATATTTTGAGCGTTGACGTTGTACCTGTACGAAACCGTAGTACTTGATAACTGAAGATGAAGTAAACAAGGATTTGCTTAAATTTTTGATTCGTTTATCTCCAAAGTTTCCTTTCATGTTTTGAAAGACTATATTCTTATAAAGTATTTTTGAATATGGAGGAAGTTTGAATTTGAGGAGGAACTTGAGGAGAAAAAATAACGAAAATCATACCCTGGAACATAAATGGCATTTAAAGTTTTAATTAAGCAATAAATTTGAGTTAAATCATGTTAATTTCGTGTTAAATCAAGTGTACTGCATGTACAAAATTATCTGCAAAAATGTCAGAATACACGGAGAAAGAAGTTCTGGTAAAATTACCGCACTGTATTGTAATGGCATTTCTAGTAAATGAAACCATAATTTCGGTTAATAAAACCAAATCATATGGGATTTAAACCATTAATTTGGTGACTTTTCCAATTTTTATGCTAACGGTTAAGCAAAAATTCTGGTTTTCAAAAATATAATTCTTATTTTCACATATTTAGTAAAAATTTCAAAACTGAAAAGTAAATTTTACCGAATAAATGGTTTTAAGGCCATGTCTTAAGGTATCATGATAAAATTATTATATTATATTACATTTACCATATTATAAAACCTAATTTTATTATTAATCATTATCATTATCATTAAATCATTATCAAACCGCTTCGATAAAAATTTAGGAACTTTTAGGTGTTCTCGCATACACGGTAAATTTTACCATATTTTGGTAGTTTTGATAATTTTTTTTTTTGGTATTCTAATTGAATATATGTATAATTAGGAAAACTGTGAATATATTTAAATTATCTTTATTTCTTTTAATTAGTTTCATTTTTCGTTATAGATTTCGAAGTTCCAGCAGCACGTGCATTGATAAATGCATGAGAGGTAAATATTTGTTTATATTTAACTCTGTTGAAAAAAATATTTAAATCAAAAATTGAATTTTGTTTTAAATTAAGTTGTTTAAATAAAGTTCTACTTTTTTCATGAGATATGTTGATTTCTTAAAAAAAAGTCTGCATTAAAAAAAAGAGACGTTTTACTTGCAAGTAGGAATACAGAGGTATCTTTAGTTGAATTGATACCATAATTTTAATTGGTCAATATTTTTTAACTAAAATTCTATTTCTGAAAAATTATTTACTATATTTAAAATAAATTGACCGAAAAATCACACTTTATTAATAAAATTAATTATCTTCTATTATACTTTTGAAACTGTCTAAATGATTTTTCTTACGCAAGATAATCACATATTTAGAAATATTATCTTCTAAATTCATTGAATTGACAAAAGCAATAATATAATTTTTTTCTAAAATATGTTCAAATCATTATTTTTCGAGAATGTATTAATTTCTTAAGTACCTCATTATCTTCAAACTACACATTTTAGACCTTTAAAAGACTTCATTTTACAATCAATCATTTCAAATTCATTATAATCATCAATCAATCATTTCAAATTCATTACAATCATCAATCAATCATTAGAATTCATTTTCTAATCATTATTTTTCGAGAATGTATTAATTTCTTAAGTACCTCATCATCTTCAAACTACACATTTTGGACCTTTAAAAGACTTCATTTTACCCCTTTAAATTGAAAAGATTATTTTTTTTTAATATTATTCATTTAGTTTTAATCATTGCTGTCTAAAACACTTTCCATTTATCAGTTTTAATTAAAACGCCAAGTTCTAAAAAAATTGAGTAGCAAAACATTAGATTGTTTCCATGCTATATAAAGTTCTTTCAGATAATTGAAAGTTTTAATTAATTTTTCTGGATGAACGATACTATGTAAGCGTTTAAAAATGATACTTACAATAATTAACTCGAATCAAGCATGTATACTTGTCATAAAAATAAGTTTTCTTTCGCTTGATTCTACTTTTTTTCTACCATTAAAATAAATCGGATTCAAAAAATGGAAAATGATCTTAAATTTAATTGCATCTGTATAAAATAAAAATTAAAACCTGCTTTCTAAAACAAAATAAATATCTAAATGTAATTTCGTATTTAATAGCAGTTGTCTTTAAACGAAACGTGTATATTAGTGTTTATTAGGTATATATTTTTGTTACGAGTAATCATTGAAGGAATTTCATAAATTAAAAATTTTATCTGTTTATATTCGAATTAGTTATGCAGTACATATTTTCAATTTAAGGGGTAAAATAAAATCTTTTAAAGGTCTAAAATCTGTAGTTTAAAGATGCTGAGGTACTTAAGAAATGAATACATTTACGAAAAATAATGATGTGGACATATTTTGGTGAAATAAATATTATTGTTTTTATCAATTCCATCAGTTTAGAATTGTAATATTTTTAAATTTCTGAATATGATGCCTCAGTTTAAACAATTTAAACTTTTTTAAAGTATAGAAGGTAATTAATTTTGTTAATGAACTTATTCTGAGTCAATTTTTCTTTAAAATGTAAATAAATTAGATTTATGAAATTTAAAACGATTTTAAATTTAATTGCAGATAAATAAAATTCTGCTTTTCAAAACGAAATAAATATCTAGGTGTAATTTCGTATTTAATAAAAGTTATCTTTAAATGTATCATATATATTTGTGTTAATTAGATATATATTTCTGTCTTAATGAATAATCATTGACGAGATTCAGTGAGTTAAAAACTATGTATTTATTCTTATTAGTTATGAAGTAAATATTTTCTATTTAAGAGAGAAAATGAAGTTTTATAATGGTCTATAATCTGTAGTTTGAAGATGCTGAGGTATTTAAGAAAGGAGTAAATTCACGAAAAAAAATAATAATTTGGGCATATTTTAGGTAAAAACAAATATTATTGCTTTCTATCAATTCAATGAATTTGGAAATCTAATATTTTCTAAATTTATGAATATGTTGCCTTAGTTAAAACAATTAGACAATTTCTAAAGTACAGTTGAGGGTAAATAATTTTAATAATAAACTATATATATATATATATATATATATATATATATATATATATATATATATATATATATACACACATTATTCTCGTGAATTTCTCGTATATACACATATGTTTTAACGAATAATCATTGAAAGGATTCATTGAAGTAAAAATATCTGTTTTTACAATGTCGTGAAGGGTAACGACATTGTAATTGTAATTTTGTCCGCATAATCATATATCTCGAATGATAATCAGAAACGTAAATAATACGAAATAGAAGTATTGCTCGCTGTTGGCTACGGGAACATGGAGGTGACTGCTCATTAATTTTGTGACTAACAACTGGATAGTAGCAATTCGGTCAACATTGCTCACTGGCCTCCATTACTTTCTATTGAAGCTGGCATTCATAAATCTAAAGCTGTATGGTCTTCAAGCCACCACCATTGATAGAATTTCGACGGTATATCGCTCTTCCCAATCTTCCTCAGGGCCAAACTCCTTCAGGCTCATGATCACATGTATAAGGACAGATCACGCGATTATCTCACGTGATACCTCATACGTGATTCACTACCCACGGTATCTTACATGAAACGAGAATTTCCGACTCCGTCAGCCAAAGATCACACGGACTTGATCCCATTTTGATACTCTCGGATTCCGTCATTTATTAGTTCATATACGTATTTTTAACCTCTGTGCCAATATGGCGCACTATTTTTAATTATGGATTGCCTTTGGATACTTCTTGCAATTCTTTTTTTTTTCTTTAGAACCATTGTTATGGTTCTTAGAAGAACACAGTATTAAGAAAATATATTTGTTTGAAAAAAATTTTCTGTCTATTATTTTGGAGTCATTTATTAGTAGTGTATCAAAAATATTACATTTGTTATGAAAATGAAATAGTTTAAAGTAATTAATTAAAACTGTTTTTATTTACTTTTGTTTCCGTTAATATATCACAGACGTTTTATAAGCATATACGTTTTTGAAGTTGTATTTCAAAGCTTTTTGTATAATTTGCTGAGAAGCAAATTATTATTAGAAATCTTGCAACCAAATTGTTAATTTACTACGATTTATAAAAACGGTTACACAAAATTTTATAAATTCTTGACGATTTTTAAAAACTATGAAAACTGATTAAAAAAAAATCTGTTTTTTATTGTAATTTTACAACCGAAATGAATTATTTTTTAAAGAAACCTACAAGAACAACTTTATATATTACGGAAACGTTATATTTTGTTAATACTTTGTGGGAATTCTTTTGAAAGCTTATACATTGAAAAAATTCGGATCAAATTACTGTGAAAAGTACTGGCACCCTGAGTGCAGTATCAATAGACTTACAAATTTTTACAGTACATAATTTTTACAGTAATATTTGTTTGATTACAGTGAAAAACGGTCAATATTACTGTAAAAATTACGATATATCAGATTTTTTGTTGCATAAAATGTTACGGTAAAAATGGATTTTATGGTAATAATAAGTACAATTAATTTCATTACCGGTACTTTTTACCGTTATATGATCTGAATTTTTTTTATAGTGTAGGTTTTTGAAGATTTTGGAAACAGAAATATTTTAAACATATACATTTTTTTCACAAATAAATTTTTTTATACCTAAAACATAAATGGTGTTATTATCTTTTCGAGTATTAGGATAGGTTCAAAAAACCAAAATGAATATAATTTATAATAAACTTCATGATCCGATTTTTATAGCAAACATAACAAATTCTTTGATTGTCATGATTTGTCAGGCTGACATGATTGTACCAGAAAATAGTGATAAGATTTGTTTGGTCCTTTTTAAACATCACTTTACCACATATAGTTATTAAGATTCTTGGCTTATTTTAAGTTAATATAACCATTTTGCAAAATTTAAATATAAAATTCTTTAGTGGATTTTGATAACTAATGTCTACAATAATAGATCAAACAGCTGCACAGTTCAAATTTTGTCAGCTGTTTAAACAAGTGAAACCCCAATAACTAATCAATCATTTACAATTTTAAATCATATACATTAATTTTCAGTAATGGAAAGAGCAGACGTTTTTTTTTTTCTTTAGACAAGAATTGTCTGGATGCAACAGGAAAAAAGAGAATTGGCATTGGAAAGTTCTTCCGCCATCTTAAGAGTGCAAATTCTTCTCCGAGGCATGTGCTGAAACCTTTTTGCAAGAGCAACTCTTCCTTTTCTCAAGGGGAACGATCAGAGGTTGATGGTGAGTAAATTTAATGTTTTGATAACAAACATGGGGCCAATTTTGAATGACTGCAAGTGGTGTCTAAATGTAGTACAACTAGACTCTACATGAGAAGACCACTTACAGCGCCACCTGATGGAAAACTGTGGAGTTATTGTTTGTGCGATACAAAATATAATGAAAATATGAGTTGCATAGTTCTAGAACATCATTCATTGATTTTGTACCTTGTTAATATTAATGTAAAGAAAAGAAAACTAAAAACGCGCATTTGTTTGCTTGCAGATATGCACTCTGTGACATAACATAACTATAACAAGAGTAAAAGCATTTCTTATTGAAGATAATTGAAGAAATATCATGACTCTCTTAATCTTAACCAATGCGAAGCGGTTAACCCCACACAACTACTCGAAGTGATTAATTTTCATAGCCACAGTTATCGTCAGCATGTGAGTGTAATGTCTAGAGGAGTTTTCGTAACAACTTGACATTCTGAAACCATAAACAAACAAATACGCGTTTTAAGCTTCCTTTTTTTGCATTAAATATTTACGACGATACTCAATAACTATAACTCAATCTTTCCTTATATCTGATACATTTTTCAAAACAGCAACGCTGATTATTCAATATTTCAACCTATCGCGCAGTAAACGATTTCATCTTGTAACCTCCAGCCACCTTACTATACCTATACACCATATGAAGAAGTTGATTACAGACTTCGTTTGGCACCCTATTTTTGAAATTTAATAATTTACATGAATATATTATAAGTTGATTAACTCTTTGTGAAACAGCAACATTTGGTTGCAAATTTTAGTCTGGCAATACATTAGCAACTGCGACCTCAGACAGTGTATTCTTATTAAAGAAGCATATTTTGCCGTTTAAATAACAGTGCTGTTTAATATTGCCAGACTGGCAACACTGCGCCGGAAAGGGTTAAAGATAAATGGATTTTTAAAGCTCGTCGCCCTAAATTGCAATAAATAAATAAATAAATAAATAAAATAAAATTGAAAAAGACATAGCTTTTATGTGATACGCTATCTTACTTTTAGAATATTTTATTGAATGGGTAGTAAACTGTACAAATTTTTACAGAAGCACCATCTGACGACTTCTACTCCTTTACATCTAAAATATCCAGTGAGTCTCAGTCCTGTAGTGAACTGCTTCCTGCTCACAAGAAACAAGTTTTAAATACAACTTCGCCGAACCATGCTGATCACATATCCAGTGACTCCACAAAAAAATGCAATTCTATACTTGCTACTGAAGATTCTAGAACAGCACCAAAAACGTGCAACGGAGATTGTGGAAACATTATGTGCAGTCTCAGCCCTGCATGCATTGATGATAACTTAGATGAAACAAAAAACACATCCACGTCAACAGTTTCTGAAAACGCATCTTTGGATGGAAGTTTGAGAAGAAGAACGAAATCTGAAGGGTGTTACTCATCAGCTTACAGAAGCAAAAGTGGAAAAAGAAATGTAAGTAGATTGTGAGGTGGAGGAATTATTTAAGGTCTAAATTTGCTTTAAATTTTTTTCTTGTTTAATGTTAAAAAAAATCTTACCGGGCGTACCAAAATTTATCAAAAAAAAAAAAAAAAATTTTTGAAAGCACGGTTTTTTATTTAAAATGTGTGAGTTTGTTATTGGTTACTAATGGCAGTATATAGTTATGTATGGAATATAAATGGCCTGCGCTGTTTTACTAGGCATATTCTTTTGTCAAAACTTTGAGTAAGTATTTATTGACGTTGAACAGCCGACCCAATTCTGAATTTACTACTACCAATGTTCAAGTCCGTAACTTTGATCTCAACCCTTAAAACAAGAGAACTCCTGATTCAAGCATAGGGACAAACTAGCCTTTGTAGAGCACTTTTTGATGGAACTAATCCACATTTGCGTTACAGGAAAAGGGAAACCACGAAAATCTCTCATGGTTAGCCCAACGGCAAGGTTACTCTAAACCCATGATCCGTCTACAACTGAGGATATTTTACATCAGCCCTGTGGTTGGTGTGAACTGGGAGCAGATTTCGTATCAACCTGCCACTGCTGGGGTTGGAACCTGGGTCACCTCATTGGGAGGCGCACTTTCTATCCCCTTTGCCACCACGGCTGTCAAATGGCCATTTGGCATTAATGTGACTGAATTTCGTTGATTCTGCCTCACTTTACACTTTCAGAGAGTGAGTGATTAAGGACTAGTAAGCATAAACGCTAGAAAAGAACTGCGATATAAAAAGAGCACGACGCGGCTGACCAATCCATTTAAAACAGGAAATTACACAACCAAGGTAATGACTCAATATTGCTCAGCAATGAAAACACCTAGTTCTTCCCTGTCAAATGTATTTTGTCAACTCAATTTTGTTAATTTTTGTCAGTTGTACCTCTTTTATTTATCTTTTCGCTGACAACATTTTGTAACACGAATAGTACTAACTTCAAATCTTGTGTGAATTTCATGGCATTGTTTATTACTCTTAATGTTTCTTAGTTTCAGTGCTTAGTTTTTAAATTGTTATCTTGCTTTTATATTTTTCTCCATTCTTATCAAAAATATTAATTAAAAAATTTTTTTTTATTCGCAGAACCCAAGCTTAGACTCTTCTAGAGAACTTCTATCTCCTCCTGCTCTTGAGGATTCTGACGAAGTCGATCAGGTAAGTGGCCATACCCAAGTGCAGTGCGAAAAAGAAAAGTAAACAGCTCTATAACTTTTAAACTAATTATCGGATTTTCACGAATCGGGTCACGTATTTAACAGAATAAGGGACTAACCTTAACTATGCTAATTAATTAGTATAGGAAATATTTTAAGTTACAAAGTCAATCACAAAAGCGTATTATATGTGAATGTATCTTTTTTTGTCCTCGGATATTTAACCCTTAAACTAGCTGCTATATGAAAAATATAGTCCCAACAGTTTCGGCAGGAGAGCGCTCGGAAATTTGTTAATGCTTATTTCAATATTAAACCCATTTCGCTTGTTCAAAGAAGTCGTATTTTGACATTTTTATCTATTAAGAACTTTTCGACCGTTTCCCTGCGAAATTTGGGTTATGCTTTTTGAAATTACGTATATTAAAATTACGTATTGCTGTAAAAATTTGTGTGCCTCACAATTCAAAATTTTTCGACCATTGAAATAAACAATAAAATATAAGAAATAATTATAAAAAAAATAATTTTTTTATGGAAATTTCTTTGGATAAACAAGTTTGTAATTGTGCAAATAGGTTCCTGTTCTCGTTTTTAAAAGATCACTCATAAGAAGCGAAGTACGAAAAAAAAAATAAAATGAAATGAACATTAAAGAGTCCACACTTTCGACCGCTCTCCTGCTTTAACTAATGAGACTATATTTTCTGCAGATTGGAAATATCTTTATAGTAGAACCAATAGGTCAAATATTAATATCGATTTCTCAGGAACTATTCAACCGATTTTGCCCAAATTTTGTATTTTATCATCTAAAATTACATACTATAAAATTAATTAAAATACTGTATACTTTAGAATTTAAAATTTTTCCACTATTTTTAACAAAATAATAAAAAATGATGAATATGTATAAATTGTATTTTTTTTACATGGAATTATCTTTGGAAAAAAAATTTTTAGAAATGTTTTCAAAAATTCTTCAATTCGCTTAAAAAAATCTTGGAGATACGGCGAATTACGCAAAAAGTAAAATTAACATAAGTGGTCTAAACTTTGTACCGCTCTCCTGACCAAACTATGGGGTCCATATTTCCCGGATTGCGGCTACCCCCTTTATTTTGGGTGTCAGAAATCCGAATCCGTTAAAAAAATGGCATGTTATTCAGAAAAAGTACGTTTTTGTGTCTGATTTCGTAATTTAAAATATCGTTCGCACTAATCAATTTCTTTCTTAGGGGGTTAAACCATCCAGATTAAGTTCTAGAACGGGAAATTCCGTTCATTAGATCAAAAGTTATACAGAGTGGTCCCTTTTTTTGGCTTACTGTACATTATTTCCCTCCACTTTTATTTTTTCTGGAATAATCTCACTGTCTAAATTTGCCGTAGTGTGTATTTTATGAATCAGAAATTTAATTATTTGAAACACAGTGTTAATTTTTTATTTTACTTCTAGGAGCAATGCGATTATCCTCGTTTACCTCTTAGTTCTTCATCGTCATCGACTTGGAGTGGAAAAGTGAAGGATCTTAAACGAGAAATGAAGCACCGAATCTGTCGATTGCGATCTCCTAAAATTTGCAATAAATCACTAGTTAGTAATTTCATGTTTAAATACTTATGAAATAGAAAGAAAAAAAAACATCAGAGTAATAAGCTCTAATGTTTGGATGTCTTTTTAAACTGAAAAAAAAAATCTAATATTTTCTGTATCAAGGAAATATTTTCGCAACAGTCCATTGTTTCCTGGGCATCAAAGCTTTATAACTTGGTTACCAATGGCATGAGTGTGGCAATGTGGTCAGTATTGCGTCCAAGCTACCTATATTTCCCACATAAGCTGGTGCATATCGATTTGAAGCTGGATGGGCTTCACTGAGAATTGATCTCAAGATCTTAACAATGACAGCTCAGTGCGTTTAATCATTGAGCCATTGCTGATCAATTTCTTTTTAAATTTAATGTAAAATTTTCAATGATAGTTTCAATTTCAGTTGGAAATATAATATTCCAATAAAAACCGCAATTGCATACCTGTACAAAACTCTACTTATAAATATAGGTTAATGAAACACTATCTATACTTATAAATAAATATGTATGCTTACATATAGTTAATATTTCTTTATAATGGTCAATATTCTTCCGAATATATTATATCAAATTTGTTTCTTACTTTAAATGCCTTTTTCCAAGTTCCTAATATTCGAACTCTTAAAGAATTTGTGAAATTATATTTGTCCCTTTATGTACTGTATCTGGATTTTTATTATAATAATACAGCACATAATCTAACCATTATCTGTTGTTGTTAGTACTTATTGCCAATCAGTAAGTCTGCTTGAAAT
Source organism: Parasteatoda lunata (assembly GCA_949128135.1). Taxonomy (NCBI): domain Eukaryota; kingdom Metazoa; phylum Arthropoda; class Arachnida; order Araneae; family Theridiidae; genus Parasteatoda; species Parasteatoda lunata. The sequence continues at coordinate 50,063,177 of OX421975.1, forward strand.
TAAACAATTTAAGGCAGAGGATGCGTTTCTTGTTTTTTCAGTGGCGCCATATATGGCCAAGAATACGACTTCAGCTACACAAACTTTACAGGTAGGAACCAATCATACTCCACTCATTCATCCATGGATCGTAATTTTGACTTGAACCAGAGGACGATCAATCTCAGTACCTAGGAGGTATTAATTTGTCATGGGAACTTAGAGAACTTTGTGACCTCGACCTATTTAACGTGCACGGTCACCATTTAATACACGGGGAGTCTTCGGCCGTTTGGGTTCTAACTCTCGTTCTTATGAACACGAGCACTATGTCCTGCCTACCAGGCTATCCCACCCTCTTTAGACACTGTGATAAACTAATTATAATAAACACAAAAAAGTTTTCAAAATTTGCTATTCATCAGTTAAAGTCATTGTTTATATCTCTACAGGTCAATGAAAATAGAGATGTGTGCGAGAAATCGAATTCGACAGAAAAATGTTTAGAAAAAAATGAATCTTCAGCATGTAAGTGGTAAATTGCCATTTTTATAATTTTTTTTTTTTTTTAATTAGGAAAATATTAGAACCGATTTGTTTCATTATGCGCAACTCACTAATGACTCAGAAATCTTATTTTATTATTCATTTATACATGTTTTTAGGCAAATGCCTGATTCAAAAACTGTTTAAAGTCTAATAAAATTTTGTAAAAGATTTAAAAACAAAGGGGATATTGTCTATACTTCTTGGTCCTTTATGCTAATTGTTTTGTATACTGTAAAAAGGCGTTTCTTAATATTGAGCAAAAATTTGCCAAAAGATCCGAAGCAAATATTGTCGAAATTGAAAAACCTTTATTCATTATTCGGCATGTCTTACTGACCATTTAATTGTTTGAGCATGTGACTAGACTCAATAATGAATATATGTTTTTTTTTGCAATCTACTATATTTGTATGGGAGCTGTTTTGATACATTTTTGCTCAATTTTGACAAACGATTTTTCACAGTACATAATTACAGTAATTTATAATAGGAAATCACAACTTTGGTCATTTTCCGATTAGCTAGGGTATTGAAATCTTAGCTGGTGCTCAGTGCTAGATGACAATTCAATATAAAATTGCTTTTCGAATAGTTCAAGCAAAGTTAATCAGTATCACCCATTAAAGTTACAACTACTTTTTGACCTAAACAATTTAACAGACAAAAAACTAAAATTAAAACACTAATAGAATAAAATTAATAATTTAAAAACCATGATTTTGAAATCGACTAATGAGGGTGAATAATGTCAGACCTAAAATAAAAAACTATGGATAAATAAGATTCGTTATGTACTTCTATCGAAACCGAAAATAATTCGTAAACTTTTTTTTTAAGTGATGCGTCTTACTTTTTTAGTTTTAGGTCTGATAAAAATGAAGATATTTTCTTTTTTAGTCTGTTTTAAATACGCAATTGCTTAAATTTTTCATTTTATTATTACTGACAAAAATACATTTTGAATTGCGATCTAATTCGTTCGTTTTGATGAATTCTACTGTGCATTTTTTCCCCTTTGTGGATAATTGGTATGCGGTAAGCTGAATATAAAACTGTTTTTTCTTATCATTATATTAATTCAAATAACATCGCCCTTCTCCTAATCGCGGTTTCATTAATTTATTTTCATATTTTAAATCTAAGAGGAAAGTAAGGGCAGTCATCAACTGACATCTATTTAAAAATTAGATCAGAAGCTATTCAAAATTATTTATTTCCTCTTAATGGATTATTTATTGTATATTTATATTTCTTTTATCTATATAAAACAAATTCCAATAAGCTAAAAAGGAAAAAAGTGACTTTTCACACTTGAATTAATTCAAAAGCAAAGCTTTTCTGTAAATTACGGTACACAATACAGAAATTGCCTCAGTTCGGCCCCTACTTTGGCAATCATTAATCACACCTGTTATTTGTTTCAGGTCATCAGAATCCCACATCAAACAGCAATCATGGATTCATTTGTTCTGGGGAGGAGGTATCATTGACAGAATGCAAGGGAATCTTAGGCAAGGCTCGTGCTCTGGTCGACTGCACTCCAGGCCCATATGATAAAGAAGGTCTCGCTTTTAAGGTATGTCTGATTGTTTTCAAATGGAACCTTTGTGAGATTTATCTATTTTTATATCGATAACGATTTAATGCTGGGAAAACAATATGTAATAGAAGTGATATTGGGTGCATTGCTAATAGGGCGTGACTTCAACTTCTGGATTGGAATAGGCTGATTTAAAGACTCTACCACTTGGTTGCAATAGACTAATTCAAAGCCTAGGGCGTAACATAAACAAGTTAGGTTATAATAAACACTACCATTAGGTTATAATAAACTGATTCAAAACCTAGAGCGTAACCTAGAGCAACCACTAGATTATATTATAATATACTGATTCAAAGACGCTACCACTACGTTATAATAGACTACTAATTCAAAACTTAGGGCGTAACTTCAACCACTGGATTATAATGGACTGATTCAAAGATACTATCAATATTGATTCAAAATCTATAGTGGTTACGACCACTAGGTAATAATAGAATGATTAAAACCTATAGTGTAACATCAACCAATAGGTTATTATAATAGACTAATTTAAAACCTAGGACGTAGCTTCAACCATTAGGTTATAATAGACTGATTAAAAGTTACTACCACTAGGTTATAATAGACAAATTCAAAACCTATTGTGTAGCATCGAACAATAGGTTATAATAGACTAATTCACAGCCGCTACCATTAGGTTATATTAGGCTAATACAAAAACTAGGGCGTAACATCACCCACTAAATAATAATAGACTAATTCATAGACAACTACATACTAGGATACACACCTTACTTGCAATAACTATTTTATTAAGCCTTTCGGTCGTATGGTTGCTCTCAACCACCAATAGATATTGAGTATTAACAACATACGACCGCAAACGTTCGATTATGTGTCCGAGATTGAGCTTCGATAAATCCAAAAAAGTTACAGCAGATTTGAAGTTGTGTTGATTTTTACAAATCCAGCGTAATAATAATGACCACATAATCTCAAAAAGAATAATTGTAACAAATGAAAAATCAATTGCTGTAACTTAACATAAATCATTTTTGCAGAGATTTTATCAAAGATTTGACAATTATTGGCTAAATAACTTATAAACTTAAAATTAAGCAGATCAAATAACATTAAATTATAACAAGCGTTTTCTTTAAGTAGCGCTTTAACTAAGTTGGTGTATAAAATAATGAAAAAGTTAACTTTTTATATTCTGTTCTAAATTGTCTACAGCAGTGGACTTATTGGACAAATAGCTGGCAATATTAAACATTTTAAGGTGTATATTAGAATGGACAATTGACAAATAAATAAAAATAAATCTTTTTATAATTATTTGCTAATATAAGTGTTGAAAAGTTTCGATTTCAATAAGAAAAATAGACTTATTTAAAGATTTTTACAGAATATTGTTTTTTTCTTCGGTAATGCTGGGGATGTAAAAATTGTTTTTCACATCAATTATCAATTTTAGCATCCTCACTAGGTCTTGATATTATATGATATATTTTAGGAATTTTTAATATAGAGATCGTAAATGTTGAAATTGCCTTTACAGTGCGAAAAAAAGTGAACACCCCGAATAATTTCTGATCTAATGATCGGATTTTCATCACTAAGACAGTTCAAAGCCCTAATTTTTAATATACTTATTGATTAGTGCAAACGATATTTAATGTTACGAAATCGGACACAAAGATGTACAATGTGCAAAAAAAAAGTTAAATAAATAAATAAATGGACCACCCTAAATAACTTTCGATCTAATGACTCGGATCTACGCGTTCTAAGACTATCTTAATGGTTCGAGGGCAGTGACTTTAAATATGCTAATTAATTAGTGCAGACGATATTTTAAGTTACAAAATCAAACACAAAAACATACATTCTCTGAATAAACATACCGTTTTTTTCGATGAATTCGGTTCTCTGACTCTCAAAATATAGGCCCCCATCTGGGAATCATGGTCCCCATAGTTTGGTTAGGAGATCGGTCCAAAGTTTAGACCCTTTTAATGTTAATTTCACTTTTTGCATATTTCGCCATAACTCGAGAAATTTTTGTACAGAATTATAAAAATTATTTATTCAAAAATAATTTCACTCAAAAAATTACTTTTAGTATATACTTATTATTTTTTATGAATTTATTTAATAGTAAATAATAATAGTTAAAAATTTGTAATTGTAAGGTATACAGTTTCTTACATTATTTTAAAGAATGTAATTTTACGTAGCAAAATGCAAAATTTGAGCGAGATCGGTCAAATATTTCCTAAAAAATTGAATTTTGAAAAAAAATCTTTATTAAAAATTCGATTTCTCAGGAACTATTCGATCGACTTCGTTCAAACTTTGTATTTTTTCACGTAAAATACATACTTCAAAATGATGTAAAAATTTTATACATTACAATTCAAAGTTTTTTCGAATATTATTAAATAAATTAATAAAAAATAATAAATATTTACTAAAAGTTATTTTTAACGTGAAATTCTTTTTGGATAAACTAATTTTACGCATAAAGTTTTTATTTCACTTAAAATTTCCTCCATGTATGGCGAAATACGCAAAAAGTAAAATGAATATTTAAGGGTCCAAATTTTGAACTGCTCTCCTGACCAAGTATGGGGACCATGATTCCAATATTGCGGCCCAGATTTCGGGCATCAGAAATATGAATCTGACAAAAAAACAGTATGTTTATTCAGAGAAATTTGCTTTTGTGTCTGATTTCGTAACTTATAAGCATATTTGAAGTCACCCCTCAAACCATTGATTCCTAGAACGCGAACATACAATCATTAGATCAAGAGTTATTCGGGGTGGTTAGTTTGTTTAATTGCACATTGTACTTTCTCTAACTAGACATATATTGTTTTCGAAGTATATAGATTTTTGAACTTTAAAATCGGGAAAAATAGTTCCAATAATTTAGACGAGAAAGAATTTGAAAACTTGTGACCCCTTAAAGTTAATTTTATTTTTTCCGCATTTTGCGATATCTCGTGAGATTTCATAACTAATTGAAATATTTTTGCACACAATTAATAAATTAATTGATCCGAAGTTGATTTCATACAAATAATTATATTTTAGTTATTATTTTTTGTGTGTGATAATCTTTTTATAAACGAATTTTACAATTGTGTGCACATTTTTTTATATCCACTTAAAAAAATTTTGAGATATGGTTAAAAAAGCAATAATTAAATTTAGCATTAAGGAGACTAAACTTACCTTACCTGCCTAAACTGTTGGAACTATATTTTACAGATCATGTCTCTCTCTCCCCATGTCTTTAGAGTCTGTCTGCTGAAGGAAAAAAATAAGATATATTTATTCAGAGTAAATACGTTTTTGTGCCTGATTTCGTAATTTAAAATATTTTTCGCTCTAATTAGTTAGCATATTTAGTTCCTCAGACTATTTAAGATTGAGTACGGATACCTGAAAATCGCATTATTAGAGCAAAAGTTCTGTGTGTGCACTTTATTTACGCGCACTGTGCAGTCCATTCCGTTTCACATTTAATTGAGTTCATGTTTATAGAAAGGTGATGTAATTGATATTTTGGCTAAGTCCAGCTCTGGCTATTGGGTTGGAAGATTCAAGAAAGAAATTGGCCTTTTCAAATGTAACAATGTTGAAGAATTACAAAATGGAGGAAAGAAAGAATTTCAGAGAAATTATTCATATGAACAAACGCTGGCATCACCCACCTCACTTGAACAGCTTTTAGAGAAGCTGGACTTAAAGGTAAGGAAATAATAATATGTCTGTCTATAGTGATAGTGTGCCAAGTAATAAGAAATTAAGCTTAATTAGGAATAGTAAACCATAACAACCTCTGTTAAACGAATCAAAGTGTTTATATCTGTTAAATATTTCACTTATGCTATCTCTAACGTCAACTTCTTATTAAATAAAGTAATTAAAATTATCCAAGAGAGAAAAATATAAGAGTCTATTTGATATATTTTTACACTGCTTTGGTTACTGGATATTAAAGCGCTGTTTTTTCCAAACAAACGTTTTGGACACCGGTGTTATTTTTTGCACATTCTTTTCTATAGATAAACAAAACAAGCTAATATATATATATATATTGTTTTTATGAAACATTACATTACATTTTAAAGCAATAGTTTTTGTCATTTTGAAACTAATTTTTACGCTCCCTTAAATAGAAAATATGTATGCAGAAATTTTTATCTTTTTATCATTATTTCGCTACTTTTATTATTTCATAAAATATATTTACAATGTTTCATAACTTACTCTCATTCAAACAAAACTATACATATTAGTATTTGTGTTATACATTATAAACTTTATTACTTACGACTAATTTTGTAGATTCTAAACTTTAACTGAAGAACAATTTGAAAATAAAGCTTTTGGAAAAATTTGATGTTCAAAATGATGCAGCCCATCTTTATTCTAATTATTCTTTTGAAATGAAATATAATTTATACTTTTGGGGGGATACCTAAGGGATATTTTTGTAACCTTAGTAAAAATTAATACTTTGGAACAGTATCCTTTTTTAAGAATAACAAAATATTATAGATTAAACTAAGCATTATATATTCCTAAACAAAACATTATACATTAAACATTATGTCATTCATTTAGTGTAATTCAACATATTCCAAATAGAATAATTTATAATTATTGAGGCACCAATTTTATTCTTAATTCGAATGATTTACTTCCTACGCATTGAAGCAAGATGATTGCAATAAAAGGCCAATGAAATAAATTGGAAGCAAAAATCAATATAACCTACTCAAAAAAAAAAAAAAAAAAAAAAAAAAAAAGAGGACAGATGAAGTTAAGGGTCTTAAAATTGAAGAAAGGGCGTGAGCATTTTCCCATTTTTCTCGTCATTCACAGGTGTCTAAAAAAGAAATAAAAATTAAATTTGGATGAAGCAGCTGAAAGTGATAAGTTGTTAGGATTGTCAATCGATTTTCACTTTTCTGTGAAATAGTTCCAGATGGTGGTAAAAATACTTTTATTTGTTGTAATAGGACTAGCTCTGTTCAGCTTTTAAGACAAAACTTTGACAAAGATCACGTACAATTCGAAGAAATCTTCTGCGTGAACACGTTTGTTTGAAAACGTGAACACGTTTGTTTAAAAAAATAATTTTCATACAAATTTAATACATATTTTAATTTATTTTCAACTACATTTTTTACTTTTTCATGGTTTTCAAAGACATCAAGTATCAAAAACAGAAAATAATTTTACTCATAATTTAATGTATCATACCATCAGTTTTCAGAAAATATTAAAAAAATTTTTTTTTTAAAAAAAGTTTGGAGTGTTGGTTTCTAAAATTTAAAAAAAAAATGTTTTTCGTTTATTGTTTGCGTGCACCAGTTTTTGAAAAATTAAATAAACTTATGTGAATTAACTTTAAAACGTTGCAGTTTTATTATACAAGCACTCTTTTAAATCTGTCACCGAAGAAGAACAAAAATATGTAAATCTGCAAGAATTTCAGGAAGTAATAATATAATACAAACAAAAACGTTACAACATAAATCTATCGATTAAAGAAGTTAGAATGGGAAACAACATAGATTTACGTGGTTCGTCCATTTAATGTTGAATTAGTTAAAAGAATCAACTTATAAGATTTTTTTTACAGTATTGCGAAGAAAAAAAACTTTTTACTGATCGTTAAACTCAAGTTTAAATTAAGTAACATAATATTTATTTACATTGTGATTTTCTTTCTCAGTTTCGTTGTCTAATTCAATATATTTTATCGTGCTCTTGAATTTTAATTTTTAGAATTCAAAATTCATTTTTAATTTTAGCTGTACATGGATAACCTTGTCTTGAATGGATATCATCATATAGACTCTCTGAATGGCATTAAAGAACAAGAATTGCTTTCTATCGGAATTATTAATTCAGAAGATAGAAAGAAATTGCTGAATGCTTTTACTTTTTCAGAAGGTATTTATGTGCAAAAATTTATGGAACTCCTCAATTTTTTTAAAAATATAATTAAACAGGCAAGTTGTGAACTTTTGAAATCCCTTCTCCAGTAACAATTTTACCTTGACCCCATTTGGGCTCAAAATTGGCTCAATTTGGGCCCAATAAGAATATGCACCGAGGGACCAATATTGGGATGTCTAAATTTTTTAATATTGGTCCTAGAATGGCTTTTAATATTGAGAAATAAAAATTCTATATAAGACCGATATTGGCTGAAAAGTATTTTGTGAAATGGGCAATTCTATATAAGGCCGATATTGGTTGAAAAGTATTTTGTGAAATGGGCAATTCCATATAAGACCGATATTGGTTGAAAAGTATTTTGTGAAATGGGCATTTATATATAAGGCCGATATTGGTTGAAAAGTATTTTGTGAATTCTATATAGTAATTCTATATAGGGCAGATATTGGCCGAATAAAGGAGGTATGGTTCGATGAAGGCCCAAGTTATTTTGCTGCTAGGGTTAATATGAAAGTAGTACAGTAGACAAACCGGGTTGGTAGGATGAATATCTCGTATAATTCAGTTTATGCAAATTTTGATGAAAAATATGATAGAAAATTTAAAATATTGTACAATGAAACATTATAAGCAAGAGAAAAAAAAATGCATTCAAAAGTACACAACAACACATTTTAATGTTATTTAGATTCACAATTTGTACAGTTAAAAAGAAAAAAATCGAATGACGTAGTTTACGGCATTGTTTTGTGAAGAATGAATTGGTAGAAGTTTGTTTTCGTTTTATATTTACTTTTCGACGAATTTTACTACGCTGATTTCCAGACACATTTGAGTCATTACGGGTAACCCGCAACATGTATAATCAGATTCCGGTTAATCGAGAGTCTACTGTAATTCTTTTATTTAAAGTATTGCTTCCCGTATTGCGAAGACAGGAACTCTACACGGGAACGCGATACACAGGAACTATACTATAGTAAAATGAATAATCTGAGTAGTTCCGATACATTCTCTGATAAAAATTTCGATGTGAGTAAAGGAGTTAATTGAATTAAGAGATTTAGAACTTCCATATGGCACGTTCTCATATGTATGTTCAGTGCAGCGCATTTACCACTGAACAATCTCAGCTTTCTGCAAAACTTAAGCAGAATGTATGTATGCATGTGAACGTACAGAATACTACACAAAAGAGCTAAGTCTATCTAATTACAAATCCTATCACGCTCCGAATGAATTGATTTGAATCAACAGATCGTAATGTTTAATTCGAACCAGAACCAAACAGATGATTCAAAGTAACAGATCTTAAAGGCAGATTCAAACCAAACTAACGATTCGAATCTACAAACCGTAATTAGTAAATTGTAATGGTGAATTCAAACAATAGTACACATATTAAGCTAAATGCAGTCTCAGACTTGATTTAAATCAGTACCAAACTGATGATTCGAATCTTTGGTTCTGATCCAAGACAAGAGTATGATAATTATTTTGGCAAGAGGAAGTATAAACATATTGAAAAATAAATGCAGTTTTCTTTAAATCATGGTAGGTGATATTATCTTGACATAAAAGATTAATATAATTGAAAACTGAAACAATTTCTAAACGCATCAAATTGTTAAAATAATACAAAGGCATTTTTGGAAAGTAAAGACTTATACTCGCATTTTGACAACACTAGATTAGGCTTAAATCCTTGTTTTTAATCTGTTTCTATACATCTCTGTATTTTATTATTTTAAACTTTAGTCAAATAAATTTTTAATAAATAATTTTTTTTTTTTTATAAAACCATGTCTGACATTTTTAAAATTGTTTCTTTTAGATATAAAATTTGAAGAAAGAAACCACGCAGCTTCTGATAAGAAATTGAATTTAACATTTTCTTCTTCAAACTCTTCCTTGTCTTTGAAGAAAGAGAATAAGATGACTTCGAGTAGCCTAAAATATATAAACTCATTTGAATTATTGAACAGCAATTCGCACATTGACCCCACTAGTCAAAGAAATGCGGTTAACAATCTAGACTGCGAATTGCCTTCCATTTCTGGAGTCGATGTCGAAAATAGTTGCAATTATCCGGTAACTGATGAACTTTACAATAGAGAATTCCTCAATATTCCAATAACCAGAAATACCCCAATACAAAGTCCACAGGCAAACCACCATTCTTTTCCTCAATTCAATAGTTCTTACAACCATACTCCTTTCTTTGAAAGTATCTTTTATAAACAAGCTGGAATAGCTTGTAACCAGATGAATTATTCACAAAACCTACCTACTTATAGTTTTTCTAATTCTGGACTCAGTCGTCAAACGAATGGTACAATTCATAAAAACTATAATTCATATATTACCAAAGAAGAAAAAACTCTTTTAGAATTGTCAAGAAAAAAACTAAAAGATAATTCTCCGCCTCTTAGTACTGGTTTTAATGGGCATGGTGGACAATCTTCTCAGGAAATTTTGTATCAGAGTTCATCCAGTTCATTGGACCCAGAAAGTGTAACCAAATTTCGAACTTTATCTCCAAATACCAAAGAAACCTTTTTCAAAGATTATCAACCTTTTCAAGAAGTAGATGATGATGCTTGTCAAGCCGAGAGAAAATTTCTAGAATCAAAAAGAAAGAAAGAATCTCCGTATCCTACTATACAATCATTTCATCACCAAACATTTAAATTGGACTATATGGTGGCAAAGAAACTGCTGGAAGAAGAGATTGATTTATCCTTAGAACCTTACACTGATAAGGTAATGCAGATATTTTTAATTAATTTTATTACAAATTAAACATTTCGAAAATGTCAAAGTAAAAATTCTAGTTTTTTTAATACATTATTTTCATGGAAATGACAATATTTTGACAATATAATGATAAAAAAAAATAATCAAAGTGGAAGTATTAGAAGAATATAATGAAAACTTATCGATCAAAATGGTAAATTTTATGTTTCATTAATAAAACACGCATAAAATTTTTGTAGCTACTTAACAAGATTCAAATTTCATAATTTGCACCTTTTTCTAAGTATTTTAACTATCTAAGTTAATTTGTTTCTTCTGGTGAAATTTTAGAAATGTATGCACAGTTTCAATTTGTAGCTAGTCTTCTACGTATTAACATTATGTTTCATTATGTTTTCATACATATTTCGCTAATTTATATACCATAGAAAATATACCTCAAGTTCATATGTAATATAGTATTAATATCCTTATGTCCTTTATACTTGTTATTTGATAAGATTAATGGTGGTATAGTTACAATTAAAGTAATCATACTGAGGGATATATTAAACCCATACTGGAAAAAATATTTTGTGGAACTCCCTTTGTACTTCGATATATATAGGCTCGAAATGCATGTATACCATAAAAAAATCTCTCAAATTTGCGGGTAAAAACTGTCAGCTAGCGTGCCTGTATAAAATCGTTTATTTCACAAAAAATACTGTTATTTAAAAATCGTAAGACGGTAATCGTCTGTCTTAAGACGTCTGTTTTTTATGCAAATAAATATTGTTATTATAACAAATAAACTCTATTATTTTAACAAAGAACTATAATAACTATGAGGTCCACGCTAGCCGAGAGCAGCATTCGTAACGAAAAGCTGACGTTAGGATTCGAACCTGAGTTACCTCATTGAGAGGCGAGCGCTCCGTCCCCTGTCTCCTCCTGAAGAAAAATCTTAAACTGTTTTTATCTTTCTTATTGAAATAATAATTAAGGGTAAAAACGGTAAAAACTATAATGCTGTAGTCCAATAAAAACGTTTGTCACCTTAACAAACCAAAAATTATATCTAAAAAATATAATAATGATGTGGAGTATCAATTAGACAATAGAGTTGAATCGCATTTTTAATTGTGCGATGTTTAAAACCATAAAATAATTTATGAAAAATGAGAACACGTAAGGAAAACAATCATAAAATTATTTGAAAAATTTAGAGTTATCGTACGGTAAACAAAACTGCATGACAAGAACTAGAGTATGAACTGACGGTTTCAATTCGCTTATGATTAAGATAAAAAAACAGAGAAAAACAGTTTTGTCAACAAAACAGCTTTAAACCGTTAAATATACGGAGAAAGACTGTAGAAAAAACAAAGATTCTTTGCAGCGCCCGTTTATTTTTTGCAGTGTAGCAATAGAACGTCAAATCTGCTAATAGTAAAGATGAGCCTCGGATAGATTAGTTGAAATGTTTACTAAAGTTAGAAAGGCATATAAGTAATACAAAATACTCTCAGAATAATCTTTTTCTGACAAGACGAGTGAGCAAGATGATAAGTTGAGAAGTCGCTAACATTTCAGATGTCCACGAGTAATTTCGCTTTTCTATAGACCAGCTATTTTGCGGTTGAGGGCTATAATTTTGTTTTGCTAGAATATTTAAAAAAATGTCAGATGTAAAATAAAGTGAGGTGAGATCACATTTTACCGTCAAAGTGAAATCAGACTTTGAAAAGTTGAGATTTGATGAAGGATAAGCAATCTACATTTTTCCGTCAAAGTGAAATCAGACTTTGAAAAGTTGAGATTTGATTAAGGATAAGCAATCTACATTTTTTCGTCAAAGTGAAATCAGACTTTGAAAAGTTGAGATTTGATGAAGGATAAGCAATCTACATTTTCCCGTCAAAGTGAAATCAGACTTTGAAAAGTTGAGATTTGATGAAGGATAAGCAATCTACATTTTTCCGTCAAAGTGAAATCAGACTTTGAAAAGTTGTGATTTGATGAAGGATAAGCAATCTTTGTCGATATTGAGAGATGAGAAGTATGTTTGAAGATGCGAGAGAAGTCAGTTTTATCGACTAGGGTGATCCCTCAGCCTCGAAACGCTAAATTTCAGTTAAATTGAAATCAAAGAGTAGGGAAATTGATTGATAATTGAAATTTAATTTATTATTACTGCTGTTACATTGTGAAACTTTAATATCTGTGTTGATCTGTTAGGGTGGTTCTTGCGGAATACCACCGGCTTTAGTTCAGAGATATGCAGATGAGCTTAAACAAGATTTATACGACATCGCAGAAACATTAGAACGAGAGAGAATACGGGCATTAAAACCACGTGGTATGATAGCGGTAAGTATGTTATTATTTCTATAGCTTGTTCAGGGAAAAACACGCCAATTTTGTTTACGTTCAGTCTTTTGTTGTTTTCCTAAAAATGTAAAAAGTTTTAAGATAGTTTCTTTTAAAAAAAATTATTTAAAATAATTGTTTGCATTAAAAATATTTAATAAATCATGTTAGAGTTTTTTTTAATTTTTTTTTTTGTTTTCTTTTTTTTATTTATTAATTTATTTTTTGAGTTTCTTCTTGAAAATTAATTTAATGCTTTATGAAATTATACTTTCACTGCATCTTTCTTATTGCCCAATTTGCTTTACTATCATTTCTGACTGAAAAGGTGCTCTAAGCATTCTTTGTTCTCAACGAATTCTGAGACAATTAAAAATACCATTAACGATAACATATAGGGAAGTGTCGGGTACCTCCGCAAAGCGGGTACCCCCGCCCACTGTCAATTTCATTTGTATAGAATATTTTTTCAAGTCAATTGGCCATCGGAGATGAATTTTTATATTAAAAAAGGATTATTTTCAAAGTTTCAAGTATTTATGCAGCTGGTAACATGGTAAACAATAGTTTTGAAAATATGTTGAATACAGCAGTCAAATTTTTTAAATTTCTATTTTTTTAAGTTAAACTATTCTTTTTTGGTTTATTCTTTTTGCATTATTTAATTAGATGATAAAACAATAGAAACATACAAAAATATTGATTATTACTCAATATTATACAGAAATATAAGCAATACTCCTTAAATGGGCGGGGCTACCCGACTCTCCCGTAATGTTTATAAATAAAACAAACTGTACTTCTCCCTCTAAATATGAAAACATATGTTTTCTAACATAGCGATTTTAATAAAACTATGTATTTTAAATATACATCCGAATTTTCACCAACTTAGCGTCACATTTTGCGTGCTCAAATTTAGTAAAATTGTCAGAATCCAATTTGCTGTAGTAGTTGAGAAATCGGTTTGAAAACTACGAATGAGCTTATTATGAGTTTTATTTTTTAGTTTGCTTGTTCTTTTGAACTTAGTGCCACTTTTAAGTTCAACAACTGTAATAAATTAAAATCTTTTTTTTTTATTAAAAAGTAAATTTCTTTTAGTCTTTAACTAACAACAATATTTTCGTTTATAATTAAATATGTTTCATTAGCACAAAAATGTGCACTTCGTTGGTATTTTCTTTAATAACTATAATTTTATCAAAAATTATTTTTTGTACATTATATGTTAAAAAAATCAAAATAATTAGATGGTTAAGAAACTTTTACTTGTAAGTGAAAACTAATAGTTCTCAACGGTACTAAAACCCGCACTTATTTCATAATGTGTTTTACAACTTATTAGAACTCCAGCGACTGATTGTTTTCAATTTTCAGGTACCCAATGATTTTCTCGCCGATTCTTGTTGTGAATCAGTCGTTGAGGCTAATTACAACAGCCTTACAGACTGGCTGATTTCCTTAGGCTTGCCAATATACGAGAAAGTATTACATAGAAATGGATGCACTGACTTATACCATATGGCTGATTTGAATGAGAAGGACCTGCTGTGTTTTGGAATTGAGAGCGTAAAACATGTTCGTCTTCTAATGAACGCCATCGAAGCTCTTCGTGTACATCTGAATCATTGTCAATATATTGTATGAGTTTGTTGTGTGATACTCGCTAGTGGTCTTAAATCATGAAGACCAGTGATTATAAAGTCCATTTCTAAGAAGAAGAAAAATCAAAACTCAAATGTTTGTTCATTGATCTTGAAATCCTATTGTATAGTTTTTGTAAGTATTGAAAATTAAAATAATTTCCCCAGTGGATTTTTTAGTTTTATTGATTGCACTTTCTTTTTCAAGTAAAATTGTTTGAAAGTTTATTTTTTATTTTATAACCGTAGTTGAACAGCCGATCCAATTTTTGGGTTTACGACTACTTATGTTCAACGCCGTAGACTTGTAATTTTTGAATCCAATCCAGAAGACAAAGGAACTCCTGGATAAAATATTGGGGAAAATGTTACCTTCACGGAGGACTTTTAGATAGGACTGACCCACAGTTGCGTTACATGGAGTAGAAAACCACGAAAATCTCCCATGGTTAATCTGATAGCAAGTGGACTCTAACCCATAATTTTCTACCGCTGAGGATATTTTACGTCAGCACTGTGGTCGGGGCAAGCTGGTTGCGTATGGACCAGTTATCGCTGAGATTCGAGCCCGGTTCACCTCATTGGAAGCGAATGCTCGATCCCCTGAGCCATCGTGGCTCGTTTAGGGCTAAGTTAAAGGTCGCCATCTGCGGATGAATAAATAGATGTGTGAATGGCTCTGCCATATAAACGGGCTGTGACGTGTGTGTGGCTGAAATCATATTCTTGTCCATAGATGGCGCCACTGAAAAACAAGTAACGCACCCTCTGCCTTAATTTAGCTTGATTTCACCAAGCTGGCTTGCTAGTGGCTTTGACAAGTGGCATTAGAAACAACAACAGATTACAGTTTTCTGAAAGTCGTCACCTTATCAACACCTTTTTCATCGAAAATGCACTCCATGTGGTGGATTTTATTTTTTAACCCTTTTTTAAACATATTTTTCATACTTTTTTCAATATTTTTTTATTAATTTAGCTGAAAATAAGTGAAAATTAATTATATTTTGCATTTTAATTATTTATGGTTGTGAAATGTACCGCGTAATACCAGTTTCTTTTTCTACGTTAAAGATAAAATCTTTCAAACACGGCTCAATTCCAAGCAATAATTTTTCGAATTTGCACTTATTTGCTGTTATTTAGATCTAAAAGAAACAGTTATTTATCATAAATTTCATTCTTTGAATTACAAAATAAATTATTGACAAATTTTTGAATATGAATGAAATTAATATTTTGATGAAAATATGAATATATGAATGAAAGTTATAATATTATATATTATAATTAAATATTAATAATAATATTTAATTATAATATATATATATATATATATATATATATATATATATATATATATATATATATATATATATATATATATATATATATATATATATATATATATATATATATATATATATATATATATATATATATATATACATATATCAGGAATATTTTATAATATTCTTGTAATTACTTTATTTAATGTTTGCTTCTCTAAATTGTATAGTTAATAAATTTTAAAATTATTTAGAAATGAATATTGTTGTTGTTGTTTCCGTATGCTGTTGGTCAATACTGACAGGTCTATTTTAAGGTAGAGGGGGTGCTCTTCTTCTTTTTTTCCAGTATCGCCAAGAATTCGACATCTGTCTCACACATACGTCACAACCCGTTTTTACTGAGCGGGCACATTCACCAGAACCAGGGCACTGAACCAGAGCACGATCAATCTCTGATCCAGCACTCCCAGATGTATTGATTTGTTAAGGAAAATTGTAGCACTTGTACACCATTTTTTACACGGGGATCAAACCGACAGCGATCGAACCAACGACCTTTTGGACATGGTTCCGACTCCCTACTGACCAGGCTATCCCGGTTTAATGAATCTTGTAATGTTGAAATTTTTTTTTTGAAAAACGCTTCAAAAAATTCCTTACAATATTAATATTCAAAATTTTCATAGACTATGGAACGAGAGGTATCTAACTCTTCACATACATTATAAAATCATTGTAATCGAGTAATGTTTGTGTTTTAAATAAGAGCAGAGATATTAATCAACATTTAAATCAAAATTTTTAAGTTTATGTCTATAGTAGATGACATCTACTATAGACATAATTTAAACAAGTAGGGGTAGTGGGTAGGTCGCAAAAAAAAAAAATGAGTTAGACACAAATTATCTATCCAAAAATCGTCCTTAAAATCCAAAGAAGGATGAGGCTTTATTTTGAAGGAAAATATAGGAAATTTACAACGGAAATGTTTGTTTTTTTAAGATGGTGATGGTTTTCATTGTAATGATACAAGCATCGCAAAAGTCACCAAAAATTGGTTTTAACATTTCATAATTAAAAAGCTTGTTAAACGAATTTGAATTCTAGTTTGACTTCGGGCTGAAATAGCTCCTTGCTCCAAAATTCAACCTTCTAAACTCAAGAATCAGAGAGACGCTAAGACACATAAACTCAGCATTTTATTATAATAATCCCAAAAAACTGTAGCGGGAATACATTCTTGGTCAAAAATGTCATTGGCTTCTAAAAAATATGAAAACGGTCCATATATTTCAAGCGCTCAAAAAAGAGCTCCCATTCTCAAGACTTGTCAGACGTGAATAAGAAAATCAGAAGTTATTTGAAACACACAAAATGTAAACTTCATTCACGTCTGGCAACTCTTGAGAATAGGTGCCGATTTCGAGCGCTTAAAACATGTCGACTTTTATTGCTATTTTTTTTTTCTTTTTGAAGCCAATGAAGTTTTTAATTAAGTATAACCTATTATTATTAGAGATAATTCAATAGGACGAGCATTTAAGTAATTGACTTAAAAAATATTTTGCCTTTACGAGAACTATGAATATAATCAACTTTCACACCAAACTTTGAAACTTAAAATTAATTGCTTTACTGAGAAATTGTTTTAAATAAAATTTAATTGGAAAATAATAGAAAAATTTCATATCCGTGATCCTCTTTCCCTATCTCA
Source organism: Parasteatoda lunata (assembly GCA_949128135.1). Lineage (NCBI taxonomy): Eukaryota > Metazoa > Arthropoda > Arachnida > Araneae > Theridiidae > Parasteatoda > Parasteatoda lunata. The sequence goes on from OX421975.1 coordinate 50,081,000, forward strand.
GTATCATCATTTAAAAAAATATATATATTTCCTATTTCTGTAAAATAAAAAAACCCATTTGATCGAATTCTGAAATACATTCTCCGCTTCGTTAGTTGTTACGCCGAAACTTTTACCATTAGTTAAACGAAGCAAAACCCGGGGAACGAAAACCGATAACATTTATAAGACATTAAATAATAAAGATATACAATTCCGTAAAATGATGGTTTCCGGAACGAAAGCGGATTGAAGTTTTGCGGAGAAAAAAAAAAAAAAAAACTGAGCTGAAACATTCCAGATCAATATTTTATTCATAAATCTTTTCTAGGTTCAGGGTATGTATTTCTTTTTATCCATTTGTGCTTAAACAAATGTATATAACGATTAAATTTGCGGAATAATGATCTTCCTTTCTCGACTTCTTTGTTTTTCTTCCATTTTAAAAATTATGTGAAAGATTAAGTGTGCAATTGTACGCATTGATGTATAATGATGCATAGAAACGTAGCACGCAAGTTAAGAAATTCACATTCTTACTTTAGGAAAACTCTTTTTGGAATCAAAAAGTGTTTATTTTAATTGTATAATGTTTATGAAATATTCCAGCTTTCTCGTCTTTTATTTTAAAGAAGAATGGTTTTAACAGACTATTTCGAAGAACGATTATTATTTAGTATCAATTTGTTAAAGTGTGGTATTTTAGGACAATTAACTCAATGCTTTGTTTAAAGAGATTTTATCTGCTTGCGAAAATTGACTAGCATGTGATCACTTAATGTTTTTTTAAGAAACTGAGGAGTACTGTGTTGCCATTAGCAGTCGAGTGCATGCGTTGTACGTGATCGAGACTGAGAAGCAACAGCGTGAGGAGGACAATGGCGCAGTCACAAGTAGCAAGTCAACTGTTCAATCTGGATCATCCATCGAAGTAGGCGTATTCAAATCGAAGAGGGCGTTACTGCTAAGACAGACGTGTTCATGTCAAAGTGGGAGTTTCTGTCAAGGTAGGCGTATTCACATCATGTCCGAAGGTCACCAATGTGGGGGTGTAGAATTCGACAACGTCAACCTTTATCTATAAAAAGGTACCCCAAAATAGAATCGAGTTAACTTGTCTTATATACTAGGGAATTGGTATTGTATTTTTGTAATAGTAGATACACTACACTAACATAGTTACATCAGGGAGTAGAATCTAATTATTTGCATTGTTATTAAAATGATTTACCTAATCAATTGTACTTTTTTGGTATCTAATTTATATTCATAATCATTGTACCCGATATAGCTCGTAAAATATGTGGAATCGAAAGTCCTGTGGTTAATTGCTGAGCAGTACCGTGAGTACAAGGATCTGGAGAAAACTTCTTTCCCTTCCAAATCTATGCCCAAACCTTGCTTAAATGATCATCTGCCACCGTTCATTTTGCCAAGAATATATTTTGACCTGCGAAAGAATCGAGGGTTGCAAATTAATTATTTTAACAAAGAAAATAATTATTTGTGACTCATATTGTATAAATGTTTTTAATAAGGATTCTAAATGCAAATATTGAGAAAGGAGCGTTACGGACCTTCTGGCTTATTAAGTAAAAAATATGCATATTGGGGATCTCATATAAATATTTAACAGAGTAAGCAACAAGAATGCTATTATACCTAGCAAAACATTAACAAGGTAAGTTCGATTTAAAAAAAATCAGAGTATGTTTTATTGATAGAGGAAATCAGGAGGTACTGAAATGTGATTGACATAAACATCTTCACGGTTAGGCTGACAATCGACCTGGTTTATTCTCGCCTTCTTCAATCGTGTTTAGTAAGATGTTGATGCAATTTTTATTTATCCACGCTTACATGTAATTATTTTAATAATATTTGGAAAAAAAATCTTAAAGATCTTAATCGACCAATCCAAATGAGCAATTTACAGTGGAGAATTAAAACATAATAAGACTTGACAGTTTAATTGAGTGAAATGAAAAAAAAAACTTAAGACGTTTACCATGAATAAAACTATAAGGCTGCGAATAATCTCAAATTGGAAGCCACGGTTCTCAAGACCGAAAAAAGGTTGGTCAGATGATTTAACAAAAGATAAAACCGCTATGAAAGTTACTAACAGAAAGCTCAAAGTAAAGAACAGATTGGTTATGGACGACATTATTCAGCAAGTCATGTCCTTCTATGAGCTGTTGGGCGATAAAATAAAAGAAATATTAATTTCAATCCTTGTAACTTGTAAACGTATGTAAAAAGCAGTGATTAAGGAACAAATTTGGAGTTTAATAACTTTACGGAATCAGGTGTGATTTTATGGGTAAAATTTGGGGTTAGTTTTCCCAAAAATTTTTATCGCTTAAACTGACTCTTCACAAAATTTTTCTATGGAAAAAGAGGCAATAACGTTTTTAATTCATGGAGTAAAAGTAATACTCTTTAAAAGATATGGTTTTTACTTTATTTCCTCATAAAAACAGCAATTTATTTTCTCTTATTCACAAAATTATGAGTAGTTTTTTTTATTACAAAAATGGACCTCACACTTCTGAAACCCTCTGTCTATAGTGATTTTTCAGATAATCGAGACTTTATCTTCAGTTATTCATAAAATTATGCGCAGTTTTTTTTATCTCGAAAATGAACCTCTCACTTCTAAAACCCTCTTGTTTTTGCGATTTTTCAGAAAATCAGGACCCTATTTACACTTATTCACAAAATTATGAATATATTTTTTTCAATCTCACAAAAACGGACCATTCACAAAACGGAATAACCCCAAAATATGTTTTTAGAAGTCTGAATAATTATCCAAAAATTTATATTAAAAAAATATTTACTATTCCTAAGAACTTAAAAATTAGTTAAATATTTAAAACATCATTAGTTTCAATAAAAACAGCTACAAGTCAATAAATAAATCTTCTCAATTCCACGTAAAGTATTTTTTAAAAATTTTTATAAAACAATTCATCCACAATTAGAGAAAAAATACATTATTTAGAAAATATTAAAAGAATATCTATCATTTGTTTCACAAAAAGGTCTTCAATATTCAAGAATCAGTTCTAATTATTTGGAAATCGCCATTAATATTTTTTATGTCACCATAATTATTCACGAAATGATTTTTCATGCATTTATTTATGTGCTTATTTCTTTTAATTTCAAAGATTCAAAAGATTGGAGAGAGATTGAAGCAAGTTAGTTGAATGAGCAGTAGAAAGCCAATATTTGTTTTATTTTTTATTTCAGACTATTACCACCTAAAAAAATTGGATCAAAGCAATTTTTGAAAGAAAATTTCTTCCTTACTTAATGATGTAAGCAAACAATTTGCACTTCCGAATGCAATCTTTCTGAAAAATGATTTTTTAACAATGATGATAGCATAGAAAAAACAGCAAGTAATAAAAGTTAGAGAAAAAAACTTTCAAGAAAAAACCTGTTATTTACGCATTGTAGATTTAAGTGTATGAAAATAAGGTTAATGCAGTTTTATGAAAGATGATGTATTTTAAATAATGAACATCTATATTGAACATCTGAATGCAGAATGTAAATATGCCTGAAAAATTGTTTACTAATTAGAAATATATCAACTTAGATAATAATAATTTTTTTAAAACCGGATATTTCAAAAACTTATTTATCCTTAGAATTTTTTAAACTGAAGATTAATAGGATAAAAATGTGGATAGAGATATTTTTCAATACTTACAAACTGTTTTAAGAATTGGCACATTTTCCTATCTAATTGAATAAGACGCGTTAAAAAATAAAAAATGCAAATGGGTCGGTTTTACTTTCAGTTTTAGTTACACTATGTTTTGAATTTTAATTAAAATTTTCGTAACTTTTATTAATAAATCTATGATTTTAAACAATATTTTATTAAAGTTTTATTTCACTTTATTTTAACTATTTATCTGAAGGTAAATTATGAACTTATTAGTTATTATAACTATAACTATAACTAACTAGGTTAACTATTTATTTTTTTAACTATTTAACTATATATCTAACTATTAATCGTATCAAATTATGTATACAGATATTTTTATATGCTGACATATAGCTTCAGGATTTGGCAAATTTTCATATCCATTTGAATAAAAATTGTTGAAAAGTTAAAAATGTGCAATTCATCGAAAATTCCAATCAGAGCCGTGATAAGTTTTGGTCAGTTGTTTATGCTTTGGTAAATAAAATGTTTTCCATATTTAAACTCGTATTTTCAGAATAAATTTTAATAAATTTGTTTCATCTAAAATTAATCCATTTATCCAGGATGGCTTAGGAGATAGCATTCAACCCAGGTTCGATTCCCGGTGATGTCTGGTTGCTTCGCACACTCCTCCTGTCTCGCACCGACCAAAGTACTTTAGAATAATATCCTCAATTTTTAACCGATCTAGTTATCCATGGAAAGTTTAAGTGGTTTTCCAGTCTATGTAATGCAAATGTGGATTAGTTAATCAAAAAATCTTCAAGGATGGAGAGTTTGTCCCATTGATTGATACAGGAGTTTCTTTGTGTTCTGGATTAGGTTTATCATTACAAGCCTTCGGAGTTGAACAGTGATGCAGAAGCAAATCTGAAATGGATCGGCTAATTATCTCCGGCGACAAAACAAAATAAAATTATTAAATTAAATGAATTTATTAAATTACATAATTTTTAAGACTCAAAATACAGCAGGTATCGAAAAAAGAAAGAAAAGCTAGGTTCATTTTTAAAATTTCGCATTTTTTTTTTCGACATAGTCTTAAAGATTATTCCTTGCCTCACTTTATAAATTTGCATCCAAATACTGAGCGATAATACGAGAAAATATTTATCTTTTTTTTTCTGTTTTCTAATTTTCTTATTCTCAGCTTTTACTTCAAGCCACGAAAATTCACGGTATGCCATTAAATTGAAATGTAGTTGAAGATGCTCATGGTGATGCTTTTTTCCTGTCTCTCTCAATCACCGAAAACAAATTGAAAGGAAAGAACTTCAACGCATAAAAGGGTAAAAGAATTCTGAATTCAGAACATGAGGGTAAACTGCGAAACCACACATAAAGAGAAAGAAACGATTTCAAAGCTTTAAAATGATCTTATTTTTAAACCTTTCACTTCTTTATTTTTTTGGAATAGAATTCTTTTTTTTTCTTTGTTTTGCCAAAAATAACATGGTTTTGAAAAAACCAATGCCATTTTTAAAAGAACTCCTCATTTGTTTCCGTTTTGTTATACTTTTTTCGATTTTTTGCATTAAAAACTAATTCCATCCTTATTTTTTTTACTTGACCTTGAAAAGCCGACCCAATTCTGGGTATACGGCTATCAATGTTCTACTACGCAGCCTTGTAATTTTGAACCCAATCCAGAAGACGAGAAAACTCTTGGATCAAACATTAGGACAAACTAGCATACGTGGAGGACTTTTTGATGGAAATTACCCACATTTGCGTTACATTGAGATTAAACCCAGGAAAGCTCCCCACGGTTAGCCCGACTGCAAGGGAATTCGAACCCATAATCCGTCTACCACAGAGGATATTTTACATCACTGTGGTTGCTGCTAGCAGGGAGTAGAATTTGTATCAACCAGCCACCGCTGGGATTCGAACCTGGATCACTTCATTGGGAAGCGAACACTCTATCGTCTATCCCCTAAGTCACCGCGGCTCCCTATTCTAAGTTGTGGCAATTTTACTCGCATTCGGGTCTAAAAATTCGGAAAAATCTCTTTCGGGTCTATTTGTGAGAGCTTAATTGTAGCGAGAAGGTTGATATTTCAACCGGAGCTCTGTCTTGTATATAGAATCGTTATTTAATGCATAGATATATTTTTTAAAAATTACCTTATTTATTTATTTATGTCTTCATGTTTATAAAATACTGTTTCACAATAATACAGATTTTTACTCAAACTTAAGCAAATGCCAATAAGACTTTTGTTTTATTGGCGTGGAAAATATAATTTTGTAAGCATTAAAATTGCAAAAAAGTATTTTACTATGCAATTAACAAGGAGTGCTTTAGTTAGGCAAAGACTTTCTTGTTCTGTGCTCTTTCATACAATTAAAAATCTTAATAAAATTTCGATTAAAGCCCGTGCTCAGGAAGACCTCTATAACTGTGTGTCCCAAAAGTCCTGGAAGAATGCCATCCCAAATTTGTGTAATGGCCCTAGTCGTAGAGCTGGCTGAATTCCGCCTCGCTACCGGACTGGATTGCCTGAGAAACCATCTTTATAAACTCAAAATTGTTCTTTTCCTGATATGCAGATCTAGAGAGGTCATGGGCTCCGCAATCGACTCCACTGTCCTGCTCTGGGCAAGACGTTTTCGCCAAGCGTTATTGGGAGGCTAGAGATATGTTAGATTAATGAACTCTGTTACAGCATTTTTTGTCGTACTTGGTGTTCTTTCTTTGCATTGTTTTCTGCTGTAATTGTTCATTATCTGCTAGTAAAAATTTAGAGAAAAACTATGCAATTACAAATTTTACAAGAGGAGCCATGGTGGCTCAGAAGGTAGAGCGCCTGCCAATGAGGTGAACTGGATTGAAATCCCAGCGATTACTGCTTGATGCGAAATCTGCACCCAGCTCGCACCGACGGTAATTCTGGCGTAAAATATCCTCAATCGTAGACGGATCATGGGTTAGAGTCCCCTTGCCGTCAAGCTGACCGTGAGGGTTTTTCGTGGTCTTCCTCTCCATGCAATTCAAATGAGGGTCAGTTCCATTAAAAAGTTCTCCATGAAGGCAAAAAATTTCTAAATACTTGTTCCTTGAGTTCTCTTGTCTTCTGGATTTTGTTCAAAATTATAAGGCTACAGAGTAGAACATTGGCAGTCGTTAACTCAAAGTTAGATCGGCTGTTAAACGACGTTATAAAAAATAAAATGAAAATTCTACAAAGGAAACACGATTAATTTTGCAGAGTTCATACGAATATGTTATCTATCAAAATACCTGATCAATATTATTTATGTATTTAAATGTTTTCATGTTGTGTATAGAATTGTCATGTAATAATTTTTAAACTTTACTTCAACACACATTTTTTCATATCGTATTTAAAACAGTTTCTCTAAAATTATATTTTTCATCTTCTTATCTCTGATTTTTTTTTTTTTTTAAAAAGATTTTTTTAAAGTTTCTTTTTTTTTGTCAAAAATAACTTGATAAAAAACATTCATGCAATTTTTTAAAGTTTCTTGTTTTTACGTTTCATTCTATTCCATGCAATTTTTATATGATAAAATTAATTCCAAGTTTAGTTGGGGCAAGTTTTCCACGTTTTATTCAATTTTGTCTGTTCATCTTTTCATTTCACATTATTCAACTTTAAATTTTTTTGCGACACAAAAAAGTTGTTTTTTTTTCTCCTTTTATTTTAGGTTTAAAACACGATTTAAGAAAAAGCAATAAACTTTTTAAATTCATTTTTATTTATTCCTAATTTCTGTTCTAATTCCTTCAGTTTGTACATGATAAAATGAATTTCATTTTTAAGTGACAAGATATTTCATTGATTTTCGCATACTTCGTGTTTGTTTGTTAACAGCGAATTTCAGTTAAGGCTTCGACCACTTTCTGACTAACTACAGTGTTCATTTTTCAATTAGAGCTCTGAGTCAGAGGGCATAATATTCCAAACCATTTCAATCGCCTATTGATAATTTAATAGCATTTTATCCTCAATTAAAATTTTGACCAATTTTCAGAGAAAAAAAAACTAAAAGATACAAAACTAAATCAAAATAAATATTAAATTAAAAAATGATTTTTAAAATCCACGTATTTCAAGTGGACTAAAATAACACAATTTTTATCACCTCTAAAACTCAAAAAGTGGGAAGTACCACTATCAAAACAAACCTCAATCACCACCTAGAATTTCTCCAAATTAATCATTTTAACAGTGAAAAAATGGAATAATATTTTTTTCCTTTTAAGTACACTTAAAAATCGTGTTTTTATTTATTTATTTTCGTACCTACAAACATAAAATCTTTTGAAGATGCAAGCATTTTCTTAATTAGTTTTCAATATTTAACCGGAATTTATAAATAAAAAAATAAATTTATAAATAAAAAAAAAAAAAAAAAACATAATAAATAACTGTGAAAATCAAAGTGATCAATTCCTGTATACGCAATGTTTCCTAATGATATGCTAATTGCAAAGACTACGAAAAGATTTAAGTAGATTTGAGTTAGCAGAAACTTTCGTATTTCTCCCAAAGTTGCTTCAATTACTGTGGTCTTTTTTTTTCTAAATAAAGAAAAATAAAAAAAAGGCGAAAAGAACTCGGATTTATTCCAATAACGCTCTCTTCCTTATTGATTCATGGGAATTAAGTTTATGCAACAAGGGAAAGGATGGGTGGTTTCGTAAAGGTACCACTAATGGATCTATTCACGAAATGTTTAGTCTGTTGGTGGCGGAGTTGCATGTACAAATAAGAGCAACACAGCTAACTACGCTTTAAATCAAACTTTTGAAGTTCAGTTGAGTTTAAATTATAGACATTGGTTAAAGTTTTTAAACACTATCAATCATGTATAATTTATTATGTCTGAGACAATAAAACTTCATTTTGAATTAAGTTGTTAGAACAAATTTTGTTAGAGTCAGAAACTTATTTTCTTCTTAACTCAAGTTTTATAAATAAAACAAAAGAATATTTTTTTTTCTTTTGAAAGTTTTGGTTAAAATAAAAAGTACCAATTGCTTTTACTAGCATTTTAAAAAATGGTTAAAATAAGCGATACTTTTTATACGAAATATAAATGTAGTTGATTTTTGTTTAAAGGAAAAGTAGTATTTATTCATTTTACTTTGTCACATAATTGTGTAAGAGTGTTAGAAACACATAAAGCAAGGTTTTATTTGCTTTGTAAAGGCAAATATATAAAGCAAATAAAGTACCAAACATAAACTAGTATTTTGAAAGCATGTAATAATAAAAAAAATGCATTAAAATATAGATCTTTACATCATCTTTAAACAACATAGTTTTACTTATTACTACTAAGCTGTTAACTTAATAAGTGTAACCTAAACGTAAAATTCACAAATTAAATTGTATTATAATTAAAACTTAAATATTATATGGTTTTTGTTAATTATTTTTTAACGTAAGATCCAAATAAGGCGAAATTTTTGTGACTCTATACAAATTTGTTTCTCAAACATACATTTTCAGTAATTTATAAGTGTTCAACCACAGCGAAATAGACAAAAAACTTTATAAATATTATTTTATACTCAACAGTATACAGTATAATAATTATACAGTATAATAATATTCTGCTGGATTATCAAGTGACAGTAAGAGTGATAGTTCTTACCTACACGGTAAAAAATTCAAGATCTAGTTAGTGTAAAAAGTAATGGCACTCTGAGTGCCCGTACTTTATAGTGTCTAATAAAAAATCTGATATACTGTAATTTTTATTGTAATAATTACTGTGAAATATTTTAATTAAACGAATATTACTGTAAAGATTTAAGTTTAAAACTTCCCAGTAAAAAGGAATTTTACGGATGCTTCACTCAGCTTATTATTTTTACAGTAATTTGATCCAGAATTTTCAGTTTAGACCTTGTAAGTTAAAATAAAAATGTGTGAAAAATGTTACTTAAAACTTGCCTTTTCATATTTTTTATTCTTCACATTTCCAATAATTGAAGATTGTACTAGCCGAAGATGATAATTAAAAGTCTCCAGTGAATTTAGAAAGAGCTTCTTTTAAAAACACAGCAACAATTAAGTTGTTTACAAAACCTCTTTTCTTTATAAAGGATAAAAATTATCCTAACGACTTCGAAAAAAAATTATTTTCTATTTCTACAGCAGACCATAACATGCTTTTAAGCTCAAAATCTTCGAGTGTTTTAAAAATTTCACTCATTATTGAAATAATAAATAAAATTTTTTAATTAATTAATAATAATTAATTAATAATAATTAATTAATAATAATTAATTAATAATAATTAATTAATAATAATTAATTAATAATAATTAATTAATAATAATTAATTAATAATAATTAATTAATAATAATTAATTAATAATAATTAATAATAATAGTTTTAGATTTCGTTATTGTTTTAGTTTGATAAGTTTTAGACTTTGAAATTATATTTTAAAAAAGTGTATTCTATGTTCTTAGAAATCTTTGTTTGATTTTATGGTTATTTATTCTTCATTAATTAATTAATTTGTTTTTTTTAATGTTTTGATTTAACATAATATTATATTTATTTATAACTTCTTTTTAACTGTTTTGAAAAAATTTAACCCAGTAAGGTTTAAATTTAAACACGTAATTAAAATTTTATCTTTCTTTAAACATGTATTCGAGAAAAACAATTCTTTTTCTTAAAATTTACATTAGTTTTTTTTATCTCCGTTTTATTATACTTAATTACATTATTTTTAACTCACATTATGTTCATATTAGGTATTATATTAGATTTTAACATTAGGATAGAAGCTCAAAACAATGAAACCGAACTTAAGCATTACTAAAATATATAAATATTTTTATTGATTAACATTTTTACTTAATAGATTATCTAACGCAATGTTTCTATAGTTTTCATGCACTAGAAAAGAAACTCCGAGCCATGAAATGTAGCAAAATATATTTATTAATTAACATTTCCGCTTAACTTATAATCTAACGAAATGTTTTCTTTTTTTTTTTATCAATCACGCAAACTGTAATAATTACCTGTTTTTTGAACGATTATCTAACATTTCAACACAAGGAAAAGATATGTTCGAATAACAACCCAAAAAAAGATTTATTATGGATGGTTTTTTCGGATGGTTTCAAACTTTCAAATTCAAATGCACGTGAAAAATACCCTTTTTTAATTTTAGATTTTTTTTATACAACAATAGATTTTGAATATTTTTATTTCTAAACATATTTTAAAAAGATGGACATGAGATTCGTAAATGTTACAAGAAAAGTTGAAGAAAATTTACCAATACTTCTTTCCTAAAGTCAAAAGTATTTCCTCATTTCTACACAAAAGAGTTCGTTTTTCTTACGTTGTATTTGAAATAAGTAAATTTAAAGAAGATCATTTTTGTTACTCTAAGCTACGTTTATTCGATTTACGCAGAGCTGTGTTCAACTTAAACTACTTTGTCAATGTCAAGCCAGAATTCAGACGTTAGTGTTTGCGAAAGACAAATTATTCCGCTTCTTGCACTTCTTATTGCTCCTGAAATTCCGACGTGTCAGCAAAATAAAGGAAAAGAAACGTCGAGACGTAACATTTTTCTTCGGACTTGCTGCCTCTTTTATGTCGAAAATGGACGGAATTTCTTTTTCTCTCTCGCAAGCGTTTGTGTATTACGTTCTGTTGCTTTATCAAATCAGATAAGTTGCGTGACTTCAAAATTCCTTTTATGTGCCATTTTTATTCTTTGGTATAGATTTCTCGTCCTGGAACGTCTTTGACATTTTTAAATGTCTTAATATTTGAAAAATGATTCAAACAGCAAAGTGAATGTTCGATAAAAATTGATATTTTGCGGTACAAAATAAACGATGATTTAATTTTAAACTTAGGTTATGGTTGCATTTTTTGAAACGTGTCATGATTCGCAAATGTTGATGTTTTCTAATTTTAAAATGCATTGTTCGTGCGCTAATGCACCGTTTTACAATCCACTGTTTATGCTTTTATGTTCTGTTTTAAAACACTCTGTTTATACGCTATTTAATCGTTTTAAAATGCTCTTTTTCAGCACTGTTTTAAAATTTACTATTCATTGATTATTACATTGTTTATTATGTACTGTTTTAACATACATTGTTCATGCTTTAATTCCCTGCTTTTAAATAAATTGCCTGTTTAATCCATATAATAAGATAGTGATTTAAAATACTTTTTTTCATGCACTAATGCACAGTTATCAAATGCACTATTAACATTATTATAAGTATTCTACGATACTTTTGCACTATATATAAAATATTGATCTATAATGAATGTTTCTACACTAATTTAGGTCATGAAATTTCAGCTCTAAAGATAAAAGTATAGTCACGAATTATCTGAAAAGTTATCATAATAATTAAATAATGAAAAAAAAAATAAAGAATGCTGTAACAAGCCTGATTATGTGATTAGAAAGCTTAAACTTATGAGATGAATTTGAGATCTTAGATTAAAATGAAAAGATGGCTAGTAAGCGATTTTCATTGATTGATAAAAACAATGGAAATAAATAGAAAAGGAGATTTAATTAAGAAAAGTAATGCAGATCCCGTTGTGAATTTAATTTCGTTTGAAGATTACTTCAGAGCAACCACGAGACTGGACATGGTGGAAGGGATGAAATAATGATGTTCACGTTGATAAATAAGTTTTACGCTTCTAAACTACAAAATCGAAAATGTTGTAATACTACATAAAATGTGGAATTATATAAAATCTCAAAAGCACCACAACATTATTACATAACCAACAACCTATGATGAATTTAATCTTTGAAGTCAAATTGATTTTATTGACTTTCATTTAATCCACCGAAAAGAATTTTAATGGCAAATGAATTTTCAAAATCATCTAACAAAATTTAATTCCCTTCTTTAATTACAGAACGAGCTTCTGAAACTTCATCGGTACTTTTAAGGAATATGCTTTTATATATTTAAGACAATTTTGGACATTGGTTATATTTTTGAATAATTTTTTTTTTAAATCAGGCTAAATGAGCAATGAATAATACGTTTTCTAATTAACTTATAGGTTTCTTGACACATTGCAATAATTTTAAAAGTTTTAAGTAGATTAAAATTATGGGAGTTTTCTCCCAATCTGCCTACAGAGTATAATATTTTTGTAAAAATATAGAGAAAAAGCAAACGTCACATGTTTAAACGTATACTTTGTGTCTTACTTAAACGAAGACTTGATTTTGTGTTATAATTAAATAAAAAGAAAATAAATACGAATCAAACATGTAAAGTAAAAAAGTCGAATTCCAAAAAAATATTTATAAGGAGTAATTCACTCCCTGCACTTCTTGGACAGGAAAAAAAAAAAAAATCGAACAAGTAAAAAGTGTTCCATCAAAATTAAGCCATTTTTGTCTGTACTCAAAATACCCGACCCATTTATATAAGAATTGATAAATGCGATGTTGCTCACTATTTACCAATACCTGCTGGACAGAAACATCGACACTGTGCTAGGTTTCAAAGATGACAGCTATCAATTCTGCGACAGACAGAAACTGCACTTTCACTGCAAATGGTCTCTGTCCATGTTTTCTTGGGGATTGAAATTAAGGGAAATGACATGCCTTTCACAAACCCACTACTGTGAAATGTTTAGACATACACCGAAGAGCCATTACATTATGACCACCCTCCATCTATAACAATGGTTTCGCCCAGGTTTTCCATAATCCTCATAGAACAATCCCTGACGTCTGTAAGCTACTTGAACATAGTTCACCAATTCATGGCAACAGTTTTTCCTGCGGGAGATGGTGTTTACCAACAGGATAATGCACCATGTCATAAGGGTCGAATCGTCATGAATTGGTTCAAGGAACATTCCAGTGACTTTCAAGTCATGTCTTGGCCCCCAAATTCCCCTGACCTTAATTCAATAGAGCATTTGTGGTCCTACTTGAAAAACCAAATTCGTGCTGCTACGCTACCCCCTCGCAATGTGAGGGAATTACAGGACCAGTTGGTGAGCACTTGGTACCAGAAACCTCAGACTACCTATCAGCACCTTGTGGAATCAATGCCTCGGCGGGTGCTAGCAGTTTTGAGGGCTAAAGGTGGTCCGACATGTTATTAGCAGGGTGGTCATAATGTAATGGCTCTTCGGTGTAAGCTGCAGTATCCTTTTGTCGGAAAATTTTTCATGTAATTTTTATTTTTACAATGCCTACCCGGGTTGACATTTGTCAATTCGGGCTTATTAGGGCAGATTTGTTGGCTACTCTTTCAGAGACACCATATTAGGTGGACCAATGTTGCTCTCACACTAAGGACAGATAGTACATAGAATGAAAGAACATTCATGCCTTGTCCGGAATTAGAACCCAGAACCATTCTGATGCAAGGCCAGTTCCCTGACTCCTACACAGTCCGGTCGGCTTGCTGGAAAATCTAGCTAGGTCCACTAATTCTCTTTACAAATGGCAATAAATGGGTTCTCTAGCATTTTTTGCTGAGGTAACAAGGGGAGAAGACAGATTAAATTCACCAACGCTATTGCTGTAGCCTCCACATACAATTGATAAGCCACCGCCTTATTGTAAAATGGAGAAGAAATCCTTCTTTTTCCACCACGCCATTTGCACATAAAACTGTCTGGATTATCCAAATTCATTTTTTTTTTCTAGAATTTGATTTAACTTTCATGTTTACACTTGTTAAATAAATTAGTTTATTTTGGTTCCTGTCTGGTGCTATACCTCTTTAAGCTATCTTTTGAAGTCGGTGTAGAGGTAGACTTCGAAATCCTGGATAAATATGACTTGAAACAAGAGGAGTATGCCCAGGTCTAGCCTCCTGCCACATGTAAGCACGTTTTTTCCTGATTTAAATAATTTAGTTTTCTCTAGAAGTGTAAATTTAGACTTTTTTTGGCCTAGATAAATATAGCTTGAAACCAGATTAATATGTTCATGTCTAGCCTTACGCCACATGTACGCACGTTTTTTCACGATCTAAATTTAGTTTACTCTAGAATATTAAATTTAGACTTTTGTTTTCATCAAGGTAAATCAGATTTATTGTAGAAGATGTAAAACTCTTTTATTAAAACATGGAGTATGTTCTTATTTTTCTTTTTCAAAATAATTTTTGCGGATGTTAAGAATCATTTTAACCCCTGAAGAAAAGAATTGTTGTGCTTACATATCTAAAGAAGAAAACGCAACAAATGCTTCCTCGTATCATATAATTTCATAAAAAAAGTTTAATCTTTCTGAGAGAGAAAGAAAAAAAGTGTAGAAAGAAGCAAAGGCTTATTTTGTTGTGAATAATGATTCACTATTGTATATTTTACTCTCAAAATTTAATTTTTATAAATCTTTTTGGCTAAGCTCATATTGTGTGTATTTGAAAATTTATGTAACGGCTGGAAAAATTCGCATTCTCAGCCACACTAAACATTTCTACTTTAACAAATTCAGAGATTTTAAAGTGCGTTCTATGTTTACAGGATTGTGTTAAATGGTTTTCTGCCTAGAAATACAAACAAATAAGTCAGTTTATTTTTTTTAAAAAAATGTTCATTTTTAAGTGTTATTTACGTACTGTTTACAGATGTAAATGTTTAATAAGCTCGTTAGGGATTATTCTGTGATTATTATTTTTTTTATTTAGTCCGTGACAATGATTAAATATTTAGTCGCATCTGTTTCTAGCAAATATGCTAAACCAGATATATATTTTTTAGTTCGCAATTTTTGTACAAAATTTCACCTGGTGTCTAATTATTTGATGACTCTAAAAACAATAAAGCGACGTTTACTAAATTCATATCAGATATCTTTAACTGAAAAATTTGCACGAATGCATGCTATTTTTGTTCCCAGATACGTAGCAAATAATATATTTCTTTCACCTTCCAGTTTATTGTAAAACACATACTATGTTTATACATTGAACCATAATAACAAGGACATTTGATTTTGCATGATTAGGATGTTCAGTTGAATCATAGTATAAGAATTAAATGAAGAGTTATTGGTTCAGCTTGTCATTTACTACAGCCGCAGTATGTATGACATAACGGTTATACCCAAAAGTTTAAACAGAGTTAAAAACTGTCATAAATCCATCTAGTTAATTTCAGGAGCAGCTTAATTAAGTCCGATTCATACGTTCGGAAAAATTTCATTATCTTAGATAATTTACTTTATTTCTTATTAATTTAAAAACACATTTAATTACATAGATATAATATCTGTTTCTTAATACTTTTCTGCTGTCTTCCGTTATTGTATCATTCATTTTTAAAACTGTCGGTAGCTTTAGGGACTCCCGGTAAATAAATATTACTGTCATAAGATAAGTTATAATTAGTAATAAATTATAAAAGTTATAATTAGTAATAAATTATGATAGTTATAATTAGTAATAAATTATAATAGTTATAATTAATGATTATAAGTTATAGTTAATATTTTTAATTTTAGAGCATTTTTTGAGATTCTTGGATATTTTTTAAATTTTTAGAAAAACTAGCTCATTAAGAAGTGCAATTTTTAGAAGTTCTTGCTCAGTCTTACAACTTTCAAACATTTCAACAGTGTTGATAATCTCTTACAGTGTTGATAACATTGGATAATCTACTTTTAAATCAATGTACAGTGTGCCAAAAAAAAAAACAAAAAAAAAAAAAAAACAGTGGACTTTTGATCTAATGATCGGATCTTCATGTCCTATGACTCATTCTTAATAGTTCGAGAGGGTGACTTCAAATAGGCTAATTATTTAGTGCTTGCGATATTTTTAAGTTAAAAAATCAGACACAAAAACTTGCTTTCTCTGATACATACTGTTTGTCTAAGATAGGTACTCTGCCAGATATTCGTCTGGAGCTGTGGCGGTGACTATGGTAACGAGGCATGATTATTTTAAGTAGGGGTGCGGGGTCCCTCTTTAGGACTTGTTTCGGCGAGAGAAAAGGAGACCTCTTCATCGAAGCTACCCTGCCTAAATTGCCCTCTTCTTGTTTCCATAGCACCAGACTGCCGCAGACTTAGTGTGGCGGTCAGAGTACCTATCTTAGACAAACATTTAAACATACCTTTTTTTCTGTTGCTCAACGATGCTACTGCACTGGCTTATATATATATATATATATATATATATATATATATATATATATATATATATATATATATATATATATATATATATATATATATATATATATATATATATATATATATATATATATATATATATATATATATATATATATATATATATATATATATATATATATATATATATATATATATATGTATATATATATATGTATATATATATTGCTTTATTCGCCCTGTTTTGGCTTACATTTCAATTCAGTCTCCACAATAGGCTATTGGCAACAGTCTAGGATACATAAATGATGATCCGTAGACATGCCATCCCAAATTTTTGTAAGGCCACGTCCTCAAATTAGACACAGATCTGAAGGGAAAGGAAATTTTCTCCAGATCCCAGTATTCAGGACTACAGGACTTTACATTCCCAGTATTCAGATCCCAGTATTCAGGACTACCGACTACAGGACTTTCGATTCTACAGTTTTAAGATTATATCGCATTTAATCGGTAGATCTTAGCGGAGGGTCTAAGGGTTGCATGCATACAATACCTTAGGCATTGTAAGCAATTTCAAATAATAATTAAGCATGTAAGAAATCTTTAATTACTCCATACTTTGCCGGATTTCGTCGGTAACATACATATGTGTTATCAGCAAAATTTGAAATTTGGCATTGCAAATGAATTCTGAAATCAAAATAATAATTTTTGATATCAAAAGAACAATAGTTATCATGGTATATAATTAAAAAAATATCTTATCGGTATTGGTGGCTATTAAAAGTGAATCCATCAGAAAAATCATATCCGGGATTTTTAAAAAATTGCGGAAAAACACGAGTGGCTTTTCAAGGTTGAGCCGGCTTTGATTAACAATAGAAAGTCCCAAATTTTTTCTACTCTTCGATAAAAAAAAAAAAAAAAAGCTCTCTGAATCACCAAAAGGATTATAATCAATTTTATTGACACCCAAGATGCAAATTTAAAGGGAAAACAAGATCTAAAAATAAATAACTGCTTCGTTAAAAGCCTTAATGGCAAGGAAAACCATAAAAAATGCTTTTTTCGTCTTAACCTGTTTAATAACTGTTCTTTTTTTATTTGGAAGGGGGTGAAGCTTCATTAAGCTTTTCGTTGCTTTTAAAGTTAATTTTTTCCTCGAACGATTCCTAGCACGCTGTGGTACCTAAATTACTGGCTTGTAATACGAAATAATTCTATAATCGAGCATTATAATGCCTTTTTCCAGTTAGTGCGGTTCAATAAATTATTGGAAGTTTTTTATGTCTATTCCAGTGCTTTTAATGCTTGTAAATACGGAAAGTAATGCAAGAAAAAGCATCATTGGTTTAGAATCGTAAAAAAAGCACTAAGTTTTTCATGTAAGACTCAGCATTACTAAAAGCTCCTGAAAAAAATTCTTATTTTTTCTTTAATTAGTCTTAGAATAAACAGATTGCTATATTTTTTTTACTTTTTCCTTTAGTTGTTTTGACTAATAAATATTGATAGATAAAAATAAAAATAAATGCTTCTATAATGTTTATATAGTTCACATATTAGGTACTATGTACAGAATATTCTGTAATTGCTTTTTATTTTTGTTTTTAGCAGTTTTATAGAGAATAAAATTATAATACATACACTTTTGATGTCTAAAATTAAATTTCAAGCTAGGTAAAAATGAAAACGTTTTCAATACCGGACGAATTACGATAAGGGAAACGGTTATAAAAATATCAAAACAAATTCGATTGCTAGAGGAAGATATGGGAAGAAAAAATGTGAAAATTAGAAATATCTCATTCATCAGCAGGCAAACAGGTTTTGATGTTTTCAATACCTATTTCTTCAATAGTGATTCGCAAGAGTTTTAAAATATTTTTGCTTTTTCCTGATTTAAATTTTAGCGATTCCCTTTGCACAGATATTTTCTACTTCATTATCGACAAAGAATCCAAAAATATAGGATAAAAGGACAAATAATTTGAACTCAATAGTGTCAGTAAGCTTAACCTTGAGTTTTTCCTATCCTTATAAAAACGATTCATTTTAATTCTAAGTAAATTTAAAAAAATATGCGCATAAAGCTCGCAAAATTTAAATTTTAAAACAATTATTATTAAAAAGCTTGAACTTTATATTAACATTTTTAATAGGATGAAATGAATGCAACTTCAAAAATAATGTGTAGAATTTTAACCAAAATGTCTAGTTTCGGAAGGCCTTAAGCTTAGTGAGAATTTTGTTTAGAAAAATTCAGCCTACCTCCTTTTAGTAGTTGTCATTTAACAACAATAAGAAGAAACTTTAAATTTATGATAGTTATTAAGCATCACATTATTGTGCGCTACTTTATGAAAATGGTTGATTCATCACTGAACCGTCGAGCAGGAGCTCTGCATTTTGCCAAAATTTCTTGATGTGTGCATAATGAAAGAAAATGTTAATTGACTTACTCTGTGAGCATTTTCTTTAACCTAATTACATTAAATAATTGTTTACTCGACATTTATGTGCTTTCTAAGTAAAATTCTAGATAAGTAGTAACAGTTTCTGAAATATCAACACGAAAGACCTATCAATGCGAAGGACCTCAATATTCTCAATTAAACCTAGTTTTTATGTTCAATGTATCTGTAAAAATTTAATGGGATTGGGATGTCTGATGTTTAGCAGACCTGTTATTTACTCAGATTTGTGTACCTGATCATGATTACGCCGATTTGTGTACTTGTTCATGATTACACAGCAGATTTGTGCACCTGATCATGATTACACAGTTTTGTGTACCTGATCGTGATTACACAGATTTGTGTACCTGTTCATGATTACACAGCAGATTTGTATACCAGATCATGATTACACAGATTTGTGTACCTGCTTATGATTACGCAGATTTGTGTACCGAGTTCATGATTGTTATACAGATTTGTGTACCTGTTCATGCTTAAGCAGCAGATTTGTGTACTTGATCATGATTCAGTAGATTTGTGTACCGAGTTTATGATTATGCAGATTTTTGTACTTATTCATGATCACCCAAATTTATGTATCATGAAATATGCTTTGAATATTTAATGAGCCTGATATTAATCAAAAAAGCTTTGCGTGTTTGATAGTAATCAAATGTGATTTAGATGTTTTTGTACCTGTGAAAAATTAAGGCAAGTTTGATATAAAAGCAACCAACCCCAGTTGGATATTTGGCGATTTTTTGATTAATAAATCTAATTTTGTATACTTGATGAACCTAAAACAATGAAGTATGCTTTGTTTTACGAACATTGTAAAAAATGGTTTTTAAGTTTCAGGGGCATGTAAGCAACTAAGAGTACTTTAAACGTTTGACGGATGTGAGTAATCAAGCAAGACATAAGTAAGATATTCAAATAACTTTATAGCAAGGAAATATCTAATTACGTTTAAGTAATGCAATCTTTCTAAAATTCCATCTTCCTGGCATTTTCAAATTTTTACCATTTGTGTAGTAAAATAATAAGAGACTGAGATAGTGCGTGTGAGCATAAATCATTTAGAGAATTTGGAAGAGCTTTGGAAGAAACATTTTTTTTCTTCCTGAATGTCTCCATTCTGCAATTAGTAATTTTATCTGGCTATAAAACTCAATGCCTGCTAATAACACTAAAAAGAGCAATATTGTGAGGTCATTTGTAAGACTTTTTACGATATTTCTTACGACACTAAAAAGAAAAGAATTAATATCTCTAAAAATTTCTATTTTTAATGTCAAAACTATCAATGGGAATAGAGTAAACCAACCAGTGAAGGAACACGACCCAGTGAAGGAACATTTCATATATATTGATTAAAAATAAGATTTTGAAAGTTTTTGTTTATATTGATTGGTAACAATAGCTTACTGCCAATCAATAGGAAGTCATCTAACAATTTATTAGACTACCTGGTTACATAGAGCTCTCTGGAAAATTTTTTGAATTTGTTATTATCTGTGCTTGTTGCACAGATAATAACAAATTCAAAAATTTTCTTTGAATGTTTCTTTGATAAAATTATAAGGTGAGTGCTTGTATTTATCTGTTTAAATTGGAATTAATTGTAAGTTGTAGTTTTATTTTTCTCACTGTGAAAAAGAGAATTCAAAATATAGTTATTGAAGTTGCGTTTTATTCATTTTAAGCATTATAGCATAAGCAAGTACTGAGATAAGGGAGTGTTTATTCATTGGATTACCAAACGATGAAAAACCAGTGAAGGAACAAGCGTTCCTTTACTGTTTTTTTTTTCTGGGTTAATAAAAATAAAAGAAAAACTTTAATTTTCCCGTACATTTAGTGATGTTATGCATCAAAAGTATGTTAAAAATACAAAAAACAACTTCTAACCAGTGAACAGGCATGTTCCTTTACTGGGCATAGATTTCCCAGTGAATGAACAGTATGCGTTAATAGGTTGACACTTTACTTTTCAATTCATGATTACAAAGAAAAGTTAACATTTTCCAAGTATTTGTATGTTATAATTTCAAGAATAGTCTTGTTTTTAGATATTTGTATATAAATTCATAAAGAGCATTAAAAAATAACCCAAATTAAGTGTTCCTTAACTGGGAAATTTTGTGTTCATTCACTGGTAAGAACTGTTCCTTCACTTGGTCTTCTTACTACTTGCTATTTGAACCTCCAAAATTTTTAAATAATATTATGTAAGTTCTCAAATTTTTTTTTTACATAATTTGCAATTATTAACAAATATGTTGACACTGTCATTTAACTAAAATTACGAATTTTGAAATTATTATGATTTCTTGAAAGGCAAGCGAAGCTTAAGTGTTCCTTCACTGGTTACTTTACCCTATTAGCTGAAGCTTTGAAAACGAAAAAAAAAATTAAAGGATGGAGATAATGAAGAATAAATTCAGTATTTTTCTTAGGAGTGCTTTATTATTCATTGAAGTTTGATGTAATAATCATAAATCGAAAATTAAGTATTTATTATTTTTACAGGGGTAGAAATTAGGAAAGTTTACTCACTTGGTTCAACAGTACCAGTAACTAAAACTTATAAGATTATAGAAAGACTCTATATTATATGTTTTAGTATATTCTTTGTAACCCCTATGTTAATTCTTAGTAACTAATTCGTATACATTTTAACCTGTCTGTTGACATGTCTCAATTAGACTATTCAAAAATAGGCTAATAAAGTGAATTTAAATGAAAAGCTTCAATGCAAAGAATATTGTGGTATCACAATCATGATGAAATATGTTATTTTGGGGGCAAAAACACAGACCAAAACACGTTACCCTAGACCTATGGCAATTTTTTTTCATTTTGTTTCTCACCTTTATTTTCTTTATGATTTTTCGTTGGCAACATGCTCTCTTTATTTTTACAATTGAAATCGTGTTATAATGCGTAATGGTGGTTACAAATATTTTGAATTATCGATGTTTAACTTACACCACTTCTTTAAATTTACAAATCAATTGAAAGCCTGAAATAAGCAAAATACCTCTAAAGTGGCTTTCAAAGAAATCTACATAATAGTTGTTAAATAAGGGTCAAATAGAATATTCATTATTTATTTATTTATTTTTTCAGATTTACACTGTAGTTTTGACAACATATATACTATCGCCCCAGTAATAAGCAGAATGTCACTAAAGTGATTTTCAAAAAAAAAAAAAAAAAAAAAAATTATATTGCCTAGAAGAATATTTCGCCTCAAAAATATACAAATATGAAAAATCGGTCAACATGTTTCAAACGAATCAAAAATAGGCACCGATTTTTGAAGTGCTTAAAAAATGTCGATTTTTTCTCACATTTGTAAATTTTTGACACAAATGAACTTTTTAATCGGGCAATATCTTATCACTTCATTTTCTTGGGATTGTTTATTTAATAGTTATTATATTCATTTAATTTAAATACATATATCTTACATAATAATTGTTAAATAAAGGTCAAATAGACTATTCATTTTTTTTTTCAGATTTAAATTGTAGTTCTGACAACATACTCACTACGCTATTCCTGTAGCAATTTTTCTTTTTATTCTAGAACAAAAAAACAAAAAAAAATCTATAGAATCACTCAACTTTCACAAGATAGAATTGTCTGAATCCTAAAGCGCATAAAAGAGAAGAACATTCGATTCCGAAGCCAAATATTCATTTTAATAGGCTGTCAGATATCCTAAGCACGAATTCTAAGTCCGGAAGCTTGTAAGGCTTTTCTGGCTCCATTCAAAATGAAATTTTTCGTAAATTTCCGTGGGTCGATTTGAAAGAAGGCTACAGAGGCATCGAATCCTCAAATCGAATTCTTCCTTGGCACGCATAAAACTTTAAATGGCCTATTTTCTTTTTGTTGAACGAACGAAGTTAATGCCAGCCGCATATGCATACATATGAGTTTTTCTTCTCCCCACAGAAGAAAAGATATCAGAATAGAATGACTTTTTCAGAAATCAAGATAAAGCCAACTGGTTCTCGGCTGCAGCTGCGACATTCCAAAAACGTCATAAAAGAATTATGAAACAGTAATAAGGTATTTTCTGAAATCGTCTGGTTGGTTATAATGGTCTTCTTTCAAATCCCATCTTTATCTACAAATTTATACAAATAGAAAGTTGTGTTTTGCGTCTATTTAAATTAAGTTATGTTTTCAGGGTAAAATAAAATAGGAAATTATATCGGGTTCATCTAAAAGCTATTATTGAAATATTAATTGAATAAAAACAGAAGGAGATAGAAATGTTAGATATTCTACATTCTGCTCGGGAAACCAGTTTTTTCTTCCCTAAATTTCAAAGTTAGTTAAAAATTTTGTCAGTCAATGATAATGTTGACTTTTTTATTTTATCACCGACGTTGAATATCCATTTCGCATTATAAGGCATTAATGTTCAATTCCTTAGATTTGACATTTTTAAATAAACCTTAGAAGACAATCAAACATTGTTACGAATTCGTCATCGTAGAAAACGTTTTAGATGCAACTAACCTGCACTTGTTTACATCGAGAGAAAACCTTGAAAAACTCCCACAATTACCCTTATTGATAAGAAACTCTAACCAACCAACCATATATATATATATATATATATATATATATATATATATATATATATATATATATATATATATATATATATATATATATATACCCGACTATACCATGTTTTTTTTTTCGTCAAAAATGTTACACGGCACTTTATTTTCCCGACGCTTTTGTTATGTATTGATATGATTGGTTGATGTTAAAGTTAGCTCGTATTTTTGTTTGAATCGTTTTAGACTTACATTTATAAATCAAGGAATGGTCTTTAAAATTAAATTTAAAAAACAACAACAACTACGCAACGTCGGCTTTAAGAAAATTTGCTGAAACATTCTAAGAAAATAAAATGCTAGGAAACTTACAGAAATCAAATTACAGAACCGAGGCGTAGAAATAGCGATGACGTTCGGTCAAACGAAGTTTGGTTAGGGTTCGTTGAGCATGATCTTATGGTTTCTCCAAATAAATAAATGAAAAAAGCAACAGTTATTTCTAACAAAAATAATTTAGAAGCATATTAGTTAGTTCAGAGATATCATTAAAAATAATATTAAACTAATAAAGCTAATATTTTTTTTTTTGTTTCTCACAAAAGTCAGATGGGACAGCGATTCACTCATTGATGGGATGTTATTCGAAATTCTCTCTGAATTAGTGTCCCCGATCGTTTCAGAACCGGTAAAGTCCACGCTCGGCTTAAGAAGACGCTATCTCTAGGGAGAAACACTTCATGGCAAATTCTCTTTTATCTCCATAAGTAATTTATTAACTTAAGTTTAGAAAAAGTGAGTTCAAACATACCCATGAAGTTTCATACTATGAAAAGGTATTTTCGAACTATCGAATCGCAAACAAATTATGAGATGATTACTTAGAATTACATTGTGTGAAAGTTCTATTCCAATAATTTGTTCGCATTTTGATAAAGCGTCCTCAACAAATGATGAAAAGGCTTTATCACCAATTTTTCTGACATTCGTAAATACTCTTTGTTTTCGCATCTCTTGTGATTATTACAAACGAAAGGCTTGAAGTAATATAGTGATAAGCCACACTTTCTTTAAAAGTGATATTTCTGTATCAAACCAATCCTTGGTATTGTTCCCAGATAGGTATATGTTGCTGGAGTTCCCAGTAGATAAAATTATAGATCGAAAGACGATATTGCTCAAAAGTCGATGTCTTCACTTAACAACATAAACCGCTGATTTTTAAATATATTCTTTCTCCGATACATTAGTTAGACATAATCACGGAAACATCTTACTACCTGCGTTGAAATCGTCGTGTTTTTCTCAAAGGTGCACTCCTGAAAATGTGGCTTATCATTACGTTTCCTTAAATTTTTCAAATTTAGTTTGTGTCGAATTCGCAGGGTGTTCTTTTCACCCTTAATAAGCGTTAAATATTAGTATTAACATGGATATTTTAAGAAAAATTTGCTAATTAATTTTTTGACGTAAAATTAAAATAAATCTAAGCATTAAAGTAAGAAAGAAGGGAGAAAAAAAAATCAGGCACTTAAATGTTCTTTTTTTGCCGTAGAAAATATAATAAAAATGATTTCAGAATAGAAAAAAGAAACTCGACACTGTGGCGTAGATTTAAGTAACTGACTTGGGGTTTGGGGAATAGTTTCGAACTTAAATTGCTCCCTGGGTAGCCATTTAGAAATGTAAAGAAATAAATATAAGTGAAGGAAAGAGAAAAGGAAAAAAAGGAAGAAAATTGATATTTTGTTTAAAAATAAGTGGTCTCATTTTATATTTCAGTTCATTATTAATATTTAAAACTTAAAAATTTTATATATATACATTTCATTAATTCGTTATATTATTTGTAGCAAATGCAAAAATAAACTTAATATAGTTTACATTTCTCAGATTTTTTTTTAGGAGGGGGTTAATTTCTCCCTTGAAAAATCAGCCCAACCCTTAGCACTGATGTCTCAATATCAAATATAATTAAAAAACTTTACATGGTGAGTTGTTTTGGAGATAAGGTATTTTTGTATTTGTATAATTTGGAGATAAATTTTTATACTTCTAAACATAATTTCCTTTCATGTCCCTTTTATATTAATAACTAATAGCCAATCCATAAAGGAGTTTTGGATATCAATGGCCTATTCAGTAGCCTCAAGATTGAATGCAATTCAGAAGACAAGCGCATTCCTGGGTCAACAGGGAATAAGAGTCTCAATGAAATAAAACTCCAAAAAATAGTCGCTTTAGTTGCTGCAGTTATAGAAATAGTTTCCAAAAAAAGTTCCCTTGTCTGCTAGTCGTCGTGGTAACATTCGTAGTCGTAAACCCAAAATTGGGTGGGCTGTTATATAAAATAAAATTATTGGTATTTGTTTTGTTTTGTCGTGTGCCTGTTTCTAGGCAAAGGGGGTGCGATTTTTCTTTTTTTTTTTCAGTGGCGCCATCTATGGCCAAGAATTCGACTTCTGCCACACCACACTGCCACTAACCCGTTCATAGGGTGGACCACATTCACACGTAATCACACAAAGGAGAAAGGACATAGAACACAGAGAGAGAAAGAAACATCCATGCCTTGTCCGGTATTCGAACCTAGAACCTTTCTGATGCAAGGACAGTTCCCTGCCTCCTACACAGGCCGGTCGGCAATTATTGGTTTTGTTATACAGGATTACTTAAGCCGCTGAATGTTAACTAAAGACATTTTGCTAGGTAAATTTCGAGCGCTGATTTTTACAACACTGCTAATTTTAATAACTTCAAACTAAATTTAAAAAATACGACTTTAAAAAAATGGATAGCTTTGACACTAATCGACTGATACCGTTCAAATTTTGTATCTTAACATATAAAATTACATACTTTAAAGTGAGGTAAAAATTTTATAACTTTACAATTCAAAATCTTCGACTATTATTAAATAAATTAGTAAAAAGTAGTAAATAATTATAAAAAATTATTTTTGACTTGAAATTATCTTTAAACATGGTTTTTGGAGCTCTTTTTCACCAAGGAAAATAAAAAAGCCACAGTTTAAATGTCTTAGACTTGAAGCAAAACTATAATTTTAAACTGTATATGTCATTTTGCTGTAAAGAATTATCGGGATTTTAGAAAGGAAAAATAACAAAAAATATTTTAAAAATTATCAAACATTTTTATAAAATCACCATTTTAGCGGCATTTATCCACCCAGATTAAAATTATCAAAATTAATGCCTTATTTCCACTAGATGAGCAAGGAAAATGCAGCATTGGATTAAGTTTTTAAATATTAAAAAATTGGACCACAATAGTATTTTTTTTTTTTTTTTGTGGTGCGCTATTTTGGTATGAGTTATTTTTAGAACAATTATAGACGGCGCTGGCTGAATATAGCCTCAACTCAACCAAACAGTCATGAGTAATTGTGGCAAACTACACAAGAGTTATGAAAATACCATATTATTTGCAAAATAGCATAATTTCTTACGACGACCGAGCCTTCGAAAAACAGCCTTCTTCGAGATTAGCGAAATACATAAAAAATAAATTAACACTAAAAGGTTTAACTTCAAACTTAGCCTTAACTTCTCCTACTATATTTTTTCGAAACATATATTCCAGATTCTAACTATCCCCATCTTTTTGAGGGTCAGAAAAACAAATTTGTCGATGAAAATGTATTTTTATTAAGAGAAATTTTTTGAGTTTGATTTCGTAACTTAAAATATTATTGCATTAATTTATAAGCATATTTATGTTTAGGCATCCCAAAGCATTAAGATTAGTACGAGATAATGTGAAAATTATATGAATTGATGAAATGTAATTGGTCACTTATTTTTTCGCTTGCCGTTCAATATTTTACTCTCTAGCTACTCTACCATCAATATGGATTTTTTACTACTGGTTTTATTTACGCTATTTTGAAGGGAACAGATCAGCATAGGCTGTAATTGGCGATCGAAATGGGCGTAGAGCAGAACTCTCTACCTATGGCAACATTTCCTATGCTTTCTCCATTAGCGTGTGGAAAGTCATAGAGGAAGGAATTACGTTAGGTTCTCTCTTGATTTTAATATAGATTAAAATCTTTTAAGTTGGAAAACTATATAGAACTGAAAACTGCATTAAACATAGTTCTAAAGAAAAGTATCACGGAAATTTAAAAAAATATTTTTATTAAATAAAACTTAAAAATATTAAGAAAAGGGAAAATATCGTAGTACATTCCTATACTGCTGAAAAGAGGAGGAGAGGGAAGGGCTAAAGGCATGAAACCGGTCTCTCCTCAGATGGCGTATTCGAGTGTTGCGATCGCCAATTGTAAACTTTGGTTCTACAGCAACAAACTCAGCTTGATTTTTTTTTTCATTTTGTGACGTAGCAAATTTAACTGCTAATAGGCCTTCAAGCCAAAGTGTAAATATTCGCTTTAATCCAATTTGAAATCAAAAGATATCGTAATATATACCGAAAAGAGATTATGATTTTTTTCCTCACACAAGAACAAGCAAAACTTTTTACGTAACAAAACCGGTTTATACCATTTGAACCTTTTTTTTCTGGCTACGAAGATAGAGGCAAATGTTTATATTGAAAACAAAACAGTCAAGAGGCTCCACCCATTACTCAGTTTATTAATTGTTTCTTAATCCTGCGAAGATTGAGGCAAATGTTTATATTGAAAACGAAACAGTAAAGAGGCTCCACCCATCGCGCATTGTTTATTAATCAATCTCGAAAGTAAATGCTCCTGGATTTTTAAATTGAAAGTGACCTTGAATAAAGGAATATAAAACTTTAAATGCATTTTTACAAAATTGAATTTCACGTGTTATTTTCGAATTCTAGAAAAGATGACTCTGAATGATAAGGCTTTATTTCCTCATGTTTAAAAATCACCTGGGTAAAAGCGTTAAAAAAAGTATATGACGTTACAAGAAAACAATGAATAAAAAAAATTATGGAACTTTCTGATACTTATGATATTCATTTTTTTATATTTTATTGGCGAAGCCAAACATATTTTCTCCTTTTACTGTAATAGTAAAGAAATAGGGAGTGTTGAATTCTTATAAGAAGACTTTGAGAGCTATTAAACTTTTTCAGCCTGAAACATAAAGATAAAATTGAGTATAAAGATTGCAATTTCACGCTTGAAAAACTCTAAAGCGGACCGAAACTTCGATAACTTTTATTACATTCTATCTTAAAACATTGAGAGAATAGGCGAGTAGTTCATACTTCAATTATTGAAGCGAAAACTATTCAGAGCTAATCATTAACTTTTTTTTAAAGAAAAATGCACTTCTCATCATCTTTTCCCCTACCGAAAGCTAAAAAGAGCTCTAACATGCAATTGCTAATTTATATACCGAGAAAAAGTAACTTTCTGCCATTTGTAGAATTAGCTGACTCATTATTGACAGGGTGTTCCGTAAAGGCCGGACTTAATGCAGGGTTATGATTAAAGTTACCTTAAATTTATCAGAACCGTTTTAGTTGAGGGATACATATGAAACTTGTTATACCTGTTATATGGACCATGGAAAAAAGAAATCTACACTTAAAAGGTGAAATTTCGAATACCACATGAAAATATTGCGTGCATAAAGAGCAAAATACACAAATTCGAATTGCAAAATTCTATTTAAACATATGTTCAATGCGTATTCCATTTTAGCCAAACAAGTGTTATAGAATGATCAACAATATAGCGGGAAAGCTTTTTAATTTTATTGCAGCAGCATGGCATGTTATGCTTATTTTTAATCTAGTTTCATTTGAAAATAGCATGTGTCCTCTTCCTTCTCTTCTAACAAAGTGCGTCCCGCTGTGGACTGATCTTCAAGACACGGTTCTCAATAGAACACCGAGTCAAGTATCACTGGCTGTGGTAAGTGTGTGGTTGGGTGACCACTTTGATCAGCCTGCAAAGGGACCGAGGGCGTGCGTCATCGGTCCTCGATAAACTGTTCTACCGTAAAGTGCTCGACTTCGTACGCAGGTCGTCGGGCTACCCACCCCCTCTACGAAGAATCAAAATTGTGACGGCATGTCTTGGGATCATCCCAGATCAAATGTTTCCCAGATCGTCTTCAATGGTCCATTGTGGAGATCTAGTGCGATGTAAACCAACAACAACATCTAACAACGTGCTCTTCTAACAATAAATTTAGCAATCATTCTTTACACAGCCGCAGTGGGTCAGGGGATCGTCTTCCAATGAGATCACCCAGGTTCGATCCAAGTGTTGGCTAGTAGATTCGAATTCTGCTTCTAGGTCACACAGACCACAATGCTGGCATAAAATATTCTATGTGGTAGACGAATCACGGGTTAGAATCTCCTTACTTCTGGACTAATCGTGGGAGGTTTTCCTCTCGATGTAACTCACATGCAGGTTAATTCCACCAAAAAGTCCTCCCCAAAGGCAATTTGTCCCAATGCTTGATCAAGGAGTTCCCTTATCTTCTGGAGTGGATTTCAAAATTGCAAGGCTACAGAGTTAAACATTGAAAATCGTAAAATCAGAATTGTGCCAGCAGTTCAACACCGGTTATAAAATAAAATCATCTTTTTCAAAGCGTCCTTTACGTAAGCCTTTCAAATATTGATATTCTTACAATATTAATGTTTAAAGGCTTGTGTAATGGCCTTTCCAAGATATTAATAAATTACTGTTGTTCTAATAAAACAACTTAACCGGCAACGGTAGTTTTTTCCTTCTTGGCGTGACGCATAAGGTGACCAGATTTCTAAACGATTTGCGCAGAATCCTCGAAAAATGTTACGATTTCAGGACACTAATATCTATGGAAAATAATAATTTATCTGTGCAACAAACATTTCGTTTTTTTTTTAAAATAACTATTATCAGGTGCAGGACTATCTTCACCAAACTTAATTTCATCAATAAGCAGTTTTGACGTATCATATGATATTCTGCATTAGTTTAACACGTGTAAAACGAATGAGTATATACATGTAAGACTAAGTCACCTGAAAAAAAACATGTGCATTTCTGCACAACTTGTACCTTAGTTTGTTTAAGCTTGTCATTATACGCATGAAGAAATTTGTAAATCTTTTCATTTGCTTGATATTTCAGTTTCTTGGTGCCAAGGTAAAAAAAAACAAATTCAACAGTTTTTTTACAACATGCACATAGGTATTTTGTAGATGGCACCAAGCTGCAAATAGATATCTTCAGAATGCCTTTTTCGTTTATAAAGGGGTAATTCATTAAGCATAAAAATATTTATAATACAATTAAAGTAAATGACGGCTAATTCTATTATGTAATTAATTTAAAGTCAATTTTGTAATTTTAAAAATTAGGTAAAAAAAAAAATATTTGTGAAACTGTTTTTGATTAGCTCATTTTAGCCTACACATAAGCAGTTAATTATATACATCTAAGTCATTTTCAGAGAATTCGAATGACATTTTCACTGATATATTGCTAAAAATATTTTTAATACGGTAATCAAGTTTTAAATATGTTGCCATAATTTATTTTTCTTAATATTTCACTTTTAATTGTATGTAAAAATTTAACTAACTGTACAGAATTTTTATAATAAAGTACTTTTTTTAAAAAAATATCAGATTCTTTATTTTTCTTTTAAATATTCGATTTTATTTTTAAAAAAAATCATGACATTTTTACAATCTTGTAACTTAACATAGCCACATTTTTTTAAGGAAAATCTTTAACTTCCAGACTTACTTACCTTAAACTCACTTTTAACCTTTTATCAGTTATAATTTCCTTGTTAACAGAAAAATCTTATTTCACAAAAATAAGAGAACTGCTATAGTTTTATTTTTTGTACAGTTATTTTTTTAAAGAAAGGATACAAGCCTCAAAATACCATTCTCATTTCTAACACCAAAATCAATATGTCATCATTAGAAATATTATTTTCAATTTCTTTGAAAATATCCATCATTTGCACATATATGCTACCCTTTATTCAGTTAAAATAAAAGGAATTGAAAATTGGTAAAGTAATCATTACAGCTTCTGCTTCTATTAGATGGAGTGTATTATGGAATGTTTAAGAAAAAATAGAGTAAGTGCAAAAAAAGATAAACTTTAATTTAAATTATATATAGGAAATATAGGGTGCTTTTTTTTTAAAATAGGAAATATAGCTTAAGCAAAATCTACATTTTCTATATGTCAATTGTAACTATTTTTTTTTCTTACTTCAAATATACATAACCCTACCAAAAAAACTAAGTGTATCATATTCAGATAAAAATAATTACCAAACCACAAGTAGAAAAAAACACTTTAAAATTTATTTGCATAAAAGTTTCCCCAGTTTCAACACAAAGAAAAATAATTTTTCTTTCAAATAAAAACTTGACCTTTCTTGATGTTATCTAAAAATTATTTTTAATTATGCATTTGACAGAGAACAGGATGGAATAAATTTAGCTTTTATCTTTTTAAATAAATAAATTTTCTATTACAAATAAAATATACGATTATTAGTAAAAAATAGTAATACAAATTTTAATTCTATCCAAAAAAAAAAAAAAAAAACCTTTTTTTGTATTAAAAAATTCATAAATGGATGGATTCATAAATAAATTCGTTAGTAATTTTATTTTAATGCTACAAAATAACGATTCAAAAAATAAAAATTTATTCAATTTCAAAGCAAGATAAAGTTAACTTATTTAACCATATAAGTCAACCGGTTTTAATTTTATTAATAAAAATTTATATGATTGATTAAAAATTTTTGTTTTAAAACAATGGCAGATTTTTTGGTCTTTTGGCATTTTTTTTTTTTTTATCAAGTTGCTTTTTAAGGCAATTAAAAATGCTTTTAATTGCTAAGTTGCTTTTTAAGGCAATTTTTAAGGTCCATATTATTACTAACTATATATATCCATCCAAATCACTGCTACTGGAACCAGAATAACCAGTCCTCCATTTCATCCTTGCATTCAATAATAGTTGCAATGTTAACTGCAATATTGTTGCCATAGAAAATTTTTGAAACCTTTGAGTCCAAATTTGATCTCTGGCTATCAGTAATGGTTGTTTTAAAATCCTTAATTGTTCTATGTTGCTTAGCTTAATTCTAATTGCAAATTTATATTCATTTTTTTTTTTTTTTTTAACAATTTTCTCTTCAGTACTTCAGGTTGGAGTTGTAGGTTCATTTTCATCTAACAAGGGAAGCTTCTTGCAGAATCTTTGTTTCATATATTTAAGTGATTTCTTATTTGTTCCTTTTTTGTGCTTATTTCTGTGCTAGTGGTCACTTTTAACTTTACTGCTTCCAACTGGCCATTTTGTAACTTCTTACCTTACTAGACAAACTCTTCTATCAGGTATTATAAAAGCTCTAAAATAAATTCTAATAATTTTAACGAGAATTTTGTTCAATCAGTTGACACTGACCAACTGTTGCTAACAGCAATAACTTGTAAATAATCAAATATTCAAGCTTTAACCCTAACTCCCCATACAAGAGTTAAGAGAGAGACAGCTAGTTTGGTTGCCAGAGAGCTTCTTAAAAAAAGGTCTCTTCGACAGTGCTGTCAAAAATCTAATTTTTCCCTTTTTTAAAGGGATTCTGCTTAAAATCCTTAGCTAGATAAGAGTAGAATGAAATTATGTTATTCCTCTCTTCTATATATTGTTATATCTATTCTTCTCTTCTATCTGTCAAAAATGGGGGATCTTCAGAATGAATTCAGGTTCAAGAAACCTTCCTGCATTGTATTTGTCGTTGCATTACTTTAATACTGAGAAATAGATGAATTCACAGATTGACTGTATGTGATTTAACGTTAATCTCAAACATATTGGTTCTGAAATTTTCAAAGTAAAATTAATTCTATATATACATATTTTTCAAAAGTAAAACAAATAACCATTATGAAAATAGTTAAATCTGCAGTAAATTTGCCTGCAAAAGGTGAATTGAATTTAACCAAAAAATGAAACTATAACTTAAAAATATTTATAAAAATATGAATTTTAAAAAAAAAAAATCATAAAAAAAGCTATATACTTTTTTACCCTAATATTATGCTTTTTCTCTGGTCAGAGAATAATAAATTCTTTAAAATATGTATTCAGAAAACTTTTATTAATACAAGTAGAATACTGGCACTAGTATTTAACTTTTATCAGGGATGCCCCGCATAAAAAACCACAGGACTGTACGTTATATATTGTTATTGTGTGGCAGAATATGACCAAATATAAATGATAATAATCCGGTCATTATTTAAAAAAAAATAAAAAAATACTAACATTTGACTAATTCTGAACACTAATAAAATAAGAGTAAATAAAATAGTGTGATTCTAATAATTTAGGGGGAAAGCAGTCTTAATTTTCCTATAACATTAAGCAATTATTAACAATTATGAATATTAAAAATTCTTTAACATAAACAAAGCATGATATACAATATAACACCTTACTTAATTATTAAATTACCACAAAATGCTCTTTAAATAAGGACCCACTACATAGACACCAGTGTTTATATATAATTTTTTTGCTTCATTAAAAAACTTGTCATTTTCATTGAAATATATTTAATTTAGTTGAGACATTTCAAACTTGTAATTTTAATTTGGTTACTGAGACGTTACTAACTTGAATACTTCACAGGCATAATAACTTTATTAATATATTGGTTAGCACGTATTGAAAGAGAGAACACAATGCTATATGGTTGCAATGGAGAATAGAACATTTCTTTACCTAAGTGTGCAGTTATTTTAAAACTACATCTGCGAGTCTATACACGTGTGCATGTTCCATGTAATTATAGACTATACCACTTTCTTTTTAAGTCTCCATTCAAGAAAATACAGTCTTTTGTAAGACACCAGTCAGCTCAGTGCCACCATGTACACATCTAGTCAAAAACTTGAACCAGTCATTCATTTAATGTGCATTTAAAGATTCTTCGAAAAAGTTAATGTTTCTAGGCTCTTTTCTATTTAACTCACTTTCTTGAATCCTTTGGTGATAGGAGAAAAATAATGTTTTGATAATAGGTAGCAAAAGCAGATTTACATGTAATGTTAGAAGTCACCAATTAAGATTGGAATAGAGAAAATTGGTGGATGAAACTTATTTTTAAAAATACAAAATGTAGAATGCTGAGATTTAGAATGTGTAAATTGAAGTCAATATTCCTAGCTTATCATTGAATATAATTAAAAAAAAAAAAAAAATGAAATTCTTCACTATCGAATTGTTTAAATGGATCCACAAATTCAAGAATCTACTTCGAGTTTTATGAAAGTGGTTTACTTTTCTTGAGCTTTTCATCATCACCTGAAAGCATACATAAAAAATTAATTGAATATAAAAAAAAAAAAAAATTATTTTCATGAGAATAAACTATTTAAGCCACATCACAAATTAAGTTTAAGATACAATTTTATAAAATGTTAAATTATCACTGGAAATCAACTAAGCAATTCAAATAGTTCTGACACCAATGGTAAAAAATAATGTCGAAAAACACAAAATTTATATTTTTTTGCTTATAAATAACTTGTAGACATGCCGGAGAAAATAAGAATATAATATTCTTTATGAATGTAACATTATATCACATAACTTTATTCAAGATATTACAAATAAATTACATTTTCAACTACAAGTATGCTCTGATGCGTTGTAAGTCACGGGATACAGGTGAGATCCTCTCTTTACAGTTGAAACACATCAACATGATGTGGAATAAACTCCATAAGTTCTCAAAAGCTGTTTAAAGAAATACTAAGCCAAGCAGTCTCAACAGCCTTTCATAACTGCTCACGTGTTGTGGCAGCAGTATTATGTGTAATTGAAAATGTTTTCATTATGTCCTAAATATGTTCCATGATTCTTGACAAGCAACGGCTTTAATTCGTCAAACTAAGAATGAATCATTAGGGCAGACATACCAACCACAGAAATCCTGAGACTTTTGGTGATCATAGCTGAGTGCATCATAGCTAAATTTGTCACGACATGGAAGAACACAATTAAATGCTTTTTTTTGTTTTTTTTTTTCTACGTGACTGAATATTCTTTCACAGGTATTACATCATTGAAAGGAGTGGTTAATAACAACAGCTTTCACTTAGCTAACAGAATTTGAGTTCATAACACAATATACTTTTCCTGTTACAAACCATTTTGTATTGACTTCACACCATTTTATATTGATTCCATCAAAAGAATGAATAATTTTTTAAATGTCTTTGCGCACACTGTTTCGTGCAAATAAGTTCCTAGATTATTAAGAAACAAGCTTTGAAAAAAAAAAAAAAAAGCTTCATAAAAACTACCAATAAAAAAATTGGAGGAGAATGAAATAATACTACTTAAAATTCCGGAATTTCGTTAAAAATGGCAGTATACTTTTTTGGTTTCTTAGACACAATAAAATGGAATTAACAATAAACCAAACTCAAACTAAAAAATTGTTTATATGGAGAAAAGTGTTTTGAGGATCGAAAGCAAAGTGCACTTGGATTTGCAGATTCATGCAACCATTTAGGGAAAAACCTTAGACAATACTTTGTTAGTGTGAAGTTCTGAGATTTTATAGAAAAGTCAAGAATTAGGCTACACACCTGTATTATTTCTAAACATCTGCTGTTCAACCTGCACAGCAGATGCAAATAATGGCAAAGTTGTAATTCCGTTAGCGTAGCTTAACTCAGAAGACTCAAGTTAGTGCCTGTTGAAATACGTCAATTGTAAGTTTAACATGCTGACGTTTCTTGACATTTACAACCCTATGCACATGTAGTTTCTTTCGGATAATTAAGACATAGGATTCACCTTGCATGGTAGGAAGATAACGTATGCCTGACAACAATTGCGCAAAAAATTATGAACTGCATGCCATGCCTTTTCGTGAACTACTGTTTCATCGGTAGCAGAATTAGCACACTATGGCAGTGGGCACTGCAGACTTATTTTGACCTAGGTGACAAAATAAACCAAACTTCCTTTAAAAAAAATTCTTTTTGCATAAAAAATTGTGTTAAATAAAAATCTAATCAAATCTTTTTCTTTGGCATTAATTTTGTTTTTTTTCTATTGTAGAGTTTGATTAATGCACTAAAGCAGGTTTTTTAAGAAAAATTGAAAGAGTAATAAGTCTAAGAGAATTGGAAAATTTTATAGTTTTTACAGGGTGGCCACACAAATCAGATTTCAAATTTCCCTGATTTTTCCAGATAAAAATCTTAAAATTTCCAGGTTTTTGTTTCTTTTTTCTTATTAAGTGTAGGATGTGCACAAGAAAAGTGTCTATATTATAAAATATTTTATCCAAAATGTTATTTTTTTTAACATATCTTGAAAAAAATAATTTATTTTGACAATTTGGCAAGATTTTTTATTTATTTTTTAATGTTTTGGAACGAAATTTTGAATCAAAAATCATATATTGACCAACAAAAGAGTAAAATTAAATATTAATATACAGTTAGTTCTTAAAAAAAAACTTTTTTTTATAAATTAAAATATGTTATAAAAGGTTAATACGAAATAGAAAAAATTACCATTAATGCAACAGTTGTAACAATTTGTCGACAAACATAGCTGTTAGAGATTGTAAAAAAATGTGTGATTGGTTGGTTTGCTGAGAAAAAATAATTCACAGATTTCTTTGAATGAGAGTAGAAAAGCTTTCAGAAAAAGAGTGCAATATAAAATTAAAAATACAAAAACATTTTGTCAAAATAGAAAAAAAATATCACCAAAGCATCGGAACAAACTTGAACCATAAATGGATTCAGCCCAAGGACAGAATTAATATCCTAAAAACAGAAGCTAATATCCTAATCCCTTCTTCCACCTCCACCAGAATCTTTCCTAAATTGCACAGCCCCATAGCGGTCAAAGGTTTTTACATTCGTTTAGCAACCGTGGGAGAATTTTATGTGGCATTCTAGTTTAACAGAGCTGTAATGGAGCAAATTTTGATGCAAGCAAAGTATCGCTAAATTGATGATATTTCAACTGTTTGGCGATACATTTCCGTCTAAAAAAAGTGGGTATAATGGATGAAATAATTTAAATTAAGAAAATTAGTAAATAATTTAAATTAGTGAAATTAAAAAAATTATCAAAGAAAAAATTTCCAGCTTTTCTTTAAAATTCTCTGATTTTTATCCAAATTTCCCTGATTTTTCCAGTATAAAAAAATTCCCTGATAATTCCAGGTGGGTGGCCACCCTGTTTTATAACACTGTTTGAAATTATTCTTTTTCAAATGAAAATTTAATTTCTGAAGCATTAGATTTTAAACTTTACCAACTAACTTAATTTTGTTTTATTACATTTCTTAATTTTTGTTATCATTTATAATTTTGGTTTATTTTAATAAAATAAAAATAGTTTAAGTAGTAATAGATTTCATTTTACTTCAACCTGTCACAGAATTTTTTTTTCAATAAATAAATTTTAAACTAATAATTAAGTTTGAGCACTTTCTATTAGTATTGCAGATGCATCATGTATTGTAGTAGGTAAACTTAAAGAATACATGTAAATTACATAAGTTTAAAATTTGCATGACTAAGAAGTGCAACATTTTAATACAAATACTTAAACACTCACTCAATAGATACATTTTAGAACATATGGAAGCATCTCAACTGGGATTCGGAGTATGTTAATTTTCAGTGTGAGCACAGAATTACATAAAATAACACTTCATTTGAATTACTAGAATCCTGACCCAAAAAATGCACCGTCTACATAAGCCTTCTTACTAATATATAATTAATAATCTAAGAAATATTACCACAATTTGTGTAATTGCATACTGCTTATTAGGAGGTCAGTTTATTTTTTGTTTTATAGTAAAAAAAAAATGTTTTTTTTTTTTTTTTAAAACAATTTTCAATTAATGGATGCAAAATATCAGTATAACTAATGAGCGAAATTTTGGCCACTTTTTCTTATTGAAGAAATGTCTATTTATTTGTTTTATTGATATCTAATTCTTCTTTTTATCTGGAATTGATATGAAACAAAGGCAAAACATATATCAAATGTAGTCATCTATTTTTTTGTACCGTAAATATAATCTTGTTAAATTAAAATAAATATAAATTAATTGTATAGTTATTACAGATTAGTTAATTATTTCGAATGGCAAATTTTCTTAAAACAATTTATGGTGTTAGCTTTCATTATTAGTATACCTATCATGTAATCAGACAATATTTTCAGTCTCAAGACTGTCCACCTAACTGAGATTTCACTATACTGAATATTTTTGTGTATAAATTTAGAATTTTCAGAATTTCTTCAAAAAAATTTATTTTCTTTCAAAGAAAATACATAGGCAATCATTCTAAATAATTGATTACCATAAATAATAACACAAGTAAAAATAAAGCTTTATTTACTTTTAATTCACTATTAAAAAAATAACTCATAAATTTCAGTTCACTAAGATTTATTTGAATGAATATTGCATTTAGTTTTTCATTTCATCATTTATATAAATAATAACCCTCAGATGAATGGTTGTGGGAAAAAAAGAAAAGAAGAAAGAGACATAATTTGAGCTACTTCTAATGGTTACCATTATGTTACCTCAAGAAATCAAATAACGAGACATTTAAAATTTTATAAATGCTTTTTAATGCAATTACATATGAATAAATTTAAACAATTGAGAAAATGAATATAAAAAAAAAATTACCAAAAAAACAAGTTTTTCTAGGCACAGGATTACAGAATACTCCAAATTTTATTGTTATCAATACCACTGATATTGTACTTTTGGTCAAATATTTTCTAATCATTCTGAAAAATAATAAAATAAGCTACATGACAATAATGAAACACAATTAAGTAAATAAAAATAAAGAGAAGAATTTTAATACTTTATTCAAACAATAAGTTCCTCACTACATAATGAAATAAATTTAATTTGCGATAATTTGTACGATGCAGTCTCCGCACGTTAAATTTTTTTTATACTCGAGAACTCAACATCTTAAATGCTAGTAAATCTTTTTATTAACAAGACAGCTTTTCTCTTAAATATTTAAACCAATTAGCATAATTTTTATGGAATTGTATCAAAGAATCTACTTAGCTTCGGATTAAAAAAAAAAAAAAAATTGTTTCCTTTATTGCAGAGAAATAGAAAATACTTTTAAAAATATCATTCGAACTTAGAGAATATAGAGAAGAATAGACTTCTGTATCATTCAGCCTCTTGAATTTTAGAAAAGCTGACACAGGTTATGCAATTCGTAATCTTGGCCAAGTTTAAAGTTAAATGTTAAAAATTGTTTATAATATCTACAACAAATATAGTGGAAATAATTATTGCAGAATAATAATTGAATTTCTAAAGAAATTACTCATATATAATTCAAAAAAAAAAAAATGTATGAAATTTT
The DNA here is from genome assembly GCA_949128135.1 of Parasteatoda lunata. Classification (NCBI taxonomy): domain Eukaryota; kingdom Metazoa; phylum Arthropoda; class Arachnida; order Araneae; family Theridiidae; genus Parasteatoda; species Parasteatoda lunata. The sequence continues at coordinate 50,121,272 of OX421975.1, forward strand.
AGAATGATAATTTACGACAAAAAAGTAACATTTAGGTAATATTAATGATATAATATAAAAATCATAGTTTAAGACTCGTCAATCAGAAGAATAAGACATGTCAATCAAAGTAAAAAAAAAAAAAAAATATGAGATAAGGATTGGTTTTTCAATAAGGATGATTATCAAAAAACGAAAATTAACATATTTTTCACTTGTCCAGCAAAAGAGTTAGGTATACAAGTTTAATTGTGTAACAAAACTAATCATTCAAGATTTATTCCTATAAATTAACATAGAATGTGTCAATTAATATAAACGAATCACATAGTGTTGACAATGAAGATCATTAGATTCAATAAAATCCCAATTTAATTTAAATAACATTTTAACAAAATAATACATATTGGTATCTTATGCAAAAAATATCAAAGGAAAAATATCTATTATGAAATACATGTTGTATGTGTGTGAAGAGAAGTATAAATAAAAACATTTATCAAAGGAAATAATTTTGTTTAAAATTTTATAAATAGTTAGCAGCTTATAATTTATGCTTATTGCTCAAAAATCATAAAAAAGTATTCTAATTAAAAATTATATGTATACATATTAAAAAATATATAAGTATGTATTTTAAAAATATATAGGTATATATTTTTTATTTTATTTCCGACCATTTAGTTAATTGTGGAAGCAACAATTAACTAACTAGCTTTAGCAACAAAAAAAAAAAATAAATAAATAAAAATTTTGTCTACCCTGTAATACTACAATTTGCTTTTTTATTGTTACAACAACTATTTCCTCAATATAATCTTTTTCTTCAATACGAAAATAACAAAGAAAAGTGAAAAAAAAAAAACCAGTCTTAAAAAGCTTAGAAATCTACTACCAGAGTATTAGTTAATGGCGGGTTCAATAACGTACAACTAAGAAACTGCTGGTCATAAAATAATGAAGAAATTATTGGGAAAACTTCCGTATTGTGATCTGTGACAGGATAATCCAGAGTCACGGCAACTTCCAGGTACAATTTCGGCGATTTACCCATAAAATCATGTAGTTTTATCAATCACATTTTGGTAATAGCTACAGAATTTCAGAAGATTTTTAAAATTATGATGCTATAATACTACATTGTTTGGTACTTAAATTTTTGAATCAGGTATTTGAAGAAATCGCTTTTTGAAGCATTGGATTTGTATCGATTTTGCTGTCTACACGTTTTGATCGACCGGCGAAATATTTCGCCTGTTCTGACGATTCACCTGTATAACCATGTAGTTTTATAGATCGCATTTTCGTAACAGCTACGGATTTTCACAAGATTTTTTAATACTACATTGTTTGGTACTTAAATTTTTGAATCATGCATTGGAAGAAATCGTTTTTTGAAGCATTGGATTTGTAACGATTTTGCTGTCTACACGTTTTTATCGATTGCCTTTTCAACAGTTTTGGATATCCACATAGTTTTTAGTATTTTGAATTCTCTGTGATATAAAAACATCATTACAATTTGCATATTTCAAATCAGGCTTTTAGCTAATCACTTTATGACATATTCTAGTCATGACAATTTAATTTCAAATACCTGATATTTTCAAAATGCCAGAGTATAGGGTGGTCTGAAACTCAGAGTGTGATTTTTAAGAGAAATAAAAGTGATTTTTTTCCACACTGTAATGAAATGCATCCAAAATTAGAAAACTCTGAGTTTTGTTAATGTGTTTAATAATATTTTTTAAAATCATATTTTAGCGGAAATCAGATTAAAATCAAACAAAAATCTGAACTCGACTAAAAATCATACAAAAGTAGATCTCTTCCTTTACGGTTTTTCTTTAACATTACAAACGCAAAAAAATCAAATTGAAAAATGAAAAGAGTTTTGATTGTTATAAAGTAAAAAAGCATTTTGAAAATAGATCTTCCCGGTAAACGGATGTCTGGATATGATACTTTGTACCGTAGTTACAAACTTGTCAATTAAAAGTAGCTTTTTCTAATACTTTTTAACAGGTTCAAGCTAATAAATAATTAAAAAAAAAAGGTTAATTATAAATGTTGTTAATACCGATAAGATCAGGGTCCAATTAGTTTCTTTCCAAGTAACCCTTGGCCTATTTGGAAGATTTGATTCCATTTCATTTTGATGATTGTACAATACACAAAAGTTTTTAAGATAACACTTCTGAAAATAAATAAGAGTGATCACAAGAACTTCTCAAGAGATGGCTGTTCTTAGTTATTCTGTTTGGTATTTGCCTCAGGTTTAATAGTTGGAAAAGACAGAACTTCTTGAATGTTACATGTAATGGAAAGAATCATACGAAGTCTGTCGATCCCTATTCCTGCACCAGCACAGGGCTTTAGGCCATGTTCAACAGCTTTACAAAAATCTTCATTAATAATTAATTGAGCTTCATTATCACCAGCAAATCTGTCTTGGGCCTGTTGCTTAAATCTCTGTCTCAAGACAGCAGGGTCATTCTCTTCACCATATGCATTGACTATTTCAGATTTTGCAATAAAAAGTTCACATCTTTCAGTGAGCCCTGGAATACCACGATGAGACTTGGCAAGAGGACTCATTATTTCAGGATAATCATAAAGAAAAGTAGGATTGTCAAATTGTTTTTCTAGAAAATGTCCGATCAGTTTATCTAGCAACCTCTTACTTGTACTTGGCGCTGCACACTCAATGTTATTTTTGGAGTAAAGATGAGACAATCTTTTATTGGCTTCAGGCAAGTGATATTCACATGGTTTGGGCAGTTCTTCTCCCATTGCTTCTTGCAAAGTAGGAAGTAATGGGTACTTTTTAAAAGGGAGGGTGAAATCAATTTCTGATTCTTCACCTGCAAAACCATCAGGCTTATATATTATCCTATTAGACTTACAAATTTCAGAAATCATTCTAGAAAATAAGTTTTCTATCATCGTCATAAAATCATTATAATCCTTATATGCTTCATACACTTCGAAAGTGGTAAATTCTGGATTATGAGTCGGATCTATTCCTTCATTTTGAAAATTTTGCCCGATTTCGTACACACGATCAGCCCTACCCATAAGAATCTCCTTATCCTTGAGTTCAGGAGCGATTCGCAAATATAAATCTATGTTTAGCTAAGCGTAATGAGTCATAAACGGTTTAGCAGTTGCTCCTCCAGGTTTTGTATGCATCATCGAAGTCTCCACTTCAATGAAGCCCAGCTGAAAAAGAACGTATAAATTTGTTGACTTTAGCTCTAAGAATGAGCCGTTGATATGTTGAATCATTGAAAATAAAATCTAAATATCTCTTCCTAAATCGAGTCTCTTTATCCTTCAGCCCGTAATAAGGATGTGGTAACATTTCAAGAGAGGGTGCCAAGATCTCCATATGGGTAGGTACAATACTTAGTTCTCCACTTTTTGTTTTGCATGGATGTCCTGAACATCCTATAATATCTCCTCTTCGCATTCTACAATTTATTTCACAAAATTTGTTTTTAGAAGGATAATGATTTGCATCAGCCATAACTTGAATCTCAGCCTTTTCTCCCAAAAGGTAAAAAAACAAAAACAAATTAGATCCAAATTCTCGTTTAGTTAGGACACGGCCAGCCACTGACACACTCACATTCTTTAACATTTGACCAATATCGAGTTTATTATACCGATCTACGAAATCTTCTAAGGATATTGAAACATTGAATTTGTTTAGATACGGATTTTTACAAGCAGCTTTTAACTCTTCAACTTCTTGACTGCGCATTTTAAAATATTCAGCACTATCAGTAGGATCTTGTTTTGTAACAATGCACTTCGATTCTGTTATGGGCTGTTGAGCTATTGGTTTTTCTGTTTCAACTTTTTTCTTACTTTCAAAGAAATGTTTGAGTTCCTTTTCAGACAAAGTAGTAGACAAATTAAGTGAATTAATTTGTGAAAGAAACAGATTCCCCTGCAATTTCGGAAAATCAAAAACTTTAGTTCGACGAAATAACAACAACGCACGATTTGCCATGACAGGTTGAAAAAAAAATTGCTATAGAGTTAAAATGGTAAGATGTCTTGCGTTAGATTATTTAGATTAAGATGAGTTGCATCAGATTGCATATATATAATCCATAGAAAAATCAAACTACCGCCAGAAAAAGTAAACATGAGTCGAAGTTAAAGTAGCTATGTTCAGTAATATCTTTATCACAAAAAAAAAAAAATACTTGTTGCTGATTTAAAAGACATATTTTAAATATTAAAACTTAATGGTAATAATATAGTGATAAGATAAATTTTTAATACAATCAAAAAGTGAAGAATAAAAATATTTTATTTTCTTCCATTTGAGCTTTAAGCTGGTGTAGCATCATCCAGAAATTTTAGTAAATGAGCGCCAATCCATATTATATTTATCTAATGTCATCATTTGCATCCTTTAAAATTGGCAAATCATTGGAACAACAAAAGTACCAAGTTTTTATTTGAGTTAGTTATTTTATTTTGTCATTATTCTGAATATTACACAATTATAAAAATTAAAGTTAACTTTTATTTAATGTACGAAAAAAACGAGTTCATTTATTGCACCATTTCCATTACTTTTCCTTTATCAATGCAAAGGTAATAACCATGATCCCAAGCTGTAAGGATGTTTGGGGCAAACTTCTCTATTGCATGTCAATAAAATAAAAAATACCGTTAGAACGGAATATAATGATCAAAATTATAGTAAAGCAAAAAATATATTATTTTAAACAGAAAATTTTTTCATTTTTTTTAGTGAATGTTAAGAATATTTTTAAATTTTAATACAGCCGAACCCCGCTATAGTAAACCTGGGATATAGTGAACTTTTTTAGCGATCCCGTCCATATTCCTATTTAAATAATGTTATTTTTAACGCTTATAGTGAACAGCTTAGAACTTGGAAACTCGGTTATAGTGGACTCAAATTTCATTTCTTTAAATATCTTTTTCAGTCCTCCATCTTTAAACTTGTAAGTGTTAGGATTGAAAATGAATGCATTCCTATAAAATGTGTCATATTTCACTCCTTTATGCTTATCACTTTCTACTATACTGTAGTAAATGTCAAACAGATCATTTCTCTTATACTCCCCCCTCCCTGACAAGCCTCCCTTTGTCTCTTTTCCCCAAGCTTGCTCTACAACTAGTTAACTTGGCCACCTGCTGAATTTTTGGAATTTACTTATCTGTTTAAGCCATATTCTTTACAAATCTCCCCTTGGCAATCAAGAAGGGGAACAATTTAACTCATTCTACAGCTGCTCTCTTCATATTCTTACATTATCTATTTGAGACATTATTTTTATTTCAAAAGCAGTGAAAATGGCAAATTCTCTAAAGAGAAAATCATTTTCGATAGAGGACAAAGTTAAAATTGTAAAGCGTATTGAAGATGGAACCAATAAATCGGCACTGTGTAAGGAATTTTCCTTGTCAAAATCTACAGTTTCAACCATTTGGAAAAATCGAAGTGTCATTCTTGCGGCATACGACAAAAACATGGTTTCATCGAAAAAACTGCGTGGAGCTGAAAGATAAAACGTAGAAGATGCTTTGTTGAAATGGTTCAAAATCTTGTAATTCAAAATGTAAAAATCTTGCATTCTTTGCACATTGTTGATAAAAACATTGATGAACTCTTTTTGAAATCAAATTGTGTTCAATCAAAAATCACAAATTTTTTTCATAAAAAGTGAAAATAAAACTAATATTTAGCGACGTAATTACTTTTTTCATCAATTTTTGCTTTATTATCTGTTAATTAGTTAGTAATTTTTTAAATGACTTATGTAAAATTGCAAACCCAATTTTCAATCATTCAACTGTCTTAAGTAAAAAAATATTCTTCAAAAAATTTGGATATAATGAACCATCGGTTATAGTGGACACATTACTGAGTCCACAGTCGGTTCACTATAGCGGGGTTCGACTGTAATATAAAAATATATTATTAAATTTGTTCGAAAAACAAATTTTTATTTTTCATAAGCTATTACAAGGGGGATTTTATAATAAATGAAGAGGCTCCATCCCTGATCACACTCCGCGGCAGCTTGCAAACTTTGTCACTTAAAAAAGTTGATGGCCGTTTTTACCCATTGAAAAAATGGGTTTTGGTTTGGATTTGATGGCGTCAGCACACTTTTCAACTACAATAATCAAGAGTAACAGTAAAAAGTGCGCATGCGTTGCTATGGCGACCGCAGCTGTTTGATAATTATTTCAGAATTCTTTTTTTCACTTTTAATCTTGTTATGCATCAAGTTGGTGAGTTTATTTTTGTGACATGGGACCAGAGAGATCCCATAAGTACTTATTGAGTTGTGAATAAAAGAGAATTTCATCAATTGAACGATATTTTTGGTTTTATTGTTTTAATTAAGAAACAGAAATTCTAACCTACAGTTCAAACTGGATCGTTTTCAATACTAATTCTGGTGAAGATCATAAATAAAGAGGGTCTAAACTGATTGACTCGGTCCCAAAAGTTAGAGTTGAAGCAAGAAAAAAAAAATGATGCAAAGGCCTATAAACTTACCGAGGCTGAAAAAGCAAACGAACGTAGACGGGAATACCTTAAGCATTACACACAAGCGGAAAAACGAAAAGATTCCGTTCGCAAATGAAGCCCGTCCCTCACAAAAGTACCAAAGTGGTTGAGAGAATTGAACCCTACCGAGGTGCGAAACCCTTTCGTGCAAATACGAGAACTGGGTGTTGATCACCAGTTCGGGATAAAAGGATGCATTTTCAACATACCAAATGACTTGCACAAGACCGTAGACTGTCTTCCACGCAATATAAATGATTCATTCATTATTAATGTAAAATTGAAAAAAATCCTAGCTTTCAAATCATATTTCATGTGTGAGCTTGAGAATCAGAAACGAGTAGCTACGCACTCATTTTCATTGCTTCCGAAAGCGTTGATATTTTGGCCATGGAAAACAAATAAATTTTTGTTAATAAAGTCCAATTAGAAACCAAAGAAAATTTTGTTTATTAAATATATTTATCATGCAAATAATATTTTGTTAGTAGTAATTTCGTAATATACCACTTGGAATTTTCAGTAAATGTTGTTCATCCGTCATGGTTGCCGTATCTTACAAGTAATTTTGAATCCAATTTGAAAGATAAGCATAAACGCGGCTTTAGTGACTTTTCGATGATGTTGATAACATTTGAGATTTTAAGCAGGAGCTTCATGTTACGAGGAGTTGCAAACTAAAAAAAAATTTCTTTCTTTTTTCAACGGCGTGTGTGTGTGTAGTGTGTGTAGTTAATTTACGTCGCACTAGAGCTGCACAATGGGCTATTGGCGACGGTCTGGGAAACATCCCTGAGGATGATCCGAAGACATGCCATCACAATTTTGATCCTCTGCAGAGGGGATGGCACCCCTGCTTCGGTAGCCCAACGACCTGCACGCGAAGTCGAGCACTTTACGGTAGAACAGTTTAACGAGGACCAATACCGCACACCCTCGGTCCCTACGCAGACTGATCCAAGTGGTCACCCACCCGCACACTGACCGCAGCCAGTGATGCTTGACTTCGGTGATCTGCTGGGAACCGTGTCTTAACGATCAGTCCACTGCGGGACCTTTTTTCAACGGCAAAAGATTGTAAATTTCAATTTAAATACCACGATGGCTTTCACACTTTGGTTACCTCACTACCTGCAAAATCGAAAGCTTTACGGTAGACGGTCTGGGAAATATCCCTGATTATGATTCGGAGACAACATGCATACGTCCCATCCCGTTTTACTGGAAGGACACATTCACACATCAACCATGCATTCACAGATTGTAAATTTGACCTGAACCAGAGCACGATCAATCTCCAATCCAATACCCCCAGAGAAATTGATTTGTTATGGGAACTTGGAGTACTTTGTGACCCTGGCAGATTTAGTGAGCATCAGTCACAAATTTTTTACAAGGTAAGTCTGAGACCGACGGATATCGAACTCACGACCTCTTGGACATAGTCCTAAAGCCCCACCAGCCAGACTATCCAGGCTCTGTGTTTTTTCATGAATATTAAAATTTTTTATCTATAATAGCACAAATTTATACTGTGGTTAAAAAAAAACCAGATCCTCACTTACATGTAATTATTTGCTATTTTTTAAAAATAAGTGCGAAATCTAGGTACTTACTTCTTTTCTTTGCAACACTTTTTATTTATTATTACGCAAAGTCAGTCGATTTGTTATTTGTAATGGTAATTGATAAATAGCGTATTTATTTCGGTCGGCTTGTGCTTTTTTTTTTCCAATCTTATTTCATTTATTTTTACACAAACATTTATGATCTTGTGTGTTCCTTAAACTGGACTACCTATAAGCTCTCTTCAAGATGAAGAACAGAAGTTTTAAAAGAACATTAATAAGGTTACTACTGTGGGAATCGAACCCGCTATCTCTTTGCTATAGATCATTTAACGGAACGGCGAGAACATTTGATCAGAGAACCACATTGTCCTTCTATACTTCGTGCTATACGTTCTGCTTCAACTGGACATCACTTATTACAAATACTGGTATTTTCCTTAATTTCACTTGAATGAATAAGAAAAATCGAAAGTTAATAATTTTTTATAGGACTATAAGCATTTATTAGGCTTTTTACGCTTAGTCACGAGTTAAAATGATTTTCAAATAACTTTTCAGTTGATAATAAAGCTTTTCAGCAAACCTTCACTGCAAAGAAATTTCTTTTATTTTGTTCAAATAAATACGTAAATTTCTTAAAGAGCGGTTTCACATTGGACTCATCGTAAAGAAACGTTCCCTAGTAGAACACCTGAAGTCAAGCATCACTAGCAACTGTCAGTGAGCGGGTGGATGATTACTATGATCAGCCTAAGAAGGGACCTAGAGTGTGCGGTATCGGTCTTCGTTAGACTGTTCTACCTTAAAGTGTTCGATTTCGCAGGTAGTCGGGTAACCAAAGTGTGAGAGCCATCCCTATCTGCAGAGGATCGAAATTATGTTTGCATGTCTTCAGATCATACTAAGCGATGCTTCCGAGACTGTCGTCAATAACCCATTGTGCAGCTCTAGTGCAACGTAAATAAAGTGCTGCTACTACTATTTTAGATGTCAATTTTTTAGCCATCAAAATTGATTAAAGTGCATAAAGATATTATTTTGATAAGTGTTTTTTTCTAGTCATTTCAAATCTCTAATATTCTTTAATTTTGTTGCTCAAACCTGCGATTTTATAGTGCAGAATCTTATTTTCCATATAAGCTGTGGAGGCCGGAATAGCGTAGCTGCTGGGGCATTGGACCCAAGTCCGAAAGATCATGAGTTCGATTCCCGTCAGCCGAAGACTTCCCGTGTTCAAAATGGTGACTGGTGAACGTGAAATCTGTCGGTGTCACAAAGTCCTTCAAGTTCCCATAACAAATAAATACTTCTAGGGGTAATTGATTGGAGATTGGTCATGCACTGGTCAAAATTAAGATTTGCGGATGGATGGTGTGTGAATGTGTCCTGATTGTGAAATGGTATCTTGCGTATGTATGTTGTCTCCGGATCATAATCAGGGATCTTTCTCAGACCATTGGTCCCGCAGTGGACTGATCGTTAAGACACGGTTCCCAGCAGATCACCGAAGTCAAGCATCACTGGCTGCGGTCAGTGTGCGGGTGGGTGACCACTTGGATCAGTCTGCGTTGGGACCGAGGGTGTGCGGTATTGGTCCTCGTTAAACTGTTCTACCGTAAAGTGCTTGACTTCTCGTGCAGGTCGTTGGGCTACCGAAGCAGGGGTGCCATCCCCTCTGCAGAGGATCAAAATTGTGATGGCATGTCTTCGGATCATCCTCAGGGATGTTTCCCAGACCGTCGCCAATAGCCCATTGTGCAGCTCTAGTGCGACGTAAATTAACTACATCTACATCTACAACTACATCTACATCTTCTCAGACCATCGCTGATAACCCATTATGCAGTTCTAGTGAGATGTAAATAAAAGTACCGTACTTTAGTGACTTTGATACACAAACCTGTGATCTCTCTGTGCATAATCTTATTTTCTGAACCAGCTGCAATTTTTGTATTCAGAACTACAACTTTCATTGTTCTTGAGTATAAAAGTTTTCCTAAATGCTGCCGATTTTGCTTTTAATGTGTTTATTGTGTTTGTAAGTGCTGAAAGTGTCAATTCTCAGAAGTATGGTTAGGTAAGAAAATATTTCCCTTTTATAAATTGTTTCTATTTCAAACCCATTATTAAACTATTATTAGATATCTTAAGATAACTGTGAAAATAAGATGTTTACACTGTAAAATTTTATTATACGATTTGACATTTTGTCCATCTTTTGCGATAGTAAATTCCCTTTTTCTCGGGATATGTTTACAAGGGTAAAAAAGTTTCCTCAAAGTGATTTTCGTATTTTAATTTTTTCCCTTTTTGACTTAAATGTTTTTATCATGTTTTCTTTTAATTTAATACATAATACTTTTAGTTGGTTGTATTATAACAGATTCAAAATCGCACCAATATATTTAAACTAGAATTTTCATGTTAAATGAGCAATCTTAATCACTATTCAAATTTAAAAAAAAATCCTAATTCTGATTTATTGAACAATTCTACTAGTATGGCTTCTCTGCGTATGTTAGATACTTATCGATGTTGCTTAAAATGCAATTGTTATTTTTAATTTAAAACCTAAATCAGACCTTTTAGTTTTTGGTTTGTAGTATTCAGTTCAAGAGAGGTGCTTCATGTAATATAATTGATCAATATGCTTTAAAATTTGATGCGAATTTTACATTGAATAAAAAATTTATTTTCCAACTAAGAGTTTATCTTCAGATTCTAATCTTTTTATTTTGTATTGACTCTTAAATTTCTCTAAAAATGTTCCAATTTCCGTAATTTTGCTTAAATGTTATTTAATATATCCTGCTTTTATTTAAATCTTTGCAAACTTTGCTCTAATTCAGTTGAGATTTGTGAGACTTCTAACTAGTTGAAGTAAAGTTCTATTAGTTACAAGAAGTGTTGCTAAAATAAGCATTTGTTTAAAGAATATAATTATTTGAAGAGAAATATTACTAGAATAAAACTAAAGACTGTTGCAGAAAATAATTCTTCACAACTCATTAAATTTGAACTTTTTGAGCGCAGTTTTGAACTTTTGAGGTTATAAAGTCCGAAAGGCGAAAAAAAAGAAAAAAAGAAAAGAAAATGAAATTTAGAATAAAATTAATGAGACATTTTTGATAGAATCGTATCATTGTCACATAGTCTAACATTACTTTAGTGTAAGAATTGCAACCTCCTCGAGAAATTTACAACTGTTTTCTAATAAAATATTTAATTAGAATTAAGTACGTGCATTTCTCTGCAATTGATATACAATTAATTATTCCGATATATTTAGAATTTATCTTTTAGTTATTAATTCTAAATTTATTTAGCTAAGTTACAAAGTTAATTAAAAAGGTTATGCAAAATAATTTAATATCGTTAGTAATTTCTTAGTTCATGGACATTAAAAAATGTCTATTAACATGCTGGGGATGTAATACTTGGCAATTCACTATAATGGATTAGCGCAAATTCATATTTGGTACAAATATAAAGTCTATTTTTTAAGCTATGTTATGAGATATAATTTTAAACTAATTACTTCAAATACTGGACATAAAAAAAAAATTAAATAACATTTATTTAGTAGTATAATATTTTCCTAGGATTAAACGCCAAATTTAAGAGTATGACTCCAACTCAAAATCACTCTCAGTGAAACAATGTCTACTATTTTACATTAAATCACACAGTTCTGTAACTAGGGTATCAAAATGTATTAAATTGAGGAGAGGGAATAATAGAATATTTTACTGAAAATATTTTACTAGCATTAATTTATAAATATTGGGTCATATTCCACACTATGATGAATCCACACTATGTCAAAGGGAAATTTTTCATACCCTCAATTAAAATTACTCGTATATGAAACTTTAAATAGCAATCTTTATGAATAAATGTTGTGACTAAATCTCTATTAAATAGCTGTTTTTAAGGGCATTTTAAAAGCTATTTTTTTGGCTATTAGACATATTTCTAAAAATTAAAATTGAAAAAATACTCAAGAATTTGTAATTACAAAGATTATGTCTGTAAATAAGAATTTAGTTTGCTAATTGGTGAACGTCTATCATTTAGTCTAATACCAGTAAAAGTTTCATAAAATTCTAGGAGACTGATTTTTTTTTAAAAAATTTCTATTTAGAACTGCTTTGAGTCGAAACTTAAGATCATGGAGTCGTGCTTTTTGAGACAAGGGTTTTAGTTTTAAGTGTCTTTGGTTCTTATTTGTATATGCATTGAAAAATTTATGCAAATTTGAATTGATCCAAAGACTGTTTTGAAGTTCAGTTTTCAATTATGGGACTTTCTACTTCCAGATTGCAATTTTTATTAATCTGGTTATCTTATGACTTTAATGCAAAGAAGCAGATTTCTAAGAATATTTTGCAGCTCCCTCGAACCTCTGAAAAATTTATGATGTATAATAAATCACATGACCTAAACATTTAAGTTATGAAATATTTCTCTAAGTATATTCTTAAAATTTTTTTTTTAATGTCTAACTGAAAGTCTCATTATTGTAGTGTACAAATATTGTAAAACCAATAACTTCTCAAGGGAAGAACTAGGTTTCACTATCCTTGAATGTCTTGCATCGTTTTAGTTAAATTGTTTGAAAGTTTTATCAGCTCACAATTTATGGTAGGTTTCTTTTTTCTATATTTATAAATTCTGCCTGGTACGGGGAAGGGACTAGAAAATTTTTGGTACAAAATATGCAAGTGGAGTTTGTTTTCATTGTTATTGCAAAGTTCGGAACAATCTGTACTACTTCGATATTCTATTTTTACCCTTCACGAAAAGCATGAAATTTAGCCATAAATTTTGAAAGGGGCTGGGATAGCCTGGTTGGTAGGGCACAAACCTCATGTCCAAAATGTCATTCGTTTGAACCTCCCCCCCCCCCCGTGTGAAGACTACCCGTTTAGTAAATGTTGACTGATGCACGTTAAATCTGTAGAGTCAGTCCTCCAGATTTTCATAACAAATCGTACCTCTGGGGGTATTGATCCAGAAGTTTCCTTGTCTTCTGAATTAGTTCAAAATTACGAGGCTACGGAGTTGAATGTTTGTAGACGTAAACCCAGAATTGGGTTGGCTGTTCAACGATGGTTATAAAAAAAAAATAAATTTTGGAAGCATAAATCTTTGTCTATTAGACCTTAGCACTAAGTATGACTAAAAAAAAAAAACTTCGTGTTTAGTTAGCTCGTGAAAGAATTATTATAATCTGTATTGAGCTCCTATACTTTTCTCTTTGAACTTTTTAACTTCAACAATTTAAATTAAGCATCTTGACAATTTGTGGGTAAATTGAATGCTCAAAACAAAATGTATAGTTTAACATTTCTATTTTTACCAATGTTTAATCTCCCTGTTTTAATTTTAAATTCTTTATGTTAAATTGAAATGCTCTATATTGGGGATGACTGATGTAAACGTCGTGTTGACTGTCTTAAAACTAGTCAGTGCTCTTGAATTAACAATCGGGAAGTAATCCTGAAAGATGGTATCTAATCTACATTATTTTGGATAATATTAAAACTTCATTTTTAATTTAAATGTGTATGTATTTGAATGGTTTGTTTTTAATGATTGTAATTGGTAACACTTTCAGATACTATGAACCAATCAAGCTCGCCTATCGAGTGTTTGAAGCAGCAGGAGGAAGCAGTAAGGCACTGACTCCAGTCATCTTCATGCATGATATTTTTAATTGCAAAGAAGTCTGGAATTCCATTCCTCAACTTGTAGCAGACAGAACTAAAAGAATGGTACAAATTATGCGCTTTATGAATTTTCTTAGTTTATTTGGTAACATAAATACTTTATTTGGTGTCGCAGATGTTCTAGTGGGTCCGTCAAATGTTAGTGGTACAATGCTACCAATCAATACTTCCAAGAGTTAATTATTACAAAATTTGAGGATTTTGCTAGCTTGAATATTAATGACTTAGAATTACTAATAGCACTTGAAATGTAATATGAATATACTAGTTTCTTTCCATCGGGTAATGAAACCTTGTAGATGCACCAGGACATACTGTTAAAATTTTCATTCTACAATTATGGTAAAATAACAGTCAGCAGTCTGTCCATCCAATTAACCGTAAAGTTTACGGGTAAGGCAGATTTTTAACTTTATGGCTTTGAAACAGTTTATAACTATGCTAAACAATGAATGCACACCCTGTATATGGCTTTTAACCATTTACAACTAGAAATGTTTTTCAAAACTGTAAAAGAAATTTAACTGGGCATTAGAGGTAGTTAAGCAGCTGTCTGGTGCTGATATTTATATGTGAATGAGAGTATAGGGGTTTAATAGCCCAGGATCGCAAATTGGGAAGTGATGGACATGTGAAATTCTCTGTGTTGAAGAGAATTTTGGAAATATTGTGGTGTCAACGCTGGGACTCGAACCTCCATTCTGTTGGTCATGAGATTGAGAAATTTGCTTTCTCGCCTAAAATATGTATCTAATTGAAAGGAACTAAGTGGCTTCATTAGGTGGATCTAGTTGGTGTGATGAAATTCTTGCTGTTTAACCGTAATAGGTGAAAACAGTTAATAAAGGTCTCTCACAGTCAGAGTTTTGTTTGAATATGGTAAAACAGTGTTTAACCATTCACTCTGAGAAATTTTTACCGTGCATGCTAATTTTCATATTTACCGTACACTTCAGTTCTGCTCAGTACAGACTGTTACACATATGCTCTAAATACGTTAGGTGCAGTAGCTCTAAATGTATCCTGTTGTATGTGATCAATTAGAGAAAAAACTTATTATTGAAATTTATTAAACTAATTAAGCATGTACAAAAGTAATTTTTTTCATTGAAAATGAAACTGCATTCCAGGTTTTTGCTTACGATGCAAGAAACCACGGAGATAGTGAATACACAAGCGAGTCTGATTTTAATCTCAATGTTCCTGATCTCTACACGTTTATGGGTCGAATGCAAATTGAAAGTTCCATTTTGGTTGGACACTGCTTTGGAGGAATGACTGCCATTAGTGCTGCTCTTGAAGAGGTATTTTTTAAGTTATGCAAAAGTTTAAATTTATGCTGTATGTAAAATTCTAAATGCATTTTCTCAATTCGCATAATATTTAGTTTCCCAATCATAAGACTTTTTTGAATCCTTTCAACCTTTAAAATTTTTATTTTCATTAAGTATGATAGTAAATGCTTGGAAATTTGCTTCCATAGTCGTGTCAGAACGGTCAAAAACTGAGACCTCTTTAAAAGTGCTAATTTTCAATTTTTCATCATGTTTTTATTGATTACGCAAATCTAATTTTTTTAAAACTCTGCAGTATAATTTCATGTAAGATAAAAGCAATAAATAAAATTTACAAAATGTTTGAAAAGAAAGATATAAAAGTTTTCATGTAAAACAAACCTGTAACTTCGTCTGTCACTTGAATAGTTCTATAGTAATAAATATTTCCCAATATGTATATACATATAACAAATTTCCATAAAATTTTGTGCAAGAATTTTTTCAATCATTATTTCTTGGAGAGGTCTGCGTGGGTTTTGCCTGAAACCTTTGTAATAAATGGTAGTAGAATAATAAATGTGTTTTTTAAATCTCTAGTTTTAGTTTAGTTTCCGGAGCGTAAAGTTAAAATAACGTCAGATGCTTGTGAAATAAAATTTTAGATAACTTTTTGTAATTGGATATGAAATGGGAGGCTAAATTGACCTGACGGAGATATTAATTACCCGTATCATGGCTTGAAATTGGTACATGCTGGAGAATAGACAAAGGTGGAGGGCTGTGGATTAATGCAGGCCAAGTGCCTGTGAATTTGTGAAACCACACAGGTTTTACTCTTCGGATAATGTCGTGATTTTTTTTAAATAATACTTGGAGAAATCGCAACTTGTTATATTTTAAGTATATTCTCCCTTAAGTTTCTGGTACAGTAGATTTTGAGTCTTTCGTCATTAAACTTTTCATTTAGTTTAATAAGTATCTTAGACCTTTCGTCTTAGTTTTCGTTATTAGATCCAGCTTTTAGTATCATTCGATTTTTTCCTTACGTTCATAATATTATTGGAAATTTTGTTTACAGCAGCATTACTATTCATTCCTTTTGCCGTTAAATTTTTCTTACATTAAGAAATATATATATTTGATTTATAATAAATGAAGCAATAGAATTTTAGCATGAGTTTAAGGAAAAGGTTGTTAGATTGTTCCGTCGTGAATTCTGATACACTTCACACTGATTAAACAACTTTCTAAGTTTAAAGAAAAATTAGTAGAGTTACACAAGTCTGTAATATTTTTTTTTTATTAAAAGAAATTGCAATTTTAATGTTTAGTTACCAGAGTTAGATTTCTTTTCATATAGCCGAAAAAAGTAGAAAAGGCCTTTGTTTTGGACATGTCTGTTACCATTCCAAGATACGTAATAGAGAGTAAGATTTCAGAATCCAGCGTGTGGCCTGACAAGTTGGATAAACTCTTCAGGATCACAAAGAATCCAGAAAAATATATGGAGCTTCTCTTTGACAGCATGGCTCCAGTTTTATTCGGGAAGTTGGCTGAAAATCCAGTAAGTTTGTATATTTGTCAATGTTCCTGTATCAATAAACTTTCCTCTTGTAATATGCTGTTACAGCCCTTTACATAAGCGCAGTTCTTCTGACTTCGAAAATTTATTCAGTTATGCTAAAAAATAAAAAATTTTCTTTGCGCAATTAAACATATACCAGGCTTTTTCATTTCAAAATAAAGTTTCTAAATTTAAAATATCGTATTAAGCATTCCGTAAATTTTTCCTTAGTTTACTAAAGAATGTGCTCTATCATGAAACTATACGATGCTAGTTAATAACATAATCCAATTCAATGTGGTCACATGACTTTCACCCAGTTTCCATTACGTATCTGCAAAATAAGACTGCTAAGGGTTAAAGCAAAACTAATAGTTTAAATTTTTTACTAATGAGAAAAATGGATTAGTTTTTATTATTACTTATTTTAAGTTTTCATAATACTAATTTGTATAAATTTAATTCTAATGTGAAAAAATGGTTTGTTTGCACTCGCGCGCATAGATTTGTACACTTCAGTAAAATCTATAGCGTTTACCCAGTCTAAACCGCTTTCATTCGGGGCATCTTCATGCAAATATTAGACGTGCCTTAGTGAATTTAATTTTGTCTTTGGTGTCCTTGGTAAATCTTCGGTGGTTGTAAGTACTTTATGTGTAGTTCTCGCCCTGCTCAGAATTACTTTTTTTTGAGCATACAAAGTATGCGGATTTTTGAAGAAAACAAATTTTTTTTAGAATGCTAAACTCTACTGTACTTAAACAAAATGGTCAAAGATTATTTTAAATCATGTCAAGTCAATCAGCTTAAACAAACAGCTTTGTTGAGCATTATCATTATGGCTCTTTACTGCTGCGACCGAGAGCTAATTCAGAACTGGTAAGGTTAAATGAAATTGTCATTGAGGTAGACTGCCACAAAGGGTTAAAGAATTTATTACCTCAAGAAGTTTTGGTTAGGTAAAAAATAGCATTATTTTTGTGTTATATTAATGAATCCTTCATTCAATTCAATAAACGAGTCTAAAACTTTAGCACTTATTTTAGTTTTCAAATGAGTCTTATTTTTTTTTATAAAGAAAATAAATATGCATGAATGCTAACATGCTTTTACAACCACACTGTCCTATTAAAAGAAACTCACAGAAGTTCTTTTAGAATAATTATTTCAGTATTAAAATGTTGAGAAATTCATTTTAATGAATGAAAATTAGAATATATTACACAATTTCTTGATTATTGAAACTGTATGAAGAATTGTAACTTAAGTAAAGAAGGCAGTATAGATTATCTAATGTAATGAATCTGTATTTCCATGCTTGATGATTTTAGTTTTCTGAATGCAAGAAACAGTAGTTTTCTTGAAAGTTTAACTATTTTTTATCATATTACGAGTTACATTTCAAGTGAATTCCATTGATTGTTTGTTTTTTATAAAAAAAAGATCAAAGATTCTTGAATCTGACCAATTTTTAAAGGAAAGAAATCTTAAGCGACTAGAATGTATGAAGTTTGCAAACATCCCCCCACCAAATCTTTGATTTTCGTGGCTTGATTTCGTTAGGAAAAGACTAATCTTGCAAAGTAGAGGTGCTCGGGTGGTCTTAGTTTCCCGCATTTTGACCGACTTAGTTTACAGTACAGGTTACTCAGCATTGAATATGTACGTAATGACGCCTACTTTTGGGCCCAGTAAGTTGATAGAATTAACGAATTTAACTATTTTATGGAATAGTTTAATAAAGTTATTTTTACCAATTGTATCTTTTCTAAATTCTCTTGACAGAGCAGTTATAGTACTATGTAATACCGTAAGTCTATGGGCTTCATAATATTCAGAATGTTTTAAAAACTATGTTTAAGTGTCATAATATTTTTTCTATGAAGTTGTAATCAATACCTTGCATGTTGTCATCCAACTGATCCCGGACATTATAACTATGTAAAAACTGAATACCACGGATTATTTTAAGGGCTTAACTTAATGAAGCTGAGGGAAATGCAGATTCTAACATTTTCGAGTTTATGTATAGAAATAGCATAAAACAATCAAAAGTTTATCACAACTTGGGACTCTTTTTCAGTCCAGTTTTTAGGAGGGATTTTCTTTCAGAAGTGCATTTTAACCAGAATCTAAAGTAAATTAGTCAGAATAATCTCAAACGTAGGAAGCGAGTCTGTCTACATACAGGAACTGCTTTAATTTTCCTATTTGTTTAATGTAAAAATGAATCTAAAATTGCGAGAGTTAGCCACTGCATCTAATGAAATTAAATTACTAAAGGCTGCTTTAAATGTTCGGACCGTGAATGATATCGGTCTGTTGCCGCGCTTGACTAAGTATCTTTCGAACTTTGCTGCTTATACTCGGCCTCCAAATTAAGTTAATATATTATAACTATTTAGTTTCTTATCAGGCAAATGACATGCCAAATGGCACCAAAGTCAAAGAGCTGAACCAGTAAGTTAACAGTTTAATTATAAAACAAAACTTCATTTCGTTGGTAAATTTTTTGGCTACAAATGATTTCAGAACCAGAATTTTGGATAAAATGCTAACTGTTTAGCATATGTTGAAAGTGCCAAGTAAAGCTATCATGGTTTTTAAACCAAATTATTTCAGATTTACGGTTATTGGATGTTAATTTTAGATGAAATGCTTTTAAAAGTTTCGACTTAATTTCAAAGTTAGATTAAACAATACAAAAGATTCCCCCTGTGAAAGACTTTCGCGATCACTCTTTGCAATCAACAAGAACTTTTTTAAAGTTCTTTTTTATTAATTTTACTTTTCAGAGGGGTTAGCTGAAATTTAGATTTTGTTTTCCTTTCTAAAAACCAGATTTGTTTAAATTTACAAACAAAATCTACCGAAATTACATTAACTGTACTTAATATTTAAAACAATATAGCTAAAATAGTTAATACTTGAAACTAAAATTTTTCAGATTTTTTAATTAACAAATATCTAAATAAAATTGCTTTAAAGTTTAACATCCTAAAATTTTAAAGACAGGGAGGCAATTTGTCGGATACTAAATAAAGAGTAAATTAGTTATGATCAGAATTAGTGAAGAAAGTTAATGAAAAGTGTTTTTAAATCGTGCAAACCCTGACTCTCTGTCAATCGGACTAGCAGGCATATGTCACAATTTCTAGTCTTATCTAGCATACATGGTAATTTATATACTATATTCTTTAATTTGCACCTATAATTTATTTTAGAACTTTTTGAAAAGAAAGCGGAAGAATAAATTCTTTTGAACTACTTATCACAAAACATTGCGAATGTTATTAAGTAGTTTTTGCTAAATTTTTCAGGAATTCACTAAAACAAAAAAAGACTATCTGATATCACATCTATGCAAGAAGTTACCAGATGGAACACATGGATTGAACTTCAATTACAGAACTCTTCAGGACGCCTTAAAAGTATACCATAGAAATCCCGTTATACACTGCGGCATGTATCATGGACCAGCCTATTTTATGTTTGGTACCTATGCCTTATTTAAAGCGTGAGTATTTGCAGTTTTAAATGCTTTTTGATTTTTCATTTTCAAACTCACTTTTCCTAAACCTCTCCTAAATCTTAGGTTTAGAATTTCGCGCACTTTAGGTATTGCTGCAAAATTTTTACTATAAGTCTTCGCTTCCAAAAAGACCATTGAAAACCAAATCATGATAAGAGTCCATTTGTTGAAATGGGATTAAGAAAACCAGAACTAGTTATATACGTGACAATCCCTTCACGACCTATCCCATATCAGAGAGCTTTTCAGACTCCAGCAGTCCGTGATCATAAGAATGTGATTTCTAATTGGAACGTTTTATTTCAATTTTTTAAAGATACTAAATGGTGGCTGAAGCCAGCCATTTCGAATGATGTCCCTCAGGCGTTTAAACTTCGATGTACTTTGGGTTCAGAGTATTTTTATTTGATCCAGGGTTCTTAAACAACTGTGCATGTTCGGCTATTTAGAGAGGATTAGCGAATTTAGCACTTGAATTACTGTGCTCTGGATTTTTTGCTTATATTTAGACGGCGTGGAAAAAGGATAGAATGCTTAATGGGTGTAGATTTGACGTTTGCTGTCTGCTAAATGCATTTTGTATGTTTTGGGCCAAAATTGCACAGTTTTTAAAAAAATATCGTACTATTTTTATAGTATATTAAAGTACTACTAATGATAATAAACTGTAATTTCCGGTGTATTTGATTACAGTGAATTTAAATGAAATTAGGCTTAATGGGGAAAAATCGCCTGCTCCCGTGCGCAAGTATAATCTGGAAGCGTGTGGATCTGGGGGAAAGCGTTTCTCTCCTGTAGCCGGTCTTGAAGATATTAATGGTGGAGGCAAAGAATATAGCCTCTATGTTCTATTTGGCCCTGTATATTCTTTGGGTGGAGGTGGGAGAAACTTTATGAAACGTGTTAACAGGATAATTTTCCCGCGCAGAGTTACTCTCTGAAGATTAATCTTTCAACACTGGATTGCCTACTTTGTCGTGTTTCAACAAACTGAGTGAGAAATTTTTAGTTGTTCGATAATTAGTATTTCATTAATTACTGATTTTAAAGGAAGTTGAGTGCATTTTTACTTCTGTGTTATGTTTTGTATGATTTGTCTGTCAAAATATATCGGATATACTGATTAAACATTAGGTAATGACTGTCATTAATGAGTTTTTCAGATATGATTATATAAACTAGTCTTCAACTTATTAAATAAGTTATTTTTCAAAAATTTACTTTAAATTATGCTTTAACTTTTAAATTATATCAATGAAAATACTAAAAGGAATACTCTTGAAAGTAGTTTTCAATGTGATGTCAAAAGTGTATTTAAACTTTTTATTTTCCTTTGAAACTCAAATAGATTTTGCTAAGTGAAATTTACACTAATTTACTTTCTATAATTTGTTAAAATGTTAAGATCCTTTAATGTTAATTTTAAATTTGACGCTTTTTGTCATTTCTAGTTTTTTAAGCGAATCGAAAATTTCCGCACAAATCGTAAAAATAGTTTATTTAGAGGTAATTAATATAACGAAAAATGTTTTTATTTTGTTTAATAGTTGGGAAAAATTTTAAATTGTAAGATCTATAAATTTTTAGATAATTTTCTAAAAGTTAATTTTAAATTGCAAAATACAAAATGTTAAGTAGTGCAAACTTTCGATCGCTCTACTGGTCAAACTATTGGGTTCGTAATTTTTGGGGTCATGAATTCGCATAAGTCTGAAAGATATTTATTCAGAGAAAGTACGTTTTTATCTTAACGCATATTTAATGTAAATTATAGCCTGTATTACTTAGCATATTTTAAGTTACCCCTTCGAACTATTAAGGACGCTATAATACCATTGAAAACAAAAGTTATTCAGGGTGTTGCGTTATTAATTTTGAAGACTGTATCGTCTATGTTAAATCCCTTCCCCATCAGTCTGGGGCAGAGGCGGCGACCATGGTGATGCTTAACTATTTCAAGTAGGGGAAGGTTATGGCTCTGGTCGGCTAGAGAAAAGTAATCTAAAGAGAAGACTTTTGCAGACGAACGTTTCTTTTATATTCTATCTAGATTTTTATTAACTCTCTCATTTAGTTTTCTTTTGAATCTTCTAATTGCAGGGAGGCTGAGGAAGTTGAAATCAAGAAGCATTTTCCTAGAGCAGAAGTGCAAGAGGTTCGAGCTGCCACAAGTAACTTTTTCACGGATAATCCAAAGGCATTTGTCGATTACCTTGTTAGGAATATGTAACGATGTAGCTCAACAAGCATTTAGAATTTTTTATTCGTTGATGAAGTGACTACTAATTGTACATTCAAACTAATAAAACTTCAATATTTTCACAATCTTTCCTTTCATTGCCTTTTTGGCTGTGATCTGAATTCTGAGTATTGTGGGCTCAGTCAGCAGAATTAAAGCATTGAACCAAAACTAGAATAGCAATAACATTTTGTACATTTTTAGTGGACCAAAGTAAATCCACATATAAGTAAAACCATGTGTAACTGAAAATCATACAAATTGAAATCCACGGTAAAAATAATTCTAATGTAATATTGTTAATTTGAGCACTCATTAATGATTTATGAAAGAGTTAATAGTAATGGTAGCAAAATACTATTAGAGTTAATAGTAACGAATGACTCATTTTTCATCTCAATCTTATCTTTAAATGGACCTCTTTATAAGATTTCCTTCAGTTTTCCCCTTCGTGCAACTTTCAAGGGAAAATAACCTTTAGCAAAGAGATCACTAATGCTATACAACCTTGACAAAGTGCTATATTTTGCTTACTAAAGCCGTGCATTGCTAAAGGAAACTTGGCAAAATGTGAAACATCAAATTTGGTTAAATAAGAAATTAATAATGGCACCATTGATGTAGCTACTATATATGCCACGAAAGCAATTTTACAATTGCTGCAAAAAAGTGCCATACACATTATTGAAAATTCCCTTAATACTCGAAACCTTGGTGGAATCAAGAGTGCGGCAAAGGTCCTAGAGTACCAAAGTAAGGCTTGGAGAAACTTTCGTTGCTCCCCTACAACTGATAATTTCATAAATTTTAAGCAAACTCGCGGGTTCGCACATAAAAGTTAGAGAAACTCCTTGATTTATTGTTTTTGATAAAAATACTAAAAGGAGAAACTTAGCAGAGAGATAAAAGGTCATTATCCAAATTAGAAAATTATCCAATTAGAAATCAATGAAAATTAAATACCTTAAATAAAGGACCGTATATCTTAAAACAACCCGTATTAAAGTTCTAAATAAACTAAAATTTCTGGGTTAAATACTTGGCTCCAAATTGACTTCTTACCTCACACACAGTATCTTAAAAAAAAAATAAATAAACTACAACTTTACTTCAGTGTTATCAAACACTTTCTGGGGTGCAGATAGCACTTCTATGCTAAAAATTTATAGTGCTATAATTCGCTTAAAAATTAGATTATGTTTCAGTTGTAAACTGTTCCACACAATTCATAATACAGGCTTACGTATTGCGACAGGTGCTTTCGCACATCTCCAGTTAATAATTTGTTTTCTCTAAATTTTGAATTTTCTGTTCAGACAAAAAGGGAAAAGCCATCTCTTAACTACCATTTCCACTTGAAATTTCAAAATTTTTTTTGCTAGTTTTTACACCAGATTATGAGAGGCAATTTTAGAAAAGACCATCTTTAACACTAGAAAGACTGAAAATTAGTATATACCTATATTACCTAAAAGCAGTCAAAATGACTGGATTGTGAATGCGTAAATAAATTTCTTTAAAATTAATTTTTAACATTTTTAATATTATTTACAGTTATATAACAAGTTATTAGTAAAGATTGACAGTAAAAAAAAATTATATGTTGTACAAAAAGTCACAAAATTCTAAGAAATTGTGTCATTATATACATCATTGTTTTTCTAATTGAAATTAAAAGCAGTCAAAATGACTTCCTTAGGCACTCTAGTGTTAACACCAACTTTTTGGTTAAGGATGAAAAGGCTTTTAAGTGACTCAGAATTGGTAGATTTTAAAGTTTTAGTGTCGGCTAAATGCCCTCTATCATCAAACATTTTAGCTTTTCTTATAATCATTTTTATCAGTTTACTGAGACGAAATATGACATATTTATCAGCAAGCGTTTTATCACTATAGTGGATAATATAAAGATTACAAGACTATCTTTACAAACTGATCAAAATTTCAGAATAACGTTGCATCTGCAGTCGTGACTGATCATCATTCTATAATTGGAAAATTTTATCTATACATTCTTTTATCCTGAATCCCCGGTCATATTAGAATCCCAGGAAATAAAATGGCAAAATCTACTAAAAACTTTCGAACCAACTAACGACTTGTGCAGATATTAAAAATGTTATAGGGGAGTGTCTGGTACCCCCGCCCACTGTCAATTTCATATGTATAGAATATTTTTTCAAGTCAATGGGCCATCGGACATTAATTGCTATATTAAAAAAAGATTATTTTCAAAGTTTCAAGTATTTATGCAGCTGGTAACATGGTAAACAATAGTTCTGAAAATATGTTGAATACAGTAGTCAAATTTTCTAAATTTCTATTTTTTAAAGTTAAACTATTCTTCTTTTGGTTTATTCTTTTTGCATTATTTAATTAGATGATAAAACAATAGAAACATACAAAAATATTGAATATTACACAATATTATACAGAAATATAAGCAATACTCCTTAAGTGGGCGGGGCTACCCGACTCTCCCCTAAATGGTACATTAGCTAAAACATGGGAGGCAACATGAACCAGAGCAATTAATAATATACTGTTTAAATAAAAGAATAATCCCTTTTAAACCAATAAATATGCCTAGAAAGCTGTAAGTCATTATAAATTGATAACGAATCGGACCAACACGTTCCTAGAAGAGAGAAGGCCTCAGCACGGATCAATTTAGTAGTCTGATGTACGATCATTTTCTGCGCAGTGGAGGATATACGAAAGATGTCACTACGTTTCGTCTACTGAGCTACGCATTAGGGAAAAATACGAAAAATATTATTACGCTTGTATTACTAAAGGGATTAAATTTCTTGTTTATGGTAACCATTGGTCGAGGCCGATTTATTGGACACACAGGTTTCACCAGCAAACATTTATTATTTGCTGAACCAGCTCACGTATGCAAGTGGCAAGAACCTTTAACAGTGAAACATACTTAATGCAGTGTATTAAATACAAAAAGCTTTAACGGTACTTCAACCATGAATTTCCAACTTAATAAGCTTTTATTGGGGATACTCCTCACAAAATCCTAAATTTGCTTGAATTTTCTACAAAATTTTTATATTTTAAATTTTATATAAAATCTACAAAAATTTTATATTTTATCTTAGGGAGATAGGTTTTTACTCAAAGATTTAAATCGATTTCTTTCCTTCTGAGATTACTTTTACCAAGGATGAAGTGAAGGAAATTTCAGTGATGAATGACTGTTTCTTTTAAATTAAAATAACTGCAAATTTGAAAATTTTTTTCACATGTAGCCGTGTTTGGAAGAGCTTTACCGCAGTAAAAAGCACTGATGTTTCATGTTGTATTTCATAACCATAAATTATTAATAAGCTAAATACAATATTTTAAACTTGTTTTTGAACTTTTTATAGCCTATATAGCCTAATATGGCTCCTGTGTTAGAAATAATAACTAACTCAACAGAGTCCAATTTGAGTACGACTCTTATAAGTCGGGAACAACGAAATCTATAACTTAAGGATTTCTTCAGCCAACGAAGCCTACTAACAAATGTTTGTTACCTGTTAACAAACTTGTTAACAAACGTTTGTTTTTAAGGATTGTTTTAAATTTTTAAGTCTTTATCTATAACTGGATTATGGCAGCATGTTTTAAAATCGAAAGAAAGTAGATGAAAAAAAAAATCGAAGTACCCGTTAACCTGTTAAGAGATAACTCGTAGTCAGCTCGCTTAAAAAAAAAAAATTTAATTCAATTTTGATGCGTAACAGAATTGTTTAACCCTTTGGTTAATTGTTTATTTTGGTTAATTATTTTGGTTAATTGTTTAACTCTTCGGTAGGACACAGGTGCTCTTTTTATATATCATATTTCTGATTCTCTAATTACAAGAAAAAATTTCTTTTAATATTTTTTTAATTATAAAAAACAACTTAATGGTTACTAAAAAATTTGTTAGATTATCAGAATCACATTTGTATTAAAACATAAAATCCAAAAAAGTAGATTTAAATTTTTGTTTGTCATTCATATTCAAAAATGTATCAATAATTGATTTCTGTAAACTAAAGAAATTTCAATGATGAATAACTGTTTCTTTTAAATTAAAATAATTGCAAATTTGAAATTTTTTTTTACATGTAGCCGTGTTTGGAAGAGCTTTAAAGCTGTAAAAAGCACTGTATCATGTTGTATTTCATAACCATATTAATAAGCTAAATACATTATTTTAAACTTGTTTTTGAACTTTTTTATTACAAAATAATGAAAAAAAGTATGAAAAATATGCTTAATAAAGGGTTAATAGTTTGGTTAGTTCAAATCTAGATTCTGCTATAACCGTGGTTATGTAATATTGATAAATATTTTAAGAAAAAGTAACCTTCACACTAAAACTTAGTGATTCACCAAACCATTAAACAACAAAATTTCTTCTATAAAGGCTTTGTAATAAAATTTACTTTATCGTCAAAAAAGGAAATTTATCGACAGTAAAATTGTCGTACGAGTTTCTGTACATAAAATGTGTAATCGACATTGTGCCATTATTACGTATTTAATGGTAAATAAAATTTTGGAGTCGTTCCGTTAATAAAAAGTTACTCCTTTTTGAGGTGTAACGTTTAGTTGTTTCAGCTGAGGCGCTTTATAGCCGAGAGGATACAGACAAGTAATTCTTGTTGAGTTTCAAGAAAATGTTGGAAAGAATTTTCTTACTTTGTTTACGCTCTGGTGCATTAAATTTTTTAAAACTTTGGCCTTTATTGGCAACAATATTTTATATTGAACAGTTATTGAGATAGAAAACTAGTATATGTTTTGTTTTCAGGATTAGTCTAGGTTTAGGGTCGGTATAAATTATATACTATACGGAAAGCTGAGTGTTAAAGAAGAAAAAGCATGCACATTAAAAATGTTTCCTTTGTTATGTCTTTCTTTGTTTTTTTATTTCGATGAAAAATTCTATTTATTGCATAAATTTAAAACCTATGATTTATTAGCAAGATTTAGAGTTAGAGTATTTTTATTCTTTCTCTGGCTAAAGCCTCTTTTTTTTAAAAAATTATTTCTATATTTATAACGACTGTCAAAATTTTTTCCCGGCTCCATAGAAGTTAATTTTCAATAAAATAAAAATAAGTATATTGATAGGATTTTTGTATTTTCAAGGATTGATAGAATTTAATTTTAAAAAAAAATTAAATTTAAACTATTGTCAGGGAATCGCTTTAACGTTTGCTCAAAAAATGTAAGATTTTTTTAAAAAATTAAATGCGCTTTTCAATGCATTTTTGTTTTATTTAATAACTCTAGAGTTAATTGTTTTTAAATTTATGGCTAGTTATAAAATTCACATTGCTTTTCTTGACTTTAACTGAATATAAATTTTGCTACACAAGTTATTTTCACCTAAAAATAGAAAGAAAAAAACTATTTGGTGTGCTAATGAGACAGAATTTTTTAGGAGGAGAGTAAAATTTTTTTTAGTACATATGTTTTTTAAAGCAAAAAAAATTCCTTACAAAATGTCTACATTGACCCACTTTTATACTTCAAGGGTTTATATAACTTCCAATTATGCTAGTTCCACGTAGTAACAAAATATGGACGGCATCGTTTGATTTTTCAATTTTTTTTTCTTTAACTTTTTAAAATTGAAAATTTGAAGTTAAACGAAATTCACTATTAAAAGTTTAAAATCCATGTTCACCCAAACGATAGAAAAATTTAAATTCTAAATAAAGGAAGGATATAAAAATATTTGATTTGCAGCGTTCCATTAAGGGAATTTAGTTGTTATTCTCACTTAACTTTAAATTATAGTAGACAAGTTCGGTTACAGCGCTATATACAATTTGCAAAACAGCATTTTTGCTGTATGTCAGATTATTTCTACTGTAATTTTTGCAAGGGTGTCTGTTAGTTTGTTTTTTAACTATGCCACGTTGTTTTAGCAATTAAAGGTAATTTTGTAAACAATTTGTAGTCTTTCTCAGTTATCAATGCCATCTGTTTGCGAATTGTATAAATGAATTTGAAAAAAAAAAAAAAAACACTAGTCTCCTGAGCAGAGCGCAATAAAATATAAATTTCTGGCTACTCCCCTTTTTTCTTTAATAGATTTTTTGAATTTCAGACAATTTTGGTACACCTAGTCAATTCTGAAATATTAACAGCAAAAAGAGTAATGCTATTAGACATGAAAATTTTTTATGGAAATGCATAGATGTTATGAATATCAAAATTACATTGCACTGAGAAAAATTTAATCATAATTTTGAGTTATTGTAGACTCATTTAGTACATGTAGTTCAGCTAGTTATCACTTTATGATCCATTGATTCTCATTAAAATTTTATCAATCTTCAATGTCCTTTTGCTAATTTAAGAAATATTAAACTATAAAAATATAATATTGCACTTGAAGTTATTAATGGGATTCCACATGATGCAACTAAGATATACACAGATGGTAGCAAAGGTGAGAATAACCAATCGGGTAGTGGTGTATATATCAGGTCCCCGAATGGTGAACAAAAGATAGCAATTAGAAACTCAGACCATTCTTCGGTTTTCAGAAGCGAACTGATTGCCATTGAGGCTGGTCTGAAGGCCATACTGGAGGAGGGGAGCTCTGGTGAGGTCTGGATTCTATCGGACAGTAAGAGCTCAATCCAACACCTAAGGGACTGGAGTACTGTGGGTGACAGAGCTAGTATCTCTGTTCTAAACATACTAAAACAGATATCCAAAACCCGAACAATCCACCTGTAATGGATCCCCTCACATGTAGATGTACACGGTAATGAGGTGGCCGATGAACTGGCAAAGGAAGGCTCTGAGGCCCCGGCTCCCCTCCCGGTCTGGACTTTCCCGGAGATCCACACGATCAAGAAAAATAGGGTAAAATCGAAATTTCTTACCCCTCCAGCAAGTAATTGGTATAGGAGAAAGAGCCCTGGTGGATCCCTTGGCCTCACCTGTGATCGCAGGGACCAGACAGCTTTGTCCAGATTCGACAGCGGTCATCTGAGGACCCTTGCTTTTCTTGGAGGTCGCAAGGTTTTCCCAGTTTGTGGAAAATGTTCTTCAGATTTGGCCTCCCCAGACCACATCCTGGACTGCCTCCGCCTTTCCTGGTACGATCTGATCAGGGAGCCCTTGAGTTTTTTAGACTTTTTGCGTGTTTATAATCTTATGGAACTTGTCTAGCTGTCGCTAGCCAGGAGGACTTGTAAAAAAAAAAAAAGAAGGAAAAAAAAAGAAAGAAATATTAAATGTATTTAATATATTTTTTCTCAGCTACTTTATTTTAACCAGCATTTTATTACTACTTTACTAGCTTTTTATTGCTCTCTTGTGGTTCAGTCCTATTTTCTATGAAAATAAATAAATATTTGATGCTCTGATTTATTTCTCTTAACCAGATTCTTATGATTATCATCTTATTATGATTATCATCTTATACCAGATTCTTATGATTATGAAGTTCATCAAGTTATTCCTTATTACATTTTCAACTTAAATTTTTATTTCTAGTTTCTTTGCTCTTCATTACTCTTATGCATCAATTACATTTTCTTCGAAAATAAATCTTTAGAAGTTATCTTGGCTTATTTTATTTTCTGATCATCACTATAAAGAAAAATAAAATACTTAAATCTATTTCTAACTAAATTTCTTTTTTTTTTATTTTCCTTTTTATTCAAATATTACTATGCTTTTATTAATCTTTTAATGTTTATTTTCATTAATAAAGATACATAAAATATTAATTGATTCTTTGGCTTATACTGTGTTCTTTACATACTCATGTTCAGAAAATAAATAAATAAAGTGAACTATATTGTTTCTCATTACTTCTCTTTTTAATCATTTCTTAATACTTCCTTATTATCGTTTTGTGTATCGAAGTTCGGTAAAATGATTATTATTAATAAATTATTATTTATTCTATCACTACGACTGAAGCAAATTCAATTCCTTTTTTATAGCCTTTTATTTTTACTTAAAAAATATTTCATTTCTTTTTTATTACCTTTTTATTACTCCTCGGTGGCTCAGCCAAATATTCTCTTAGAATGTGCTTCGAATTTTTTCTTATTTTGTTTAAGCAAATTTTAATGAATAAGAAATGTCTATTCACACTTTACCACCTATTTATTTTTTCTTCACCTTTTTTTATTCTGCTTTACTACTTATTCCTTCTTTCTATTTTTTACTACCTTTTCATTACTTTTTTGTAGTTTAGACAAATATCACCTTAAAATAAATCATTTTTTTGTTTAAGGGATTTAAAAGACTAAATAAATGCCGATTTACGCTTTCCTGCTTTTTTACTTTCATTTAACATTTTTGTTTTGTTTTTGCTTGATTAGTACATTACGCCCGGTGGCTGAGTGGTAGCGCTTCGCACTCCCGTGTCACAGGTCCTGGGTTCGATCCTCGGGCCGGGCAAGGCTCACTCAGCCTTTCATCCCTTCAGTGGGTCGATAAATGAGTACCAAGCGTGCTTGGGAACTAAACACTGGGGCTTCTGCGTTCGGCTGACCACCTGACCGGAACATCTGCTCCTGCACGCCAGAGCTGAAGGTCAAGAAAACTGAGATGGGCGCAGTAGGCCTTGGGCCTCTATGGGCTTTTGCGCCGCTGAGTTAAGTTTAGTATATTTTAATTGCTCCATTGCCGTTCAAAGTTTTCCTTAAAATAAGTAATTGTTTAATTTATTATTTTGTTTGCTGAGATCATTTTAAATACAAAAATAGCTGACATTCATTCATTCTCTCCATGGTAGTTTTTTTTATTTTTGCTCTCTGCTTTTTTTATTCTTACGCTGCTATCTATAACTACCTAACTGTTACTTTTGATTGCATTTGTGTTTCAGTGAAATTTCTCCTCATATTAAATAATTATTTGTTGTGTATAGATTATTTTGTTTATTGAGAACCTTACGAATTAAAAAAAATCATCTAATTAACCATTCAAATTTGTTATTTTCACTTTCACTTAACTTTTTATTCCTTCTTTACAAAATGTTTATGATTTCATGCTCCTGTTGGATATTTTAATTAAATGATGGCTTGTAAAGTTTTATTTTTGTTATTGAAATCTTTACGTTTAGGAAAACCATTAAAATATATTAAAACAATTAAAATTAACAATTAAAAACTACTGAATCTTATCTAAGTAGGCAGTGCAGCACATGCACATGCACTAACAATATATATATATATATATATATAAAGTTGAAAATGAAGATAAAGCAAAGGTAAATTACAGACAAATGAAAAAAAAGGGGGAGGGAAATAATAATAATAACAAACAACTGGGGAAAGAAAAAGAATTAATTTAAAGAAAAAAAAAAGGATAAAGTTTTTTTAAAAAACCGGAAAATAAAATATATAATCTTTTCATCAGCCCACACGATTATATCCGAAAAAGACTGCTTTCTAATATTGTATAAATATAGCCAAAGCAAAATATATCAATACAATAGTGTGAGGAGCACTCAAAAAAATTTTTTTTTACAAAAATTACGACAAATAAAATTAAACACAATGAGTAAAAATAACACGTAAAAACAGAAAATAAAATATAAAGGAAGAGCAGAATAAAACAAAATCTATAAAGCGAGTAGTGAAATATAATGAACTTACATGAACGGGAAATTTTTCAAGAATGATTTAAAATGTTTACGTAACAAGATTGCCAGATTGCAAAATATGAAAACTATGAAAACAAAAGCGCAAATTGAGCGTAACTAGAGGAGTTTAAAGTGCGTTCTTGCTGCATTACTGAAGTGCGTTTGATTTGTTAGTTACCAAGGATGGGCCAGAAAACGGATGTGCGCGAGGTAATATTATACTGTATAATTTAAAGACGTTGACTATAAATAATTTTAGAAAATAAATATTTATTTAAGAAAAAAATAAATAGAAAAGAGAAAGAAACATGAATTGCCAGTTTTGCACATATTTTTAGCCATGGATTTGCCCGAAATGGATTTGCACATGGAAAAATTGTATAATTTTACAAAGAAATTTATTAGTAAATAATTTTACCCATGGATTTGCCCGAAATGGATTTGCACAGGGAAAAATTATATAAATTAACAAAGAAAAAGAAAAAGAAAAACAACTTATTTTAGTAAATAATTTTAGCCACGGATTTGCCCGAAATGGATTTGCACATGGAAAAATTGTATAAATTAATAAAGAAATTTTTTAGTAAATAATTTTAGCCACGGATTTGCCCGAAATGGATTTGCACATGGAAAAATATAATAAATTAACAAAGGAATTTTTTAGTAAAGGAATTTTTTAGTAAATAATTTTGACCAAGGATTTGCCCGAAATGGATTTGCACAAGGAAAAATTATACAAATTAACGAAGAAAATTTATAGTAAATATATTTACAAAATATGCGATTAACGCAATGATTTTATATAGAATTTTATTACTTTAGTTGGGTATCTATTGTTTTTTATCAAATTTTGAAAGAGTTTTTCGATTTGTTTTTTGGATAAATAAATATTACTACATATTCTCTTAATTCTATTAATTTCATTAAAAGTAGTTTTTAAATAGATGCTCCTAGAAATATTAGAATTCCAAGTAATTAGTTTATTTATATTAAAATTAAAATCATTTCTTTTATCGTATAAATCAACAAAGCAGTTTTTACTTATTGTGTTTAATTTTATTTGTCGTAATTTTTGTAAAAAAAAATTTTTTTTGAGTGCTCCTCACACTATTGTATTGATATATTTTGCTTTGGCCATTGATACAATATTAGAAATCACTCTTTTTCGGATATAATCGTGTGGGCTGATGAAAAGATTATATCCTTTATTTTCCGGTTTTTTAAAAAAACTTTATCCTTTTTTTTTCTTTTTTTAATTAATTCTTTTTCTTTCCCCAGTTGTTTGTTATTATTATTATTCCCCCCCCCCTTTTTTTCCATTTGTCTGTAATTTACCTTTGTTTTATCTTCATTTTAAACTTATTTTATGAGTCCTATTTACTTGCAGCTTATGCGCAATAAATGATACTTATTATTTTTCTTAATTTTTTTCTGTTTTTTTTTATTTATTTTGCTGTATATATATATATATATATATATATATATTGTTTGTAAGATTTTTTTTATTGTTATAAATATTAAAAAAGTCTCAGTTGAATCAAGGAAATTTTGTATTTTTACATTAAATTAAAAATATTGCTTAATGAACAAAGTTTATCCTTTTTTACGATGCGATGAAGATTATTCCAGGTAAAATAAACAGATTTAGAAATTACAGTTTAAAAAAGAATATTGAACGAAAATAAAATTTTATTTCCTTAACGAAAGAGATTCGAGTATGATACATTCCTTCCTTTTCACGTACTATAACAAATTTTTCCTAATAAATATTTGATTTCTACAAGGAAACTATAAAAACTTTTAGTAGCCCACTGAAGCTGCTGTAGTTAATGTTTATTTGAATCAGAATTTATAAGTATTGGTGGCTTTTTGTGCTATTAAAGTCTACTATACTGTGTTCTTTATATCATAGTAGAGTGTTAGTGAAAGTGTGAAACATAATAGCTAAGTTTTTAAGATACATTTTATTCCGTAAAAATAAAAACAAAGAAAAACTTTTTCCACATACAAAAATGTACTAAAATACTTTGCATGCGATACAAAAAAAAAAAAAAAAAAAAAAAAAAAAACAATGCATTAATAAATAATGTAAAACGTAGTAGTAAATTATATGTTACATTTTATATAATGTAATTAAAGCATACAATAGAAAAAATAAGAATTTTTTTTTCGAAACTTTATTTGTGACTTTATTTAAAAAATTATTTTATAGGATATTTTTAACTAACTTGCATCCAAACATCTTATTTTTTCACTTTTATGAATTATTCCTCTATTCTGTTTAAATTTCTAATTAATTCTCTATTCTGTCTTCTAATCCTCTATTCCGTGACTTTATTTAAAAAATTATTTTATAGTATATTTTTAACTAACTTGCATCCAAACATCTTATTTTTTCACTTTTATGAATTATTCCTCTATTCTGTTTAAATTTCTAATTAATTCTCTATTCTGTCTTCTAATCCTCTATTCCGTTTAAATTTCTTTTAAATTTCTAATTAAGGATTTAGTCTTACATATGCAATAAGTTTACGTTGGTTTTAATAAAGAAATTATTACTTAAAATTTGTAATGACCAAAATTTTTTTAATTTGTTTTAAGTTTCACTATCGTTAACCTCAGGATGAATTTACTAATGTCTAACTAATAATTTAACTAATAGGGCTTTATTAACAAAAAAGGGATGCAAAACAAGTTTCAGCTATTTATCTATTTAATAGGGCTCTACTAACAAAAAAGGGATGCAAAACAAGTTTCAGCTATTTATCTATATTATAGGGCTCTACTAACAAAAAAGAGATGCAAATCAAGTTTTGGCTATAAATATTTCATTTTTTTTTCCAAGTTCCTTTCGTATTTTAAAGAAATAAATTTTAGTTTAAGTAATTTAAATTCACTTATAGATTAATTTAATTATTAAATTTAATTTAATTATTATTTAAATTTTATTTTTAAACCTTTTTAATAATTGTAATGTTAAATCAATCAAAAGGTGTAGAATGATAATGTAAATAAATTATTTAAATATAAAACGAATGATTTATTCTTTTAAAATTTATGATTAACAATAACCAATTCATAATGCTGGAAGACTTAATAAGGACTGTATTAATTATGAATATTATGCAATTTATATATCTGTCTAATTATTTTCATTTTCCTGTTATTTGTTTGATACTTTACAATGTTGGGTAACGAATTTTTCTATGTTTTCTTTTAATATATTCCGTTTCGAATATATATCCGTTTCCTCCCCCCCTTTTTTTGCAGACTATATATTAAAATAAACTAAAAATATAGTCTGCAAAAAAAAAAAAAAGAAAAAAAAAAAGAACGGAACTTTTGATATATTGATCGTCACTTAATAAGACTCAATCTTAATAGTTTAAGGGGATGACCTCAAATATGCTAATTAATCAGTGCAACTGTTATTTTAAATTACGAAATAAGACTAAAAAACGTAATTTATCTGAAGAAAACATTTTTTTCAGTGGAATTAGATTCATTACTCTAAAAATATGGGGATAGCCACAATCTGGGAAATATAGTCTCAATAGTTTGGCCAGGAGAGCGATCCTAAGTTTTGATACTTAATGATAATTTTATTTTATAGCGTATTTCGCCATGCCTAGAGAATTTTCTAACCAAAAACTTCTTTCACAAAATTTATAAAATTCGCTTATTTGAAGGTAATAGTATGCAAAAATATATTGTAGGTATTTATTATTTTTTATTATAGTCAAAAAATGTTTAAATTGTAAGATATAAAAATTTTTACCTCATTTTAAATATCGCAATTTTAAATAACGAAATTCATAATTTGGATGAAATTGGCTAGAAAAATTGAACTTTAAAATAAGTCGTATATTTAAAATTTGATTTCTCAGGTACTATTCGACAGATTTCGTTCAAATGTTGTATTTTGTTGTTTGCAAAAGATTTTAAAAATAAGTTGGAAAAAAAAAAGAAAAGCGGATTAAGAGATTTCGGGGTCTCGTGAGGACACGAATGAAACATAACTGAGAAACGCGAACCCAAATTCGTGCTGTCCCTCGCACAACTCTAGATTGCTCTCTGAAATGCTTTAAGAGTTCAACTTAAAAATAATTTTAACCCAATACTTTGTTCATTTCATGAAATCCGAAAAAACGTTGGAATTATTGAAGAGTTAAAGAGTTATAGAATAGAGAACTGTTTTGAGTTAGTATCTGTGAGTTGGTATTTTGAGTTTAGAAATTTTGCGAAATTTTCATTCTACTTATGGAACAAAAAAATCTTCAGAGTCAAGGTCTTTGGAATATTTTTGTTTTAAGTAGAATAGTACTTTTCAAGTACAATTATATGAAGAGTGTTCTAAACCTCGAGATAAGTGAATTTTTGAAGAAATGCTCAAAGCTCTAATAAACACTTCATATAAATTTTTAAGACGTTGTTGACTAACGTTACATACATGTGTCTATAAATAAATAAATAAAAAAACACTAAGTTCTTATTTGTAATTCTTCCTCTTAAATTTTAGGTAAAAGTTATTGTAATAATAATTAAAACCTGTTATAAAGCAATAAATGTTCGGAATATTTTTTTTAACATTAAAACAGTTTCAGAAATATAACTTTACAAGTATTATTCTTGGCATAGAGAATCTCTCTCAATTACTCCCACTTCAAAACAATCTAGAACATTCCTGGATTAGAAGAAAAAAAGTATTTTATCATACAAAGTGATTGCCGCCAAAGTTATAAATAAGAAGAGAACAGTTTTAAGTATCGTAAGCATAAAAGTTCGTGTAGCGGAAGAATATTGAAATTGGATTAAAACCACTAGGATAAGGTTTCTGTTTATTGCAAGCGGACTCTTTCAAAGGAAATACTGCCTGGGGAATAAGCACTTTTGGTTATAGGGCCAATATTGAATGTTGAAGTTTCACTAAGCTTTTCACGATTCATTTTTCATCGCTAAGAGGATAAATTTATTTTTCATCGAAGTTCTTCAAACTAAGATGAAGATTAAGTTTTGAAGAAACACATTCGACTCTATGTTTCTACAATTGAATTTATGCATTTTGTATTATTTTTTTTCTGTTATATGATATACAATGAACATACAATAAACATTTTAAATTCTCAACACTGATTAAAAAATTCCTTATCAATAATTTTAATCACACAAATTTATTTCTTTAATTATATTTCGGTTTTAAGACAGGAATAAAATATGCTATAATATGTGTTTGAATGAAATATACTGTAACGTTTTTTTCGTTAATTTTTCAATTGAAGTTATTAAATTGCACTTTGAAACAAATAAAAAAGCAATATTATTTATTTATTTAACTAGCTTAACAAAAAAATAATTAAAAAAAGATTAGTCGATTGGTATCTTAATTCTTTATTCTGAAATAGACTTTTATTTAAAAATTCCCATGACAAGGGTCTCCATAGACATTAAAATTGTAAAAAAGTAGTGGCAATTACGTTTCCCATCATAGCACAACATCAACATTTTTATGCATTTCTAACTAATTTATTTTTTAATTAATTTTTTTATTAATATTATAATATTTAATTAATATTATATTAATATTAATTAATATTTAATTAATATTTAATTAATATTATAATTTAATTTATTTTTATTTTTTAATTTATATTTAAATGTCAAAGTGGTATTTTGAAAATAAAAATTTATGCTTGCTTTATTTTACTTCCCCTGCAAATACAAAATTTTTTGAAATTTGATAGCTGCAAAAGAATTAACTACATATCTATACTGTAGGCATACTGTGTAGAGTTAACTATATATTTCAAATATGGTGAACTATATATTTCCATTTCGTATTCCGAGTTGGCTGTTAAAAGAAGGCTGTAAATTGCCTTTGATAGGTTGGGTTACTTTTATTTTTTTTAAAGGAGCAAAAGAGCAGGCAGACTTTTAAATTGGTAATCACATTTAAGTCTTTAAAAAAAGAAATCAAAATTTCCTTTTAACCTTAAGAATTCACTCTAATTATAATTAGTGAGAAAGCTTTTATAGGGTAAAGGGGATAAATATATTTTGATTTATATCGAGTTTAAAAATTTAAAATTATTGCAAAGAAGTAATAAAATTGTAGAATTGTGGCGATATAAGTGAATTATTGGCGATATAATTGCTTCAATTGGTAAACCTATTTTTATGTGCATTTTATTTTTAATATTTAACCAATTTGTTTTTTTTAAATGTTTTATTTATTATTATTTTTCTTTTTTATCTTAATTTGCAGTTTTGAATAGCTGCTGCCGATATTTTCACATGTGTTATAACTTGGCAATATATTTAAGAGTGTAACGGTTTATTACATAAAAAATTTGAGTGTAATTATTGTAAAAATTTGAGCTCGAAATTTGTAATCAAGTCGAGAAAGTATTGTGAATATTACATTAAGTAAACTATAATCCAAGAGTTCTCCAAATGGTAATGACTAAGATAAGAATTGAGCAAAGCAAAACTAGGAGATAATTTACTTATATCTTCAATTTAAAAACAAAAATATATATAATAAAACAAAATTGTAATATTTTACTTTCAATATAGAAGTTTGCATTAAATAAAAAAATTACTTTCAAGCATTAAATTTATTTATCAAAAATACTTGGCTGGAATTTCAAAGGTTATGTAAATTTTAATGAGTAGTTATGACCTCCTAATTCTCCCTTCGGTTACGTCACTGCTTGCTACCACTGGAAAATGCTTTCTTTAATGAGAACTTTAACTTAATAAATTGATTTTTTCATTCTTATAAAAAAAGTTCTGGTTATTTATTTTAGTTTTAATAAACACGCATTTAAAAACACTGATTTAAAAGCATTGATTCTTCTTCATACTTTTTAAAATACACCGTTCGAATTTTCCTTCTAAAATTGCGATAAAATAACTTGCGGCAGTTTGTCTTTCAATGAACCATACGGTTAGGTACACTTTTTACAGTCAATAAACTATTTTTGTCACAGTTAACAGTTTCAAAGCAATTTATTTTATTATTTGACAGTTTAGGTAGAATAAAAATTAAATAGTTATTTTACCATTTTTTTCGATGATTTATTAATTTTGTAATCATTTAACCATTTTTTAGTGATCGGTATTTTTGTGGTGATTTAGAGTTAAACTGTAACTCGTATAACATTGGAATAATTCTACTGTTAATTCATATTTATATAAACAGTTAATGAATACCAGTTAAGAACAATAAATATAATTTTTAAATATAATATAATAAA
Source organism: Parasteatoda lunata (assembly GCA_949128135.1). Classification (NCBI taxonomy): domain Eukaryota; kingdom Metazoa; phylum Arthropoda; class Arachnida; order Araneae; family Theridiidae; genus Parasteatoda; species Parasteatoda lunata. The sequence continues at coordinate 50,160,609 of OX421975.1, forward strand.
AGTTTTTTTGAAAATTAATCTTTACTTTTTACTTCTGAAAGAGAAATGTTGTCACTCCCTTACAATTTTTAAATTCTCGACATGTCAATTTAAAAAAAACAACAACAGTGTTTTTGAAAATAAATTAATATTTATTTTCATTGCGTATGTAACTTTTACAAACAATAACTTTGAAATTCCTTTTTGACTTTTTTTTTTAATTGTATGTTATTTAATTTAGGCAAATACAACTTCAAAAAATTACAATAAAACTAGTTTATATTGAATTAATTTAATATACTTCATACTAAGAAGTAATTAAAAAAATTGAGGAACCGATTAAGTTAATTGAATCTCTTTTTAACTAATCACAAAAGAATTAATTAAAAATTAGCTTAAAACATAAATTTTTGATGCCTTTATTTGAATTTTAAATGGAAGCAAAAATAAAGTATTTTATTTAAACAAGAAATTATTAAAGCCTTAATTAAGTATTTTGAATCATCAATAATTCATACGATGAAAGAAAATTAGTTTTATTGCTTTTTCAGTAATTGATGATAAAATTTGATAAGTGTTAAGGTTCAAACAAGTAGGTGCTTCTGTTTACTTTAGGTAAATATTTAATTATTATAATGCGCTTAAGAAGAGAAATAATTTATTTTTCATAATTGAAACTATCTGAAAGGAACAAATACTAAAGAAAAATATTGAATGTATATGCACAATAGTGTTTCTTCTTTTTTATTCATTAAATTAATTACGATTGATTACGATTAATTAATTGATTAATTACGATTGATTAATTACGATTAATTAATAGTGGGAGTTTCCAATCTAAAATTTTATTGATTTATTAAAAAATTTACCAAGTTTTTTAGAGAAAAAAAAACAAAATTATTCAATTTTTTTAAAAAATCTAAACAAATTACTTTTAAATGGCAAGAAAATTAATATGACATGCATTGGTTTCTATTTTCTGATCAATATTATAGTGGGAGTTTTCTATCTAAAATTTAATTGATTTATTAAAAAATTTATAAAGTTTTTTAGAGAAAAAAAAAAAACAAAATTATTCAATTTTTTTTAAAAATCTAAACAAATTACTTTTAAATGGCAAGAAAATTAATATGACATGCATTGGTTTCTATTTTCTGATCAATATTATAGTGGGAGTTTTCTATCTAAAATTTAATTGATTTATTAAAAAATTTATCAAGTTTTTTAGAGAAAAAAAAACAAAATTATTCAATTTTTTTTAAAAATCTAAACAAATTACTTTTGAATGGCAAGAAAATTAATATGACATGCATTGGTTTCTATTTTCTGATCAATATTATAGTGGGAGTTTTCTATCTAAAATTTAATTGATTTATTAAAAAATTTATAAAGTTTTTTAGAAGAAAAAAAAAAAAAACAAAATTATTCAATTTTTTTTAAAAATTTAAACAAATTACTTTTGAGGTCAGTATTGAAATAGCACTATATTGCATTATTAAATATCCATTATCATTCAAAATTGATTGTATTGTGACTTCTCAACTATTTCTAGTAATTTGATACTAAATCACTTCCAACAATATTTATCTATGCGAAATTCTGTCACATTAAGGCACTTAAAAATATTTATATGTTTTATGAGCAATGCTTGAAATGTAATTCAGTTTTGTAATTATAATTGTAGTGCAAGTTTTTTGTATATATCTCTAAGGAAATTATATAAACATATATATTGTACTTTATATTGAATAGCTTAGTTACTTTAAGCTAAATCAAATGATACTTAATCATAAAATGATTACCGTCATGTGGGGCTACTTTGTACAGCGGGGGCTACTTTGTGCAAATTCGAATTTGGCAATTTTCAAGTGCTGCTATTCTGTATTATATTTTTTTCACGTTAAAAATGTGTGGAATTTGAAGATAGAAGTCTTCTCTATTACTATAAACATTTTTTCGAATTTTAAAACAATCTCAGACTGTGTTTTGTTTGTCCAATGTCAACAACTTTCTGAGAATGTCGGAGGTCGAAAAGTGTGCGTGGAAACTTTAGCTGTGAAGTGCAAAGACGTTGATAAAACAATTGTCGTAAGTGCAAAATTTTTTATTTATATATTAATAAACAATTATATCATGTTAGCGTTAAAAAAATTTGAAAATTAATAACAAACAAACGGAAAATGAAAAAAAAAATGCACTTTGGGGGTACTTTGTGCAAAGTTTCATTCGTTTTTTTTCGACAGAAAAATGGTCAGACGTTATAAAAAAATACCTGAAAAGACTGACACGCACAAACTCGAAGAAATAGTGAGAAAGATTAGCCAACCGATTGCTGTTAATAAGCGTGGGCTATACCGCGTTAAAGAGAAAGAAACGCTCTGGGGGAAGTAAAAAAAGCAGATTCGCGACGTGATGTAGATGCATGTTATGTTCAAATTTATCAATATTATAAATGTTAATGACTATGTAATAATTGTTATTTTTGAAATTTCATCCATTTCAATGTTCAAAAATGTATATGGTTTCCTTTTGTTTAAACTCAAATGTTTTGAAATTAACATTCTTTTTAAGAAAAAATTCTTTATAAAAAATGTTTTTTAATCGCTGAAAATTATTTTCAAACTAATATCTTTACATATCTTGATGTTTTTGTTATTAAAAATGTCAACAATTAACTTTTTTAACAATTTTATATCAATATTTTCCTAAAAACATGATTATTAACCTGAATTCCTATCGCTGCACAAAGTAGTCCCGGTTGGGGGCTACTTTGTGCAAGGTATGTTTTGACTTATTATTTGTAAATATTACATACAAATAATGCCAATATTGATCAAATTCACTCGCCTGAGTCCAGTTATGAATATAATATCGATGAATTTTACTAAAGTTTGAATTAACATATTTTATTTACATGTCAAAGTTCAAAAACTGCAAAATCCTGCACAAAGTAGCCCCACATGACGGTAGCATAAAGAAATAATAAATAATATCGTTAAAAACTAATTTTTAATTCGAAGGAAAGTTCAAAAAGATAATCAGTAACCTATTAAAATAACTATTTACGATAATAATTCAAGAAATAAAGAACAGATTCTAAGTAATGTCGAAATATTTTTCAGAAAGAATTAATTTCTTTACGTCATTGGAAAATTTTATCCAAGTATATAATACATTTTTTACGATGTTATTAATAATTGAAATAATGAAGTTTTTATAATATGGGATATTAATTTTTTACATGGTAAGTGTTTCGTAAAAGACGTGTCCATGGATAAACTTTTATTTCTAAATTTTGCTAGTGATATTTTAATGTTATATAAAAGTAGTCTATGCAGTGTAGTAGTTATAGAAATGCAGTGTAGTAGTTTCGTAATAGTTGGTATATTATATATTATAGAATCACGTATTACCTACCTCTTTATATATTATTTTTTTTATATAATAATATTTTATATAATATTTTTTTATATAATAATATATAATATTTTTTTATATAATAATATATAATATTTTTTTATATAATTTTATATAATTTTGGGGTTTGCAACTACTAATGTTCAACTCCGTAACCTTGTAATTTTTAACTCAATCCAGAAGACAAGGGAGCTCCTGTGTCGAGTATTGGGATAAATGCGCCTTCGCGGTGGACTTTTTGGTTTGGCTACCAAAAATTTGCGTTACATGGAGAGGAGGACAACGAGAACCTCCCACGGTTAGCCGGACCGTAAGCGGACTCTATGATTCGCGTACCACTGAGGATATTTCACGTCAGCACTGTGGTTGGTGCAAGCCGATGCGGAATTCGTATCCACCAGCCATCACTGGGATTCAAACCCGGTTTACCTCATTGGAAGGCAAACGCTCTATCCCCAGATCCATCACGGCTTTATCTTTTTATATTATAGCTACAAGTATGAAAAGTTTTCTTATTTTTTAAATGTGGTGAAAAAACAGCATTGGACACTAATTGGAGCATTTTAAATCTGCGTTATGGATTTTATAATGCTAAATGTTTTGTCTGAACATCGAAAATAAATTGGCAAGACATAATATAATTTGATTTTATAGTTTTTACAATAAGGTTCAATCCTTGGAGCAGTAATTGACATTTTAAAATTCAGATCAAGTAAACTAATACCCAATTAGGGAAGAATATATCTCGTTTGATTCCTATTACCGGGATTCTTTGCCATGTGCAAATGAGCAAAATAAAATGTTGATAAAGAAAAATAGAAAAGGTTTAGAAAAGGACCAGGCTTTTTTTCTTTAATTTTCTTCATTATCCTTTTCAGAGATTTAGAAAAAAAAGGGAGTGATTGAACTGTTAAAGCCTGATTTGTATAATAACTTGTATAATAAAGCAAAAAATAAAGAAGTAAATAAAATCGTAAAAATTCTTATTAAGATTATAACAAATACATCAATTACTCTGAAGAAAAAAGTATGGTCAAAATTATAAGAATACGGTGAAATTAACCGTGTTTCTGGCTCTACGCGAACATCAAAGAGCTCGTTAATTTTTACTGAAGTGCTTTGGTTATGATTCCAGGTTTAATTAACATTAAATTGTGATTTTATAATATCTGATAAAATTTGGTAAATGTGGTAAACTTTGGAAATTTTTTCAGGAGCATGGGGTAAAAAATATTTATTTTGTTAAATTAACTTTTCAGTTTTGAATTTTTTTGTAAAATGTGTGGTAATAAGAACTATAATTTTGAGAACTAAAGTTTCCGGCTAACCATTACCCCATAAACGGAAAAATTAAAAGAGGAATGGTTTAAATACCGTATATTTTGCTTTTATTAACCAGAATTAATTATTTTTTTTTAAACCGTAAATGTACTTAATATTCAGTACGGTAATTTTAGCAGAATATTTTTTTTTCTATCTAAAAATTCATTTCAAAGACTCGAATTAAAATGCAGTTTAAAGACTCAAATTAAAATACATTATAATACTACATTTCATAGACCCAAATTAAACTACATTATAACTGCATTCCCCAGAGCATAATTGAACTGCAGCATACTACAGCATTTCCAAGTATGTATTTCTAAATTGAGTTTTGGTACTTAAAAAACTAATTATTGTTATGATTACAAGTTAATAAGGTTGATACATATTTGAGTCTGACTGAGCACAAACTTATTATTTTAACTTGTCTCATGTTTTTTTTAAAAAAAAATTAGTGCCGAAATAGTTAAAAAATAAAAAAATTTTTTTGCGACAATTTACCCTGATTGCATCTTTATTGCAATTAATGCAATGTTTAATTGCAATTAATACATGAATGCACATTTCATAATTTCATTTAATACAGAAGAAGTAACTAATTGAAAACAATCTGAAATCACAATTAACTACTTTCAAACAATAAAAATAAAATATATGATTCGGAAAATAATTGTATTATGACTTTAATTATCTGTTTAGGGGATAATGCTTTAACTAGTTATATAACTATGCAAAGCAATCTATCTTCATTAAGCATTCATATTTCGTTTGGTCGAAACAATGCATATAGTTATGCTTTATGTAAATATTTCATTTATAAAAGTAGCATTCCTGGTAATCTTGGCATTCTTATTAATTTGACAAAAGGAGAAAGTTTCTGAAATGAAAGTTTACTAATATAAACTTTTATCTTATTTCACATCTCTAAGCTGTTGACATATATGTTTTTCAAGAAAAGGAATGCGCGGGGCTTAATAATATTCTGAGTTGAAGTTTCAGGCATGAGCTTTCACTTAATAACTTTACTTACAAACTTAAATGAATATTTCTGTTCTTTTTCTTGCAATTCATATTTATGCAAATTTAATCTTTATATACCTTATTTAACATTAATATACTTCTTTCGTGGATTCAAAGAATACATAGGGTATATTGTAATCCCCTTTTAATAATCTATTTAAATCCTTATCAAAAATCTAATCAAAACAACACATACATTCAGAGTAAGAAATTAATATTTAAGTAAGGAGAAAGAACAAAGATTAAAAAAAATTGGTGAATATATTTTAAGAATCAAACACATTAAAACCAGCTTGATGTCTAGCTATTGCTTGAAAGTATTTTTAATATTGTAGTTTGTTTTGACTACTCCTTAAGTATCTCCGGCAACTAAATGGGTTGTGATCTTTTTTTCACCTTTTATGGTAATGCTTCTTTGAAGTTTGATGAAGTTTCAATATTTTTCCTCGTTTAAATAATAGTTTACGTCACCAGATATGTATGTTTTTGTGACTTTAATTTTTTCAAATATACGCTGTAAACCTTCTATGCTTTTAATGAATAAAATATTTAAAAAAAAACGTTTATCGATGAAAAAAAATTTTGTTTTACAGATTGCACATATTATAATGCATGGTTAATTTTCAATGCAATAAATTGTAACCAAGGTCCTCCGTTATATATTTTTATTTTATATTATTTTATAACCGGCGTTGAACAGCCGACCCAACTTAATGGGTTTACGGCTACTAATGTTCAACTCCGTAGCCTTGTAATTTTGAACCCAATCCAGAAGACAAGGGAACTCCTGGATCGAGTATTGGGAGAAAGTTGCCTTCGTGGAGGACTTTTTGATGGAGCTAACCCGCATTTGCGTTACATGGAGAGGAAGACCACGAGAACCTCCCACGGTTAGCCTGACGGCAAGGGGACTCTAACCCATGATCCGTCTACCACTGAAGATATTTCACTTCAGCACTGTGGTCAGTGCAAGCCGGATGCGGAATTCGTATCGACTGGGATTCGAACCCGGTTCGCCTCATTGGAAGGCGAACGCTCTATCCCCTGAGCCATCGCGGCTCCCTCCGTTATATAGATATCAACTCTGTTTCAGCAAAAAATGGATACTCAAATATTGCGAAACGTTCTTCGTTTTTGATGAAACCACTTCCTGCTTCACGCTCCGAACAAACATTTCGTCAAACTGAAAGCAAAACAATCTCGTCAAAGCGAAACAATCATCGTCATTCCTAGAAGAAATAAATATCGTCAAAATTAAGAAATATCTTGTGATTCCATTTTTTCCGAAAAAAAAAAAAAAAAACACTCGTTGCGTTTAATGCATCTAACTTTCTTAATAATACCTTTATTGTTGGCATCATATAGGTTCACTAATGTCATCCCAATGACGGAAAAACACGTTGATCAAAGATATAAATTACACCTATGCCCGAAACAGGATTAAAAACCGGTATCTTCTTGGCACTAGACCAACTCATTTACCACCATATAAGATAATTGTTTGTTTCGTCACTTTATTTTCGATTGTCTAAATTTCCTTTTAGTTTCGTCATTCTAGTTAGTAATCTCCCTCAATGCCCTGCGATAAGATTTCGAGTTGAAAAAGCATTTTCATCATAGATTTGAGAGTTCGCTTTTTGTCAAAAATCACGTGATTCCGTGACGAAATGATTCTCCAAATTAACACAATACTACTCAAGGATTGCTGAATCGTCAAAAGTGAGAGTTTAATTTCTGAGAGTGATACAATACATGGTAATAACTATAATTAATATAGTTATTAAATGTACTACACCGCATCAGCCACATAGAAAATTTTGTTTTTGCGATCTATCTTGTCCAAAATTACTCCTTTCAGTTTCATTTTAAAGATTACACAAGAAAAAAATGTTGAAAGGTTTTGCGATTTAGCTATGTTAGTTGACTAGACAACGTTTATTTAAAAAAAATCCATTGAAAGTAGAGGAATGAAAAAACCTTTTCCGTGAAATTCTCGTACTCTGCTATGTGGTTTAAAAATAAAATAATTAAAACTAGTACTACAATTTTTTCACTGTAAAGCAAAGACATTTGTCTTCAATAAAATACAATTAAATATGATATGTATTTGCATTATTTTTCTTAAAATTAATTGTAACATTCAGGATTTTTTCATCTTAGATTAAGCGCTGATTCTCTATAGCTATTTTCAAAAAGGTACTTTTTATATCAGTACCAAGAGTTAAGCAAACGAGATAAATGATACTTAGAAAGAATAAAGAGGGAAAAAGCAATCTAGTTTTGCTTGTTTTTGCAGACAGAAATTTGTTTTATCATGATTTTTAAATCAGAAGCAATAAAAGTACCATTCTCCTAGGTATAATTGAGCAAGGAAATGAATAAATTTAATAAAACATTAATCCATAACACAAGTCTTTTGTTTTAAAAAGCTTCCGAAGTATAAATCAAGTATTTCACCTGAAAATCAAAACATAACGTTTTCAGCATGGAATTTATGGAAAATAACAAGACTTCTGAGACCCCAATTCTTTTAAAATTTCTAAAATGAAACAAAACATAACTTCAAAAGCAAAAGATTCAAAATTTTCTAACTCATTTGTTTACAAGATATTTCATATCTTACAGATTTATTATTTGCACTGTATAGGCATAGGTTTAAATTTTTTCCCCTTCAATTCTAGTTCTTTTTGTTCCTTTCATCCAATTTATTATGAATATATTTCTGTTGTTTCAGTGCAAGACAGAAAGTTTCAGAAATAAAAACCGTCCGGGATGGAAATATTTCAGCAAACATTCATGGAATCCCGCATTAAGTGTTTTCCTTATGGCAAATCGTACTTCTGCAGTTCGTCGAAAGAGGAGTTAGGGAAAACAAAAGTAATTCAGAGAAAAAGAAAATCCCTAAAAAAGGGATTTCAAGTGGAATAACTTTCCATTTCAGAGGTTTCGTGCTCATTTACGAAGGTTTTGTGTAGAATTCTAAGATAAGAATGTAGCAAAGCTAAATCAATTGTTATGTAATCTAGTAATGAAATCGATCTTCTAAGCGTTGAACTTCTATCAGTGAAGCATCTATTACTGTGCTGGAAATTTATTATACAAAATTTAGGTAAAAACTATTTTAAATGCTTCTTAGATATAAGCTCTGTTTTTGGGTAATATAAGCAAACCATTACAACTCTATTAAAGTAGTTTTTTTATGAAAATATTAATGTCCTATAATCTTTCTTAAGAATTGTAAACAATAACAAAATTTGCTGACAGAAAAATAAAACAGGTCAAAATTTGCAACCTTATTTTAATAAACACTTAATTCATTATTGGATTATTATTTATCTGCTTCACAAATTGTACAGTTTAATATAATTGGTAATGCAACATTGATTTTTGATAAATATGAATAAAACTATATACTATATTTACATTTTGTACAAAAATAATTTAGGAAAAGATTCATCCTTACAAAATGTTTTTAGGACTAAAATATCAGTTAATATTTTGATGCACTGCTAGCTTAAGTGAGTAGTTTCAGTTTGTGATAATAAAGATAATAAGAGATAATAAAAAGTTTTTTTTTGGAGATTTTCCATATTTTATCCTGTTTCGTTTTTGTTTACCAGCAAATTTTTAATTTTAATAAGCTATTAGCTTCTTGTTCCAACCTTTTTAAAGTAACTTTTTTAAACCATCTATTTAGTGTTCTATAATATTATTGAATTTTTCTAAATTCCAGATAAAGCACGGATTTGCAGTTGACATCCAGTGAGCTACATTTGTCTTGATAAGCAAAATTTTGCGAAACAAGGATGCTTTTAAAAATTACAATGTTTTAAATTTTGAACATCTTTAGAAAAGCTAAGATGGAATTTTACTTATAAAATGCAGTATTAGAAAAGTAATTTTTTAAAATTAGACGACATTTTCAATTATTTGGGCGGTGTGAACTATGCTTACTGAAAATTGCTTTAAAAAAGAAACATTTGCATTATTCATCTTTTCCTCTTCAGTGGCGTGACAGCCTCGGGTGGGCACTGGCCATGAGCAGAATTTTATCCCAAGCCTTGATGTTCTTGGACAAGGATTTATAATTTACTACTTTCATAGTTTACAAGTCCTTTTTTAAACAGTCAAATCACCTAAATTCCTAACACCTAACCATTTCTAACACCTAATAGAAAAAGTTTTTGTGATTGGAGTATCATTCATTCTTGTGAAATATCCTTTGAATAGCAATAAAATTTATTATGTCGGGATCTCTTAAATAATCTATTAAGCCTTCCTTTTTCTCAATTAAATTTTACCACATTTTATTCCGTTGTCTGATTCATATTTAACTAATTTGCTACTTTTAGTTTTTAATGTAACAAAAAATTAAACTTTGTAATAATTTTCTTGAATATTCTGGATGAAAAACTATTTAAACTATTGACAAGATGTAAAAAATTAATTAATTAAGATATTTTTAAATTCTTCCTAAAGTTTGCTTCTTTATAATATCACTTCTTTGTATCTTAGAATTTATGAACCATAATCTAAATGAATAGATTTAACAAAATAAATATTTTTGTATAATTCCTCAGCTGATGAGGTATGTGTAAATGCACTTTTGTGATAATATCCAGCCTAAAGCTCCTATTTCACGAAAATATCGGTTCTTTATTTTCTCAAAGTTTACTCAATTCAATTTGGTTGCAAGTTTTGCGATCGAAGCAGGTACCGTATCGGACCTAAAACTTGGAAAAAGCGAGCTTGAAGCTAGTGTTCCGCTCTTCTTGGCACGTTTCGAATTTTTGATACCTCAGGGGTAAAGTCAGAGACTTATAAATTTGAAAAAAAGAAAAAAAAAGGGAGGCAGTGACTCTTATCAAACTGCTGGCATAAGGCACAATTGCTGTATGCTGTTGGAGTGAGGAAACTGTGAAATTTGTTGCTAAAAAAAATGATCGAAAATAATAACGAAAGAAGAAACTATGGAATGCTTGAAAAAAAAAAAAGGTTTCATCCCTTATTTTCTATGCTTTTATAATGTATTTCGAACAGCAAATACTTGATTGATTTTTACAATAAAAAAGTTTTATTTTGATGTTTATAAAAGTTTAGAGGAACTCGCCAGACATTTTTTTTATTTATTTTTTCCGCAGTGTTAGGTATGTACGGTAATGGAATCATTTTTGACATGAAATATAACTCTGAAAGGAATCTTATAATTGATTTCTGTTTCTTGTTGATATAACAAAACCCTCATCAAAAAGTTGGAAAGTGTTGGGCTATAATATAATTCAATTTCGTAGCAACCTTAAAATAGAGCTAAGTCGAACCGCATTGTATTACTTTTTCAGTTGTGAACTGTAATTGTGGTTTAGTTTTCTCGAGAACATGGCTTAGTTTTTCGCATTATATAAAAAAATGCATCAAAAATGTTTGGTTTTATGGTTCATGATACATTGAGAAAAAAATATGTTGAAAAATGCCAGAATATGGTCAAATGCGCCATGTTTATGGCTATATAGGAACACCAAATAGATCGGTTATTTTCCGATGCGCATTTTAGGGGGACTATAGTAAAATTAACAATAATATATGGTTTTAGAATATGAGATAAAATTTGGTAATTTTACCACTATCCCTTAAAAAGTGGTATAAGAATCAGTTATTAGGTTAAAATTACTTTTCTACGTAGGAGGTAGGTACTTTATTTACGTCACATTAGAGCTGCACAATGGGCTATTGGCGATGATCTAGGAAACATCCCTGAGGATGATCAGAAGACATGCCATCGCAATTTTGATCCTCTATAGAAGGGATGGCTCCTCTGCTTTGGTGGCCCGACGATCTGCATGCGAAGTCGAGCATTTCACGGTAGAACAGTTTAACAAGGACTGATACCGTGCATCCTCGGTCCTTAGGCAGGCTGATCAAAGTGGTCACCCACCCACTTACTGACCGCATCCAGTAATACTTGACTTCGGTGTTCTACTGGGAATCGTGTCTTTACGATCAGTTCACTGCGGAGCAAATTACTTTTACATTTTTTCACTAAATATGTAGTAATAAGAACTATAATTCTGAACACCAGAATTTCTGGTAAAACGTTACCATATGAAGAGAAAATTATCAATTGAATAGGTTTAATGTTCTATAACTATTGACTGTTACTAGAATTATGGCTCTCATTACCAGAAATGCCATTACTAGACAGTACGGTAATTTTAACAGAATTTATTTTTTACGTGTGCAACATCACTGAATCATTGTAGTTAAATAAATATTTCTGTAAAATGCGGTATAAAATTTTAAGATAAAAATGGATTTCACAATAATAAGTATTTTACGGATGCTGCATTCAGGGTGCAAGTACTTATTGTCGTAGATTAATCTGAAATTTTTTACAGTGCACTATCGTGAAAAGTGGGAACGATTTTTAAACTTAATAATTTAATCGATATTATTCAATTATTTTTAGAGCCTAATAGAAACTCTGAAGTCTTACTGAACATTGTGAAATAAGAAATTAAATATTAATGAAGAACTAGGAAAAAAGTTTTTTTCAAATAGTTATTTAATTTATCGAAATGTATGATTAACGAAAGGGAAAAAAAAATCTTTCATTAACGAAGCTTGTGTCTCGATGGCATTACTTAATCATAACAGACATCAAACAGAGCGTATTCAAAATCAATATTTATTTTGCTTTTGCAAATATTATTCTTTGGAATTTTTCTCAGTTATTTACTGTTAAAATACTAAGTTATGTTCGAGCTTTTAATTTTTTTTTTTACATGTTTGGGACATGAACTTTTACATATGACACTCTTTTTACTTTCTCCTGTTAATTGAGTTTTTTTTTATAAAAGAGATGGATGCAGTAACTTTCTATTTGTTTATTAGATTACAAAAGTAAAAATTTTTATTAAATTAGAAATTATGAGAAGAATAAGATTTTAAATTTTAATTTGAAAAATTTAAAAAAAAAATTCTTATTCATTTCTGTAATCATGTTTTATAATAACTGGAAATATAAATGAGACTGAACAACGTTATGTCTATGTTTAAAATTTTAAGATGAAACCGAACTGGTTCTTATTGTTTGTAGTGAAAAATAATTTTACATAAAAAAAAATTATGTTACCAACTTTTATACTGACAATTTGTCGAGAGTTAGCTTGAATAATAAATGAATAATTTTTAGCTTATGCTTCAAAACTTAATTGCCTGAGATCAAATTGCTCCTCTTTAATAGTTACAACCCAATCAATATAACGTATGTTACAAACTCTTTGAGTCCGTTAGCGTTTAAACAATTAATATTTTCAACAAAATTACGATTTTAAATTGAAATTTGAAACATTAAAAAACTATTTTATTTTATATTAATAATTTTTATTTTATAATGTCCACAAATATTAATGAATAACATATGTTGTTGTGTTGTTGACGTATGCCTGTTTAGGCAGAGGGGGTGTGATTGTTCTTGTTTCCCAGTGGCGCCATCTATGGCCAAGAATTCGAATTCTGCCACACCATATGTCACACCCGTTTATAGGGCGAACCCATTCATACATCCATTCATTCATCCACAGATCGTAATTTTGACCTGAATCAGAGAACGATTGATCTCCAATCCAGTACCCCCAGAGGTATTGATTTATTATGAGAACATGGAGGACTTTTGCGACTCAACAGATTTAACCTGCATCAATCACTTTACTACACGGGGAGTCTTCGGCCGGTGGGGTTCGAACCCACGAACTCTCGGACATGGGCCCAGCGCCCTACCCACCAGACTATCCCGGCCTTCATATGTTAAACATTTGTTAAAGTCAATATAATGTATATTATGTATTCCTCTTTTAGTCTTTTTATTATGTAGAGTTATGTAGAGTATGTTTAGTCTTTTTATTATGTATCTAAGAGTCTAAGATGATTATAATAATACGGGCAATTATCTAAATTATTTTAATAATCAAGAAAGTCAATTTTTTAGTTTATGTTTCAAAATATCATTGCTTAAGATCAAATTCGTCCTCTTTTGAAGTTAAAACTCAGTTGATAAGTTGTTGTTTTTAGCGATTCTTGAAAAAGCCAAGTTCGCCAGCTATTGACTTTTTGAGAATGCAGTCAAGAAGGTGCTTATTTTTTATGGCATTTGAAAGGGATAAAAGCTAGATTTTTCTACAACAATTAAATTTTTTTTTTATCATATAAATATTTTTTAATCACGTAGAATCAAAAGATGGAGCAAAATTAATGTAAAATAGTATTCCGATGAAATTTTAAACGTATGCCAAGCTGTGTAATGCTGAAGGCATTTATGTTTATTCATTAAATAATTATCAAGAAGTTAAAAATGAGATTAGACAAATCTGACTTTAGTCAGGATCATTAAGAAATAAATTATATAAAAAGTAGTGATAACAGTCGAAATACGCATAGAAATATTTTACGATAATAATTCTCATTAAACGAAAGCTCGTATCCTTTTTGACCTTATCCTATTGCTTGCACCCTAATTGCTTACAGAAGATTCAGAGAAAGGAATTTTCTAGATGTTTTAAAAAATGTGACTTTTATCATTATTGAAACTAGAAAATTGTGCTACATTCAACTAATGATCTGTAATAGTACAAAACATCATGCAGAGGCTTTTTCTAAGTTTTTATTATCTATACGATTTATCTAAATGAATTTTTGAGTTCAATTTGCGAACGTTTTAAGCTTTGTAGACAACGAAACTGACATAACTTAAACTACTGATCAAAATACGTGGAAAGATGTTTTAATGAATTTGTTCATAGTTTAAATTAAAGTATTTCCACAAAAGAATGAACTTTTATTAGTCTATTAAATAGACTAGATTTAATAAATACATTTTTATAATTACTGAATTCATATTTTTGTAAAAACGATTTCGTGAATTGTTTTTTAAATGTTTTGGTACATGAAACATAAATAGATTTTTTTATAATATAAATAAAAAAAATTTATATCATAATACTATATTTTTTAAAAAAGAAATAAAAACGAACTATTTTTCGTAAATTGTTAAGTTTATTAAATATAAATAAACAATTTATATTAAAAAAGAAAATAGTTAGATCACATTACTATTTGTTTTAAAAAAAACACTAAAAACATTGAAATAAAGCTCCATTAAGGTTTTTAATACATTTGCATCTCAATTCTTTCTCTATTTATTTTGAAAAAATCATCTTGGACTATTTGTTGCAAAAAAAAAAAAAAAAAAAAAAAAAAAATCAGAGCATACAAATATAAACAGTAAATCAATTAAAAGCGTAAAAAAAAGTAGCCCATCAAACACAAAAGCAAAAACTTTCTACTTAAAATAGTTATTTACATTGTAATAAAATTTTAAAAATAATCCTAGAAAAATTTAGTTAAAATTTTTTTAAAGTTCCGGGTTTTTACTAAGAAATTGCTTATTAAAACATACATTTGACGGTATGAGTCCCGGTTTCAACATAAAATGGCAATTATTTTAATTATTATTTTCAAAATGTCAATTATTTTAATTTAATAAAGTTAAGTTTCCGATACAAAACGATAAAAGCTAGTTTGAGATTTTCAGGAGTTTTTTTTTTTTAAAAACTTTTTGTGCTGCAAAACCTGTGGAAAGACTTTAATTACTTTTTTGAATCATTATTGCTAAAAAATTTAAATTTGGCTGATATGGTCCGTGCAAATTTTATTTAACTATCACAACATATTTTTCTAGGGTTCATAAATATAAGAAACAAATCCTTTGTTTTTAAATGATTTGAAACATTTATAGAAATGGCTTGACAGCCCATGGTGGGCCTTGGCCTTCTGGAGGAGTCTTTACCTTCTCAGTCCTTCTTCTAGTGTATTTCACTTCTTGGTCCCTTAGATTAAGAGGTCTTTTTTAAGGCTTTAAATTCATCTTTTTGGAACTCATTTATCTAAATAATAATGTAATATTAATATAAAAATACGTGTAAGTAATGGATTTTAAATATTATTTATTATTTTTTATTATTTTATTTAATAAAGGTAGAAAAGTTTTATAATTAAGAAAAGTTTTATTTCCTTTTTAACTGTGTAATTTTAAGTGGCAAAATATGAAACTTAAGTAAAATCGGTCGAATGGTTCTTGAGGCATTAAAAAAATACAGCGTTTTCAAGTTTCATAGTTAAAGAAATCATTTGACCGTTTTCTTTCAAAGTTTGAATTTTGCCTTCTAAAACTGCATAGTTTAAAACAAAGAAAAAAAAAATTGCCTACCTTACAATTCTAAATTTTTCAATTCCCATGGAATAAAATAATAATAAATAATTATTAAAAATTATTATTTACTTGGAATCGCGTTTGAATAAACGAATTTTATAGTTGCGAGCATAAATTTTGTGATTCGTTTAAAAAGTTCGCGAGACATTTTGAAATAAACAAAAAGTAAAATTGACACTTCGTAAAAAGTTTTTAGCAAAAAAAAAAAAAAAAAAAAAAGAAAAAGAAAAAAAAAATAATTTTTTTTTTTTGAATAATGTAGAAATGTTGTGTAGTAGGATGGTATGTATATAATTTAAAAATATATACTGACATTTAAATGAGCTGCAATCAGTTGAACTAAAATTGACACTAATTTTCCAATTGATCCAACACTTTTTAAAGGCCGGTCATAAATATTGAACTGAATTTAAGTTCAATTTAGCCAAAAAGAAAGCATTAAAACATTTAAATGATCTGAGGATTACAAGAAATAGTTATGTTCCAAACGATTTTAATTTTTTAATTTACTTGAAAGGAACTCTTTTGAAAACATATGCTTATTCAGAGAAAGTATGTTTTTGTGTATATCGTCTGCACAAATTAATTAGCAAGTTGAACGTTAGTCCGGCGAACTTATAAGATTGCATCTTTATGCGAAAATGCTTCCACTATATCAAAAGTTAATAAGTTGTTATGCTTTTTTCTTTTATTTTGTACGCTGTATCTGTCACTATGTACAGAATCTATTTTTTGGATTTTCTGAAGAATTTTAGCAAAAATATCTCACTCTGCAAATGAAGCAAGTAGACAGGGAAAAGCAACCGCATATTTCAAACAGAACAGAAGGATTTCTGGTAGCTATTTGGCAGATGGAAGGGCATAAAAAAATAAAAAATATGGAAATGTCTAGACTCTCTATCCTGAATAACTCAGAGTATCAAGAAAACTACAAACAGGAGAAAATATTAAGCTAGAAATGCATGAAAAAGAAAGTTTTTTTGGAAATTTAGTCAGAATTTTGATAATTCTAAAGATCCAAAAATTATCAAAGTTATATTGTTTCTTTCAAAGTTATCAAAGTTATATTGTTTCTTTCATAAGTCATTTTGCGTAAAATAATTCTATTATTTCATTTTAAATAGTACAGGAAATATTTTTATTTATTTAATAAAAAAATACGAGATACGGTCGTTTTCTTTCGTTCACTGCAAAATAAATTTAATTTTAAGAGGATGAATAAAATTCTTAGGAATTAATTAAGCAACGGTTACAAATGAATCTTTGAATATTTAGATTATGATGACCAAAATTTAGTAAAAAAATATAGTTTGAAATTTCGTCAATTGTACTACTAATACCATATGTAGATTATGTATACCTGCAACCTTATACATATTGTTCATCCCTACGCTTTGACTTCCCTATAAAGTACACAAGTGCGTAAATTAATAAAATATATAACTGAAATTTATAACCGAGACATTTCTTTACACTGCGTTATAATGCCTTCGGATGGTGAACCATTTATTGACCCCATGATCTAATTATGATATATTCTATAGAATAATCGGTAGATCCGTTTTATAGAAGTCTACTGCTACTTATTATGTCTATAGTATTATTAATTGTGAGCGTAGTAAAATATAAAATAACTGTTGTGGTTTTGATTCACTCGTTTCATAAAAAAGTATTGCCAAGTGTAAACTGATGTCTTTTTCTTACTATTGGAGAATTTGTCAAAATTTGAGAAGATCTGTATTTTTGACATCCAAAACGTCTGTTGGGATTGTCGCGCGCATGCGCAGTGGTTCTTGATCATGTGATCAAGAACTGCTGTAGAAAAAAAAAACATAGCTATTGTAAGTGCATGACGTACCTACGTTCCATGTAAAAACATTGATTGGTCGACCTTTGCTGGTCCATGTAATTTCTTCATACAAATTAAATATTAAGTTTATCGTTACAGTCCGCTATTCTTATTTGGGATTATTTCAAACACACTGACTCGATTCAGAAGTAATCGAAACGCACATGATGG
Source organism: Parasteatoda lunata (assembly GCA_949128135.1). Lineage (NCBI taxonomy): Eukaryota > Metazoa > Arthropoda > Arachnida > Araneae > Theridiidae > Parasteatoda > Parasteatoda lunata. The sequence continues at coordinate 50,178,632 of OX421975.1, forward strand.
TCCAAGCCTAGCCGGAACTTTGAACAAATAAAAATGGATATTAAAACAGCGAATCGTCAGTGTGGCGCTTTGAAAGCTAAATTAACAAACTTAGAACATTATGTTACGTCGATTAAAGCAATGTCTGCGGTGGAAGAGAAACCAACGCTCATTGAATTAAATCATAAACTGGATAATCTTAAGAAATTTGAAGCTGATTTGGAAAATCTACGGCTACAATACTACAAAATTGCAAAAGATGAAGATATAGAAGAAATCGATTCATCCCTGTTGGAGATTGAAGAAAGAATAAACAAAACACAGATAAGTCTCCTTTTATTAATTCAAAGTGTATCTAACTGTACTGGTATAAAAGATAAAAACATTAATGAAGATAAACCAAAGCTATTTAACTCTTCTTTACCTACTATTCCTTTACCTATGTTTAATGGTGATTATGAAGAATTTAATAACTTTAAGACAGCTTTTGAAAACTTAATCAATTGTCATAGTTATTTATCAGATGCACAAAAGTTATTTTATTTGCGCTCATGTTTACAAGGTAAAGCAAAACTAATTGAAACCAGTGAAGATACTTATGTTTCATTAATGAAAGCTTTAACTGAACGATTTGAAAATAAACGTGTTTTAATTGATACACATATAAACAACATAATTAATTATCCTTCTATGATTAATGAAAATGCAAAGAGTTTACGGGATCTTTTAGACAGTGTAAACAAAAATATCAGATCTTTGAAATTGCTTAATCTTGAAAGAAATAGCCTTTCGGATGCATTGTTTATAAATATAATAATTCCGAAACTAGATAAAAATACCAGAATCCAATTTGAACTTACGTTAGAAACACAAGATATCCCGTCTTTAGACAATTTGTTGTTATTTATGGAAAAAAGAAGTCATGTTTTGGATTCTATCAATAGAAATGTACAAGCGAAAACCTCTACCTCTGTGAATAAACTTTCTAGTAATTCTTTTCAACGATCAAAAAGCGCATTACTTAATTCTCAACCTAATGCATGTGTTTTATGTAAAGATATTTCCCACTCTATTTATCAATGCTCCATTTTTAAAAGTTATAGTGTTTCAGAAAGATTTGAACTCGTAAAGAAAAATAAATTATGCATAAATTGTCTTCGCCCAAATCATACTGTAGCCTTTTGCAAAACGAAAACAAAATGTTTCTGTAAAAAAGCTCATCATTCAATGCTTCACCGGGATAATAATTATTTCAGTCCGCCCACTCAATCTACGATTCCAGAAGTGAAGGTCACTCCCCCCTCTACCCCTCCTTCATCAAATATCGAAACCGCAAGCTCAGCGCTTCTCACATCTGGAAATTCAAACTTTGTTTTGATTAATACTGCTATAATTTACATCCAAGACTCGCATAATAAAAAAATACCTTTGAGAGCTGTTCTGGATTCTGCAGCCCAATCGAATTTCATTTGTAGTGAAGCAGCGAATATTCTAGGAATAAAAAAAGAAAAAATAAATATTCCGATTAGCGGATTAAATGACAGTTCCTTCAGCGTTAAATCTTATATGACCACTCGTTTATCTAATTTAAATGATGATTTCAAACGCTGTGTGGATTTCTTAATTGTTCCAAAAATAACTGGACTATCCCCTTCTAGAACTCTAAATCTTTCTGATTTGAAACTTCCCCCTAACGTAACATTAGCTGATCCTCATTTCCATGAACCAAATAAAGTACAGATATTATTGGGAGCTGAATTATTTTTCCATTTTTTAAAAGAAGGAAAGATCTGTTTAAAAACTAACAACTTAATTTTACAGAACACTTGTTTTGGTTACATTGTCTCAGGAAGTATTGATTATTCAAAAACGGAAACAAATCTATTTTCAAGTAATCTTTGTTTTTTGACTATGGAAGATATAAATAATTCAATTAAAAAATTCTGGGAAATAGAAGCAGTCGAGGAAAAGAAAACAATCAGTGATGAATTGACTTTTTGCAACAAACATTTTAAAGAAACCCATTATCGAAAAGATGACGGACGATATGTAGTTCAAATGACGTTAAATTCTGATAATGTAGAATTAGGTGATTCTAAAGCTTTGGCATCCTTGCGGTTAGAACAATTATGGAGAAAATTAGATAAAAATCCTAATATGCAAAAACTTTATTTGGATTTTATGCAAGAATATGAAGATTTAGGCCACATGGTTGAAGTAACATCGGAAGATAATTTGAATTTGGATTTTGTACTTCCTCATCATGGTATTTACAGACCGGAAAACTCGAGTACTACTCTCCGCGTCGTTTTTAACGCTAGTGCTAAATCTACAAATCAAAAATCATTGAATGACTTTTTGCTTAAAGGAGGTATCATACAAGATGATTTATTTTCTATTATGCTCAGGTTTCGAAAGCACTCTTATGCTTTTTCCGTGGACATAAAGAAAATGTTCCGCCAGATAGAAATTAACCCATCACAGACTCACTTGCAGAAAATTCTTTGGAAGAAAGGAAAAGATGAACCAGTTCGTGTTTATGAATTAAAAACGATTACGTACGGGACTGCTTGCGCTCCTTATCTTGCTCAAAAAACTCTCCAACAAATTGGGATCGATGAAAAAAGCAAATTTCCTCTTGCAGCTTCTGTAATACAAGATTTTTATATGGACGATTGTCTTACGGGATCATCGAATCTACAAGAAGCTAAAGATATTCAACGAGAATTGACACTAATGCTATCTTGCGGTGGAATGGAGCTCCACAAGTGGTGTTCAAATCATCCTGATCTGCAACTAGGGGATACGGAAATGTATCCATTTGATGATACACCAGAAGAAAGAAGTGTAAAGACTCTTGGAATGCAGTGGTTCACTTCTAGCGACTCCTTTGCCTACAAAGTTTCAGTGAATCCAAACCCATCCTATACGAAAAGATCTGTTTTGTCCGAAATAGCTCGCATTTTTGACCCTGTAGGATTGGTTGGACCTGTGATTTCAAAGGCAAAGATCTTCCTTCAACAACTGTGGTTGCTGAAAATTGATTGGCCTGATCCACTACCTCAATCCGCTGCTCAAGAATGGCATAAATTTGTATCAGCTCTTCCTCTACTCGAAAAGCTCAAGATTCCTCGTCATGTCATCATAAACAAAGCAAGTCAGATCTTTATTCATGGATTTGCAGACGCGTCCGAATCTGCGTATGGAGCGGTTGTTTACCTCCAAAGTATCTCTCAAAATGGTTCTATCTGCAACCACCTTCTCTGCAGTAAGTCAAGAGTTAGCCCATTAAAGACAATGACTATTCCTCGACTCGAGCTTTCAGCTTGCCTTCTGTTAGCTCAACTTGTTCGAAAATCTTTAACTGCCCTAAAGTTAGAGACCAACGGAGTGATGTTGTTTACTGATTCCACTATAGCGTTAGCCTGGATCAGGAGCTCTCCTCATTTATTAAAGACCTTTGTGAGTAACAGGGTTACTCAAATTCAGCATCTTACAGACACCTTTCAATGGAATCATATTTCATCTCAGAACAATCCTGCAGATGCCATTTCTCGAGGACTTTCTGTTCAAGAAATATTAGTGAATGATTTGTGGTGGAACGGTCCATCCCATTTGACTAAAAAAACTGACTTTCCACAACCAACAGCTGAGAGTGTGGCAGATACACTCTATTTGCGTGAACTCTAAAGACATTAATTTAACTTTAATTAAGTTAACCGACAAACTTTATATTGATGAGTTGAAGCCAATTTCCAAAATAACTTTGACTTTAATTAAGGACTCTAAATTTTTAGATGATTTTCTAGTTATCACTAATGACTTTCACAAATTAATCAGAATTCTAGCATTTATTTTTAGGTTTGCCCATAACTGCACATCTCCTGAAAGGGTAAAAGGATTCCTCACACAGGAGGAATACACGAACGCGGAAAAGGCGCTCTTAAAAATTGTACAGGTGAAGTATTTTTCTTCTGAGATCTCTGCTTTAGAAAAACGATTGCCAGTTCCATCTACCAGTAAGTTAAAATTTCTTAATCCCTTCATAGATCCATCCGATGGACTAATTAGGGTAGGTGGCAGACTTGCGCATTCTAATTTAAACTTCAATCAGAAACATCCAGTAATTCTTCCGGCAGGAAATAAATTTGTTAAGCTCATATTTCAGTACTATCATAAACGAGATTTTCATGTAGGCCCTCAAGCCCTTCTAAATTCTGTACGTTTAAAATATTGGCCCATTGGTGGCAGGAACGCAGCACGCAAAGTCGTTCACGAGTGTGTCGAATGCTTCAGAAACAAACCAGTTGTCGCAAATCAAATTATGGGGGACCTTCCTGCAGAAAGAGCTACACCTAGTTCAGCATTCTTAAATGCAGGAATTGATTTATGTGGGCCGTTCGAAATTAAATATAAGGGACAAAGAAAGGGTACTTTTCAGAAAATATATGTTGCTTTATTTATATGTATGGCAACCAAAGCTGTACACATAGAGTTTGTCTCGGATTTAACTTCCGAAGCTCTAATCGCAACCTTAAAAAGATTTTTTGCGCGTCGTGGCAAAAGTTCCATGATTTTTAGCGACAACGCGACTAATTTTACAGGAGCTTCCGCAGAACTTAAACGCTTATACAAACTAATGTTAGGTAGCGAAGACGTTTTGAATATGCTTTCCTCCGAAGGCATCAGATGGAAATTTTTGCCTCCTAGGGCTCCCAACTTTGGCGGTCTTTGGGAGGCGGGCGTGAAATCTTTTAAATACCATTTTAAGAGAGTGGTAGGCTCCGCAAGACTAACGCTTGAAGAGTTTTTAACAGTAATCACTCAAATAGAGGGCATCCTCAATTCGCGACCTCTCACTCCCCTATCCACTGATACTGACGAATTTCAAGTTTTAACACCGGGCCATTTCCTTATAGGAAAACCTATAAATTCGATACCAGAACCTCAGAAGAGACAATCTTCTTAATAGATGGCAAAGGGTTCAAAAATTAGTTCAAACTATTTGGAGACATTGGCAAAACAGTTATTTGAGCCATCTACAACAACGTTCAAAGTGGCTGCTCAAAAAGCAAAATTTATGCCCTGGCATGCTAGTTCTTGTGAAGGACATCCAACTTCCAACTTATCAGTGGCCTTTAGGTCGAATCATTAGAATAATTTCAGGTTCAGATGGCAACGTGAGAGTAGCAGATATTCGCACAGCAAAAGGAAATTTTCGAAGGCCAATTTCAAAAATTTGCATTTTGCCTATAGTAGATAATTTTGAGTTGCATTGAAATGTTCATTTGTGTCTGTTTAAAACTTATAAATTTCTTTGAATTGTTTATTAATTATTGAATTTCAAAGTATAACCAAATATGTAAGTGTCAATTGTTAATTATTTCATTTAAAAGATTGTTAATATTGAAATTTCATGCAATTTTCTAAAAATATTGAATGTACTAAATACATTGCAACGTGGGGCGGCATGTTGGGATTGTCGCGCGCATGCGCAGTGGTTCTTGATCATGTGATCAAGAACTGCTGTAGAAAAAAAAAACATAGCTATTGTAAGTGCATGACGTACCTACGTTCCATGTAAAAACATTGATTGATCGACCCTTGCTGGTCCATGTAATTTCTTCATACAAATTAAATATTAAGTTTATCGTTACAGTCCGCTATTCTTATTTGGGATTATTTCAAACACACTGACTCGATTCAGAAGTAATCGAAACGCACAACGTCAATAAATTATTTTAAAAAGAATGTCTAATAAATGAAATAAATTATCCCGCGAAACTAAAGTAGCTAATATATTACTTGATTAAATTGTAATATAATTAAAACTTTAAAGGTTTCTGTTTTTATTAATTATTTTCTACCGTAAGATCCAACAATACGAATTATTTTAGATTATACTATTAAAAACGTCATTCGCTTCAAAAATATACGAATTGGAAATAACAATTGACATGTTTCAAGCACTCAAAAACAGGCACCCATTTTCAAGTCTTGCTAGATGTTAATGAGAAGAAACAAAAGTTACTAGGAATATAAAACGTAAAGTTTCTAAAGAAAAATGGAAAAAAAATATTGTTGAGAAACAAAACTAGCTAAACCGCAGCCACAAACCACATTTTTCTAATTTCCCTATTCTTCTCATTCACGTTTGGCAAATCTTTAAAACGAGTACCTGTTTTTGAGCGCTTGAAACTTGTCGATTGCTATTTCCAATTTATATATTCCTGAAACGAATGAAGTTTTAATTAAATGATACATGCCGAATAGTTTTACATAAAAACATATCCTGACAATTTCAACAAAATCAAACTATCCTATATTTCTTTATGAAAACAATTCTGATTCTTCGTAAAAAACGTAAAATAAAACAAAATGAATCGAACTAAAACTTATGAAATCACTATAAAATTTCACACATAAAGTAAACACATAAAGTAAACACATAAATTAGATATAAAAAATATTGTATTATCGTATTAATAAATTTTTTTTAAGAAAATGTGTTGAAATTTTTTCGTAGCTCTACTATTATATACCATATATTTTTGCACTCATAAAACAATTAAAATTTTATATAATAAAATTCGTCATATTTGTAGAAACAAACAATTAAACAAATGTCTGTTTTTTATGCATAATATAAAATCAAACGATGTCTTAAAGATATATTGAAGTTCTATACCTTAAAAAACATCTTTAAAATACAAGCATACAATTAAAATAATTATAATAAAGGGACAATAAAACTTTACCTTTATCAGAAGGAGTGTTTGTTCATAAGTTTAATGGGCATGTACCGTTTTAGAGGGCGTCTTCAAAAGAAAATCCCTTAATTTATTAGAAGAGCACACCTTTGTTTAATGGAAAGACTAGAAAAAAGTTTTTGAATTTGAATTAATGATAAGAAGATAACTGCCTTTACAAAATGTTGAAGAATTGTATTTAAAAAAAAAAAAAAATGTAAAATGAATATAGTTTATTTGAAATTTTTTTTTAATTCAGTTTTCAAGCAATTCTCAGAACAATTCATCATTAAAAGTATTATTTATTATTTGGCGTTCTTTTTACATACTTGAAATGGCGTTGAATAGAGACTAAGTACCATAAAAACTATTGAAAATTACAAAACAATAAAGGTTATAAAGGGCATAAGGAACAATGGCGTATAAAGCGTATCTAAAAAGTCGCTACTTTTTAAATGATTTTAACTTTGCCTTTTGTTTTGTAAAGAAAAAAAAATCCTACCTATGTAATGGATAAAATTTATTTTTGCGTTAAAATTTATTATCATTAATTTTTATATCTCTCGAAATGGAACATTTATGAATTCATCATTTCTTGTTAAAAATATTATTATTTAAACTTAATATAAATATTAATTATAAAAAACAATTTATCAAATTTTCTATTTCATTCCTTCTATTTTTGTCAACAATCAAGATAATTCAATACAAAATATTTTTGTTCCAAAAATATTTGTGAAAATTACGTTTGAGTGTACATTGAGTAAAAAACATTGTTTTCCGCATAGAAATAATTTTTAAATGGTGTATATAACTTTCTTTATAAGAGAAGTTCATTAAAGATAACAGTAACATTAGTTATTAATATTTGAAATAATATTTATACAAAATGCGACCGTTAATTTTTAGGATTTGTTCGATAACTTTTGAAAATATTATGTAAATCATATAACCATTTACTATGATTTGAAATAACCTCCACCTATTATAATGCTTTTCATTACTCGGCTGTAAAACTTTTAGAAACAACTTTTAAAGTCCTTTTTTGGAGTTCTCTTTAATTCTGATGTTAGAGCTGTCTTACTGTAATTGTTTTAAAAAAAATTTTAAGTAAATTATTCAAAAAGTGTGATAAATGATCGAAACCGAAAAATTTGAAAAAGAAACAAAGTTTAAGTATGTTGAAAGCATTAAAATAGCCTTGTCGCCAGAAATTCAAAGCATTCCAAAAACTGACTGACTTGCTTCTGGCATTGTTACACAGGAGTATAGAAAAGCATAACGACAGGTGGAGGTTATTTCAAAGCATATTTAATGGATATATAATTTATATAATACAACCTATATATAAATTTTTGGTATGGGGAGAAAAAGTAGCTGATTAATAAATGTACAAAGAGAAACATATACCGACACATTTAAAAGAGCCAAAATAGAAAATTTTTTAATCATTTGCTGTCCTTATCGGTTGCTTTATGTTATCAGATAAAGCAAATCATGTCCTTATAGGTTAATCACTTCAAAATAAAGATAATTATATTTAACATATTGCTATTGCTCAATGTTAACTCCTCATTGTCAAAAATTACCATAATCAACAATTTTTTCCTGTATACATCTCTTTTGTGGGCTATAAAAACCTATTTCCACAGAAGTATTGACACCAATCGTAGTATATTTAGTACTTATTAAAAATCATAATTAACATAATAGTACTATTACTTAAATTAACTAAGCAACATTGGTGTCACTAATTATAAAGACATTTTTTTTATGGTTTTTCTAGATGGATAAATAAATTTTATCTATTATCTTAACTTTTTAGCAAAAAACTTATTTTTTCATTTTAATTTGTACCTATCAACAAAATTAAGCATCATTGCCATAAATGACAATATGGCAATTTTTTACGGTTTATTTATTCGAATAAGTACCTTTTCTCCATTAAGTTAGCATTTCAACACAAAACTTATTTTTATTTAAACTTGTAACTATTACCAAAACCCTAACTGATTGTAATTTTCACAAATAATTAGTAACGAAACTAATATTTTTATAATCATTTTTAGCAACCGAAATAATATCGGTACTTATTTCGAAGGCTATAAAAGATGCCAATTTGTTATTGACGCCAAAATTGCTTAGTAAAATGTGATACTAAATATATATGATATTGCATGATAATGAGTATCATAGCAATGAGAACCTTTTGTACTAAAGTGCATAATATAGATACTGTATTAATATGTAATTTATTTCCCACCGAAACAAATACGTACCCTAATACCACCATCCTACACATTCATGGTCCATTTCACTTATACACAAGCCTTATTTTTTATTATTTGATGTATTTTCCAGTGCAGCTTCATGACATTAGATTTATCATAATCTGAGTTAGACGGTCAACTCACTAAAAAAAAATTTATTTACTATACATATAGTAACATTTAAATTGTGATATTGAGAATTAGCTATAATTTTTCCATGACTTATTAGCTACCTTCAGTTCTATTTCATTAGTTCTTGTGGAGTGTTCTTTACATAAGTTTATCGAGATGAACTTTAAGACCGCAAGTGTATCAATGAAAGAAACTCGTGGTTTCATATAATTTGGAAAAAAAAAAAAAAAAAAACGAATTTGGTGACGTCATCACCATTGATTTTACTTAACATATGAACATACATTAACATTACATTAACATATGAAAACAAAATAATTCCTAAAAACGTGCGATAAAACAAATTTTTGATTAATTTGAAATACAAACTAACAAATCGGTTTTTTTATTAAACTAATGGAAGCTAATAATCATCCTTGAAGTTGTATTCGTATTTGATGCCGATGCCCTAACTTGAATGGTGGGCCTGTTGCGCTCATGTATGAAGGTAGTTAGCTTTAATTTCATTTCCATGCAAGTAACTTGTATCTTAATTTAAGTTGCACAACTCCAGCTATTTAATCTGCCAGACAGAGGGCATCAAAAAATAAAAATATATATAAAAAAGCACAATTATAATTCATTAAATTTTTGGGCTCTATATCTCAAAATGAAAAGAAGCGGCTAGAACTAACAATTGAAAAAGTACCTTCATTTTATAGCTAAAAACATTTTTAAAGTATACTTATCCTGACCTAAATACATTTTTGAAATAATTTTTGAGACAAACTCTAAAAACATACACATTATTAACAGTGTTTAGGTGTTAAGAATGCCCTGTACAATACGTAATATATATATATATATATATATATATATATATATATATATATATATATATATATATATATATATATATATATATATATATGTATATATATATATATATGTATATATATATATATATACGTATGTAACAACCGACACACTTGTGAGATAATTTCGCATAGCCTTCTAAATAAATATTACAAGTTTCTAAGAGTGAAGCTTATAAAAAAGTTAAAACTTGAGCAAACAGTAAAAATCTCATTGAATTCAATGTATAAAAATAATAATATTTTATTAACATAACTGAAATTTTTCTTAAAAGCAATAATTTCACGTGTTAAAGCATCACTTTTTTCCGCGATAAAAATAATTGATAAAAGCAAATAAATTTAAATATTGAAGGGAAAAAAGCAATTTTGCAATTTATATTGAAATTCAAAAGAAAAACTGTACTTATTTTTCATATAATGATAAAAAAAAATGTGGTTTATTTTTGGGATTTTTTTTTTCTATTTAAGCGCATATTATCCTAAAAATGTAAAAGGAAAAACTCGACATTTTACGGGAACTAAAAAGATGTTGAAAGAAGGTTTAAAAATAATTAAATTTTCTGAAACTTTTTTTTTTAAAGTATTTGAAAAGCTGTTTGGTTGGAAACTGTATAAGCAAGATAAGGGCAAAAAATATTTTTGAAAGATTATATTAAAATTTTTGAGCGATGAAATGATTATTTAGAAGATATTTCTAACAAAAAGTAGAAGTTTGATGAATATAAAATAGTTCTTCAGGCATCTACTAAAATTAAGCAAGTTTTATTATGTGTGTTTTGTTTTACTTACTCTAATTTTAATGTAAATTTTTTTGTGTCCAGTAATTATTTAGATAACATAAAACCCGAATTAGAAGTCGGGAAGCAGTGCAAGTAATTAAGCATTTTATTATTATTTGCTCAAATTTAAACATTTTTTTTGTTGCTTAGATAGCTTATAACCTGAAATAGAAGTCTGAGAGCTGTTGAAGTATAATATTATGTTTTGCTCAAATTTAAACGAAGGCAAATTTCGGCCCATGCTTGATCCTGGAGTTCCCTTGTCTTTTGCATTAGGTTCAAAATTAAAGGGGTACGGAGTTCTTTAGTAGTCATCTACCCAATATTTGTTCGGCTGTTAAACAACTGTTATAAAGAAAAATAAAAAAATTATAATAAAAAATGAACTTGAATGAATCTTTTCTGTATTTAATAGTTTTTTGGTTTCTTAGATAGCTCATAAACCGAAATAAAAGTCGGAGAGCAGAAATCAGTAATAGAGTAGATTTTTAAGTATCACTCAAATTTAAAAATTAATTTTAAGTATATGTTCAATAGTTTTTGATTTTATAGATAGCATACAAACCGAAATAAAAGTCTGCGAATAGTTGAAATAATAGTGTGTTTTGTTTACTTAAATTTAAAAACTAATTTTTTTGTGTTCAGTAGTTTTAGGTATTGACGCCCGGTGGCTGAGCGGTTGCGCTTCGCGCTGTCGTGCCACAGGTCCCTGGTTCGATCTTCGGTCCGGGCAAGGTTGACTCAGCCTTTCATCCCTTCAGTGGGTCGATAAATGAGTACCAAGCATGCTTGGGAACTAAACACTGGGGGTTCCACGTTCGGCTGACCACCTGACCGGAACATATGCTCCTGTACCCCAGAGCCCAAGGTCAAGAAAACTGAGATGGGCACAGTAGGCCTTGGCCCTCTTTGGGCTGTCGCGCCACTGAGTTTAGTTTAGTTAGTTTTAGGTATTAGCTTAAAACTTGAATTAGAAGTTCTTTAAAGTAATACAGTATGTTTTTTGTATTTTTATATACTTGTTAAGGATATATTACCGAACAATATAAAAAAACACACATACTGGAATATAATTTTTACATTTAACGAGACTGAATTTCAAAATTTCAGGAATCTATAACAAAAAAGTTTTTAAAATTAGCATACACTGTCAAAAATATATTATTTAAAATCCATTGACTGCAAAATTTTACGGACAAAGACCCGCTTTTCAAATTAAATGGTAAAGTTTTGCGAAATTATGGCTATTAGTGTATCACTGTAGAGTACTGGAGTAATTTTCGAGTAGAGTGTAAGCTTCAACTGGTGAGTATTAGCCTCAATAAGATATTATTTGTGTTTGTAATTGAGATTAGCTTTCACCGATTGAAATCCGAAGAAAAACCCAAAAGCATATTGCTTTTTTTATGCTATTAAAAACTTGTTCATTTTACTACTTTTTGATTTCCTTCCTTTCTTAATTCTTTTAAGCACAGAATGTCCAGATGGCTCAATAATTATAGACACTAGGCTGTAACCGAAGAGTGATTGAGATTTGAACCTCAGTGCCGGTTTGAAGCAGCAGATAGATAGATAGATACATTTTCGGTTAAAGAAAGTAGTATTTCGAAGTATTTTGTAAAAACATATATGACCATAAGCTGCTTTTCTGATTGTTTTTTCTGCTTCAGATAACTTTGTCTCTTATATGATTTGCTCAGCAGACATTAAAAAACTTACTTGGTATCTTCATTCAAGTTCAAATCATTTTTACGTCATTATAGAATAGTTTCTGCAATGATTTCAGGGATAGAAACTTGAATTATTTTTGTTATAATTAATCAAACAAATAATTTTGTAGATAGAAAGTTTATAGTAATTCGATCAGTTTTTTTCCAAAGTGTCGTCGAAACATTGTGGGATTTTTCGGAAACTAAGACGCAAATTACGAATCAACAATGTTTTTAAATTTTATTTTAGCATAAAATTTAAAAAAAAAAAAAAAACGAACTACAGAAAATTCAATCGATATAACATTAAAAGAAAACCGTGAAAGTAAATAAATATTTACTAACTTTAACAAAATTCGATATTTGTTTTCCGGAAAATTTCAAATTATTGAAGAAAAAAAGAAGACTACAAAAGCTTTTGCGCAAAGAATAAATAAAAGCAAATATTCTCTGAACTTTGAAAAACATTGATAAATTCTATCAAACAATTTTCCAAAACAGTCTAATATTGAAGAGAAAAAAGCGAAAAACGCTTTCATTCAAAGAATAAATGAAAATAAATACTATGACAACTATGATAAGTATTAAATATCTCTAGAGAATGTTTGAAAAAAAAAGTTTTTGAGAAACTGCTAATTTAATTATTTATATTTAATAGCTGACAGAATCTGACAATGCAGCCGAAGAGTTTATTGAATTTTAGAGGGGGAAAAAAATCTGGATTTAATTAGTTCTGTTTAGATTTTTAATGCTTTGTCTCTCTTTTGGGACACGTCTTATTTGTGCTTTAGTTTTAAAACGAATTCATAGGAAGAAAATCATTTGAGAATTCTTAATAAATCGACCCTGAAACAACTAGTTAAATTTTATGTTGTTTTATTTAAAAATGTTGTAAAAGATGTATATTGACGAGGTTGTAGTGCCAGAAACAATCTGAAATGATAGAACAATAAATGAATCTTGTTTAATAATTTGTTAAAGTGTCAACTTGAAGTTGCTTGAAAAATTTTCTTACATTTTAAATATTGAAAACTAACTAACGAAAAATTATTTTATAAAATAATCTATATCTTCCTTATTTATGGGTGTCCTAAATACAGTTGGATCTCGTTATAGTGAGCTCTAGGTGTTCTCAGCAATAAGTTCGTTATGAACGGTGGTTTACTATAGCCAAAATTGATAAAAAAACTTTTTTTTTAGCGTATGGCAGTATTATTATTGAAAATAAAGATTGCTTTAGCACATATAGCACTATATACTTTTCGTTTTGTTTTAAGGAATGACTATCTATCCATTGCTGGGAAAAATATTGATCTTCCACGAGATCTTCATTTTATAAGCTCTCGTTTGAACTAATGTCGAAATTAACAAAAAAAAAAAGAGCTAATATAATGTAAAAAAACTAATCAGAGAGATCAATTGTTGCCAGATCTAATCATTAATGTTCATATCGAAATTTTAAAAAAAATATTAAACACTCAAGAAAGAGAAAAACCGTTTCCAATATGAACTGAGATTATAATTATATATTGTTGACCAGTAAAATTATTCCTATTGTGTATTTCAAGTACAATTGATTATTTTTCATATCAAAGTAATCCTTCATTTTGTTACGTTTTGAAAATATACTTACTTGAAGTTATATCACGTAATATTATTTTTATAATTAATACGTAAATATAAAATTAAATGAAGCTAGCTTTTTAATAATTTGTTGAAGTTTCAATTCGAAGTTGTTTGAAAAATTTTCTGTTGAATCTCGTTATAGTGTGCTATATGTGGACTCAGCAATAAGTTCGTTATAAACAGTGGCTTACTATAGCCAAAATCGATGAAAAATCATTTCTTTAGCTTATGGTAGTACTATTGTTGAAAACAATTGTTTTCAAATCCAAGTAATCGCTCATTTTTTTATGGTTAAAATATTTGAAAAATGTGCTTACATGACGTTATAATACGTAATTATATTAAAAAAGAAGTTATCCTTTTTTTAAATAGACTTTTTAGAAGATCAATGAATAGAATAAAAAGATGAATGAGAACATAGAGCAATGGATTGGAGCCCATTAGTTAAAGAAATGAGAATATGGAGTTTATGCTTAGCCATAATTTCTTATCGAAAAACTTTCATTTGATAAAATCTGTAATTCTTTACTTTCATTTACGTTAATTTTTTCCTTGGCATTCACAAACTTGGTGATCTAATATGATGTGAAAATAATAGTTTTTCTTTTATTTTCAAAACTTTTATTTGGTTCTATCTATAATCCTATAGACCCTCGTTAGAGTTGTGCATTTTATCGAAAAGCTTCCTGTAGTGGTCATCTACTGTTTTTTATTTATTAAATGGCGTTAGAGCCTTAATCTACCAAAAAGAAAGATAAGCTCAATTCTGTCACTTAGTGCCTTAATCCTTCGAGACCTCCAAAACTTAAAACCTCGGCAAAATTTATTAATGTTGTATAGTTAAATGAGATTTAAGTAAGATTAAGTCACTTAGAATTTTTTCCCGCTAAACTCTTCAAGTGCTTTCTTAAATTAGGAGAAATTAATGTTTTAAATAAAGAGAGAATTTTCTTTACTATCACCTTCTTAACTTTAATAATACTATTGTCTCCCCTATTGTTTTTTCCGGACTTTAAAAAGAAAAAAAAAATAGAAAACTTATATGGATAAAAGGTGACTTTAAATAACACTAATTTCATGATAACTTTAAATTTTTTTATCGAGTGTTAGAATAGGCAGATAAAATTGGAGTACTCGTAAATAGTCATAGCTTATCTTCCTACACTTTAAAGAACTTCATATCAAATTACGATAAAAAGTAATGGCACCTTGAGTGCCGATATTTTTCTCCCTTAAAAATGGGTGAAATAAAACATCTCATATCAAGTAATTTTTATAGAGTAATATTTATTGTAAAATCAATGTGACACTATAATTGAAAAATTATAACTGTAAAAGTTACGGTATGTAATTTTACTCAGGGTACCAGTACTTTTTATCGTAATATGATCCGGAAATTTTTAAAGTGTGCGAGCAAGAAAAACAAACAAACAAACAGGATTACCCTTATAACTTTAAACTATAGCTTGGATTTTCATTCAACAGAATGTTATATCAAAGAAATCCTTTGAATTATATATCAGAGTTAACAGTAACCACGACGGAATAAGCTTATTTTGTCAGAATAACGCACTTTTCTAAATAAAGATATATATTTTTTTTCTTATTGCATTTGAATTTGCAGGCAAAAAAACACCCGATATCAAATTTCATAAAATTCTGACAATTTGGGGGGGGGGGAAGGAGATGCTAAAAAGACAACTGAGCATTTGGCATAAAATGGAATGTCGCTCATTTTTGTCATTAGTAGAAAGAGATTTACGTAAAGCATGACTGAGGAATCATGATATCTTTAAGTAATTCATAACGTACGCTTGTTATTTCAGACAGTGAAGTAAATGTTTCCCCAAATTTAAAAAAAAAACAAAAAAAAAAAGGTAGCAAGATCTTTGAAGTTTTCGTTGTGCAAACCTCTCAACACACGCAGATAAATAAATCTGTCCTAAAATAAATAGGAGATTTAATATTCAACTTTTTGCGAAAGAAATATTTATAATTTAATCAATCAATTAAGAGATATGAAGAAAAATATAACAAATTAAAATAACATTATAGTGACAAAATTTAAATCGGTGTAGTGGTTAAACTATTATAGCCAGTTTTTCGTAGCTTCGTCTTCCCCTTCCCCTATTTTCGACAGTGATAAACCCAAATTTGTTGGAAAAAACTTGTTTCTTTAGAAAAAGTGCGTTTTTGTGTCAAAATAAGCATATTCCGTCTCGGTTACAGTTAACTACTATACACAGCTTAAGAGATTTCTTTGAGATACTGTTAGAATACTTTACAGAATAAAAAGCTAACCAACCATACAAAAGTAAAAAGTTTGAACCGTTACTCTTTTTTTTTGCTGACTGTACATAAAATAAATCATTATTAAATTCATTTAATACAAAGCAAAGCTATTTTTAACATCTGGCGATACATTGACTAGTGTTACTACAAATTTTTTTCTAAAAATACGATGTTCTAAAGTATATTTTTTCTGTAATATTTGTCAGAGCTGACCCAATGGGAATTTTACAAAAATATATCTTCATTAAATTATGTCTTTCAATGATTATTATGTCTTTCAACGAAATATAAAGTAGTTTAGATTTCTAAGTGCAAATATGTGTCGTATCAGTAGCTGCAAATTTTGTCAGTAGCTGCTTGTTCGTCTAGTGTCATGTTAAAAAAATTTAAGTTGTAACATTAGATATTTTTTTATATAATAAATGCAACTTAAAGAGAATTAAAGAATTTGTATAAATGGATGTTAGTATTGTAGTTACTCTTAGAAAAACGTATTTTTATCTATAAATTATTTAAAAGCTTTAAATAATAGCTGAAATAGATTTATTTTATATTCAAAAATATAAAAATGTCTGAAAATATATATTTTAATCATGCATCTTTGAATATCTAATTACATAAATGTAACTATATATTTTTATCAAGGGCGCAATTAAGTTTAAATTACTTCCAAACGATGCCATTTACATCAATAGAATATTAAACTAATTGTTTGCAATTATAAACTATGGAAATTTATAGATTAGCCTTAATAATTAATGTTTTTAAATTAAAATGTTTTTGAATAAAGTGACTTAAATTAAAATAGAGTAATGTGAACTACGGAACTTATAAAAGCATTAAAATATGACTTTTTGTAAATACTATTAAATTAATTTATTAAATTAATTTATTTAAGTACTGTTTTAATCATCTCAATTATCTCCTTTATAAATTAGTGAAGCACTAATGAATATTTAGACCACATTTTGGTAATTATAACTATTTTAAGTGAGTTAGATTTATTGAATTTAGTTTAATGACGTGAATTTTATTAGTCTGAGATTAAATAAAATTGTATAGTGAAGTAATGCTTAATTCTGATCATTAAAGTTTTAAATTTGCATTAAGTGAGGGAAAATGGAGCATTCCTGATTATAATAACAACTTCATTCTGGAAACTAAATTTAGATTCTTTATGAAGCTTTAATTCAGTTTTCTAATTGCGATCTAGAAAGTTAGTATCCTTATTGTGCTTTAAGTTAAATTTCCAAGCTATTGAACTATGTTTCTCATATTGAGGATCCTCTGCATGTTTTGAGGGTCAGAAATCTGAATCCGGCGAAAAAGAAAAGCATGTTCATTCAGAGAGAGACATCTCGAACTATTAAGATGGAGTCATTGTACGTGAAATACCATTCATTAGATTAAAAGTTATTCAGTTTGTTGCGTTTTTATTTTATTTTTGTGCACTGTACATTTTATCAATTAGATTTTGAAAATAGTGTAATATATTTGTTAGTGAAGATAACACATTTTCTCTTAGTACGAATAAAGGAAATTTTCACACTTAAGAATGTATTGGGAAAAATAGTTTTCTTGTAAATAAAAAATTCAAAATATTTCCATAAAACCGGAAAATGT
This sequence comes from Parasteatoda lunata, assembly GCA_949128135.1. Lineage (NCBI taxonomy): Eukaryota > Metazoa > Arthropoda > Arachnida > Araneae > Theridiidae > Parasteatoda > Parasteatoda lunata. The sequence continues at coordinate 50,196,648 of OX421975.1, forward strand.
TTTAAACAAGAGTTTTAGTTTGATTCCTGTTAAAACGAATTATACCGAGTTGTTTGATAACAGAAATGCATTGGTTCTTTCCAGTTTAGTTTTCTAAATAGACTTTTTATTTCAGATATTTCAATATATTGTTATTTATTTTATATTCCCCATGTTAAAAGCTTGGTGTCTTCCAGAGTTTGAGTTCTTTAGTTCGTGCTTTAGTTATCCAGTTTCCACCCTAAAGAAACTCCGACGACCAGTAAACTGGAAAAAAGCTTAATGCTTAAGCATTGGGAAATAATTTACGTTGCTTTACTAATTTCCTTTCTATAAGGGTGAGTTTCCTGTGAATATTTTTCTGTATTTACTCAGTAACTTTCCATCGTTATAATTTGAAATTTACTTGAGACTCCTGATAGATAATTTCCCATAAAATCTCATATATGAAAAAAAAAATCACAGTAAAACTAAAGAGAAGCATAAAAGTTGTGTTCGTTAGAAGCAAAGCCAAATATGTTCTTAAGTAGTAAAAAAGACTTTAGAGATTTTCAGTGATTATGTTCAAGACTTTTTAGTAACAAGTCTTGGGAAAAGGGAAGTAATGAGTAAAGAAAACTGCGTGAAAGTTTATAGTTTTGAAAGATCTCTGAGATGAATTATGATACGCTTAATGAAAAGCATAACCATGACCACCGAGTCACATCAACGAATTGGGACTGAGTATATGTAATAAGAGTGGCAACGAGTTAAAATATTTTTAAATGACCAATACTAGCACAGCATTTAGGTACTTTGAGAGGGAATTATCTAAGCAAAATGTCCGCCTAGAACTTTTTTTGAGGAAACGGAGTAGCTGAAATGGTTGTTTAATTTGTTATTTATTCTTGCTTCAATGAACATTTTCCGCCTTGAATTGAATTGAATATAGGGCTTCGTGGCACATGGTCCAAAATAGCACATGCCAAACACAAATTAAAAGGTAAGGTAAAGCACATGTGTAAAATCAGGTAAGATAGTGAAAATTCTAAAACACGGTAAAGGTATATGCATTTAAAATTCATAAAACTTCATGGTAAATTTACTAAAAAGGTAAGAAGTGTGAGACAATTATATACAACTTGAAATTCCAATAGCACTTAGAAATGCAAAGATGTTAGGATGGGGATTTTCTTTTATACATAAAATCATGCGACCTAAAAAATGAATGTGACATTGGTTAAAACATGAGCAAGTGATTAAAATATGATGAACTGAAAGCAAAACGTTACAAGTATCGCATTGGGGAGGTGGTTTTACGAACAGCAAACGAATATGAGTCAGCCGAGTATGTCCTATACGCAGAGAGGAGAGCTTGAAATCTGCTCCGCGTATTTGCAATACTGGCCAAAGCTCTAACGTAAATTTAATAACATTCAGTTTGTTCTCACTTTGTAAATCCTAGTGTTGCTGACACGAAGATATGGTAAATTGACGTATATAATTATTCATGTCAGAAAACGGGACGAAAAGTGTTTATGGAGCTGTCCTTAATCAGTCATGACGTTATCTGAAAATTCAACAAAACATAATGTAAAAACCACTTTTATGGATTCTAACCAACAGATGCTTAATGATACATAAAGTAGGATGAGTTTCGTTGCTAACATGACTCGGCTGACGCAAAAAAACTTAGGCTGTTAGAGTAAATGCAATACTTTGGCGTGGTTGTTGCAAATGAGATAAGTTGCAGAGCCATGAGAATGGCTGCAGCTTCAGCAGTAAATACAAAACAAATGGCAGGTATGATATAATTGTATGTTCGCTCAGATGCAAGAATTCTACATCCAACATGTCCTAGAGATTTTGAGTCATCCGTAAAAAACAGACTGAAAATACTCATGATGACAGATGAAAAGCTGATTAAACACACAAGGAACTATCCAAGATTTTTCCGTATAAAGCAAATGGAGAATGAAAGTGATACGACGGAATAACCCAAGGTTTGTTGATCGGCTGATTGAGATGGCGATTCGCGAAAATGTCTGAACGACTGAGAGCATACGAGCGTAAAAAGGGGTAAGTATGAGAGCCTCGCATCATATAATCGGCGTAAGCTTATTGGGATAAACTCACGTCGAAAAGGATGTCAGTTAGATGACATGGCATGAAAGTAAAATGTAAGACAGAGCTGCATACGTTGAAAATAGAGATGTGATAGCTTTCATAGATCACATTACTTTCTGCTGGGGACGTACGAAATGCGCCACTACAAATGCGCATAGCAATATGATGCCACTTTAAATTTCAAGCAATTGCAGTGCAAAGCAATGCAAGCTTAATATATGCTGTATAATATCAACGCTTTGTAGATTCTGAGTAGTGTGATGCGATCTGCACCCCAGAAAGTATTTGAGAGAACACGTAACACATTTAAAGTTTTTTCACAATGTTTTCTAAGATAAAGAATATCGCTCTGAAAAGTGAGTTTGTTGTCAAAAAGTACGCCTAAAGATTTTGTTTGCGACACAATAGGTATATTAACGTTGTGAAGGGAAATTAAAGGATCATTGTGTAATCTGCGTAGTTGACATATAAGAGCCTATAGTGGGTGAAAGTGTGTGACCATTTTGCTCACACCATTTTGAAATCTTATTGAAGTCTAGCTGGAGTTGATGCTCAATGACGCGCATATCAGAGCCAGAACATGAAACATTTAGATCGTCAACATAAAGTGAGCCAAATACATGAGTTGGTAGTTCAAAACGAGCGAAACATGAACAATAAAAAATATAACATAATAAAAAATAAATAAATAAATAAATATAATAGTGTATTGGGATGCCCCCCTAACTACCAGGATCTTCCAGAGACACGTTTCTTCATGTACGGTGAACACGTGAGTCTGTCCAATACAACGAGGTGACAATCTAACACAGAAGGAAAGCTCTCACCAGTAAATTTGACAACCACCAGACCAGAGGAAAAAAAGGGAAAGGTAAGAGTAAAAGGAGAGGAAAATGAAGAGAAAAATGAAGGCAGGATTCATTAGTGTACTTCGGGGGTGATACTATACCTTAAGAAGGTACACCCCTTAAGGGAGAAATTTTCCGTTATCAATGGACATGGTACAAAGGAATAAAACAAAGTACTCCCGAAACAGCCCGTTGTGCGCAAGGGGAATCATTGAGGTTGAAGCTCCACATTTTATGAGATCAGTAAATTGGGGCTGAAGGTATGTATTGCGCATCGACAGCTTTTACTTCTCAAACATGGTTAAAACGATCTGAACTGGGTGGGCTTCTAGCCAACACCATAGATCAAACCAACATTTATAGCTTCGTGATTTTTTAACCGTGTCATCGTGGCTCGTGAGGAGGGATAAAAGGAAGAATTGTCTTTTATGGTATTGATGCGGAGGAAGAGTTAAGGCTCTCCTTTTAAGGGTCAATTACTCAGAATTATTGCAGGAATTAGAGTGTCAATCAACATAGAAAGAAATACTAAAAATTAGTCCTCGAGACTTCTCCGAGCTGAACTAAGGAACATGTTTTGTCGATATATATATATATATATATATATATATATATATATATTGCAGAAAATCCTCAGCGGCCATGTCGTATGATAATGCGGCATGTAAAAGATCCCTGGAGTGCCTTATTGGCTCTAGGCATTTCCGGCAAAATTAAATTCCTAGTGCACTTTAGCATCCGGTGCTGCCATCTAGAGTGGCAGAAACTAGACGTCGAAATTAACATGGCCAACGGTATCTCACCCATTGTGGTGGTCACTGAAAGAGATCATATCACTTCTTGAGAACGCACTAGGTCTGCTCATCGGGAACACTGATTGTGCAGCTTATTGGAAATAATTTAAAAAAACAAAAAACAAAAACAAGACAAAAAAAATATATATATATATGGGCGAATCTCAGGAATCATTAACCTATATGTCTTCAAACTTTTCTTACAAATATATAAAATAATAAGCGAAAATTGATTCTAATAAAATTACAGGAATAACTATGCATTACTAACTTTAAGATACGTACAGTTTTGATCGGGAGTAACTTGCTTTTGGCTTTCATTTCTTACTTCAATCCTACCTATGACAACTTTTCATGAATGTCGCTTAGAGTGTTTAACATACTTTTTTTTTCAATATGTATTCTGTTTAAAAAAAACAACTGAAAATCACTAAAAACATAATTTAGTAGCTCAGCTGTACTATCATATTTTCTTGTATGATATTTTTTAGTGAATATTGACGTTTGCAAACACTTAAAGTTTGTCGTTAAATATTGGCACGTCAAACCGTAACCATCGAAAATTTAAAAAAAAGGTATACAATCGAATTCTGCGAGTTAAAAGTTAAACTAATGATACAAGTTTGTTCTACTTTAAATAAGCTTTTGGAATGTCACTAACATAAAACTCGCAGAATTGGATTGTATACCTTTTTTTATATGAAAAGTTTGAAAATATATAAGTTAATGATACGTGTTTATATATAAATATATATATATATATATATAAACACGTTCCCTTCAACGGTTAAAAATGCATAAAAATTGATTTAAACGAAGCATTAAAAATTTTAACTATATTTTAACACGTAAAATTATTCAGCGAAATACAGCTTTTAGCTTTTTTTTTTCTCTGAACGTTAAAAAATAAAGTTTTCTGAAGTAACTGAAATCTATTTGGAAAAGTACTGAAAATACTTTTCTGCCATGGAATTAGTGTTGGAAGAGGTTTTGCAAACATGCTTAAACATGAAAGATTCTTGGTTGAATTTCTGAGAAAGAAAAACATCTTTTGCAGTAGAATTTAAGAAGAGCTTTTCCTAAATAAATAGAATATGCAAATTTTATCTTACCATTTTATCTTCCTTTTTTTTGGAGAATTTATAGAAGAAAGTATATTTTTTTTCTAGAATTACCTGCATTGCACATTAGCATGAAGAGTCTTCTATTTTTATTTTCTTGTACTAAATTTTTTATTATTCTTTTGTAACTTGACATCTTTTTTTTAATATTTACTTCTATCTTTTAGGCTGATATTACGACTTTTTTTAATATCGTCGTACAATATGTTAACTTTTTTTAAAATTACATTTAGCTGGGCATTAATCGAAAAAACTACCGTATTTTTTAAAAATATTTTAAGGTAACTGTTTTATTTTTGTAAGATTGCATTTCATCTATTTATATAGGCTCTCATTGAATAGTTAAGATTATTTAACTTTTTAGTTCCTTCTAATTAACTCGTTGTTTTGATTCCTGATAGTTAATATTAACTAGTAAGAGTTTCTTTCTTTCTCCAATTAAGATAGATTAAGAATGAAATACCGAATTCAGTGTCTGGAATTTTTGTTTGAATGTTTGGAAAACAGAGTTTAAAACATTGTTTTCTTGAAAATATTAAAATATATAACTTAAAAGCATTTGGAACAATTTAAATTCCAAATTCAGTTCTAAATTCATACACAATGTAACGTATTTTAAATTCAATTTTGTAGTCTCTTCAATATAAAATTAATACTCGTTCAGACAACGGAATTTGTAAATTACGTATGAAAAATTTTATTTTAATTTAAATATTTTATTATGTTTATGAAGCATCATTTAATTAGTAAAAATAGTTTCGTTAGGAAAATTAGCTAGATTCTTACATTTCCTATTTTGTAAATGAGTTGAAATCAGAAATCACAATATGTTAGGATGCATTTTTAATTTTAATTCTTTTTTTTTTTTTGGAAAATAAAATGGGATAAAGTTATTAAATATGCGAAATATATGCTCATTTAGTATATATTTTTCTTCATTCAAAAGTAATTTCATGTGTAATGTGTGTCTCAATTTAAGTTTTAGTCATGTTTTATATATATATATATATATATATATATTATATGTATGTATATAAGTTTAAAATGAAGATAAAACAAAGGTAAATTACAGACAAATGAAAAAAAAGGGGGGGGGGAAATAATAATAATGACAAACAACTGGGGAAAGAAAAAGAATTAATCTAAAAAAAAAAAAAAAGGATAAAGTTTTTTTAAAAAACCGGAAAATAAAAGATATAATCTTTTCATCAGCCCACACGATTATATCCGGAAAAGAGTGCTTTCTAATATTGTATCAATATAGCCAAAGCAAAATATATCAATACATATATATATATATATATATATATGTTTTTTTTTTTTTTTTTTTTTTTTTTTTTGGCTTTGGTTTTTATTTATTTATTTGCTTTGCATTCATTTTAAAATAAGTCCTAAGTTATTTTATATATTAAAATGTAAAACAAAACGCTATATTACTTACTTTTCCAGCACTATAGTCCTTCGTGGGCCATGGTCAACTCTTCTGGTTTCATGTAGTGTCAGTTTTTAAAATTATAAAAAAATGGTAAAACGCTTATGAGAGTTTCGTTTAAAATAAACGAAACATAAAATGAAAGTATGCCTATACTTAAACTAGAAGCATCACAAATACGTGGAAGTTTTAAAATTTTTTTTTTACATTTGATTTAGCTATAACACTCTAACATCAGTGCTCCCCAACCTTTTAATCGCCTCTGACCGGTCAAGTTTTGATTATTTTACCGCGGAACGCTGAGGCTAGGATAAGGAAGTTGATTGTTAATATTGTAGATTGTTTTTATTTAGTAATTTTATTAAATTGTATTTAAATATTCCTTCATAATAAAATACAATTACATGCACGATAGAAAGTCGTGCAATCACGGGAGAATTTTCCAAAGTAAAAGAAATGGAAATAATTCTTTACGAAGCCCAGTACCATTTGTTCTATGGCCCGGGACTGATTTGCGGTCTGGGGGTTAGGGAAGACTGCTCTAACTTAATGGAATAACGGAGGGAAAAAAATACTACCATTTAAAATTGTTTTTCTCAAATTTTAGAAAATAACAGAGGTTAGAAAATACTGCCATTCGAAATTGCTTTTCTCTAACCCAATGGTATAGCGGAGGGAAAAAAATACTACCATTCGGAATTGTTTTCATCAACCCAATCGAATAACGGAGGAAAGAAATTACTACAATTTGGAATTGTTTTCATCAACCCAATGGAATAAAGGAGGGAAAAAATACTACCATTCGAAATTGTTTTTCTTAAATGTTAAGGAATAACAGAGGTTAGAAAATACTGCCATTCGAAATAGTTTTTATCTAACCCAGTGAAATAACAGGGAGAAGAAAATGCGACCAGTCGAAAAATGTTTTTCCATCTTTGCCATTATTCAAAGTAAATTTCCCCCGGCCAATTTTCCTTGTCGCAAACTAATGAAATAATTATACTTTTTAATGTGCATCAAAAAAGTCATTAAATTTTTCTTCTTTAAATATATATATATATATATATATATATATATATATATATATATATATATATATATGTAGATGTTTCATATATATATGAAACATCTATGTCGTAGATTGATTGGAAAGCCTGCTTTCTGTCCCTCCATTTTACCAGAATTCCAGGCTAATCAGTGGAAGTCTGCAGTATTTTTTGTCCTATCTTTTATTTTTAAGCTTATTTTAATGAGATCGAATTCGTTAAAAACTGCTTAAAATAATTCAGATTAATTGAGCAATGGGTAATATATTCTCTAATTATAGTCATTTCACATCAAGTAGGTTTATTGAAATAAACCTAAAACTGTCGGACTGATTAGAAAATGCAGGAGACTTTTCCAATCAGCCTGATACCTTGCGAAAAATGGTCGAGGTTTTGCAAAGAGCCAGGTCCTTTTTGCGTCATCTAGTCATCTATATTTATAATGTGTATAAATGTGACCATAGTTGAATAAAATTACCATTTTTATAGAAATCAGATTTTATTTATATTTGCTCAACTATACATAAATAAATTCCACGGTGACTACTAAATAAGGACGGAGTCGTCCCCAAATACATATTTTCGAATGATGAAAACAGCAATAATTTTTTTCGTAAAACTTTCCGATAATATAATACAGCTCAATCAAAGTTTTGGTTGTGGTACGAGATTTTAACGAAGTTCGACATTTTAACTAGAGTTGCATACAGTTTAAATAAAAAAAAATTTTCAAAAGGGGAAAAAATTACATGTATTGAAAATTCTAATTACTTTGCATAACTTAGTTTTTTATACCAAAAAAAAATAAATTTGTCTTTAGTCAATTAAAAGGCCCCAAATGAATCAGGTTTAATAGTTAGGTTTTGAAAATTCGTTGAACCTTTTCAAGATCAGGGTGCTTTTTCTACAACTACATTTTTTTCAATTACAGTAATTTCAAGTGCATAAACAATTTGAGAATTAAAAAAAAGATAATGTATGGTTGTTTAAACATTGTTCAGAACTATGAATTAAACCTAAAATAAAACTAAACCTCATTAAATAAAAATGTATTTTAAAATAGTTATTTAAAAGGGTGTAAATTCATAGTTTGGAGAGCTGAAGTTACCGAGTAAAATTTTTTAGCGAAAGTTTTATTTCCTGCATCACTTTAATAATGACAACTCATAGTAATTGGAAGCTTTTTTTTAAATAATGTTTCGTAATACGACACGTTTGAGGAGTTTTGAAGATATTTTACAACAATGAAAAAAACTTGTAATGATTACACGAGGAAATAACATTGCAATTTTATTTTTAATCTTAATCATTTCTACGGAAATGGAAAAATTTCGATATTTAAATCATTCGATATTTAAATCTATTGAAGTAAAACTTTAGTAATACATATTCGGTAAGTGTTTGACTACTAAGATACATCGACGTACATTTTTGTTTTTGATAAAATTAATAATCAACACCGCTAAAAAATTTCGTGTATTTTAGCACTAAAAATAGCGACAATTACTTACATAAAAAGTGTTGCTCTGGAACACAAGTAATATTCATTTACACTACAGGGTGTAAAATAATTACCTCCATATTTTGATATTCAGTAACAATAATAACTTGAAGAAAAAAGTGTTCATTTACACAAAGCGCCAAATTCGGCGCCAATTTCAGCACCCAATTCGGAGAAATTATTTACCACTGTTTCTACAGTGTTGGCAAGTAAAAAAAAACTTTATTAATGAAAACTATAAATCGTTAAACTATTTAAACAAAATTTTAATAGTCATTGCTCTGTTGTATATTACTTTCGATAAATTTTTGTTTAGAAAACCTAAATTTTTTAAAAGATTGGAAGAACCTCTTGAGAGCACAGAAAAATGTGAAGTTTTCTCCATGCAAACGTCCAAAAAAAATAGTTTTATTTTTATGCGTATGATTTTTTGCAATATAATCTAAATTTTTTTTAAAACAATATTTATAGGATTATTTAAAACTATGACTCTTGTCCAAAATGATTACTTTGAAACAATATTTTTAAAATTTTTGAAAATTTGCAATTACAGTGGCTTTGTTTGTTGATGTAAAAGTACTAATATCAGTTACACTTATAAAAATGAGTTTTGATACAGTAACTATGCAGTGTATTGATAATATTACTGAACAGTTTAGAATGATTTATAATACAATACAATTAGGATTTTTAGTAATTAAAGTTTAAAAAGGATTTGGAATGCACATTTAAAATTATTTATCAATTATAATTAAAAAAAGGATTAATAATACAGTAATTAATATTCTTAAAAATGCTGTTTAGAATGAGTTACTATTGGTTATGTTACTTGGAATAATTTACGCTGTGGAATGAATACGTTAAGATGATGGATTAGTTAAGGTCAATAGGGAATATGATTACTGTTTTCCATTGTTTTATTTAAATATATTCAATACACAAATACATTTAATTATAAAAATAAAAAATAACTTATAATTTCAAATCTAATATTGTTGCACTGAGTACATGCATTACATCACCAAAATATCTAAAAAATTTTATAAACAGACTCATGTCTTGTTTATTTCCCCTTTTGTTTCGTTCTCTGATTTAAACACTAGTGGATTTATTTATGAAAAAATTACTTATATTTTTAAACCTAATATTGCTATATTGAGTGCATGTTTTATCTCATTGAAACATTGAAAATCTTTGTAAATGAAATTAGACCTTGCCTATTTCCCACTTTTTTCGTTCCCTGATTTAAATTATTTTAAGAAATTTTTTATTCAATCACAACCTTTTTAAAAAATACTTCGTTAATTTTACAAGGGATATAATTAGATGACATTGCGATGTTGTTTAATGAAGTTAGTTTGATGCAAATTCTCAAAAAACTAAAAACAATTGGTTTTATGCATAAAGATTTTGGTTTTAGGCATTTTCATAGCCTTTTATGAAAATCACACAAAATCTTATAATGAGTTACGGAGAGAAGAGGGAAAATGAGAGAAGAATCTTAAATACTAAAAATGAACAAATAAGTTTGCTGAGTGTACCTTTTATGCTTTCACGAATGAAAACATTTCCGAGTCACAACGACGAATCTCTTAGAAGTAATTAAAGTTTTATACAAAAAATATAATTTTGTACTCGTGTCCCTTAACGTTCCTATTTGGGCAAGTGTTTCCGATTCATTATTTCACACAGAATTAAATTAGAACAAATAATAGTCAATACGACTAACTGTTTAGTAGATTCAAGAACTATTACGGATAAAATGAACTATTTTTGATTTGTACTTTGAATCTGAATTGATATTTAGTTGTAATATAGACAAATAAAGTATTATTTTCGAAGTAGTAATATTTTACGCCGAACCGAATCGGATTAAAAAATTTCAAGCATTTTTCTTATTTTCAAGAAGAAATAAAGAACAATAACACTAGAATTGTAAGAAAGTTTAAATTTTATTCTTTTTCTTACTGTTTTAAATGCACCGAATTTTATTCAGATTTGACTTTCTTTTTTCTTATAATCTCTACACGTTTTTCTTAAAAAAAAAAAACTCTAATAAAAAAAGCGTAGAATTGTAAAAAAAGACACCGAAAAGAAAAATAATAAAAACCTGTGTATGAAAAAGGAGGTTGGATTCTTGTCTTTTTAAATTCCTTTATTACTTATAAATAATTTATGAAATTAGTCAAGAAAATAATTAACCAAATGTTTTTTCCTGACATGTACAGAAAAAATTGTTCCAACTGTGTTTTTGCTCGATTGTTTTTCACATTATAATCATGCATCTTCATTAACAACTTTCAGCAAATTTTTTTTCTTATTCTTTATTAACTACTTTTAAATATTTTCTAGGAAAATATATTGCAATAAAAATGAGATTTATAATTACTATTGTTTAGTTTTTACTGAAGTCATATACAGAAATTATAGACATCGTGAAATAAATAACTATAAGGGCTTTTAGATGAAATTTATGCTCTACAAATTTGTGTGTGTCTATAACCCTTGGAAAAGACACATCGATTTCCAATCTTAACGCAAACTGTTTTTTTCTATCTGTTTTTTTTTGAAATTGAGCACACAATTAATTTATTGAACAGGAAAGGTAAAAAAGATCTCATTAAACTGTAACTATAAGAATTTCAATAAGCAAATTTGCAATTACACAAACAAGTGTTTAGTGAACCAAAACAGATATCCCATATAAAATGCTGTTTTTCTTTCTAATTAGGATTATCACGTAAAAAGGGATCACCTTGAAGATTGAAAAATTTTTAGATTATGTTTAAAGATTTGGCTTCAAATATGCTAGTTAATTAGTACTTACTATTTTTTAAGCTACGAAATCGACCTAAGATCATGCATGTATAATAAACATACCTTGTTACTTTTGACATTTGCTGTAATTGTTGGCTAACAATAGAATGTTTAGTTAAATTAAAATAAACATTTCAACTGTTGAAAAAAATAAACCAGAAACACGAATAAAAGTGCTGCAAACAACCACAGAATTTGTAATTTTTGTCCATTTAAAAAAACGATAAGAAAATATAAGATAAGAAAAGATAAGAAAATACGTGTGCAATTATTACGGTAAGGCAATTTGGGGAGAACACAAAATTAAATTAGTAGAGTGCAAGCGATAATTTTTACCATATTATTATTTTTTAATTAAAACATTATAATACTTTTTTTAAGTTATGCCGTTCGTTTGAAATAAGTAAAGAAATACACTGAAGAGCCATTAGATTATGACCACCCTCCATATATAACAATGGGCTCACCCAGGTTTTCATGGTTTCTCGCCCAGGAACAATGTTTTCATGGGGCACATTAGGACCCATAATCCTCATAGAACAATCCCTAACGTCTGCAATCTACTTAAACATAGTTGCAGACCAGGTACACCCATTCATGGCAACAGTTTTTCCTGCGGGGGATGGTGTTTACCAAACATATCATAAGGGTCGAATCGTCATAGATTGGTTCGAGGAACATTCCAGTGACTTTCAAGTCACTTCTTGACCCCCAAATTCACCTGACCTTAACCCAATAGAGTATTTGTGGCCACGCTACCCCCTCGCAATGTGAGGGAATTGCAGGACCAGTTAGTGAGCGCTTGGTACCAGATGCCTCAGACTACCTATCAGCCCCTTGTGGAATCAATGTCACGGCGGATGCTAGCAGTTTTGAGGGCTAAATTTGGTCTACATGTTATTAGCAGGGTGGTCATAATGTAATGGCTCTTCGGTGTATAAAAACATACTTGTTTCAAATTCATAGTCTATTAATTGAATGGCTCGTTACCGATTATTACTGATTTAAGTTTAGTTAGTTAAGTTTAGTTTCTTTAGTTACTGCAGAGTATACAAAATAAAGAAAAATGGAATACATTGCTAAACTTTAAACTTAATGATCGGATTTATTCGTGCCAAGATGTCACAGTGGACGGAAGAGTGGGTCCTAAAAATTTCAATTAAAGATAATCAACGGTATCAAACATTGTCAGAATAAGTATTATTTATTTTTCAATGGTTACACTTACAATCATTATAACTATTGAGGTGGAGATGCAATCTAGAAAAAAATGGTTCCAATAATTTAGTCTTAAGTTTAAAAAATTAAATGTTAATTTTACTTTTTTGCGTATTTAATCACGTCTATTGAAAAAAAAAATTATCCAAAAAATTGACTTTTACTTTTAATTTATGACCGTGTTAAAATTAATTTAAAAATGCTCAAAATTTTTCTTTTTTTCACATGTAGAGTTAGCAGCATTTAACGTCGGTTCAAAATATATGATTTTAAATGGTAAAATATAAAATTCAGACTATATACATAAGTTAAATATTTCTCGAGGAAAAAAAGCTTAAGAGTTGATATTTTTCTTCTGAGAAACTTTTCGACCGATTTTTAGAGAATGGTATATTAGGAATTCGTTTTTAAAAGTGCTGCTAAGATTTGTGTATCTTACAATTACAAAAAAGATCAGTATAAATAGAATAACAAAAAATATTACAAGTAATTATAGAAAAAAAAAAGCAATTTTTTGCATGAATATCTCTTAAGATAAATATGTTTTTCAATCTGTTAAAAATGTTGAGATTTGCTAACATAGTTTATTTTTGTATAGCTGAACTTAGTCTTACTTGCTGTATCACCATTGTAGAAAAAAACGTTTTACTTTAATTAATGTATTTTTTTCTCCGTGGAAAAAAATCTTTTTTTTTTCCTACAGCATTTTATGACCCATTAATCACTAATGGCATCTTTGAGGTTATCTAATTTGAAAAATTACGGTATTACATTATAGCACTTAAAGAAACTTAGTATTATGTAATAATTGCTTTTGTTTTTGCTTTCGAAAACGAGCCGTTATTTAGTTTTGAGAGAGCTTAGATCATAATGAAGCAAAGAAAGTAATAAAGGTTTAATTTCCCTTAGAATCGTTTTTTGCTCCATTTAAAGAGACTGAAATATATGAAACTAAACATTACATTAGTTTTTTTATGTTTTTTACGTAGAGGCAAAGAAAATGGGGCTTATTATCAACCAAAATAAAATATCCAATATAAATAATCCTAAACAATTAAATGACATACTCTTAAAAAATAATAAACAAGAGGAGGCAAGTAGTTATATGTATTTTGGAAGTATAATTAACAAATAAAGGAGTTCTTGAAATATAATTCTTTCTCGTCTACGTCTTTTACTTAACTTAGATTTATTATTTGATGCTTAAGTATTTTATTGTAACCGTGATAGATTTTTGTTTTGTGTACCTCGCAACTTTGATTAATAATTAGTTTGTTTACGTTCTACAAGGCTTCATACCTATTTTTGTATTAAGTAAGAAAACATATAGTGAAAGAATTGAAATATTTGCAAAAGAATTTGTGAGTAAGAATAAAGAATAAGTCACAGATTAAGGATAAAATCTTAAATCTGTCTTACTACATGGATCTGAGATATGATACTGTAATAAAAATAACATGAAAAAAAACTTTAAAAACAAGTATTTAAGTAACTTTTAAAAACAAGTGTTTATTAACAACTGTTTATGAAGAATGCAGTGTATCAAGTGGTTCCATAAACTTTGTAATGCAGAAACCCGCAGAAAAGCAAAACAGAAACCGAATTATTTGGAAATTAAAAAAAAACGTAAATGGATTTGCTATGTTCTACGTAAACGTGAAAAATTTGAAGTGAAACAAACTTTTGATTGGAATCCTCTGGGCATTGAAAAAGAGGAACTAAATATACTTGGCGCAAGGAAATTGTAAACGAATCGAAGAAAATAGGAAAAACATGGTGGGAGACAAAATATCTGGCCACAAATAGAGCTAGAAAGCTATAATGGATATATATATATATATATATATATATATATATATATATATATATATATATATATATATATATATATATATATATATATATATATATATATATATATATACAGTGATACCTCGAGATACGAGTTTAATTCGTTCCGTAACCTTGCTCGTATGTCAATTTGCTCGTATCTCAAAACAGTTTTCCCAAATGAAATTAATTGAAATGCCATTAATCCGTTCCAGCTCCAAAAATGCTATCCCCTATTGTTTTTGTTACGTGTTTTTGAATAAGAAAAATGTATTTATGAATGACAAATAATGTATAAAAACATAATAAAAGAGAATGTAAAGCAAAAAAAACTGGTTTTATAAAGTGTACATACATATTTGTATTTTTGTCACTTAAATGCAACTAACACACAACTTAAATGCTACTGTATGCTCAGTTTTACTCACTGCATTTCTCTTCACTGGTCTTTGCTTTTTTAGCCGGATTAAAAAAAAAAACTGCTCTAGGAGGTTTGTTTCCTCCTCCTTTTCAGAATGCTGCAGAAATGAGTTAGGCAAGTGTCATTAAATAGCTCCGATGTACGACCAGTTGCAAGTTTTCGGGGTGTTTCTTTACCACGAATTGTGAAATTCTATCCTACATTCCCGTGAACTCTTTTATCTCACTTCTAGAGATAACCTCTTCCACCTCTGGCTCTTCCTCGAAACCAATTTCTTGCAGAACCCCCGAATGCTGCTGCGACTGTAACTCTTGTAATTCTTCGGTCGTCAGTTCCTGAAAGTGCTCCTCGGCGAGCTCTCTCACCCATAACCAGGTACATGGATTTTCCCAGAGACACAATCTCCTCCTCTATTGGCACTTCGGGTTCGAATCTTTCGAAGCTACAGACTCGGGCGACAGCACAATTTTCGGTCACAGACTCATTCAGGCCACAGCTTTCATGCAGAGATCAAGGTCCTCGTTGAAACACTCAGCCAGGCCTGATATAATCATTCTGAGGCATATCACAATGTTAAAGTGGTCCTTCCAGTATTCTCGAAGGGTGAGGTTTGTGTTCTCTGTCACCTCAAAAAGCGCCGGAACAGGTGCTTAGTGTACAGCTTTTAAAAACTAGAAATCACCAGCTGATCCAAGGGCTGCAGGATAGGAGTGGTGTTAGGTGGTAAATAGAGAACCTTTATAAACTTTAACTCTACGAGGATGTCACGTTCGAGGTTCGGTGGGTGAGCAGGAGCATTGTCGAGGACGAGAAGGGTTTGCATGGCCGTTCCTCGTATCTCAAAACAAAATTTCGCTCCCTCGACAGCTCGTATAACTCGTATGTCAGGGCACTCGTATCTCGAGGTAACACTATATATATATATATATATATATATATATATATATATATATATATATATATATATATATATATATATATATATATATATATATATATATATATATATATATATATATATATATATATATATATATATATATATAATTAAAATATTTGCAATTATTACAAAAAATTAAAATAACAAATTAACAATTTTTTTATGAAATTTCATGGAATTAAATTAAATGCAAGAAGGGTTGTAATTATATTTAATTTGGGATTCAGAAACTGGCACCAAAATAAATGCGTTAAATTGTCTTAATTAATTTAAAATTAACATTTATCACAAATCTGAAATAATTTGTTTTTTTTAATAAATATATATTTTTCAACAACAAAGGAACAAATTAAAACTAACTACTTCATTTTTTAAACGTAATTCTTTTCCCCGAGCAACATTAAAAAAGTGAATTTCGGCTTATTCTCATCATATTCCCAAAACCCTATTTCGCCTTTACTTCAACAGAAAGTTTATTGGAAAAAGTAATTTGGCGATGTAAGAGCAATTAACGCTGATGTGTCTGTATAACACAAAGTTAATTACACCTCTTGACAAGCCTCACATTTTCTCAATGTTTACGGGTTATAAAAAAGGGAAATAAAGACACGTAACTGTTAACTATTATGTCACAAAAACAGTGAATCCATTGTGCAGAAAAATACAAGCTGTTCTCTTACGTTACGCAATAATAGACAATTAGAGCTTTTGGTTTAAGAAAACCAATCTAAAGACAACATTAGTCCTTGTTATTTTATGTTTTATGATCCTCTTCGGGATTACTGGAAAAAGGGGTTAGCTTGAGCTATTTTTCTTCCTGGATCGCAGACCTGAATGGATTTTCTTCTTTTTACCGGCTTAATGAAGAAAATCCTGAAGTAATCCCAGGGGTTGGCTTTGGAGCTTCATGATATTGTTAAAGACTTTGCTGATGTTGTAGATCGTTTTAGACGAAAGTAGTGCTTTTTATGCAGTGGGAAAAGTAGGTAGATGTATTTATTTTGGAGGTTTGCTCAAAATGCGTAGAATTGTAAGTGTTTGTTTCAATGTTAGGTAAAATGCAAAGTTTCATTTTATGAGGAAGATGTCTGCAATAATATGGGGATTTTCCACCCAGTTAACTTCTTCCTCCTGCTTAACTTGATTCACACAGCGATATCTCCAAACAAACAGTAATTACTTTTCGCTTGCGAATGAGCGTCAAATGGATATGAAAAGAAGGTGATATCAGAAGTTGCCAAAACCTACATAATAAAGAATAATAAATTTTCCTGCGAAAATTTTTGCTTTTTACTTATTTTAAGAAAATGTAGTTGCTTTATAATTGTTTCTAATCTAACGAAAATGAGTTTTTTTTTCAATGCCCACCTTTCGTCAATGCAGGCATCTGAAGGGCAGATTTGTTGGCCACTTTTTCAGGGGCACCATAATAGTTGGGCCAAAGGTTGGTAAGGACAGTTAGTACCGAGAGTGTAAGAGCAACTATGCCCTGCCCGGGATCTGGACCCAGAATCTTTCTGATGCGCGACAAGTTTCCTAACCAGTACACAAGCCTGTCGGCATAAATTTCTTTATAAATTTATATATTTGTATTACATTCGTATATAAAGATGTGCAATGTCTACACTGCAGAAAAATAAAATATTTTTAAATTTGTTAACTGGCACTTAAAGTGACAGTATTTTTACAGCAAGTGTTTATTTACCGTAAAAACTTAACGGTAGAAAAATACTGAAAGAGTTCGACGAAATAGGTAATCAATCATTACCAGGATATAAACCAGAGGTATGTGTTTCAAAAGAGATCATTATATTTTTTCGGTTATATATATATATATATATATATATATATATATATATATATATATATATATATATATATATATATAGCCTATACTATTAAGAATCACCACATCGATGTTTTTTTTTTTCTTTAAGAGTCATAAATGGAATCTCAAAAACTGATGCATTTTAGAGGTTAAGAGACCATTCCCGGATAATAATGTGTATCGTATAAATATGCTTCAGGTGTTTTCATCAGGCTTGGTTAGTCATGGTTTTAGCCAGCTAATAGTTGAAACGTTTCTCTTGACCGTAACCAAATAAAATTGGTAATCATCAACTTTTACCGGTTAAGTCTGAATCTTTCATTATCGCTAATATTTAATACTAGATAAAATTTTAAATTTACATACTTTTTTTATTTGGTTCAGTTATAACCTTTTTTATGCTATTGTGAATTTTGGATAGTTATCAATTTTCCAAAACTATTTACTTTCGTATCAATTGAAAAATTCCATTAGATTCAAAAGTTAGGGGGGGGGATGTCAGCATTTTTGAAAGCTAAAAAAGGCACAATTTATCAAGACCAGCAACGCGTGAATGATTAATATAAAAACAGATTTGAAAAATGAAACACAAAGTTGCGAAAAAACAAGTAGAAAAGAAGATAAACGACAAAAACGAAATAAAGAAAAGCCATGGTTCCCAGGAGAGGCACAGGTAAATCAAAGCAGAAAACAATTCAAAGCAGAATGAAGGGGTAGTAGGAACTGATGTCATTATCGAGAACATCGCTGTTTAAACGAATAAAGCATAATTCCTGAGCATCACTTACGTGAAAGGGTTAAAAATAATTTTTGTGTTATTGACATTAAATTTATTGATGAACAATGTTTAGTATTCCATTCTATTTGCGGTATTACGCGTTGCAAACGAAAAAAAAGAGTTTTAAAAAATATTTTATGTTAAAAAGCATAATTTTTAAAAATAGTTCATAAGATTGGACAATCAATCCGTATTAGTCTAAGGCAGTGATTCTCAACTACTGTGCCGCGGCACTTTCGTGTGCCGCCAAATTCTTAAAGTGTGCCGCCAAATTTTAGAAATGTATGAAGTAAAAATTATAATGTCTTTTTTTACTACGAGTAAAGTTTAAATTAAAGAAAAGTATTTATATATATGAATATATATATATATAAATGAAGAGGAAGGACTAATTTCGCTTTCTAACAATCGATGTTTAATTTTAAACTATTCCGAAGAATCAATTAATTCATTTTGGATTAACATTAGATGCGATTATCCCATGATAGCCAAAAAAGCTTTAAAAATATTATTAAAATTTTCTACATCTTATTTTTGTGAAATTGGATTTTCAGTATTAACCAACATAAAAACGAAAAAAAGATCGAGACTGTTAAATGTGGAAGACGATATGAGATATTGTCATTTTTACGATCAAATATAAATGAAATTATCAAAAAACATCAAACTCAAATTTCTCATTAAAAGTATTCTTATTATTCATTTGTAATTAATCCCTTAATAAACGTTGTTTTTGTAGTACATATTATATTATTTTATTTTACATTCCAAATTATTATCATTAACTATTTTACGCAGTGTATTATAGGTAAGTAAACAACTTTTAAACTTATCTTTTTCTTTGTGTGCCGCCAAATTTTGAAATCGTTAAAAGTGTGCCGCGACTAAAAAAAGGTTGAGAATCACTGGTCTAAGGAAACGCATAGAAGGCTCACCAAATTTTCTTATTTATAATTCCCTGTAGGGTCATAAAAACAATGGGGAGAAAAGTTACCTTCAGGGTCTTTTCCCTAATCCTTAATGTTGGGTGTCTCTATTATTTGCAACAAAGACGAATGTTTATGGAACTTCAATGTAATGCATTCCACCATAGTTTCTATCTAATGAGAGGATACTGTCATTTTTGTATTTTTCCTTTTGTTGTTGAAAAGTTTAGGGAAAAGTTAACGAGGCGCGGAAGAGTAAATGCTATATTTATAATGGTCGTGTTTCAATTGCTGATGCCCCTGAACTTTAGTGCGATGGAATATTTAAAAAAGACAGTCATATATAGAAATATTTGGGAAACAATACATTTTCATTTGAAGCCCACGGGGTATTCAAAAACTATCAAGAAATGTAAAATCATGAAATGTAATTCATATTAATAAATTTATTTATTTAGTATTGTGCGAACGATAATCAGTGTTTCAAGATTAAACTTTTCTTGTTGTCTTGCTGTCACTGTAAAAAAATTTAATGTATCACCACAAATAAATCCTTGATGTTTGGTGTAGTAAAACACTATTTCCATTTCCCTTACGCTAATTTAAAAAAAAAAAAAAAATTACAGTATCTCACAGAAAATGGTTGCAACTACTTTACAACAAAGCGGTAAAGTGAAACATGATGCCATAACTCTTGGAAATAGTGTTTCCCTACGCTAATGTTCATTTACACCTATTTCTGTAAAAAAATTCCCCTAATTTTTGTAATTGAATAATATTAAAATTTATTGTTGTAGTTAATTATAATACCACTTGCCAAATACCAGCAAGCCTGTTTGGTGAAACCTAGCGAATTTAAGGGGGAGGGTGCGTTTCTTGTTTTAAAGTGGCGCCATCTACGGCCAATTATACGATTGAAGCAACATACACACATCACAGCCTGTTTTAAAATGTGGACTCATAAATTCATCCACAGATCGTAGTTTTGACCTGAACCAAAGAACAATTAATTTCCAATTCAGTTTTATTATTACATTAAATTAAGATACACGAAAGAGTCAGTAAAGTCATTTTTACATTACAATATAAAGTAAATTATATTGTTAGAATGCATCTACATATATAAATTATTTCTTTCAAAAGAATTAGTTTGTAAACGCAGAAATTTTTTTAAGACGAATAGGGTTAACAGAGTGGAAGAGAATAAAAATTATACGTAATAAAATCATTTGGTACATTTCTCAGACATTTAAAAATTAAAATATAATTATCCTTATTACACAAATAAAAACATACGTTCATATTAAGTGGCGAATTTTTGCTTCTGTTGATGAATATCAGCGTTTAAAATTGCAACAAACTTTTGCCAACTTATTAAAAAATTGTAAAAAAACTGCTCGTGATATTATATTTGGCGTTTTTAGATACTCAAAGCTTGCCAAGTGCCAACCTTAGTGTTGTGGCGTAACTGCCACTTTAAATATTAAACACCAAATCTCTAGTATATAAGACATGTTAACTTGATTTTACCACGAGGTACCTTTTGATAGATGAAGGTTGACATAGTCAAAAATTATATCACCACATTGGTGACCTGCGGACGTGATGAGAACTTGCCAATATATAAATAAACAGCATGAATCAACTAGTGGCATTCGTTCATCGAATTCTATCAGAGATAAAATTCTGGAAGGAGAGTAATGTGGCGTAACTACCACTTTAAATATTAAATACCAAATCACTAGTATATAAGACATGTTAACTTGATTCTACCACGAGGTACCTTTTGATAGATGAAGGTTGACATAGTCGATAATAATTATAAATCCCCACAGTGTTTTCGGAAGTGAAAATATTTCTCGTATGGTTTAAAACGTGAAAGTTTGGTGTGATGTTATTCAATTTTAAGTGCTTAGATTTAAATTACGCCCTTTAAAACTTCTATGAATGTTCAATTTAGTGCTAACTCGGAATTAAGTGTTCTTTCATAAAATTTTTTTGGGTAGCTCAATATTATATTTAGAGAGATATCACACCACATTTTTTTACAGTGCTGTCTTAAATGTAAAATTTTGGTCTTCACTAAGATTATAATTTATAATAAGAATTAGATATGATAAACATAAGTGTCATTAAAGTTATTTTTGGGATAAAGCAAGAACTATTTATGTAGGGTGCATACGCACTAATTTTTTTAAAAATAAAATTATGCTAATGGAGCGTTCGCATATCACAGACAGAATATTTTGACGAAATCGAATAAGTCTAAAAAGAACAGAAGTGATTATAAATTAAATATAATAAAATTGATTAATATACTTAAAGAATATTAAGAAAATTAAATTCTTATTACACTACTAAAAGCATGTATGCATTTTCTAAATGCGATTTTTTTTTCTGTAGGTTTATAGCAGCATACAAAGCAACTCATTCGATTTCGTACACCAAAAATTGTTGTAGGAAACTGCCTCAAATGTCTTTGTTTAACTTTCAATCGGACACTTGCACTTCAAGAAAAAGATCAGGGATTCCCACTCATGTGACCTATGACGTCTGCGCCCGCTGATCGTTTATAAGCAGAAGTTAAAGTTATAAGTTAAAGTTGAGTTAAGTTTCTTCACATCAGATAAAATGTTAATTAACGTGAAGTTAATTAAATATAGCACCGTATCTCAAGTCAAATTTCTTGAAATATAATTCTTTCTCGTTTACGTCTTTTACTTAACTTAGATTTATTATTTGATGCTTAAGTATTTTATTGTAACCGTGATAGATTTTTGTTTTGTGTACCTCGCAACTTTGATTCATAATTAGTTTGTTTACGTTCTACAAGGCTTCATACCTATTTTTGTATTAAGTAAGAAAACATATAGTGAAAGAATTGAAATATTTGCAAAAGAATTTGTGAGTAAGAATAAAGAATAAGTCACTTAAGAAAATTGATACTTAACGAGCTTGGCTTACTCGAAATAAAATGAAAAAAAAAAAACGGTTGCTAACGTAAACAAATGCCACGTTTCAACTGAAATTTTTTTTCTATTCAAATACGAATTAATGCAAAATGTAAAGGTATATATGGAGAACATCAAACATTGCTAAATTGTTTTACTTAAACTATTTGTTTATGGATCTGTGCTTTACCGTTTAACAAGGCACAGCCCATTTATTTTTCTTTGCTACAAGATTAGAGGCTTAAACTCAATTAAAACGAGACATTGACGCAAATATTTATGCATTGTTCTGTTCACGCACTTAACTTTACGAATCTTTAAATAAAGTTTACTGTTTTTTTTTCTTTTATCGATATATATCGTCACCTGGTGGCCAATGTCTTAACTATTACTGCATATTTTGCATTTTGCAGTCGCTTTTTATCTGCGATCCTCATACCTTATTTACCGCGTTTCTACAAATTATTTTAACCAAAATGGCTTCCACGATAACCTAAATAGAGCCAGTTTAATTATAACCACTTTCAATAATTTTAATCCAACAATATTTAATTAAAATCTAATTCAGTGTATCGGGCGTTGTGTTTTAGTACTCCAATATTGCGGAAAATATTCAAAACATATCTCAAGAGGAGTATTTGATGTCTTTGAAATAATCGAATACAAAAGGAAAACTTCAGTTCTAAACCGATGCTCATTCTAAAATGTTGAGTATGCGCCTCATTCAACTACTATGAATATTTGAATTTCCCATTTTCCTCTTGGCAGCAATTAGAAACCTTCATCAAAGAGAGAGTTTTCTAGAATAAATTTTGTCACAGAATGTCTCCATGGAAAATGAGTTAAAAGCGAATCAAAGACTGTTATTTAAAATTCCCGTATTCGGAATTTCTCTAAAAGGAATAACATTGCTGTTTTGGAGTGTGTTTTGAATAAATATTAAATGTTTGTTTGTCTAAATGTCTAAACGTGACCAGGTATTATAAGAAGCTGGAAATATGAATATTTAAATTATGAATCTCGTTGTGGGAGAATTATTTCCTTTTTACTTGTGCTACTCGGTGCAATGTTTCTGTTATACATAAATCAGTATTTTCAACGCTTAATTGGAAAAAAATAATTTTCTACAAAGCCCCGATTATCTAGGATATTAAAGTAGTATGTAGGAAAATCAAAGCTGTCAGATAATTATGGTCTTATCATCATTTACATTTTAGGTATGCAAACATATAGGTAACTACAAAATTGCAAACATATAACACCTTAGAGATTATTAGGTTCTAGAAAATGCTAGGAAATGTTGTATATAGGTATTATACGATAAAAAAATGTTAAGAAAATCAATACTATGATCACGGGTAAGCTTAAAAAGATTTTTTTAATTCCACTGCCCACCTGTGTTTACATTTCGTCAATTCAGGCCTCTACAGGGCAGATTTGTTGACCACTCTTTCACGGGCACCATACTAGGTGGGCCAACGTTGCTCCCTCAGTATGGACAGATAGTACAGAGAATAAAAGAACATCAAAACCTTGCCCGTTTTTTAAGCCCAGAATCTTTCTGATGCAAGGCCAGTTTCATGTCCCCTAGACAGTCCGATCAGCACGCTTAAGAAGAGAGCGATTTAAATTTTCTATTGACAATGCTTATATTTTCCCCCCTAAAACATGATTCTTATAATAATAATAAAAAACAACTTAAATTAGAGTTCTATATTTTTAGCACAAATAGTTGCAATGCTAGACATAGATAAAGAGATCAATACGTAGCATAGAAATCAATGTGTTCTCTGCATCTTTATTCTTATATTCAGAAAACGTTCAGTAGAGCTCAGTAGCAAAAATGACAAAAATAAATTATAAAATAATCTCCTTTTTTTTAAATATTCGCTAGCAGTAATACTGCATGTTTCTCTCTTCATCTATATCTAGCTTTGCTATTTTTTTAAAAAAATATCGTTCCAAAAAAATTGTAATTTTTTTTTTTAAAATTTAGGATGGCATTCCGATGAAAATTTAGGATGGCAGAGCTAGGTACTGCCATGAATTTTAAATTTATACAATATGTCACTGTTAATTGTAACCAAGCTAGCTGGGTAACCATTTTTAATACTTTTCTTAATTTCATAACTTATGTAAGCCGTATACAAAATTTTATTTCTTTTTCTCTAACTTGAAACCTAAACAAAAAAAATTTTTTAAACATATTTTAATTTTTTTTTACAATATTTCTTTTTGGTGGGAAAAATAATAAATTTTAAGTAAAGGTAATAAATTTATTTACGTAATTACACAAATTATGTTATTAATATCTTGATTTATTTCATTATTACTATTAGTTATATTGCTGTAGCTAATAATGGAAAATTAAAACTAATCCATCAGAAATGTAGGTTTATGTAAGTTATAGTATCCATCAGAAATGTAGGTTTCCCAAAAGATCATCAACGATTTGAGCAAAAAATATAGAGAAAATTGAAAGGAGGTAGGAGTGTTAAGCTATGATGCTTTCGTTTTAGAAAGCGAGTTTTATTAAGTTCCAAAGCTAGTGACAGAGTTTTTCATCAGATGGTGCTACGGTCTGAAAGAACGGTTTTCTTCTACATATCAAATAAATCCATCTGAAATATTATTACTGACATTTGTTAATTTTTGTACTTCTACTACGCCAAAATGTTGCTTCAAATGGCGGTTACTTAGGGAATTATTTTATAGTTTTAACTTAGCAGCGCTATCTACCGACACTTTTTTTTATTAATTTAGAATTTTAGTAATAATAATAAATTAGTTTCCTTAACAACATATTTCATCAGTTTTTTTGCTTCTGTTTTTAAATTGCCGATTATTTTTGGGATATACATAACCGAAAGAGTACCATATCTCATTTTTATTACTTATAATAATTTTTTTAGCTATATAACATTTACAGAAAGTTCAAAAGCCGTGTCTATTTCTTCAAGGCTTTGTCCATCGATATTGATCTAAACAACTGCTGTTGGGTCACCATCTTATATCCTTAAAGCAGAATGGGATATCCAGCCAAACATGACCAGTAGAGATTACTTTTTGTTCCTCCCTATTAAGTGGCCACAAGTCACCCTTTCGACAAAATCCATTTGGTTCAAGGATTACAATGCACCATACGTACTTTTAGTGGTAATCCCTGGAGGGACATAAAAGCAATGGGGAGAAAAAGACATTTTGTTTGGGTCCTTGCCTTACGACTACATGAGAGCTATAAATTTAGCGTTTAAATGGCGACGTATGTCCGTTACTGTCCAAGAATGTTGTGAGAATTTCCTTGCTAGTATAGAATTTTTTCTACGCACATTTCTAAACCAAATTAATATTTAATATCTGCATTGTTATTAGTTAATCTATTTTTCGATTCCTACTATTATTTCACAATCTCCCTATATCTTGTTCAAATTTTCAATCATTAATAAAATAATTTTTATTCATCCACTGAAGTTCAAATACATTTTTTTTTAACTTGTATTGGATGACATTTGATGTTAATACAGTTTTTCAAATACTAAATCATAATTTAAATAGGGATGAGCGAAAAATGAAATGGAATTTTCTGGTTGGTTAAGCGTTAGTCATTCTTTTACTATTAGCTATTCAGTTTTTCACATATTTTAAAAAACACATCAGTGATAATTTCTAACTTATAGCTCTATTTGAGCAACAAAAAAAAAATAAATAAATTGCGCAAATTTAAATATTTAATTATTTTATATTCGCTGTCAGATAAATTCAATAAAGAATATTAAGTGTAAGCATGTGTGGACTACGAAATGAAATTTACTTTATAGTTGTCTGATACCAAGCGCTTTTTTTTTCAATTCCTGCCATTAGTTCGCACTCTCTCTCTATATATTTATATATCTTGTTCAAATTTTCAATCGTAATAAAATACTTTTTATTCATTCACTCAAGTTCCAATTCTTTTTTTTAAACTTGTAGTGGATGTCACTTGATGTTTATACAGTTTGTTTTCAAATATTAACTCATTAATTAACTTTATTTAATTAATTAAAGTCAATTAATTTAATAATTAAAGTTTTACATGGGAGAAAAATCGTAATTATTTAATAAAAAGTAACTAAAATAAAATATTTTTGTTGTTGACCTAAGTAGGAATTGACTTTAATTTATTTATATTACTTGTTAAATTGAAGAACACTCCCAATAGCAATAGTTTATGAAAACTTTTATTATATATATGAGAAACTAAATATAACAAGTTAAAAAAGGCTTCATGCAAGAAAAGGAGCTGAGAATTTTTTTTCTTCCTGCTCTTATATTCTGCTTGGTGTTTATACAACCATTTTTGCTTTGTGAAATAAAGACAAATAATATTATTTTGTTTTAAAGAAGTTACGATGCATAAAGCATTTACATTAACTATTCATTCATGAAGATTTTCCATGGAAAATCTACCTTTGCAACGTTAAAATCAATTATTTCATAACTGGGTTATTAAGATTCTGATAATGAGCGTACGGCTATATTAAAAAAAAGGTTAGGTAATTTTGTAAAGAATTGGCGGTTGTCAAGAAAATAATTCAAAAAAATTCTATTTCTATTCTATAGAATTTTAATTTTGTTTATTGCGGTTAGCACTGAAATTTCCTTTTTCTTAATTTTTTGTTGCAACCATATTTTGTGCACTGCCTAAACTTACTACAATGTTTGTTTTCTACACTATACCGATCTAATACAAAAGCAAGAATTCCTGATTCTTTAAACATATTTTTTCAAGCGTTACTCTGCTTGGATATTTTAACCCCTTGCTTAAAGATTTAATTGAACGTGACAAATTATCCATATATAGATTTATTTAACTGTGACGTGTACTGCCTCACTGTAAACGCGGGTTTTTTCTTATTGGCAACACTATATTTCATTCATTTTGTTAGGTTGTCTTATGTGATAATTTAAGTTCTGTGTACGGTGAGTTACCCGTTAAGCACTTATTTAGAATAGTTTTGTATTTTTACAGAAATGAAAACTTATTTGCGAAGTTATCATTTAGATTTACTTTTGATCCTTTCTTGAATGGCTGTAGAAACGTTAAATATAAACGGTGCTATGGAGCCGCCGACTGTCCCACAAGTTATGGACAGACTTGGTTTTTATTTTTCGAGTAGTAGCGTATGGAAGTAATTGCCTTTCAAAAATAAAATCAAATGAAAGAAATTTTTCCGTAAGCAAATTTATTTTCAGATTCTACATACGTTTCTCCATGCGTTAACACAATTACCAAGTTTGTTTAAACACTTATACTGTCTTAGAACAAGATTTAGAACACCCTCTTCAAAGGAACTTGCCGCCTGCTCCGATAACCAAGAGGTTAACGCCATTTTCACGTTTTCGCCATCGTTGTAGTCGTTGCCCCAGAGATGATGTCTGAAAAATTAAAAAAGATGAAATTTGCTTGCCACAGTGTCTGGGCTACTGGGCGGTGGGTCCAAAACTTCCTAGTCAAAAGCTGCTTTGATCAAATCTGCTCGAGAGTTATTGTCATGGAATAGCAAAATTCCTTGTCAACATTGCAGTAGTTCCATAAACTTCCAAAATCTGCGGATGCAGATTTTGGAAGTTTAACAAGGAAAAAAAAAACGCAAGGACAAGGAAAAAAAACGCATCAATCAAATCGTGTACCTCCTACGAGGCCGGTGATTCAATGATCTTAACCATTTTAATGACACAGAACTGATCGTGCAGGTTACCTACTCAGCTGGAAATTGTGCACAGTTGTTCCCAAGGAATGCCGGGAAACGACGCAAGCGCTCATTGCAACAGTCCCGCCTTCTGTTAGTGTAAACAGCAAAATGGTCCTTACTGTTGTCCGATAACGGCTGATGGAAGGTAAGGGGACTCTAACCCATGATCCGTCTACCACTGAGGATATTTTACGTCAGCTCTGTAATCTGTGTACCGGGTAAGTCATTCGTACTGACCAGCTATCGCTAAAATTTAAACCCGGATCACCCCATTAGGAGGCAAACGCTTTATACCCTAAGCCAACGCGGCTCTATTATTCATATTCAAACTTTATTTAATTAGTTTTGCAAAAAACTTTAATATTTTTATATAGAAATGAAGTTACAGTTGTTTTTTCATACACTGCGCTGACATACGAAACAGAAGTCGGTAGTAATCTCACGAAAATGTAAATATGTAAAAATTTGTTTGAAATTTTTTAAAATGTAAAAATTTCTTTGTTTTACTTTGATATATATATATATATATATATATATATATATATATATATATATATATATATATATATATATATATATATATATATATATATATATATAGTAAGGTCTAAGCTTGAATATGTTACTTGTATCAAGCTTTAAGTAAGAATATTTGGTATTTTTTTTTAACAAATTATTATTAAACAATGAATTTAGTTCTCTTTCATTGTTTTTTTTATAATTTTTTGAAGATAGTTCAGGACAGGACACAAGTAATCATTAGTTCAAGACACAAGATATCACATTATTGATCTAGAAAAAAAAATTTGATTTTAAATTTATCCGATACAATTTGTTATAGAGCTGTTATTAATGACACGAAAGATTTGTAATTTTTAAGTTAAAGTTTGCCCTAAATTTGAAAATTTTTTCTTACAAGTTTTTAAACATTTAATCTAAAAAAATTATAATTTTGGACCTCTGCTTTTTAAGCATAAAATAAAAAGTTAAACTGAGCCTTTTTAAAAAAAATTTACAACACTTTCCGGATACCTAAAAGTTGTTTGTTTTTAAAGTTTTTAAATGTACTTGCTGTATTTATTGTTTTATTTTAAGCATTTTGAAGCTTTATAGCAAAGCATCTTAACTATTATTATAGCTTAAAGATGAAGCTAATATATAAATATTATATTAACTTTTTTAATTTACTAACATAATTTTTAAGTTGCACATCCTTTTTAAGACCAATATTTCTAGAGAATCTTAGTGTTTTACTACTTTAATAATAACGTTTTAAAGGAAAATTTCTTTACAAAATATTATGCAAAGCGCTGAAATTGTTTCTTAATTACTTTTAAAGTTAATAGAGTTATTGCAGTTAATAGAGTTACAGAGTAGTGAAAAGGCTTAAATGGCATCAAAGACTTAAAAATTTAATGCGTAACTTCATTATTTTTAGCAATAAAGTTACTGCTTTAATTGAACATTCCTACTTAGCTGTTTAGTTTAAAATAAAATGGGCTATTTGTAATATCTTTACTTACTATCTAATATCTTTAATATCTTACTGTAATATCTTTACTGTTTTAAGAACTTGTAGCCTAGGAGGCTCGCGGCTTTCTTAAGTCATTAAATTTAAGAGAAAACAATCTAATCAAATATTGATATTAATTCAAGAATTGAACTTTAGCTTTCTCTGATAGACATGACTTGTTTTTGGCCGTAGTTCCGAAAAAATATCAATGAGGCTACTTTTTATGGTTTTTCTGGATGAAGGAGCACCTTTTTTTCCCTTTTATTTAGCTTTTTAGTACAAAACTTATTTATTCATTTTAATTTGTACATATTATCAAAATTAATTAAGGATTATTGCTGTCAATAACAATTTGGCGATTTCTTATGATTTATATATGCTGTGAAAATTGACTGTAAATTATATAGAAGAAAACTATATTTTTCAATAAAAAAAAATTTAATAAAATTATTATATTAATTTTGATAAAATTTTTTGCCTCTTAGTGAGACACTAGGGCTGCCGTAGTTCAGAGGACAGAGCGCTTGATTTACAAGTGAGGTGACCAAGGTTTGAATCCCAGCATCGACTGCTCGTACAAATGCTACCCTCTTCCCACACCGATCATAATAGTTAAGCTGACATAGTAATATTTATAGAATTTTGTTTATTTGTTAACATAACGAAGTTCATTTGTTAAGATAATAATACTTATCTGTTTAAAAAACAGGCATCTATTCGTAAATAACAGTGAAATAAACTGGTTAAAACTGGCACACCAGCTCTCAGTTTTTTTCTTATACACTACTGGCCATTAAAATTGCTACAACAGGAAGGCGACACACCACGGAAGTGAAATTTGCAAGGGCGGATAAAGCATGTTATGGTATGCAAATGATTAACTTATCAGCGCATTCATGCCAAGCAGGCGGAGGTGGAGACACCTGCAATGTGTATAAAAGAAGAGATTTGACAGTAAGTTTCTCATACAGAAATTGAATTTGAGCATTGCTCTTGGCTAAAAAAGTTTTTGTTCTTCATCGTGTAAGAAGGAGAAATGCCCACCAGCACGTGTCTGAGTTTGATCGAGGTCGAATTGTGGCCTACCGGAATTGTGGTTTGTAATACCGAAGTATTGCAGCTCTCGTTGGTCGAGATTCCATGGCTGTTTGCATAATATGGAATCGATGGGTTCATGACTGTCATATGGACCACCGTGCAGGATCTCAGCGGCCCCCCACCACTTATAGCCAAGAAGACAGACATGTTATCCACATGGTTTTAAGGGATCGTACAGCGACGTCACAAACCCCGAGTCAACAAATGGGGTCATTTGCAAGACAACAAGTGTCTGCACGAACAGTTCGATGACGTTTGCAGCAGCATGAACTGTCTGCACGGTGACCATGGCTTCGGATACCCTTGACGCTGCATCACAGGAAGGAGCGCCTCCAATGGTGTGATCAACGACGAACCTGGACGCAAGAATGGCATGACGTCGTCTTTTCAGATGAATCCAGGTTCTGTATAGAGCATCATGATGGCTGCATCCGTGTTGCGACATCGTGGAGAAACACCCATTGGCAGCTTGCAATTGGCATCGTCATACTGGCCCATCACCTGGAGTAATGGTATTAGGTGCCATTGGATACATATCTCGAATGCCTTTTTTTCACAGTGCCGGCACTTTGAACAGCAGCCGTTACATTTCTGATGTGTTAGGGCCAGTTGCTCTGCCTTATCTTAGAGGCCACCATAACGCTGCGCTTCAGCAGGACAATGCACGAAGGCATGTTGCCCGCACTGTCCTGACCTTCTTTGACAAAGAGCAAGCTCACCTGTTGCCTTGGCCAACACGTTCTCCAGATCTGCCACTATTTGAAAACGTCAGGTTGATAATTGCTAAATGATTGGCACACTACCACTCATCAGTCACTACAGTCGATGAATTGTGGCATAATGATGAAGCTGTATGGAATGCTGTACCAGTCCATGCTATCCAATCTCAGTTCGACTCGATGCCCAGGAGAATAACTGCTGTTATTGTAACCAGGGGAGGCTGCTCTGAGTACTGATTCCTCATCGTCTATACATTCAAATATAATGAAATTTTAATCACATATTCTTCCTAGTATAATGTATGTGACCAATAAATATCATTCCATTATTTGCATTCCTTTCTGGTGTAGCAATTTTAACGGCCAGTAGTGTAGTTAAGTTTTTTTTACTGTGTACCTTTTTTTACTGTGTTTAACTGTATTCCTTAATTTAGCATTTTAAAACAATATGTTTTTATATTTTAATTTGTATACTAAAATAAGTTAATTCTAATTTTCGAAATTAATTAGTAACTATCCTTTTATTTTTAGAATCTCTTTTGGTGAGCAAACTACGAGTCGTACTTACTTGGAGTACCGTAAAAATTGCCAAACTATTATTGAGGCAAGTAATGTTGAGTTAAATGTACTGTAGTAATAAGAACATTAATAAGTACTGTGGTAATAAGAACCTGTTATAATAAGGTGCATAATATCGCTACTAGAGAAATAGATTATTTACTCAACTTTATTTTCTTTTGTTTAAAAAAATACAATTTGCAAGCCTAAATTAATTTACTTTCAAATCACAATATTTGCTTTAAAGAGAGCTTAAACCTAGGAAATTTATTTTTAACTTATTTTAAAAATTAATTTTCAACTTATATAACGATATATTTATCTTTAATATATATATCTTTCAAAATATTTAATGTATATATATGTATCGAAATATGTATATATCTTTTTAAATTTACTTCCTACCAAAATACTTTAATGGAACTATAGTTTAAATAAATTGCATTTCACTTGAACTAAGTAAGTTACAAAATTTTCATTGCATTCAAATTTCAAAAGTAAATTGCTCCAAAAGCTGATTGATCTTATTTAAAGCTGAAATGTTAAATTTCATTTGGTAGATTTATGTAAATTTGATAGATTTTGTTTGCCTGTTTTCACAAATTTATTCAGTTTTTGAAGTAAATATAAATGTATGCAAATTATACACTTTCTTTTAAATATTTTTGAATTACCTCTTTACCATATTTTATTAGATAAAAAATTAATGCATTCTAATTTGAATGACTTCAAGATAGATACCGTCTTAAAGATGATTATTCCTGTAATTTATTTTTATAAAATAATGAAATGAACAAAATGAGCTTTTTCTTGCTTTTTATTTAACAGTAAAATACATTTGTCTTAACCAAGAAGAAAAAATTAAAATGGGAGGTATAATTGCAATAAGAATAATTAAATAAAAAAATTAGGTTAAAAGTTTTTGTACCCCATTTTGCTAATTTAGTTTTCAAATCGTAAGTGTGATAGTTTCATAGTTTTCTATTAAGTTCTAACTACTCTTACTTACACTCGGTGCTGCAGTTTATTTTAGTGTTTCTCAAAGACAACAAGCATAGATAAGCGATTATATTTTCAAAATATTAATAATAAATAAATGGATATTTATTTCATGAATAACAGTTTTATGACCTAATTGATGTACAGAAAAATTAGGGTTATGAATTTAATTAAAATCATTAACCTAATAGAACATTAGAAACCTCAATTTAAATAATGTTATGCATTCTTTTCATTTGCTGTTTTCGTGAATGAAAAATAACCTTTAGGATAAGTTTAAAATTAGAAATGTCACGTCAGAGTTGGACTTGCAAGCCTACAGATTTTAAAAGTATTTCTCAAGATTTTTTTCTACAAATTTAATCATCTTTAAGCAACCGACAACTTATTTTTAAATAAATACAAATTAAAAGTTGACACAAAGTGTACCTATTAGTGACTTACAGTATGATTTAGTTTTAAAAAACTAAACGAAAAATATTTTGTTAGTAATTAATTTATTTGTAATTAATAATTAATTTATTAATAATTTTGTTATAATTAATTTGTTATAATTAATTTTTGTTATAATTAATTATTAATTAATAATTAATAGTTTTGTTATAATTAATTTATTTATTAATTAATTTATTAGTGTTTTCATACTTCACTCTCAGAACTAAAACTCTCAATTTTGACGATTCAACTATCCTTGATCAGTATTTCTTTAATTTTGAGAATCATTTTGTCACGAAATCACGTGATTTGTGACGAAGCGCGAACTCTTAAATATGTATATGACGAAAGTGTTTCCTAAACACTAAACCTCATCGTAGTGCATTAGCGAAGATATTTACCTACTTTCGTCAAAATGACGAAACTAGGATTGAGAATGGACGATCGGAAACAAAATGGTAAGGTCGACCGTCCTCTGAGGTGATCAAGGAGTTGGCCTCATATTAGAGAGATCCCACTTCGAATCCTGCATTGGGCATGAGTATAATTTATCTCAGTTACTTCTGTTTTTCTTGTTTACTTAGAGCTACATTGATTCATTTTTATGTCCAATACGAAGTATTTATTAGAAAAGTGCGATACATTAAGCACTGAAAGTTTTTTTTATAGAAAAAATCTAATGATGAAATATTTCTTTAGTCTTGAAAAAATTCGTTCAGTCGAAAAGGGGACAATATTTATTTCGTCACTTTGACGAAATAACTATTATATAACTATTCTATAACTTTCTCTCAGAGTAC
Source organism: Parasteatoda lunata (assembly GCA_949128135.1). Classification (NCBI taxonomy): domain Eukaryota; kingdom Metazoa; phylum Arthropoda; class Arachnida; order Araneae; family Theridiidae; genus Parasteatoda; species Parasteatoda lunata. The sequence goes on from OX421975.1 coordinate 50,231,038, forward strand.
AGGGTTATTCATAATTCTCTTGATAATACTATAAGACAATGTATTCAAAGTAAATTTCTTTAACAACAAACAACTTTGTTGCATTGTCTGAAGACAAAAATGTACTCTTTATCGTAAATAGGACAATCGCAGTAGTCTAGCATCCAACAGAAAACATTGCTTTATAGTGTTTTTGATCAAGAATGCCAAAACATGATTAAATTTGTAAATAATTTTTAAACTCCCAGTTTTCTTAGAAGAAAGCAATAATTTACTCATTTCTATATCTCATTTCGCCATACTTTCATTTGATTTTTTTTTAAATGGGGCATCGCTTTTTTGTAAAAACTATTATTATTTTTTGCACTCGCAAACAATGGTTTAGCATTTAAATTTATGATTAAAAAGATAATTAAAAACAAAATTCTGTCTGCATTTTTCTGTAAAACAAATCTCGTAAAATATATATAGTAAAAAATATATAATATAACTGTAAAATATAAAACAGTTTAAAAATATAAACCGAATAAAACATTTAGGAAAATTTGCTGCTAACTTCATAATACTATTTTTAATATAATAAAATATACGAACTACTACGCATTGTTATTAAATGATAACTAGAATAATAGATAACTAATGAATACACAGGGTAAAAAAGTATGGTAAAAACTAACAGAATGTGGTAAAATTTATCATGTTTCTGACTCTATGAGAACACCAAAACGCTCCATTATTTTTACCGAAGCACTTTGCTAATGATGTTGGTAAAATTAGCAATAAAATAAGGTTTTATAATATGTGATAAAATTTGGTGAAAGTGATAAAATTTGGTAATATGATACCTTCGAGTATGGTATATAACACACCTGCTTGGTTAAATTTCTAATGATTAATCTCGAGTAACGTTTTTTGTAACTTAAAAATTGCGTAAACCTGCGAGTAGGGGAGAATAAAAATTATTGTTGAACAGTGTTCAAAAGCGAAACTCTCCTTCTACCTTCTTGAAGTAGAAAAAAATGAGAGGAAAGAAACTTTTTCTGTCACGTGGCGTTCTTTCCCAGTTATAGTGGTTTATCAACATTATAATTTCAGTGGTGGAAAAATTGAGAAATAGAAATTTGAACACATTTAGTTTATACAGAAATTTGCAGTTTAGAATTTAAAATAAACTGTTTCCTCGTGAGGTTTTGTACGACGCCTTTTTCAGGCAAGGGTTTCGATGCAATTTTAATCTTGATGATCTGTCTACACTTCCTCACAAGATTGTCGCCACAAATACATGACTTCCTGTAATATTTAAAATTTTTAAACGAGTAAATTTTGACGAAAATTAGACTGAAAATGTCAGTAAACAGTCTGTAGCTTTAGGAGCAACCTAATTTCAGATCAGAAATTTTAAAGCATGAATTAGGCAAGATCATGTATTTGTATTAAATACAACAAAAAAATCATCCCCAGTGTTATTTTTAAAACGTCATTATTTATGTTAAAAACTTAGTCAATTATGCAATCAACTTCATTAGCATAAACACGAGGGTTTTAATAAAATGCTTAAAAGTTGTTTACTTAAGTAATCAACTTTTAAGTACGTAGAAGGTATTTAAAAATTGAAAAGACTTTTAATATTCTGAAGATATTTAAAGAAAATTATCGAAGACATTTAAATTTTAAAAAATGTATGCATACAAATACCTTCATTTTCTACACAATTTTCACAACTAAATCAAGCAACTTTATCATTCACATTAAGTATTACTTATAAATAAGTACACAGAAATTCTTTAAAAAGTGTAAGACTTAACATTCTGTAGATATTTAAAGACAATTATCAAAGACATTTAAATGGGATTTCATATATCTATGCTTTTGAATTTATTTTTATGAAACTTTAATTTTTATCTAAGTTCAATGCTGAATGAAATGTATATGAAACTATTTTAATAAAATGCTTATTAAATAAAACAAAATGTCTCAAAAAAGTAAATATAAAAAGTAAATGTTTCATATTTTTGTTAAAAATGCATCGTTGTTTTATTTTTTGCAATAAATCTGACTTAATAGACTCCTCACAAATCATGTATTCTTAAAAAATTAATAGAAAAAAAAAGGGAAAAAAAACTAAAACTTTTTATTTGCAGAATTTCTTTCAAAACTCCGTTTAAGCTCTTCGAATTGCTTTTGTTTTCTCAATCTTTTCTCTCAATACTTTAAATAGTTTTGTTTTTTCTAGAGAAAAAGATAAATAAGAACATTAGCGACTCTATTTTTTTAAATAAATAATTTAACCTTGTGGATTTTCCTTCCAGATTGCTTGTTGAGCAGGAAAATGAAATCTGAGTAGGAAGAAAAGAAATAAAGAAAATTATACTGCAAAAATTAAAAATTCAGAGAAAGAGAAGTTTTTTTTTTTTAAATGAAAGTCATATATTTTAACAACTTACTTTCCCGTTTTTTTATTGTTTACTATTTAAGAATTCGTACGTTATTATTTTCATATGGATCAACTGTTTCTTGAAATGCAAACATTATTTTACTAATTTATAAAGTTTTTTTTTTGAAAAAAAAAAATAATGCACAGTTTGCGAAAGTCACAGATTTTAATTTTTTTGTGAATGCTTTAACCTCTATTTTTATTAAAAAAGCTATTGTATTTAAGTTATTTTTTTAAAACAATCCTAATTTACGAACTTAGATTTCTTTTTCTTAAGAGATTAGAAATTTAATGTTGCTTCTTAGCTTATGTTTTAATTGTTGTGTTTTATACTTGAAAATCAAATGTTATGAGAAATAATTATCTCGTTGATAGAATTTCACAGTTTCAGTAAAAAAAGAAATTTAAAAAAAAATAACAGTACTCTGTAAAAATTGCCGATCAAATTATTGTATAAAGTACCGGAATTTTGGGCGCATCATTCGTTTACTGTAAAATACAATTTCACCGGAAAACATTTCATCGTAAGTCTTAGAGTAATATATATATTTAATTAGAGCGATTCAGTGATTTCACGGTTGTTATTATCGTAAAAAATATGGTATATAAGGTTTTATTACCTAACATGTTTCGCTAAAAATTGATTTTATGGTAAAAAATCTGGAATAATATGGTATTTTTTACAGTTTAATTTGAAAAAGTTTTATGGTTTTGGACCACTAGTTTTTTTCTAAGACTATTAGTTTTTAACGATTGTCTTCTCTGTAATTATTCCTCAGAATATTCTAAGAATGTTTATTTGTGACCAATTTATCTTTTTATAATTCTAATTTAATTTTTAATATTATTGTATCTAGTAGTGTACTGTAAATCAGTGATTTTACAGTAAATATTACTGAAATATTAAAATATAATTTTGTATTCTGTAAAATTTTAAGACAAAAATTAATTCTACTGAGAAAAGTAGCTGCCTCGAGGGTGCTTGTACTTTTTACAGTAATTTTATCTGGAATTTAGTGCATTCATAAATCTTTACAAATGCATTTGGTTATAAAGAAGTTGAAGTTTTTTTATGTCAATTTTATTCTTATACTAAGTTATAGATCTGTTGCGAAAAACAGACTCAAACAATTATATTAAATATTCTTTATTTGGTTTTGAGTGACGTGTTTTTGCTCCTTCAGAAATTATTTTGGGAAAGGAAAGATAGTAAGAACTTTTTCATCTCTTTTAATATTCTTTATGGATTCTTCTTATAAGAAAAACATTTTGCTGCAAACATATTGAGAAATAATAAAAATTGAGTTTACTATAATATAATTTTTATATTCCCGAGCTATTTTCCTGAAATAAAAAGAATATTTTTGCTTCTTTTAAAAAGAATAGAAAGAAAAAACTTTTTTAATTATCATAAATAAATAGTTATTATTTTCTGTAGTTCTTGTCTTTTGTTCTTATTGTATGAATAGCAATTTATGACGAAAAATGAATTTTTAATCAACTAAGATATTGAAGTTAAATGTTGTTATGCGTTATATTCTTTCTGTTCAGCATCAATACTTTTCTTTTTCTTATAATAAACAAAGTCTTAAATTGTTAAAAATAATGATTGAACGTTAAATGGAAATAATTTCTTTTCCATACCTACATTATTAATTCCAAAGAAAGTATTAGTAAGGTAAATAAATGATAGTACAATTCAATAGAATTTCAATACAAGTAAATACGCCTTCAGCATGCGCTTAGAATATTTGTTTCCTATAGATGTGTAGAAGATGCATAGTTAAAAAAAATTCTATTTTATTCTGTGAGAATAATTAGAAAAGGATCTCTGAGTTTGAATAGGAATCTTTTTCTTTCACCTGATGCAGTCTTACATCATTTTAAAATAAGAAAAAATAAGAATTTTAGGGAATATATATTATTACGAAAATAGTTAACCATTATAAGAATAGTTTTAAAAATGATTTTTACAAAATTTAATGCAATTAAAACGATCGAACAATTTTTTTGAAAAAAAAATGTCTAGAAATTGTTTGCTAACTTTAACTAGCACCAAAAAAGGAAAAAAAGTCTTTTGAAGAAAATTAGCATTTGTGTTTGCATTTAAAGAATATGAAATACAAATTCAGCACCTTCTAAATATTTTTACTTGAAAGTGCATTAAATATTGGGATAATTATTATTTTATTTAAATTCGAAGAAATTTTGTTTGCAGATAACTAATTAAGATAATGTAATTTTGTTGTGTTTATACATTTACTATAATGAAAATATGATATAAAGCTAAGTATACTTAAATAACCCAACCACATTGGAACATACTATTACGATTAAACTACTAATATAATTAATTAAAGATTTAAGAAAATACCAATAGTGAATTTCCAATTTTAAACACCTTAAAGGGTCTCCTAAGTTGCTTTAGACCGTATAACACAATAGTAAAATAAATTGACATTTTTTGATGATGCATATTTTTTAACAGTTTAAAACAGTTTAGAAACGTTGAATTATATTTTATAATACTATTAAGCTAAACGTTTATTGGAATAGTAATATAGAAGATTCCATTTATCCACAGAATTAGCTGTTTTCAAACAGGAAATAACTGCCAAACAGAAATTTTCTTTATGCATTGATTTCTGATTGGTAAAAATAAAAAGCATTATCGTTATGTGTTGGAAGTCCGCTTTTCAAATAAAGACCATAAACAAAGACATCGCTTTCTGAAATAAAAGAGTGCATATTTTTCCAATGCATAGGTGGGCAAAAATTTCCTTACTTATTTCTTAGGGAAGATGTTTCTATTTTCTCTGAATAATGCTTCATTAAGTCTATTTAAATCTCTGTGTAATATGTAAATTAATGTAATGCGGCTATGTAAATTAATTATACATTTTTTTTATAACAGTTTTGTGTAATAAGTGTTTTTTTGAGTGAATATAGAATTCCTTTTTTCTCTTCCTCAGAAATACTCTTTCAGTACTTTCATTGTAAAATTGCGGCTAAATAACCAACTGCAGTACGTCAATCCAATAAACCGTTAAATATACGGTTGAAAACATATTTTATTTTTACGGTTCGGAACCGTTTACAATTTACATGGTCAAGAAACCATGAAAATAAAGCTATATGGTTTTTTAAAAATAGCATGGTTCTAAAACGAAAAAAACAAATTTAACAAGACATTGGAGCTAGGCGTATAGTTAGGTAAAGAGTATTGGAGTTTGGTTGTGGTTGAGTTGTGTTTTATCAAATGATTGGGGTTGAATTAGTTTATCTGAAAGTTTCACCTATCGTAAGAATAGATGAGAAATACTAGAATTTTTTACGTTAATTAGCTTTACGGAGCCGCCATCTTCATACTTACTGTTTCTTTGCAGATCCAAAGTTACAGATATATCATTTGAAAAATTTCGATTTAAAAAATCTTTTTTTTTTCAAATAGTTAAAAATAAATAAACATGAAAAATTGATTCTGAGCTATTGCTCTTTGTTTCAGGATATTCTTTTAAATAACAGTAATAAAAAGATTTTTTTTTAAAAATATAAATAAATTTTGTTAATTTATATTATTTTGTTCATCCACCATAAATGTCTCTTTTTTTTACTCCTTATTCTAAAATTTAGTTTTTCCATTCATTTATCTATCCCATCCAATCTTTTAAAGTGCTTTTTAATGATGAGTGATTTTAATGAAGTAAAAAGTAGTGATGACCAAAAAGTACCTAAAAATGAAATGGTAAATAAAGACTTTAAGGTAATGTAGTTCTTCCTTTCTTTTGTTCTTATTTCCCTTTCCTTATTTTCCTCTGAAAAGTGAAATTCTAATTGAATGGCAAACATATAACTTTATGCTCTTGCATTCTCTGAAGGTTGAATTAAGGCATTTAAATTAAGCGATTTATCACTAAAGCAATGTCATTTATCACTAAAACAATGTCATTTATCATTAAAACAATTTATTAAAGTTAGTACTGGTCCCATTGATATGCAAAGTTTAGTACAAAATTTAAAGGTTTTAGTGGGCTGGAATAGCTTGGTTGGCAGGGCGCTGCACTCACGTTCGTGAGAAAGCGAGTTCGAATCCAGCAGGTCAAAGATTCCACGTGTAGTAAGTGGTGACTGATGTACACTAAATTTGCCGGGTCACAAAGTCCTCCATGCTCCCATTACAAATTACACCTCTGGGTGTACTGAATTGGAGATAGATAGTTCAATGGTTCAGGTCAAAATTACTGTCTGTGGATGAATAAACGGATGTATGAATGAGTCCAGTCTATAAAACGGGTTCGACGCATGGGTGTATCAGAAATATTGTTCATAGATGGAGCCACTGGAAAGCAAGAACAATCAAACCCTCTCTGCCTTAATGGCCGACGACAAAAACAACAACAAAGGTCTTTGTGTAGGTTAATGCTGTAGATTCGATTGAAACTGGTAAAATAATTTTGGCGCATTATTTTTCATGTATTGCCTTTTTATAAAAAATAAGCATGTAATTCTTAAAATATTACAAGATGAGTGTACTTCATTTCATTAAAAGACATTTACTTATTTTTTCATGTTCTAACTTCGCCATACGTGTAAAGCTAAGATAATTTTCTCAATTAATAATAATTTTACGATAGTCTCAAATTCAATTAAAGCACTTTTGGTGTATTTTTACAGTTGCTACAGTTTTAACAATGTTATTATTTTTTCACTAATCATTTTAACAGAATAAAAATAATGAATTTTTTAAATCACAACCTTGGAATATTTATGCTTTTAATTGCATTAACTAATACATTGATTTGTTATTTTATTAAGCTACCTGAAATTATTCATGTTCCATTAGTTTATTCATGATGCATGAGACACCTGATGAATCAAAAGCATTTTTATAGAATTCTATATAAGAAATGAGTTAAGATATTAATGAAAAAATTACATTACATGAAACTATTTTTTTGTTACAAAAATGGAAATGAATGTTGCTTAAAGGTGATTTAATATTTAAAAATAATAATAAACTTGTAATAAATTAGCAAAGTCAGTAAATCTGACATTAAATTTTTTCTTGATAAACTTTTGCCCAACGATACTTTTTATTGGAAAAATAGCGTTCTCAATAAGTGTTATTGTTTTTTTTCCCCCAAATTTTTATAAACGTACAACACCATTAAAAAATAATTAAAAATTGACCTTAATTTATCTTATTTTTATTTCAGGTGCTAGAAAAATAAATTGTGGGAAAAAACGAGTTTATTGATTTATTTTTACGAATATTGCTTATAACTTTTGGAAGAAGAAAAATATTTACATAAAAAAACGGAACTGCTAAATTGTTCCGGCTAAATAAAAAGATTGTTTTCCCCCGAGTCAATAATTAAATGAAATGAGATCTCTTTTCACCTTTTTATTTATGGTAATCGATTTACTTTCTTATTATATATATATATATATATATATATATATATATATATATATATATATATATATATATATATATATATATATATATATATATATATATATATATATATATATATATACATATATATATATACACACACTTTCGCTATTTATTGTATTTGTGACCCTTTTGTTTAGAGAACAATTAATAATTAATAAATTTCTTAAGATTATGTTTTTCGTTCTTTTAGAAAGGTGAAAGAATTGCTCTTTTTATTCTTAAATAAAAGAAACACTATAAATAGTATAAAGATTAGCTCTCCGTTAAGTAAATTACATTTAAAAAATAATTAATTAAAAGTTTTGAAACCATACTTATTCTGGTATCTTAAAATCAAAATGTTTCCAAAATAGCCCCAGATATTGATTTTTTATTTAATTTAAACGCTATTGTAAAGAACCAAACAACGAATGAGTGATAGATTCAATTTCCTGCATGATAATACTTTAAATGTTCCTCATAAGATAAAAATAATGACTTATTTTCTTTCTTTACTTCCTTAAAAAAAGGAATAAATGTTCAAGAATAAATTATATTAATTAAAAAAAGAATTGCTTTTTAAAGTTTTCAGCCACTGATAAAACTAATTTAATTTGAGAGTATCGATTTTCATAGATCTCAACTACTGACAAAATTAATTTATTTTTAAATACAAGTATGTTATAAATTGATTTATCAGCTCATCTTTAATTAAATTGTTCCATCTTTATCGACGAAAAACCTACGTTAAATAAATTAAAAAGTTTTTCCTTTAATTTACGTAATACAAAAGCTATGCAAATAAATAAGTTTTTAAAATTTTTTTAAATGCATATTTTGAATAAAATAATAAGAGCTTTTTTAAAAACTGACATCTTTAGCAAAATAGTGTTCGTAACAAGAGTTCTGTCGCAATTAAAATATTTATGTAATTATTGTGTAAGCAGCTAAATGTTTCAAAGGCGAGCATAAGTATGACTTGTTGCAACGTGGGCAAATATTGTTTTGAATTATTATGTTTCGAATCCTAGTTTGTATTCGAATAACGATTAAATAAAGATATATTTAAAATATACGTTAAATATCTCTTACAATTCAGAAGTGAGATAAAAAGAACGGTAATTTGTTGTTTATGTTTCTTTTCTTTCTTAATTTGCGATGTCATATTTATCTAAAGTACAGGTAACAGGTTATTGCAATGGAATTAGAGGTAAGTTACAGGTAAGGTAAGTTACAGTTACAGGTCATTGCAATGGAATTTGGTGAAGAAGTACACGATGCTTTTAAGGTTGTAGATCTAAAAAACTTGATTTTAAATAGTAAAAATTATGATGAGGATCTAGGTACAAGGAATAATATTCAATTTAAATGTAGATAGAGAAGCAGAGGCTGCCTCAAAGGTCTGAGGGAGAAGCCGCCGCCGCTGCTGAGAAAGAAGCTATGCGAAAGCATGAATTAGAAATGAGAAAATTGGAACTAGGTAACGTTGGCCCTTATTTACCTATTGGTTCGCCAAAACCAAAAATAGACTGGCAATCCCAGTTAAATTACTTTGATTCGAAAAATGACGACATAAGTTTATTCTTACAGAATTTGGAAAGAATAATGAAACGAGTTAAAATGGAGCTAAATTTATGGGTGGCTTATTTGGCTAGTGTTTTACCAAGAGATATAGTTGAAATAATCATGCGAGAATCAGAAGAATTAGCGGAAAACTATTCTCATGTGAAGGAATAAACGATATAAATTTCCTGAAAAATTAAGACAGTTGTTTTATTAGCATAAATTTAAAATTGATAGTACTTGGCGAGAATATTATTATGAACTTGAAACATTTTTTGATGGATGGATAAAAGGTTTAAATATAAAAACAGTGGAAGATTTGAAAAAACTAATTATATCAGACAAAGTTAAACAAAGTGCACCAGCAGCAGTTCAAGAATATTACGTCAGTGAGTGGTCTTTGTTGAAGTCGCCAATGTTATTAGTGAATAAAATTGACGATTGTATTGAACTGAAAGAGTTGTACAAAAATAACTCTCAGGTACCCTCTCTATGTGATCAATTTGGAGTAAAAAGAAATGATCAAGTTATTAGAATCAAAGGGTTAGAATCCATAATATGTTATAATTGTTCTGATATAGGACATTATTCTCGTGACTGCTCTAAGCCAAAGCGTCCAAAATTTTGTACATTTTGTCGCAAGGAAGGACACGGTACGAAAGATTGTCCAAAGAAAATTAGCAGTAAACGTTTCAGCGTTATCACCCATTGAAAATCTTACTACTTGTAACACAGTTCTTGTACATGGGATAGGTGCTTTAATAGATACAGCTGCCGACATATCAATGATTAAATACACATTCTCTAAAGAGATAGGGGTCTATAATACGCATAATGGTGAGGTTACGATCATACGAGGAGTTGGTGGGTTGAGAAAATCATTAGGCGCTTGCGCAGTAAATTTAACCATTGACAAACTAGTACTTAATTGATGTAAAACTACATATTGTTGCAGACGAAACGTTTCCTGGACCTAACATACTCATTGGAAAAGATATCCTATATATACCAGATCTAATGATGGTTAGAAAGGAAGGAAAATCAATGCTGTTTAGTGTAAATGAATTTCCATGTTTTAATAATTTTGAAATTGAAGACTTCAAAGACGATATTCTCAAAATATCGGAACCAGTAAAAATTCTGCCAAACACAGTACAAATGGTAGAAGTAATCAGCAATAGAAACCAAACCGGTAGTGAAGAAATTTTTATAAGTAAACATGAAAGTGATTATGCCTACCTGATAAAAGATGGTAAAGCTAAATTACCAATCGCGAATTTCAGTGAGAGCAAACTTCATCTTAAGAAATATCGCATTCTTCCAAGAGGCAAATGGCTGACAGATTTTATTCGTGATAATACAGACAGCTGCGAAGAGAGTACAATGGTTTTAGTTAACAAAAATATTAAAAGAGAACCTATTCGATGTGACGATATTTTGTTGGTCCAACTGTAACAACAGATCAGAAGCAGCAAATAAATGATTTGTTAAATGAGTTTAGAATGAGTATAGCTCTGAAACCGGATGAACTAGGATGCGTTAATAATACAGTTATGCACATTACTGAAAAACCTGGAAGCTCACCAGTTTCTCGGTCGCCATACCATGCTTCACGTCATGAAAGAGAGATTATGCGTGTAATAGTTAGCGGTATGAAGGAACAAGGCATTCCCCGAGATAGTTCATCGGAATATAGTAGTCCTGTATTGCTTGCAAAGAAGAAAACTGGAGAATATCGAATGGTTATCTATTAAAGGAAACTTAATTCTCAAACCGTTAAAGACAAGTTCCCTTTACCGTGTACAGATGATTTTTTGGATCAACTATCAGGATTCAACTTATTCTGCATACTTGATGCTTGTCAAGATTTCAATCAAATACCTATGGATAATGAATCATCTCGAAAAGCCGCAGTTACTATACCTGAGGGTCACTTTGATCCTACACGTTTATTTTTTGGATTGTCTAATGGTTCAGCTGTTTTCCAACGATGCATGTCAAAGGCACTCGGTGATCTACTGTGGAAAGGCGTTACATGCTTTATTGACGACATCTTTTTCGGATCTGTGGATTTTAAGGATATGATTTTAAAACTTATAGCAGTACTTCAAAAATTAAGTGATGCTGGAATAACGTTGAAGCTGTCCAAATGTGAATTTTTTATGTCTGAAGCTGAATATTTGGGATTTATTGATAGTTCAGAAGGAATTAAACCGGATCCAAGAAAAGTTGCTGCAATTGCAAAATTCCCTGCTCCACGATTAAAGCAGGAACTACGACGATCCTTAGGTTTAACTAGTTTTTTTCGCCGTTTTATTGAAAGATACACTGCAATCGCATCCCACTTCTGAATTGTAAGAGATATTTAACGATATTTTAAATATATCTTTATTTAATCGTTGTTCGAATACAAACTAGATACATAATGTAAGCAGCTAAATGTTTCAAGGGCGAGCATAAGTATGACTTGTTGCAACGTGCGTAAATATTGTTTTGAATTATTATGTTTCGATGTCTAGTTTGTATTCGAATTTAATCGTTGTTCGAATACAAACTAGATACATAATGTAAGCAGCTAAATGTTTCAAGGGCGAGCATAAGTATGACTTGTTGCAACGTGCGTAAATATTGTTTTGAATTATTATGTTTCGATGTCTAGTTTGTATTCGAATAACGATTAAATAAAGATATATTTAAAATATACGTTAAATATCTCTTACATTTGTATATAATTTTGAGAGCTAAATGCTTAAAAAAATTAAAGTACTAAAAATAATGTTATAATTGTTTTGTTTTTCAGTGTATAAAATTACTATTTCTAAAATATTTACTTTGCTCCCCAGTAAAACTTAGGTAGTCAAAAATTAATGGATATATTTTACAATAGCCCAAAAAATCTCAAGAAAATAAAAAATCCTTTTTCAATTTTTTACTTTTTTAATAACTGAATTTTTACGCTTGAAAACATGAAGGTTCTACGCCCAATGATGTTCATTGTTAACAGTGAAAAAAGTCATAAAAGTCACATTATAAATAGATATATAGCAAATAGATATATATTGCATATAGGTCAGTACAGCAATATACTAGTATATTGCTATATTGACCTGTAATTTCTAACATTTTAACGACTTAATTCCATAGTAAGAGCAACTGCAATTCATAAATATTCACATATTCAAAAGATCTATTATATTAAATTATTTTAAATATTGGCATAAAGTTTTATTCAGAGCTATTATGAATTAATTTAAAGTGTTCTTTAAATGTTTTGATAATTTTCTCAAAGGAAGTTTTAATACGTTATTTTAATGAGGATTTTGATATGAAGTTATTTGAAGTAAAGAGTCTATAATATGAGAGTCTATAACATAAAGAGTCTATAAGTAGAACTATATAGTTAAAATTTAGTAATTTATTTGTTGTCTGTAGCAAAAATTTAATCTTTGTAAAATATTGTTCATATATTCTAATTATATTACTATAAATATGATGGTTTTCTACTCACAAATACAGAAATATTTTTTATTCATAAATGGGGTATTCAAACTTTTACCAAAGCGTCTGTCTATTTCCTGTACGTGTAGCGAAATCTAACACTTTCAATTTCAATTTTGTGTCAAAGTTCGAAATAGTCATTTTCAATATATTATAGTAGAAAAATTAATTTGTAGTTTACTGAGGTCTTAGAAATATATTTACATTTCATAGGCACGAAATGATGCTATTATTTTATTATTTTTATATCTAGTAATTTTGGTTGAGCAAAAAAATCTTTAAATAAGCAAATAATTGAAAAATACCAATTGTCAACTTAAAGAATTGATAATACTGGCTGATTTTTTAAAAAAATATTCTGCCTTTTTAATGCATTTATTATTATAAGAGGCAAAAATTCATAACATATGTTTATACGATATATATAATTAGGTCCTCCCAACGTATTATAAGTGCCCAAAAGTCAATTTTCAAACACATTATAGGGCCTATCAGATCAAAAAAAATCTTTTAATAAGTAAAAAATTGCTATTGAGAAGAAAAGAGCTTTATTTGATGTTCTACGAAATTAAATTTTTGATTAGCTGTATATCTCATACAGCTAATCAAAAGAGGAATGACTATTTCAACTATAAAATATGCAAATAAAGAACTTATTTATCTTTTTCTGAATAATTTAAGAAATATATTCTACTACCTATGCATTTAAGAAACATTAACTATCAATGCGAGAAAATTGATTTTTTAACTCCACACTGGGAATTTTCTTCCAAAATTGACCAAAAAAAGAGCAATATTTCAAATATAAAAATTCATTAGTATGTAAAACATATATGAAATAGTATTGGGCACTCTAAAAAAATCAGTAAAAATACAAAGAGAAAAGCTAAAACTTCTGTTACATTACGTGAGTAAGTTCCAACAAAAATAAGATAGTATTTCGGTAACAGAGTAATGAAAAATATCGGTTTTTTTTTTGCATCCTTCACACTTCTCTAGTCTTTCAGGTATTTTAATGAATTGTTGTTTGTTTTATTTAGAAGTGGTTACTGTGGTGATTAGTCTTCGTCTACCATGTTTCCAGTCTGGGCTCGATTACCAGTGTTAAATTCAAGGTAAAGACTCAATGTCTATGAGGCGGTAAGTAAATGACATGGTAAGTAATGTCTACGGTAATGACGGGAATTACTTACTTTATTTTTGTAGAAACTACTAACATGTAATCTGTCATTCTGTACTGAATATTTTCTTGCTGAACTTTCTGCTTTTTAACTCTCCGCAATTTTAAATGAGATTCCTGATAAATGATTTAATATAATTTACAAATGATATAATTTAATTAACAAATGACATAATGTAATTAACAAATATTAATACAAACTAGTGAAATATTAATTAATACATAATTAACAATTAATAAATTAATAAGGTCGGGATAGCCTTGTCGGTAGGATTCTGGGTCCATGTCAGAGAGTTCGTGGGTTCGAACCCCGCCGGCCGAGTAAAGTGACTGATGCACGTTAAATCTGTCGAGTCGCAAAAGTCCTCCATGTTCCCATAACAAATTAATACCTCTGGAGGTACTGGATTGGAGATCGATCGTTCTCTGATTCAGGTCAAAATTACGATCTGTGGATGAATGAATGGATGTATGAATGGGTCCGCCCTATAAACGGGTGTGACGTAAGGTGTGGCAGAAGTCGAATTCTTGGCCGCCGTAGATGGCGCCACTGGAAAACAACAACAATCGCACTCCTCCGTCTGAAACAGGCGTACGTCAACAACAACAACAACAATTAATTATTAAATGAAATATTAATTTTAATAAATATTTATGATGAAACAGTATACATAGATTTTGATACTTTTGAAGTATGATAAGAAACATGCTCATGAAACAATAATATCTTAAAGTGACATTGTGATTAAAAATCTAAAAAAATATCTAAATATTTCAGACTTTAAAACTGAATCTTACAAATACGATTAAATGGAACATTAAATAGAGAAAAGCGTGATTTTCTAAGTTTGCAATTTGTTTTGTTCATAATTTTTTAATAGGTTCCTAAACTTAAAAACTATGTTTTTTTTAACTATATTTATTCTGCGTTCACTCCATGCGTTATAAATTTTCACAGAGATAAAAGATAAAGTTCAATCAAACAAACAATATCCATACAACATGGAGAACGAACGACAGATATTCTCATTATTTCGATTTAAGTGTTTACTCTGTTCTAAGTTAGGCTATCGAAATTCGTAAAATAACAGTTTATGAAAACAAAGGGCATTCTTGGAATTACGGCAAAATATTTGTCGAACAATTGTTTTCATTTCCAACTATCATGAGCATTTAAAACTGACAGTCTACTGCAAAAATAAAAACAAAGAAAACTTTGGAGGAATGCTGTTATTTTCTTCCGTTTTTTTTAAATTTTTTTTTAATGAAAAATAAAGATATAATTATTTATCGAACTACAGAGTTTTATTTCCCTTATTTGCGCATAAATTATGTTATTTATTGTATTATTTTTTAAAGTTAGTGGCAAAATAAGATAATTCTAATTTAATTGTTTCACTTTGTTTTTTGGTTAAATTTTAATTTAGGTCCTGGTTTCCCGCAACCAGTTAATTAATCCTGGTTTCCCGCAAGTATAGTTCGAAATCCATGTCTTTAAAATTTGTTAAAAATGAAATAAAAAACATAATAAATTGATATTAATGGATAAATGGTTTTCGGGGTTTTCCTCTCTATGTAGCGCAAATGCTGATTAGTTCCATCAAAATGTCCTCTCCGCAGGCACACTTCTGCAAATGCTCTATCCAGGAGTTCCCTTGTCTTCTGGATTGGTTTCAAAATTACAAGGCGACGGAGTTGAATATTAGCAGTAGTTAACCCAAAAAATTGGTTCGGCTGTTCATCGACGGTTATAAAATAAAATATACTATAAGCGCAATGATTATGAATTTTTCGGAATAAATGTATCCATGGAATTTTAATTTTTAACAAACATATAAGTTTGTTTAATTCAATTTCTTAGATACTCCAATTCCCAATAATGATATTATAATCTACTTAAATTATTATTACAATCTTTTATTATAACAATTAAGAGATGATTATAATGAAATAACTGGCAGGGAGCTTGTTTAAGAAATTTAAAATGCATTAATTGCAATTGACTTTAATCAAAAAGGGAAGCATTTATAATATCTTCGTTTCTTTAAATTAAGTTGCTTGTAAGCTTTAAGCCGATTATATCATTTTGAAAATGTGTTTTCTTTTAAATAAGTGACTATTTAATGCAATTTTAGATTCTATGTTCTCTATTAAAGTCATTAGAAATGTTTGGATGAGTGATTTTGAATTCTTTATATCTCTAACTGATAAAGTTGCCTCTGACTTAGTAATTTGTTTGGTATTTTCAGAGGCTCTAATAAATAAGTATACACTCCCTGATATCTAATAGGGTTTAAATATTTAGCATAAAATGCGTGTATTAATATAAATATTAATGTACAATCTGAGTGATACTTAGGAATAAAAACATTTTTTCGAAACTTGTATAAGAAGCTGATTAAAACTAAATTACTTAATATACAATGTTGTATTGAGGTTTGCTGCTTTTATTTTTTTTTAAAGAATAACTAATGTCTATTGAAAATTTTGCAAGAAATTTATAATCTTTATAGCAATATTTATTTATTAATTCTTACTTAATAATTTGTATGAATTTCGTTAGCAATTATCTAACTCTATTTTGCTGAAAAATTAATAACAGGTTACCAATCAATAAAGGTAATTTTATTCTGGGACACACAATTGTAATGTATTGCAATAGAATAAAATTTATTCTTTTCAACTGAAATGTTTCCTTAGATATTTTCAAATAGGCAAAATAAATGAAAAATTATTAATAAAATGGGTTAATAATTAATTTAAGTCATAATACAAATAGGATATAATGTCTGATAATTAGAAGGATGTTTAAAAAAAACGTTATTTAAAGCTATATATAAATGACCAATTGTTGAAAGATTCAACTTGGTAGATACAGGAGGAAATTCTAATTATTATTTCATTTGTGGGTAAATTGTAAATTAACTATTTTTTCAGACTTTTTTTTATTTTAAAAAACGCATTACTTTTTATAAAAAATTCTTTTTCCCCCTCTTTTTTTAATATTATTATATATTTCATCAAACAACCTCAAATGAAAAAAATAGCAATTTTATGTAAAACATTATTTATTTGTAACTAATGTTAATTCAATTTAATTGAAATTTTTAATTTTTCTTTTACTTTCTATTCCAGCATAAGAGATAAGCATACATTAATTTGAAAAAAAAAATTAATATAGAATTTTATACTTAAGTTTTTCTCTGTACAAAGCTGGAGCAATGGTGACAGAATGATATATTTTGTACAAGAAATTTAAAAAAAAACATACTTCAATTAATCAGTAATTTTTTGGAAAATTCATTTTAAAATAATCAAACACTATCAACAGTTACATTAACTCATTAACTCAGAATAAAACTACATTAACTCAGAATAAAAAAATAACTCTCTGATTGAATTGAGTCACTGTAGTTAAAAAAAAAAATTGAGTTCAACTAAAGCATAGCTGGAAAATAATTCTTAGCATTTAGCTTAGTTACAATCTTTGTTAAATTTAGTAAGGTGTAATAATTGGGATATTAAAAGTTTCGTTTGTACATTATAGATTCTATTGAATGGATACTGCAGAGATATATATCAAACAAACATACTCAAATCTTGCTTTATTATGGAAAATTTTTAAGCTAACAAATATGGTCATACTTATATTAACAAAATTAAATCAGCATCTCCTTTTAGACAGACCAAAAGAAATTCTTTTAAAGAATCAGTTTCATATATTTTCCTAATGCTAATTTTATTTTATGACCGTCGTTGAACAACCGATCCAATTCTGGGTTTACGAATACTGACCTTCAACTTCGTAGTCTTGTAATTTTGAGCCAAATCAAAATACACGTAAACTCTTGGATTACAAATAATGAGAACATGGAAGATTTTTGGACTGGATAGATTTAACGTGCACGAGTCACCATTTACAGTCACTCGAAAAAGGAGTCTTTGGCAGGCGGGGATCAAACCCACGACCTCTTAGACATGGCCCCAGTGCCCTACTAACCAGGTTATCCCGGCTCCGTAACATTCATTATCGATCGTAATGAGGGGCAATCGGACATCTAGTCTCCCAGCTCTAGCACCAAAAAGATCATATGATCCATAAAAGAATAGTCGCTGAGGAACACTTAAAAGCAAAGATCCCAAATTTGGCGAATTATCGATAAATAATAAAGCCAAAAATAAAGCTAACTTCGCATTATTTATATAGAATTATAAATAGTCTGGCTTGCAGTTACATTGTTTGTTAAGAAAAGAATAAAAGATTGAATTGAAATTAAAGCAATTTAAAGTTAAAAAATACGCAATGCCTATAATGGCATTTTAGCTTAGTTAATCAAATTAAAACTAATCTATCAATCACTAAATTTCTTGACTGAATAAATTGTCTCAACATATTGAATTTGTTAAATACATAGGAATTGCATTTCCCAAACTTGCGTATTTAGCTATTTATGAAAATATATTTTAATTTGGCTCATTGTTGCATTAATTTAACAACTTCTGATAATCAAGAAAGTAAGTATCTCATTAAATATGAGAGGGAAACATTTTTACCTTGCTTTCAGTAAACGAAGGAAATTAAAAGGAAATGGAAAGAAATAAAAACTATTTTGTTCATTAACGTATTTTCTTCTCGCTTTGCTTAATCTCCTTGCTTATTTACATGTATGTTCCAAGCTCTTTGAGTCAATATTTATTTTTACTTTCTTACAATTTCTTTTCCAAAAATTTGGGATATATAAACTGAAAATGTAAACGTTACATGGTTATAGATGGTTTAGAATTAGGAATTTTTACCAATTAATTTATTCGGAGTCAATGCATTCTTAATAACTTGGTTTGTTTATTAAGTCTTGGAAGTAAAAACCAAATTTATTACAACATTCACTAATATATAAAGAAGTGGGTTGTATCAGTTTTCGTTTTAATTTTATGATGAATGAGTCTTACCAAAAGATTTTAAGAATAATAAAATATTATTTAATTTTAGAAATTAATTTTAGGAATTAATAATTGGTAGATATTAGATTTTCTTAAATTAAAGGAAGAATTCAACTCAGGTTCAAAGGATATATTGAAAAAAGCAAAACATTTTAATTTTTTTATTTAAACCTTCCTTTAAATATATAATAAAGTAAGAAACAAATCTTTAGGAAAATATTAATATTTTTTACTTGTTTATTTCATTACTATAAAAATAGTTCATACTATAAAATAGTTTTTGCAAAATTATTTTATGAAATTCTTAGTATGTTTTGTGGAAGAGCACAGAAAATAAAAATAATTTAAACACTAGCTTTTATTTTAATGATTTTTCTAAAAAAACATTTTAAAATAGGATATTGTTTATGTAAGATATAGCTATACAGTATAAGCATTTTAAATTGTATTAAATGAAAAATATAAATTAAAGCATACTTAATATAAAAAAAATTTTGATTGCTTTGTAAATAACAAAAGTTACTTAAAAATTAAAAAAAAAAAGATGATAAAATATTTTATATTTAAAAAAGAAACCTTAAACTGAGCAGAAAACTTCACTTCAACTTTTTAAAATGAACAAACTAAAGTTTTAATACTGATAAAATCTTTTCTTAACGCTTTAGAAACTTCAAAAATTACTTAAAATGCAAAAACATAAGGTCCATTGAGTTTTTGTTTATAAGAAGTTTAGAGAATGAGCTTCGATAAATTATTTCATTTCTGAATTTATATTTTCTTCCGTTTAAAAAAAAAAAACATGAAGATGCAAACTATATTTTCCTTAAATATAAATACATATATTTACAGCACGTTATATATGTGTTATTATATGTCAATATTGCATTCAAACTCGTAAAGTATTACTAGTAGCATATTTTTTACTAGTTTATTGCTGTATTGCTATTTGTTACTTATAATTTTAAAAGCTTTTTTGTTGTGAATATACACTGAGTGGCCAAATTATTATGACCTCCCCTTCAGTACGCTGTTGGCCTATACTCTATACGGCGCAATGTGCGTCGAACAGTCCGTTCAGAGACGTTCACAGTTGCTCCTTGATTAAGATCACTTGCAATTTGTCGCACTGTTGCTCTCCTGTTGCGCTGCACAACCCTGGCCAGCCTTCTTTCTGATCGAGCATTCAGTACCCTGTGACGACCACAAGTCTGACGTTGAGACCCGGTTTTTTGCTTGATTGTCCATTCTTTTTACACATTAACAACTGCTGCTCTGGAACACTTCACAAGTGCAGCCGTTTTGCTGATACTCGTTCCGATACCTCTCGCACCCACAATCATTCCACGTTGAAATTCAGTTAAATCACTTTTCTTTCCCATATCTGAGCAAGCAACACAGTATAACTGATGACTCACTTGTACCGCATTCCCGTGTTATAGTTATCTTGCCTTCTAGCGGCAGCGCTGTGACGCAATAACTCATTTGCTTAAAACTCTGAGGTGGTCATAATAATTTGGCCACTCAGTGTATTTTTGCGTAGTATGGATTTATGCTTTTAACAATTTTGCTTTGCTTCATTTATGAATATTAATATTTATGTATGTTGAAATTTTTAATATTTCTGACAAGAGAAGGGAAAGATTAGACTATTTTTTTTTTTATGATGCTTCTTGATTTATAAAATTGAAAAGAAATAATATCTGATTTTGAAAGTTTTTTATTATATTATTTATTAATCGGAGCTACATCTCAAACCATCAGTTTCAAAAATAATAAGTAAATAGAGACTTACATTTTTATACCTTTTAAATCATATTTTACATGAAAAGTATTTTAAGGCAAAAACAAAGAAAGAATAAGAGAAAAGAAAGATAAAAAGCACAACAAAGCGAAAAGCATGATTAAAAATGAAATATAGTCTTTCGAGAAAAGTATGAAATAAACAAAAGCGAAAAGCGTGTGCACAGTATCTAAAAATTATTAATGCTTTCGAAACAAAAGTATATTTTACAATTCATTTTTTTCTTATCCTCGACTGAATATGATTTTTTTTAAGCTTTAAAACAAAAGATATGCATTTTAAATACAACTAAAATAATCAATGTTTGATTTGAAAGAACTAAATGTGAAAGAATTCTATTAATAAAAAATTAATATATTAGTTTCATTTGAATTATAACTTTGAATTATAAAGTTTATGAACCATATTTGCATTAGTGGAGTTAAAAAATCCATAAAACATTGCTTTAAATTTGTGTTTGTAAAGCAAAATTTTGAGAATAAAGAAAAAAACTACATTCTTATGTGAATGTTCTTATATTTTTTTGATGTATCTATAAGCTCTATTTTATGTATCAAGGAGGCCTTGTTTATTTTTAAGACAGAGAAAGAGCAAAAGTTTTTTGATTTTTCCATTTTTTTTTGGATAAAAGCTCTAAGAAGTAATTCCTGTCTTACTTAAAAAATATCGACATTTCATTTTTATAATTATATTCTTATTTCACATGCATAAAATTTATTTGCATTACAGAAATAATAAGTAACTTTTCACAATAAAATTTTCTTCCTAATTTGTGTTTGAAAAGTTTAATAGAATATAGAAATAAAACTTTTTAAATAGTTTATCTGATGAAAAAGAAAAAAAAAAACGTTTTTCATGAAAAAAAATCCTTGAAAAAAAATCCTTTTCATGAAAAAATATTTTCCTTGGGCAAATAAGCAGAAGTTTTAACAATTAAATTCTTATTAGTAATAGCAATAATAATAATAATAAAAACTACATTGGCACATTTAAAAATGAATATTTTTCGGTTTTTGTCTAAAAAGAAGTTCGAAGATGAAAATTTTCCATTTGAAATAAATGACTTTCTTTCGGAAAGTAAGTTTTGACAACAAAATATTCTTAATTTATGTCGAAAAATTTAACAGACTATTAAAATAAAACTTTTTTAAACAGTTCATGCGATGAAAAAAGTTTTTGATGAAAATTCGGCTGTGAGAATTTTCAGTTTGAAATTAATGACTCTTCGAGTGAAAGTAAGTTTAAATGATCTTTTTGAATTATTTCACTACTGGAACAAAGAAAAGATTTTATAAATAGTACTTATCGCAAAACGTTTTGAGCCTTCTATCATACTTATATGCATTGAGTTATTTATTACGGTGGATCTAATTATAATTGATATGAAAAGAGCGAAGGACATTTATTCAAATGAAGAAATTGTATGTTTTATGCTCTATATGAAAATAAAACTAAACTACGCGAATAAAACACTAATTAAACTCCTAAGTCACACTATAGATTTGGTTCTATAATCAAAAACCTTCTTAAATGTCGGAGCATTTTAACAGGGTCAGTCAATTTCTGTTTTAATACTAAGGAAAGTTATTGATTATAGAACCGAAACTGTAGTATGTCTGTTTATTTGGCTGCATTTGTGTCGTTCTAATCACGGTAACCAGCATAATTTTATCTTGACTAGCTTTAGGTATTATTTTGGATTTCACATTTTATTCTGTTGGGCACCCAGTTACGTCGGTATACAAGAAAACGATTTCGATGATTTCCTGCACGATCTGCAACATCTGTTATTAACTCTATCTGTGCCTTTCTCGGAAACTTATCTTACAGTTCCTCGATGTCAATTAAAATTTATAACAAATTGCATTCGGTAAAGTCAAATTTTAACCCTTTACTTATATTGCATCTGCGGTATGAAGATGTCAAGTTAATTCGTCTTTGAATCGGCCACACTCGTTTGACCCATCCACATTTACTATTTGGGGAACCTCCTCCCCAATGCAACACATGTAACGGTTTACTTACTCTTTATCATACACCCTATAACAAAGAAATCGACGCACACTGCCGAGCCAGATTACAGTGGTGCATGGCACGATCAGGCTGGAATGATGCCGACTGGGGACGTATAGTCTTTAGCGACGCTCCAACTGTGTCCTGAAGATCCGCTTAATCCCGCTTCCAACTATGTCCTGACGATCATCGAAGACGTGTTTGGAGACGCACAGGGAAGAGGGGGGATCTTGCCTTCACTATTGCACGCCACACCGGCCCTCAACAAGGCATTATGGTCTAGGGTGCCATTTCCTTTGACAGCCGGACCCCTTTGGTCGTCATTAGAGGTACACTTACTGCACAGCGGTACGTCGACGACATCCTAAGACCTGTTTTGCTACCTTTCCTTTTGCAGGGTCCTGGGCTGGTTTTTCAGCAGGGCAATGCCAGACCAAATACGGCACGTGTTGCTATGAACTGTCTGTAAGCTTGTCAAACTCTTCCTTGGTCTGCCAGATCACCAGATCTCTCTCCCATCGAGCATGTCTGGGATATGATTGGATGGCGATTGCATCTGGCCCGGAATGTTGATGACCTCGTTCGACAATTGGATCGAATTTGGCAGGAAATACTGCAAGAGACCATCCGGGAGCTTTATCGGTCTATGCCACGCCGTGTGGCAGCTTGTATCCAGGCTAGACGCGGGTCAACACCTTATTGAACTTGTTACAGTAACTCTGCAATAAATTATTCAATTGCTCTGAAATTTGAATAATTTACTATTCTGTACATTGTCTTCGTATCCACCAATTTTCGTTTCAATCGGACAACTCCTTCTGGGTGCGTCGATTTTTTTGTTATAGAGTGTATTTTAATCATTTGTTCATGTTTTTACCTTTATCGTCTAACTTTTTTCGGTAGCTCTGTTTAATCTCTCTTCAATTAGTTAGGTGACTTTCATTATCCTAACAGTTTTGCGTTTCTACGCGCAATTGATTTTTTATATTGTATATAACCATTTTATCCTATTTACAGTTTTATCTGATTTTAATCCTTTTGAATGTTACTGTTTTATGATGTTTCATAGTATTTACATTTTATCTGGTTTCATTCACTTTTGAATGCATCTGTTACGTCGTGTACAGTTTTAATGCGTTTCAGTTGGAAAAATCTGTAGTGGGCACATTTAACTTTGGATATAGTTTAAAATCGTTTGTTTGGTCCTTTTTTGGTTTTGTGCCATTAAATCCTACATTCAATTCAATTCAATGATTATTCTTATTTGCTCTAGCCTTAAAGTTCCATAATTGATTTTTGTCTTCGCTTTAAGTAAACTATAACTTATTATTATATTCGAAACCTTAGTTTACTTGACTTAAATAAGGTATGTCTTAGAGTAAAGTAAACTAATTTTAAAAGTATAACCTTATTTAACTTGAGTAAATATGATAGAGATTAGCTTTAAGTAAACTACATTTTATTACTAAAAGTGTGACCTTATTTGATTTGAGAAAATTAGGTATGTCTCAGCTTTAAGTAAACTACATTTTGTTCTGTAACTTATTTTGTTCGATATATTTAAAAATTAAATCTTGTTTATAAGTAGTTATCTTTAGCTTATATAAAAAAGTAAAATGGCATTTAAAATTAAATTTTTTTTTATGGATGTTTTGTTGAAAATATTGAAATGCGGAAATTATGAAATGGACTTTAACTTATTTAAATCTATACAGCGAAAATTAATTAATTTCTAAATAGTTATCTTTAACTTTTATTTAAAAAATAAAATAGCATTTGAAATGAAAACTTTTTATAGATTAAGAAAATATTTTGCGGTGAAAAACACTTTTTTGTGGTTTTTAATTCCATCAACAAGGAACATTTTATTACAACAAGCATATAGGGGAGAGTCGGGTAGCCCCACCCAGCGGGTACCCCCGCCCAATGTCAATTTCATATACTATAGTATAGAATACTTTTTCAAGTCAATGGGCCATCGGACAATAATTGTTATATTGAAAAAATATTATTTTCAAAGTCTCAAGTATTTATACAGCTGGTAACATGGTAAACAATAGTTGTGAAAATATGTTGAATACAGTTGTCATGATATTAAGAAAAATTGGTTGAATGTTTCGATTAAACTTCATTTTAATATTAAAAAAATAATTTTTTCTATATATACAGCATTAAAGTATGTAGACTTAAGTTTAGTTTGCACAAAGAACGAAGTTTATTTGTGAAAAATTGTTCGAGTAATTACAAATTTACAAAAAAATTGGATTTCGGGTAGCCCCGCTCACATGAATGTTAGGTATCACAGCCCACTTTTATTTCGTCGATAAATGTACGGTTCCAAAGATTTCCTTAAATTAAATTATTTTCTTTAAATATTTAATATAAATATATATTAATATTATAATATAAATATATATTAATATATATTAATATTATAATATAAATATATATTAATATATATTAATACTATAATATAAATATATATTAATATTATAATATAAATATATATTAATATTATAATATAAATATATATTTATATTATAATAATAAAATACATTAATAATAATAAAAAATATAACATTTGTTGTTAATAAATGATAGAATTCACTAAAAGTATATAAATATGTAATAAAAAAATAATTTTGTGATAAAAATGATAAATAAGGTTTATATTTTGTCAATACATTGGTCATTTTCATTTACACCTGAAAAAACAATCAAAAAACATTATTTTTGTAACTGGGCGGGGCTACCCGACGCATTTTGAAAAGAGCTGAAAAACATGTTTTTTTAAATTTCTATTTTTTTAAGTTAAACTATTATTTTTTTTTTTTTGGTTTATTCTTTTTGTACTATTTAATTAGATTATAAAACAATAGAAACATACAAAAATATTGATTATTACTCAATATTATACAGAAATATAAGCAATAGTCCTTAAGTGGGCGGGGATACCCGACTCTCCCCTACTTATTTTTTTCTTGCGAAAGCGCCTTTGCATCAGCACATTTAGTTTCGCCGTTAATCATTCTTCCTAGTTAGTATTTCAAAAGCAGATCGTGATTTAAAATGAAAGTTTGTGAATAGATGATGTTCTAAAAACATTTCGTTGATGGAAAAGGGAAAAGCTTTCTTGTGTGGAGAAACACTTAATGAAAGACCTTTTGAGCCTTCTGTTATATCTATAAGTGTCATGTCATGTATTACGGAGGCCCTATTTACTATCGAAACGAAAAGAAAAAGACAACGTTTATTGTTCTTCTTTGTTCAGGCTAAAAGCTTCCAGGAGTAATTTCCGTCTCATTTTAGGAGGGAGAGATACTAAAATCAACTGCTCTTTATTTCCGACTTCTATTCTGTATCATCAGTAACTATT
The DNA here is from genome assembly GCA_949128135.1 of Parasteatoda lunata. Taxonomy (NCBI): domain Eukaryota; kingdom Metazoa; phylum Arthropoda; class Arachnida; order Araneae; family Theridiidae; genus Parasteatoda; species Parasteatoda lunata. Next base: position 50,257,263 of record OX421975.1, read on the forward strand.
GTTTAGCCTTAAGTATGAGATTCTGATAAATGATTCACTAAGTTTCCACTCATAAGAGGCAATATGTTTTGTGCAATGCTGGGAAGCAGTCACGTTTCTAATATATGTTACTAGTCGTTAGAGCTTGTTATTTTCTCGTAATTATTTCTAAGCCTTTCTTTTTGTTAGTTAGAATGACAGCTTGAACATATCATATCTTACACTTCATGCCTCACAAGAACTTAAAATAAATTTGTTTTTAAAATTACATTGAAAAAAATGTCTGGTAAAATTATCGTACTGTATAGTTATGACATTTCTGTTCGAAAACACCATGCTTCTAATTTATAAAACCAAAATATACAGTATTTAAACCATTCATTTGGTAATTTTTTCCGTTCATATGGTAATGGTTTACCGGAAATTCTTGTTTTCAAAACTACAGTTCTTATAACCACATATTTAGTTAAAAATACAATAAAAAAGGAAAATATTAACCAAAATAATTGTTTTTTAAACCATACTCTAAAGTATCATGATAAAATTACCAAATTTTACGAATGGATTTTACCACAAATTATAAAACATTATTTAATTAAAAATTTTACTAAAATCATTGCAAGAGCTTCATTGAAAATTACTTTGCTCTTCGATCCCAAAGAGCCAGAAACATTGTAAATTTTACCATTATCAAGTAGTTTTGACCATACTTCTTTCCTCAGTGCTAAAGATTTTAAAACCATTGAAAAAATTTACAAATGAGGTAAAATATATTTATATGGGGGACAAAAAAAAACCGGAAATAGAAGTAACTGGAAAAACAGCACCAAAGAAGTACCTCCTTAGATAATGAATTTAACAATCGATTCAAGTTGAAACTTTCTGCCAGAATACAAAACAATGAAATATTCATTTGAAAAAAAATTATTATTTTGTAAAAATTAATAATTATTAGGATGATACGGATTTAATTGGAGTTACGAATATGAGCTTTTTCCTCTTTGTAGTAAATGACTGGGACTCGAAATAGTCCTATGTTTTGAAAATTTTTTAATTAGTTATTTTTTTGGAAAAAGGCTTCCTAATTTCTCAACGACTTCCGATTTAATAACTGTTCTTTCCAGTGGCAGAATAAACTTCTTATTCTGGGCATTTCAAAAGTCAACAATCTTATGGAATTTCTTTCTGTCGAACTTCGTCAGATCATGAAGTATACGGTAACATTAATACACAATAATTATACATTAATAAACTTTTTTTGATTATGATTATACGTCAGCAGCTTACGATATTTTAAGCTATTACAAGAGGATTGTTTTTGCACTATTGCCAGGTTAATTGATCACCATTTTTTTTGATCAACTTAAGATTATAGTTGAGTAATTTTAGTAATTTCAAAACATTGCGTTATGAATGTTTTTATATAAGAATTCAATGACAAGACAATTGAATATCGTATGAGCAATTTAATGATATGATTTTACATGTGCATTCTATAACATTAAAAGTTAATGATAGGCAATTGTTTTATATCCATTGGTAAAATGGGTCTTGGTTTGGATTTAATGGCGCCACACACTTTTCAGCTGTGTTCAAGAGTAATAGTAAACAGTGCGCATGCGTCTTCATTGCATGTGTTGCTATGGCGACCGCTGCTATTTTTCTTTTCACTAGCAGGCATTTTTAATGTATTTACAGAATAAGAATTTGAATTGTTTTTATTTTCTTTTTATAATTAACGCATAATTAATGGCTTGACAGTGATTTCAATATAAATATGAATGTTGAAGATGTAAAAGTATTTTGTGACGTCTTGAAACACGAACTTAAGCAGAATTTGAAAACCAACACAATGACAAACATCAATTCAGACAGTTTTTGCAACTCATGATTTGAAATGCTGTGGCGGTTAATGAAGTCAATCCAAAAAGAAAAAGCATTTGACTAATACGTAACCAGTGCACGTATTAAGGCAATCACAACTTTCATTTTTTTTAAAACTTAATAGTATTTTTTTGTTATTTTTTTATTTGAATAAGTATTTAGTGATAGGAAAAGCAAATACCATTACACATGAACCCGTATGAGCAATACTGTAAAAAATTCCAAATCAAAAGTACTGGCTCCCTGGGTGAGTAAAATTCATTTTTCCCTAGAATTCACTTTTACTGTAAAACTTTATACTTTAATTTAAGAGTAATATTTATTTAATGAGAGTGAGTGTACTGTAAATGATAATGTAAAAATTAAGGTATTTAATATTTTTTTGTTCATTAAGACTTTACTGCAAAAATAGATTTTACGCTAAAAATACTTTCACCTTCAGTGCCGATACTTGTTGCCGTAGTTTATCTGGTTTGCGTTACTGACTTTGGGTGATGAAATTTGAACAAAACATCTATTTTTGGTCAAACAAAATAGCATGTCTTTTTTATTTTGTTTTCTATCACACGTAGCTCATTTTACGATGTAAAATACTTAAAGCTTTTAATAAGAAAACTTCTCTAAATAAAATACCCTGATTAAGTCCTATTTCCATAGATACTGTTTCACTGCAAATCATTCCAAATTTAAAATCATTCCATGGAAGAAATTATAATAACCCTAGCGGTTTTCTTTACTGAAACCACCACAATTCAAATACGGAAAAAGGAAGTAAGAAAACAGAAGTGTGCAAAGGATTGTACAATTTAAGAAAACAATGGAAATTGTTTGTCAATTATTAGTTTTAACACATTTTTACAACGCATTTTTTATGAATGTGTGTTCGATTTTTATGGAATATTCCATTTGATTTCCCATTGAGCACTCTGTAATTTTACAAAACATCTCTCAGCTTTGATTGAGAAGTAAAATGTTAGAAATTGTGGCGGCTGTTGAACCATAATATCTTTGAAATTCGTTGTAATCTTATTATGAACCGTTGAATCATAATTTATATATTTCTTAAACTTGGCTACTCATTAATATTTTCAACTTTAACGGAAACATAACTTAAACACATTATTAAAGTTGCAACAATTTGTAACGAAAAATGGTTATAGATACCAATTATTTACTAAGAATTTTTCTGAGAGCGTAGTGTACAAAATAAAATGGTTTTTGCGATGTTAGTGGTGTTGTTCACTACACTCTTTTTACCTCTTTTATTTCGCCTATTATTCAGTTTGACACTTTTACGTTATTTTAACTTAATTTTCGTTTTAATCTTTTTAATTAGTATCTCTATGGAATCTATAAGCTAATCTTCTTCCTGCTGTAAGCCTAAAAAATCTTTTAGAATTTTCCAGATGTAAGAAAACCAAAATATACGTTATGTAATCTTTTAGTGATTTCTTTCCAGAAGTTCGTCTATGAATAGAAGCGTGATTTGCTGTTTAGAGAAATATTAAGTTATAGATGTGCCTATAAGTATTAGAAGAAAGGATTGAAACATTTTCGATGAAAAATAACGGATATTTTATGCAATTAGAAAATGGATTCTACTTGTTTGAATTTTCTAAAACTGCTCATCTCTGTCAATATCATTTCTGTGTTCATTCTGGTGAGAAAAATAAGAGAAGATACAATGAAATGTCCAAAAATCATTGCTAATAAATTTTATACATTTCTTCTTTTTTTTTTTTAGATTTTGAGATACCAGAATCGCTACAGTATTGATAGTACTGAAACATTTTATCATGGTCAATAAAATAAAATATGATGTATACTTTTTTTGATGTTTAAAAAAAATGAGAGCCTAACAAACTTTAGCTATTTTTTGGTTTTTAATTAATTTTTTGGCTTTGGAATTTAATTAATAAAAAAAATCAATATTTCAAAATACTTTAAAATTCTACCACGGCAAAAAAAACTATTGTTTTGTTTCATCAATAACCTAATTAAAATTTTGTTCTTAATGTATTTTAAAAGACGGTTTTAAATACTTTGTTTAAGTTTACCCTATTGTACATTTTTCAAAACATTTCAGAAGTAATTCAGAAGTAAGAGACATTTCAGAAGTAATCTTATGTTTATTACGAAATAAAAGTAAGACAAATACTTTAGATAATTTTGAAAATATGCCTAATAACCAAATTGTTGCTGGTTTGTAACCAATATCAGAATAAATTTCTCAAAACAAAAGCATTTGTTCAAATTGAAGTAGAGCCATTACGAGATACTGTTTCACCATAGCTACTTATCCATAATAATGTAGCTGACAGTAAATATCCTAGCATTTTTTTTGGAAATAATTGTCTGTCTAGGATAAGAGGAAAAATAGAAATTAAACCAAAGTATCCAAGTAAAGAGAGTAACTTTTTTGCTGCGATAAATAAAATATTATAAAGGTAGCATATTATGAAAAATAGCAAATAATGAATTTAACCGTTTATTTTTCTACCAAAAATTTAAGTATAACTAACTTTAAACATTTAGTTTTTGACAATGACAGCTGGGATATTTACTAGATTTTTAAATCAATATACTTCTTATACACTCTCAGAAATAAAACTGATGAGTGAGCCAACCATGAGCAGTAATTTGCTAATTTTGGGAATCATTTCATCCCGAAATCACGTGATTTGTGACGAAATTTCTTATACTTCTTACACACTTATGACACTTCTTATACACTCTCAGAAATAAAACTGAGGAGTGAGCCATCCATGAGCAGTAATTTGTTAATTTTGAGAATCATTTTATCCCGAAATCACGTGATTTTTGACGAAATGCGTGATTGATTAATATATGAGAATGTTAAATATATGACGAAAATGTTTCCTCAACTCGAAAATTCATCGTAATGCCATGTGGAAGATTGTTAACTAGATTGACAAGGCTAGAATTTGGCTAGACTATAGTAATTTGACTGAATAAATAAACCAACTGACTGCATGGGGGTTAAAGGGTTGATCTCATACCAAAAAGATCCGGGGGGGGGGTTCGAATACCGCTTCAGGCATGATGCTTATTAGATGTTTTTTCCCTTCAGAAATGCACATAAGGTATTAAACCAGTAATTTTAAAAAATACACTAATGAAAAGTCTTACAAAATCTTGCATAAAATTATAGAAATTAGTATATATATATATTGCTTAAAAAGTTTCAAATTTGAATTCGATGTCCATGTCTTGTTTCGCCATTTTTAAATGTTTCTTTGAAAATAGCACAATTTAACATTTGACGTCTAGGAAATGTTTTAGTGAAGCGTGTGAAGCTTTATTCCTTAAACTGGTTACGCCAAAATTTTATTTTTATCATAGGACCGGGATAGCCTGGTTGGTAGGGGGTTGGGCCCATGTCCATGAGATAGTGAGTTTGATCCCCACCGGCCGATGACTTCCCATGTGACTGGTGACTGATGCACGTAAAATATGTCCGGTCACGAAGTCCTCCATGTTCCTATAAAAAAATTAATACCTCGGAACGGTAGTGAATTGGAGATTGATCGTTCTCTGGTTTAGGTCAAAATTACGATCTGCGGAGGAATGAATGGGGGGACCCTTTAAACGGGCTGTGAAGTGTGTGCGGCTGAAGTCGTATTTTTGGCCATAGATGGCACCACTGAAACACAAGAAACAAACCCTCTGCCTTAAATTCGCTTGGTTTCACTAAGCAGCCTAGCTGATAATAGTAAGAGGCATTAGAAACAACAAAAATTTTTTATCTTTCTATTTATTGAAATATCTTTCTTTTACGTATATTTTTTTATTTTACTTCTGTTTACAGTGTGATACAACAAGTTAACTCTTTTTTTCTTCTACTTATTAATATTTAATTATAGAGTAGCAATCTTTTTTTTAACTCATCGCTGCAACTTCTATTCAATTTAATAATTCTCAAGATACAATTTTAATTAATAAAAATTAAATTGTTTGTGACTAGATGTTAAATTTCGAAAACGGGCTCTAATTAGTGTTAAGCCTATTAAAAACAACTTGAAACACATATTGTCACGGAGTTAGATTCACTTCAAAATTTTCCTTTAATGCTGATTATGCATTAATGCTGATTATTTATTAGAAATTTCTCGGAAAAAATGGTTATATAACAATTTATTCCATATTTATTTAAACAAAACAGTCAAATAACCATGAATAAGATGGAAATGAAACTGTTAACAGTGGTAAAAACCGTGTATTAACTTCTTTTATCTAATATGGTTAAACAGCCAAAATTATATCGTTCCACTATGCCGGTTGCGCACATATTATAACCGAGTGGGCAAGTCTGTCATTCTAATTATCGGCAAAACTGATATTCAAATCGAAACGTTAACACTACAATATTTCCTCCATTCCCTTCGACACATACAGGTTTCGAGGGTCTTGCAATGTCCAATGCCCATTATCTAACGAAAAACCTAGCTCCCATGTCAAGTTCAATTTCTTTTTTTTTACTGTTTTGAAACCATTTTAGTTGTAAATAATTAAAAACCATTAATCTTGCATTTATGGTCTTATAACCATACTAGTAGTAAATGGTTTCAAAACCATAAAGGTAAAAAATGATCTTTACCGTTAACTTTACGATTATTTGAATGGACAAACAGCTACCGGTTATTTTATCATGATTTTAGAATTAAAATTCTATCATTGTGCTAAGATCTCTTTAGCCCATTTATTTTTTTATAAAAAAATAATTACAATTCGCATAAAGTATTACTTTGATGACATTCAATACACAGACACTAAAACAAAAGAGTTAAAAATTTATTTGGAACTGACACGATCAATGTAGTTTGTTAAAAATAGCTCTTCTAACCACTTTAAAAATAGATTTGTCACATAATATTTAGCAACTAGTTTAATCAACTAATTAGTTTGGAAGTAGTTACAGATAAATTATCAAACTCTAAATTAATGGTATATTTTATTACATGATAACTGAAATTCCAAACTAAGTTGCATGCGGACTAACAAACCTGCCCTAGCGTTAACAGAATATAATGATTCAGTATTTGATTCCGGTAATTGAAGTTTCAAGTTTGCAGTCAGAGAGGAGAAATATATCATGCTTTTCTGATCGCATTGCAACTCTATTGGTAAGTTGAGAATAAATCTATAATTAAATGACTAATCATTATTTGGAATAATTGTACTGCATAATTCAGAGGTACTCTAGAAAATAATTTATTTTAAAATCTCATTAAATGCTTGTATGGCCATAAAGCCGGAATAAAAATGAAGTTTAAAATATACGCAGTGGTAGAATTTTTTTTTTTACATATATAGTTTGTCTAATTTTTCTACATTTAAACAATAATTTCAGGTAACTAAAGATGCATGCACATGCATTTACACAATTTCCTGTCCTTACAGTTGCATACTGTAAAAAAGAATTATAAATTCTACAGAAAAAATTGCTTAAAGATAAATAAAGATATTTTCTGTTTTTAATCTTTGACCGAACGCTGCAAAATATTTCCGTTTTTTTTACAGTCTCGCTCCGTATATTTAACGATTTAAAGCTGTTTTTCTCAAAACGGGTTTTCTCTGTTTTTACCTTCGGATTAAAACTGTCAATTCAAAGGTTAGTTTTTGACATGCAGTTTTGCTAACCGTAAGATAACTCAACCCTTTTTAAAATTATTTTGCGATAATTTCCTACATTTGCTCTCACTTTTAAAAATGATTTTCATGGTGTTGAACATGGCATTAATGAAATTGCGATTCGACTTCATTATTGAATTGATACTCCACCTGATTATAATCTGTCTTTAGATAAATTTTTTCATTAAATTAAATTGCTAGACATTTTCAGTTTATATTGAAAATGATAGAACCAATATAGTTTGAAAGTTTTTTCACTTAAATAGGATTTTAGTAAATAAGACTTCTTAGATAAAGACAGCTTGAATTTTTTCTATATAAGCAAACACCAGAGCTCAGGGAACAAAGCGATGACCTCCCAATGAGAAAACGCAGGTTTGACCGATGACGACGCTGACAAAGATATTATAGATTTTTTTTTTTTTTTTTTTTTTTTTTTTTTTTTTTTGTTAAAATAACAGACTTTGTTTATTAAGGTAACAAGACTTATCTGCTTATAATGCAAGTGTCTGTTTATGAATAACAGTATTTATTGATGAAATAAATGGTTATAACACCAGCGGGCAGTTTTCCCCCTGTAAATATAAGTTTTTTTTCACTGTATAGAAGAATAGTTTATAGAATGGTTTGTAATATATGTCTTTAATGTAGAGTTTTTGAGCCTTGGTGACTCTAGGAATAGAGAGCCAGCTTCCCAAGGAGGTGACCCAGGTTCGAATCCCAGTGATTGCTGGTTGAAAGGAGCCTGGTTCGCACCAACCATAGTGCTGATGTAAAATTTCCTCAGTTGAAAACGTATCAAAGGGTTAGAGTTATGTTGCCATCAGACTAACCGTGGGAAGTTTACGTGATTTTCCTCTCCATGTAACACAAATGAGGGTTATTTTCATCAAAAAATCTTCCGCAAAGAAAAATTTCTCCAAATACTTTATCCATAGTTCCCTTGTCTTCTAGATTGGGTTCAAAATTACAAGGCGACGGAGTAGGACATTAGTAGTCGTAAACTCAAAAATTTGGTCGGCTGTTCATCGGCGGTTATAAAACAAAATGTACAGATTTAGTGACTTTGTATAGAACCAAATAAAAATCTACGTTGATAAGAGGTTGCAAAATCAAGAACAAAAAACTGATATTATTAAGGAATAACAATTTCTGTTGTAATCACTGAACTAAAATGAATACAAAAAAATCAATAGACATAGACGCTAATGACATTAAATGAATCTTGTATTGTTTAATGCTTTCAGAAAAACACTGATGACCACATTGGTAAAAAAAAAAATAAAAAAATAAAAAATGGTTCATCCAATAGTTCTTTCTTCTCTTGGGGCGGCACTAACACATCCCTCACCCATTTTCTTTTACTCTATGACAAGTAAAATAATCAATGACAATATGTGAGTGACGATTCTCTGAGAATCGATATGAATGCTGTCCAATTAAGAATTTCTTGACTGTATGATAATTTTCCTTTCTTTGTTAGAACTAAAGGCACTTTTATTAAAGCAAAAAGTTCAATAATCTTTCAATAACCTACACTAATTATAAAGTAAAACAGTTTAATTTATTATTTAGGTCTGTGTTGTTGCATTATAGTTACCTTACTAAGTGCATCTAACGATTCAACAAATTTGAGAAATTAGAAAAGTTGTAGTTTTGTTATGAAATGTGTTTACGATTTATCTTTTCATGCAGAATTCTTTTTTTTTTTTAATTCATGTTTTTTCTCGTAGTTTTATTTTATTTCTCCTGAGAACAATCGAGTTTAATAATGTTATTTATATTATAAGAAATAAGTTCTATTTGACGGAATCGATATTATGCTCTGTATAAAATCAAATCAGAACATTTGTTCCAGGAATTTTTTAATTAAAATGGCTTAATTCTTTTTACTTTTATGCTTTATTTACAAGAATAAACCACAAAACGTCTCAAATAATGTTTCATAACTAAATAAATCGTTATTTTGTCAAAAATATAACGTGTTTTAAGTTAACTTCTTTAGGCGAAAATGCATGTTTTTTCCAGTGGTGTTTTCTTAACTAATTTTTAATGATAAAAATTTTTCCGCAATTTTCTTCCGAAATCTCAGTTGCATGATCAACATAACATATTTTGAAGTTTCATTTAAAACTGTTAAATTGTACATGAAGAATGAATTTCTGATAAAATTATCGTATTATACAGTAATGATTGTAGAGGCTGTTGGTTTCGACAGCTGATATAGCATTAAATCCGAGGTAGAAGGATCGAGGATTGGATCGAAGACCGAAGGTACGAGGATGAACCGGAATAGTTCCTACGCGGATGAACACCGGCGGAGGAGCACAACCGGCGGCCACGACTGAGAGTGAAGAGGCTGATGTCGAGTACTTAAGAGGATGACAGTTGCCTTCGAGAGAGTTGTTGTTCAGCGTCCGAGACTTCGCCACGATATTTCGTTTTCTACCCGGTGACGCCCACCTGTAGTTTGAGATGTTTACAATTGAAAGTTAAAGTTTTAATTGATTTTTATAACAAGTTTTTAAATGTTTTTAACAATTAATCAGTTAATTGGAGTTTGTTAGTTTCTGGATGGTTTTGTTATCTTTGACTATTAAAGAGGATGTTTCATTGCATATAGTTTTATTTAACGTCTTACATTCCCATCACCGAAACCTATATACAATTGGTGACCCGTGAACGAACACGTATATTTCTGTTTCTGCAAACTGCATTTGGGAAATTCTACTAGCCCATGAATTACGAAGAGATGCTGGTACATTGCAAGTTTTAAAATTCTTGGTAAGCCGTGAGTACGAATTGCTTCTATTGTGGGACTTATACATTAATAAAAAATGCCCGAATCTACGGAAACTGCTGATCAACAAGTTGCTCGTGTCACTGTGAAGCCGCCACCTTTTTGGAGAGCCAATCCCGAATTGTGGGTCAGACAAATTGAAAGTCAGTTCACTCTTGCCGGAGTAACTACAGAGTCTACGAAGTTTCACCACGTAGTTTCTGCTCTACAACCGGAGGAACTGGCGATTATCAGCGACATTGTTATCAGTCCACCTGTGGATAAGCCGTTCACTGCACTTAAAAAAAGATTGTGCACTCAATATGCTGAATCTGAAGCTCAACGCTTAAGGGATGTGATTTCGGGAATGCAACTTGGTGACCGCCGTCCTTCAAGGCTGCTTCTGGAAATGCGAAATAAAGCCGGTACAACAATTAACGACAAGCTTCTTAAGTCTTTATTTTTGCAGAGGTTGCCTACTAATGTTCAACAGATTTTGGCAATTTCCAACGACAATCTGGACAAGCTGGCGGAGATGGCGGATGGTATTATGGCTACAACAACTAACGCACAGTCAGTCAGCGTAGTTGCTGGTTCGACGGATCAGACGGATTTACGGTCTTTATTGACAGAGATCACAGCTCGTCTCTCACGGTTGGAAGCCCGTACAAGTGACCGGTCAAGAAGTACTAGTCAGAAACGCTCCACTAGCCGAAGCAGACAGTCTGCAAATTCAAAGTATTGCTGGTATCATAGGGTATTCAAGCAACGAGCGACAAAATGCCGACCTCCATGTTCGTTCCAGCCGGAAAACTGCTGAGGCCGTCATCCCGTCAAAAGGGTGACGGCGAGGCGATGATTCAGCGGATTTATCTGACGGACAAGTCTACATCCTCACGTTATCTCATCGATACGGGAGCTGACGTCTCTGTGATACCTCGTGTTGCCTATGCATCCAGTGACCATTCTTCACAGATGAAATTGTTCGCCGCAAACGGTACGACCATTCCAACGTTTGGCCAACGCCTGTTGAAATTAGACCTCGGACTCAGAAGAGAGTTCAGCTGGCCTTTTATCATCGCTGCCGTGCCTCAACCAATTATCGGAGCTGACTTCTTACGCAATTTTGGTTTATTAGTCGACGTCAAAAATGCTGCAGTAATTGATCCTTTGACCAAGTTGCAAACAAGAGGTACCCGGTATGCTGGGATTACTTCAACGGTAAAGGTAATTTTAGAGAATTCTAAGTTCCACCAGTTGTTGTCAGAGTTTCCTTCTCTGATTAGGTCAGGTGTCACACCAAGAAAGGTTAAGCATGAAGTAGAACATTGGATACAAACAAAAGGACCGCCTATTTTTTCTAAACCTCGACGTTTATCGCCAGATAAGTTGAAGGCTGCAAAGCAAGAGTTCGAGTTTCTGGTAGCATCAGGGGTTTGTCAGCCTTCCAAAAGCTGTTGGGCAAGTCCGTTACACATGGTTCTAAAAAAGAATGGCGACTGGCGACCGTGTGGTGATTTTCGTCGTCTTAATGGTGTGACCGTGCCAGATAGGTACCCTGTTCCCCACATGCAAGACTGTTTTCAGGTTTTGGAAGGTAAAATGATATTTTCTACCTTGGACCTAGAAAAAGCGTATTATCAGATTCCAGTGCGCAAAGAAGACGTGCCAAAGACTGCAGTAACAACGCCGTTTGGATTGTTCGAGTTTTTGTATATGCCGTTTGGATTATCAAATGCTGCCGCAACTTTCCAACGCTTCATTCATCAAGTCTTGGGTGAGTTCGAATTTTGTGTACCTTATTTTGATGACGTATTAGTAGCTTCGAAGAACGAAGAAGAACATTTAATTCATTTAAAAAGAGTTTTTCAACGTTTTGCTCAATATGGTGTAACACTCAACGTAAGCAAATGTGTCTTGGGACAGTCTACAGTAGAATTCCTAGGGCATTGTGTTACGGAAAAGGGTATTACTCCGCTTCCTGATAAAGTTTCTGCAATTGCTAATTTTCCTCAGCCAGTTACAATTAGAGAGCTGCGTCGATTTCTTGCGGTCTTGAATTTTTACAGAAGATTCATACCGAGAGCTGCCCACACTCAAGCAATTTTGAACGAATATTTAAAAGGTGCTAAGAAAAATGATAAAAGCGTGATCAAGTGGTCGGAGGAAGCAGTTGCTGCGTTTGAGAAGAGCAAGAAGGAATTGGCGAATTCAACAAAGCTGTACCATCCTGTCATGAATGCACAGTTGGCGATGGTGGTAGACGCTTCAGATACTGCGATGGGTGCTGCTTTGCATCAGCGGATCGAGAAAGAGTGGCAACCGCTTGGGTTTTATTCAAAGAAGCTCGCACCATCTCAAAGAAAGTACAGTGCTTACGACAGAGAGCTCTTGGCTGCATACATGGCAGTCAAATACTTTCGGCATATGGTAGAGGGTCGACCGTTTACTATCTACACTGACCACAAGCCGCTGATATATGCCTTTAAACAAAAAGAAGATAAGTGTTCGCCAAGACAATTACGTCATTTGGATTTTATTGGCCAATTCACTACGGATATTCAGCACGTGAAGGGAATAGATAACGTGGTTGCAGATGCGCTGTCCAGAGTAAGCATTGCTACCATAGAAACACCTTCCCACATAAATTTTCAAGAAATGGCTAACAACCAAAAAGGTGACCAGGAACTAGCCGAAATTTTAGCTCAAACCGGTAACTCATCTTTGGTACTTCAACCATTCGTAATTGGTGATCCTGGTGTGGAGCTGCTTTGTGATGTATCAACCAAACGTATTCGACCATTCGTACCAGAAGTGGACAGAAAAAACGTTTTTTCCAAACTGCATTCTATTTCACATCCAGGTATTAAAGCTACTATAAGGTTGGTGGAAGAGCGATATGTTTGGCCTGGTATAAAGAAAGATGTTAGGACATGGGCTCAGCAATGCTTGGCTTGCCAACGTTCTAAGGTGACACGTCACACTCAAAGCAAGCTTGGTACATTTGTTCCACCAAATGCCAGGTTCGAGCACGTGCACATCGACATCGTAGGTCCCTTGCCGCCATCAGAAGGTTTTCGCTACTGTCTTACTTGTGTCGACCGTTTTTCCAAGTGGCCAGAAGCTTACCCGCTCGTAGATATAACAGCCAAATCTGTTGCTGAGGTTTTCTATGCTGGATGGATTGCTAGGTTTGGAATACCTCTACGAATCACAACAGACCAGGGGACACAGTTCGAAGCCTCACTGTTTGATGCCCTGACTAAGTTCCTGGGTTCGGCCCGTCATCGAACAAGTCCTTACCATCCCGCAGGAAATGGCCAAGTGGAAAGATTTCACAGACAGATGAAGGGAGCGATTAGAGCCTACAGTACAAGTCAGTGGACCAGAGTTTTACCTACCATACTTTTAGGTTTTAGAGCTGCATGGAAGGAGGACTTGCAAGCAACGACAGCGGAAATGGTTTATGGAACTCCGATACGACTGCCTGGAGAATTTTTATGTCCGTCTACAGGTACAGCGGATCCCGCAAACTTTGTTGGAAAGCTAAAAGAGACCATGCAGGAGTTGCTGCCAGTAAAGTCCAGACATCAGGGTCATAGAGCAGTTTTTGTGAGTAAAGATCTTTCGTCGTGCAGTCATGTTTTCCTGAGGACCGATGTCCTGAAAAAAAGCCTGCAGCCACCATACGAAGGTCCATTTCAAGTACTGAGTCGAGGGGAGAAGGTTTTTAGGATTCTTATTCATGGCCGAGAGAGTACGGTAAACGTGGATCGTCTAAAACCTGCATATGTATCCCGAGATGAACAGGACATATTGCCTAAAAGCGAATCAACAGCTAGGAGCGAATCAACAGAGGATGAATCTACTATCCCGGAACCTTGTGACATGCCAAAAGAGGTTAAGACACGACCAGGCCGTCGAGTTAAGTTTCAGGGAAAGTATAAGCAATGAGCTGGAAAAGTCTCGCTACCGCTGGTAGGGGGCTACTGTAGAGGCTGTTGGTTTCGACAGCTGATATAGCATTAAATCCGAGGTAGAAGGATCGAGGATTGGATCGAAGACCGAAGGTACGAGGATGAACCGGAATAGTTCCTACGCGGATGAACACCGGCGGAGGAGCACAACCGGCGGCCACGACTGAGAGTGAAGAGGCTGATGTCGAGTACTTAAGAGGATGACAGTTGCCTTCGAGAGAGTTGTTGTTCAGCGTCCGAGACTTCGCCACGATATTTCGTTTTCTAGCCGGTGACGCCCACCTGTAGTTTGAGATGTTTACAATTGAAAGTTAAAGTTTTAATTGATTTTTATAACAAGTTTTTAAATGTTTTTAACAATTAATCAGTTAATTGGAGTTTGTTAGTTTCTGGATGGTTTTGTTATCTTTGACTATTAAAGAGGATGTTTCATTGCATATAGTTTTATTTAACGTCTTACATTCCCATCACCGAAACCTATATACAATGATATTTTCAGAAAAAATAAACAAACATAATTCTAGTAATAAAACCAAAATATATAGTATTTAAACCATTCAATTGGTAATTTTACTTGCATATGGTAACTGTTTTTCAGAATGTTTTGTTTTCAAAATTATAATTCTTATTACCACATATTTAGTATAAAATACAAAATTGAAAACTTAATTTATGGTCATGCTTTTTCGGTATTCTGGCGTAACTACCACCATAAATATTAAATACCAATTCAATAGTATATATAACATGTTAACGTGATTCTATCTTGAGGTATCTTTTGATAGATGAAGGTTGACATAGTCCAAAATATAAATCCCCTCAGTATCATGACAAAATTACCAAATTTTACTACATTTACCATATTTTATCACATTATAAAACCATATTTGATTGTTAATTTCACCAAAATCATTACGGTAAAAATTATTGAGCTTAACGAGCATTGAATTATTGAGCATGAAGCCAAATTATTGAGCATAGAGCCAGAAACACAGTAAATTTCACCATATTCAGGTAGTTTGGGCCATACTTTTTTTCTTTAATATACGTCCGCTACGTCCTTCTCATTATCTTCAATTTAATTTTCACCACCTTATATTAAAGATGTATATTCCCCCGAAGAAAATTTGTCATTTAAAATATAGATATTAAAATCCAGTAATCATTAAAATTAGTTTGCAAGGCTACCTGTTTCATAAAAATAGTTTAGATTAGAATATACGAAACATGGTCTAATATACACAGCATCGAAAATTTTCTGCGTGTTTCTTGTTATAATAAATGTTTTCATAGTAAACATTAAAAATGTTTACTCTAATTACCTCACAGCATAAATATTTCAAACTTATTAAAAATTCTTTGTCATCATGCCGTCAAAAGTTTACTTTTATCTTAACTAATTAATGTTAGATTCTTTGGTTTACAAAGACTTTTGTGACTTTATTTAAATTAATATTCGCGGACGTATTGTATCTGTAAAAGGCATTGTGAGGCAGCGTAAAATGGAAAACAAATAAATTATTTTCAGTTTTAATTCTAATGCACATTTCAAAGCGGGAAAAGTTTTCCTTTTCTTTTAACAAATGTGTCTTAAATATGAAAATACACTTAAAAGAAAACTAAGATATTTGCTCTTACGACTGTGTTTATTAAAGGTTTGTTAATATTAAAGCAGGATTTTATTAATTTTATTAAGACAGATGCCACAAAAACTCTTTTAATATGTAGAATATTCCATGTGTTTATTCATCTTACACTTATTTTTTGTTATAAAGATTTAGAAAATAAGGGTTGATTATCAAGAATATATTTTTGTATTACAGTAATTCATGGTCAGTAAAAATCTAGAAGGCAGTCTTTACATTTTTTTTTAATATAAAATGGGTCTCGAATCAAATCGTAACGGAATCAATTCAAAACTATTTGAAAACTGGACTAGTCTTTGTTTTTTGACTTTAATGGTGGTCAATTTCGATATAATCGATCAAACTTTTATTAAGTTATAGTTTTTTCCCCAGAAAATAATAATTTACTAACCATAATATAATAAAATTTTTGACACAGATTCTTATTATTATACCTTACTGAACTTATTATTATTCCTTAATGTATTTAACTAAATATACTTGAAAATATTTTCTTTTAAAACTGCTTTTTAACACACACCTATAAATGGAGAGTGTAAACCTAAAATAGAATAAGATTACAAAATAAGAGACGTTTTAACATATAAATGTTTTAAAGTAGTTTTTTATATTTGAAACAAAAGCAACTATAAAATTTTTTATCATAAAAACAGACAAAAGTTTTCAATAAACAGAAAGTACATGCCTTGGCGTTTAAACTAAAGTGAAAAAAAATAAGACGCATAGTTTCGAAATTCGTAAAAATTGAATTTGCCCTTCAATTTTTTTCGTATATTTTTACTTCAAGATTTATAAAAGAAACAGTAGTTTTTTTTCCTTTTCAATCCAGCTTATAGATATTTTTTGCCCTTAATCTTTGTTTTGTTTGTGACTCATAGTGTTTGTAAATTTCATTTTAAAGCTACGGTAAAATAAACGGGTGCAAATGTCCATCAAATGAACCGTTAAGTTTACCGTAATTGATTTTTTTTTATCTTTACGGTTTTGAAACCATTTACTACTTGCACGGTTGAAAAAACATGAATACAAACTTTTATGGCTTTTTAACCATTTACAAATAGCATGGCTTCAAATCCGTAAAAAAGAAAATTAACTGTATATTGGAGCTGGGCTTTTCATTAAGTAATAGGCATTTGAGTTAGATTGTGGTTGAGTTCTAACAAATGAACCGCGGAATGATGTTTAATTAATTTACATGATTGTTTTCCCCATCGTAAGATATAAGAAATACTAGACGCTTTTGTGTTAAGCAGCCTTATGGTGTAGTCATCTATGCGTGAAAGACATTAACGTATTCTAATAGTCTAGAGTTACAGATTGGAGAATGCAAGATACTGGAAACTCTTCATGTGATGAAGGGAGTGGAGGAAATATTGGGGTGGCAACGCTGGGACTCGAACACCGAACTCATGACATTGATATATTTACCCTCTTTGCTATAATATGTACCCAAATGCAAGAACTAAGTGACTTCTTTAGGTGGACCTAGTTGGTATGATAAAAGTTTGGTTGTTTAGCCGTATTAAGTAAAGCAGCTAATAAAAGGTTTTTCTCACAGTTAACGATTTGAAAACCATCGTATTTATAATCAGTTGACTGTTTTATTTGAATATGGTAAAATAACAATAATTTGTTATTTAACCATTTTTCAGGGAAATTTTTAGCAGTGCGTGAAGAACCTTTTATTAGGGTAAAGAGAATATTGTGTTTCAAAATTTTGAGGAACTATATTTACGGTATAGAAATGCTTAAAAAATTATTTTTTATAAATTTTTTTAAAAAGTCGAATATCGTTATTGATTTAAATAATGATAATAATCAAAATCATAATAGAAAGAAATAATACAGTAAAATAATAAAAAGCAAAAAGCGAAATTTAAAAAAAAAAAAAAACTATAGTAAAGTGAAAGTATTTTAAAAATCGAAAAACGCTATACATGAACAATACAAATTTATACTCATTACTAAACTGTTAAGCACTGTCCGTACTTGCGTACTGTAAAATAGTACGTTTTCGGGTGTTAGTTTCTTGCTGATAGAGGAAAACTTACATTTTGCTCTCTAGACAAATGATGTATTATTTTTTTATGTATTTTGCAGGATGAATTGAAAGAGACCAGTAGATATGTTTGAGAGAGATGATATGAGAGCAAGACTATATGAAGGACTTTTAAGGGTTCGGAGGGATTTTATGAGTAAAAAGTAATATTCTTAACCTGCATTTTATTTAATTTACGCTGTTTAAAAAGCATTTTTAACTTAATACTTTTGAAATTGCTATCTGCCCTTTACCTAAATAAGTCTGGTATTATTTTCTGTAACTTTTTGCAATTCTACATCAAATGGAACTGAATTCAGGTTAACAAAACTATTAATTTAAAAGAAATATTAATCTTACGTGAAAAAGTGCATTAAGGGACTTTTATCTTTTGATAGAAAGTTTTAAAAAAAATTTTTTCTCGTAAAATTTTAATCTTGTCCGAAATGTAAAAAAAAAAAGAATTAAAATTTTACATTTTTTAAATACAATTACTCTTGGATTTTATATCCCTTTTTATTTTTTATAATATTTAATTAATAGTTAAATTACTTAAATAAAAATTTTAACTATTATTTAAGCTATTTCAGATCCATATAGCTATTTTAGTTTTATGTAAACTCAACATTTATATTCAAAGCTTCAGTTATTTTTAAAAGGACTTTGCTTTATACTGTCTTTAGTATAATAATCTAAATTTTGAAGAAATAATCAAACCACTTCCTTTCGTATTTGGTTTTAGTAAAACTGTAATATCTTGAATTACATTATTTTCTGGTAATTTCTATTTAACATTAAAGAAATAATTTTGCTCTCAGTTTGGTTTGCAAATGAAACGAATCAATGCATTTCTTGGTAAAATATTTTACGGAATAAAAAGTTTGATAAATCGAAATTTTTACTGTGATATTTATTTATTACTGTAAAATATATGGTATAAAATGTTAAAATGCTATCAAATCAAGCTTATATAATCAAATGTTATATCCAAATCAAGCTACTTTGTTTTACATAATTTAATTTTCTTTAAATTTCAGATGCTTATGGTTTCCCATTATTTAGTTTTATGAGAACAAGTTTAAAGACGTAAATCTACAAATCACATGCTTTAATATAACTTTAAAAATACTAAATTCGTGATGTCACAAGGCATTTACCAACATTCTAAGTTATTTTACGTGTGCTAACACTGCATTTGAAAAATATAAGTGATTAATAATTATTAAAGAACGAGCAATAAATTTTCTGAGAAGATAATGTTTCTTGTAATAGAGCTGTTAGCATAATTGATATTATCTTTTAAATGATTGAAAAAATCTTCAATATATATTGCAATAACATGCTATGCTATTGCTATGAGAAAATCTCGTTTTTCTCGCATTCTACACAGAAAACAGGGTGTTTGTTCTGGTGGAGCAAAAATTTAAGATTTTCGTATAATTTTTAGGACGGAAGCAGAAATCGCTATTTATATCTGTCATTCAAATTTCAGGATTTTGATATAAATAATTTTCGAGTTTGTGGAACGAAACAAACACATACACAGACACACAATTTTGCATTTATTAATAAATATAAAGTTAAACTGATGCGTAATAAAAGTCAAAACTATTTAAAAAAAAAACTTAAACACAAGGAAAATGGAGAAGACGAAACTTTTATATGAACCAAATGGATTAATGAATTTCATGCTTTATCTCAAAAAGAGTTTTGCGTTGACGTCAAATTTATGCCAAACACTGTAAGTCAATATTTATTTTCACTTCTAGGATTTTTTTTCCTGAAGAAATATTTGCATCTTGTGAAAAAAAGTGAACAAGTTTTAGCCTGACATATCTTCATTCGATTCACTTTTTTTCCGTTCTGAGCTAAGTAAATTATTCTAAGTAAATGTCCTCTTAAAAATTTGACTTGCTGATTAGTTTAAGAAAATAGATTGAGATAAACTCTTATCATATTAATGAACTTCCTACGATTTAACATAAACACGCTTGCAATCATGACAGAAGAGATGTTTTAACTAGTTTTATTTAATTAACAGTTAAACAGATAAAAAAAATGAGCTAAAATTTTATGTACAATCAGTCATCGTAGCAAGTTTCATAAGTTATAACTATGAGAAACTTTAAAAGTAAATAATAATGAAGTTTTTTATTTTAGATAAATTTTTTTTCAACTTGTGCAAACACAAATTAATTTAAACTACATAGTACAATATTTTCATATAATTTCTAAAACTCATAAAAATAATGCGGTTAAAATGTCTTAAAATATAAAAAATTAGGGTTCATATTAGATTTCAGATTACTATTAAGAGGTGACAACAGATTGTAAAAGGTTAATACATTATTATTGATTATTCATTTAATTTTATTCATAATTGTTCATTAAAATGTAATTCATGATTTTTATTATTATACTCACGCAATCTTAAAAATACTTTAGATTAAGAAGAGTTCGTATTTACACGCAAATAAAAAAAATACAGTTTGATGAGTAATACTTTAAGTAATGATGAGTAATACTTTAAGTATGAGTAATACTTTAAGTAATTGATTAGGTGCCAATATTTATCTCAACAAAAGGAAAAAAAATTAAATTTATTAATTCATAATAAATAACATAAATATTCGATTACGCAATTGCATGATGAATAATATTGAAATCTTCCAATTGCATGACGGAATTCCTTATAAAATTATGCGAACAAAGTAAATATATACAGTTGAACTAATTTTACCGTATTTTTTTACACATGTTTAAATTTTAATACACGCATTTTACTTGTTGCCGCAAAGCAAGGAATTACAGTTCTAACCAGGAAAATGGAATTTGGTTTTAAAAAAAATTACAATTACTAATAAAGATTGTCAAAAGATGGCACTCTTAACAGCAAAATCTAAAAACGAACAGTATTTTTTCTTATGATCATATTAGCTCAGACGTCTATTTGTTTCGTCCTCAACACACTCCACGTAGTTTCTACAACTAGCCGTTATTTCTTAATGTTTATCATAGTCTCTTTTCGTTTTCAGCGCCATCTCTTCTCAAAATTCGTAACTATACTTGAAAATTGGTAAGGATTAATTTTCCAATTTCTGAAGAAAAATGCAGAAAATCGTACATTTCTATCTTCTTCCTTTTTTCGCTAATTAATTTTTCAAATCATTGGCAATTTTTGTGATACCTGATATAATATTGTAGAAATGCTTGCTAATGATACGTCCTGTTTAAATAAGTAAATATTTCAGTTTAAGAAACTTCTTTTGTGCAAAAGATATTCAGTTTAAAAAAATTAATTTGTGAAACTAATCAAATAATTCACTTCATGTCATTAGTATTCAGAAATAACTTGCCAGGTCAATTAATTTATACCATTTATCAAACATTCATATTCTCGCTCTGCATTAATCGAGGAAATGACACAATTAAAAGAACACCTGTCTTTAAAACTCTAACACATTTAGTTTTCTCATTATCCATTTGTCTTGGTTAAGAGTAAGAACAGCGTGATTTATTATCGAATTTAACAAATCAATGAAGAAAATGTAATTTCACCGTGAAACAGTGTTACGATAAGAAATAGTGTGCTCTATTTTTAATTAAAACAACTTTTTAATTTTTGCACTGTCCTGGGAAAAAAAGGATTTTTTTCAGATTCTTAATTTTAAAAACTATTTTATTTATTTATTGTATTTAATGATTTAATTAATAGATGAAAACTACAATCAACAAGAATATTAATGATACATTTGGTAAAAAGGGTTTTATATTAATAGCACGTTCCATCATTGCACTAATGTAGTAATTTTATTCACCCTAATGTAGTAATTTTATTCACCCTAATGTAGTATTTCTTTAGTAACAGTTTAGCTACTGATTTAATTCACCCTTGTTCAGATACTTGTAAATTTACAAATGAATAATTTTTATAATTTTAAATGTTGGTAGAATTTAACTTGCAGCTTACATAAGAAGAAAACACCTGCGAAAAACAAAGTTAACAAGTCCTTACTGCACTGCGGAAAATACGGTTATTTGCTTAAAATTACTTAATTTTACCGTATTTACTACTAAACAGCTTGATAATAAAAACCATATTTATTGTAAATTTTACCATAAAGTCATTACCAAAGCGCTTTGATAAAAATTACTAGTTTTTTTGGTGCTCCCATAGAGCAAGAAACATGGTTAATTTGACCGTATTCTGGTAGTTTTTACCATTTTTTTTTCTCAGTGTGTAAAGGAAATAATTGTAAAATGATATGATAAAATATAGAGCTATGGTATGGCATGTAAAACTGCCCAGCAAAAAGTGGAATTTCAATTAACGGTTTTAATCCGTTAATGATTTAGATGAAAAACAGAGGAAAACCACTTTGTCTACAAAACAGCTTTAAACCACCAAACAGACAAAGAATGTTTGTAAAAAGAGCATTTTTGCTGACTAAATATAATCTTTAAGCTTTAATAACCCTTTTAATAAGTATTATCAACTTAATTTAGCAATGCATATAGATTTATTAACCGCCAATACAAAAAAGAAAAGACAAACATTCATTTGTCCACATTGGCATGGATGCAATACGTGACGTTCTTTTCTTATGCCTACTTAACCTTAAGAATGTGTTTATGGGTAAACATTCTCATTTATTCTTGAAATGATCGCCAAGGGAAAAATAGAGAATGTTCTGGAAGCTTCGTAATATATTCCCATAAGGTAATATTACGATACCTTTGTTCCGCGTCATCAGAGTTTCGCTATGGTTCCTAAATATTAAATGGTTTTCCCAGATTACTGCTGTTATATTTATAAAAGCGAAAAATATATAGATTGGGATGCTGTAGAATTTTATGAGCTCAGTGATGTGAAGAAAATTGCAGGATCCGCTCCGTTACTTTAACAACGACAATGTATAAATTGCATTAAAAAATAAAAATAGAAATAATGCATGAAATAAAAGAAGAATGTTACACCACAATAGTCAATAGAATGAAGTTCAAAGAGCACATCATGTGATGCATTTAGTTTTAGCGGCCATTTCATTCCTTTGAAAGAAAGAAAAGTAACAATATTTGATTAAATGTTTCTTTAAATGTGTGTAGAACTGAAATTGTTTTCTTACATTCGAGTAACAATTAAAATTACTTGTGATTAATAATTATTGTGACTTGATAAATATTTTGACTTTGTATGTACTACAGCTTTCAGTAATTTAGTACGCATGGATTTGTAGCAGAAGACTTTTTGTCAATTTACGATTTTTTTCTAAGCATAATGCTTATTAAACTACTATTTCTGAGTATTTGGTGAGAGAGTGTACCAAGCACGAGTAGCAAAACGGAATCAGAACAGGATGAAAATTTAGGAAACTCTTTATATTTGCTACTATATAACAAATGCAGTTTTATTGGCGAAATATAATTTCTTAAAATAAAATATATATTTCATATATTCTTGACCGTAAACGTATAAAGTTTTTTAACATCAGTGATAAACACAACTGCTAAATTACGCTTTTTTTTGGTGTTTTAATTTTAATAAATTTCAGTTTACGATACTGTTTTAATAAAGTGTTGTCTTTTTACTAACCAGATTAAATCCATATTTTGATTTTTTCTTATCCTTTAACTTTCGGTTAAGATGATTTTGAAGTAAATTATGTTTTTGTTACTCATCCATAAACACTAATAAAGAACTGTTTCTAAAAATAAAGAAAAAAAAATAAAATACCTTACAAAAATTAATGATATGTTTTAACTTAATTTCTTGCGTTTAACATTATTTAAAAAAATTGTGAGTAATAAGCTCTGAATTCAATAAGTGAAGTGTGGCAATGAGATTGTTGGTGTCTCTAATCTCCGAAATGTTTTATTTACATTAAATTAACTCAACAATAAGTAAGTGTAAAAAGATTTAAATTTAATAAGTTAATTTTTACATTGAGACTGTTAATGCTTCTAATCCCAGAAATTGTTCATTTAAATTAGCTCAACTTAACAATTAGAAAGTGCAATAACGTTTCAATTCAATAATAGATGTTTGACAAAGAGACTGTTAGGGTTTCTAATCTTAGAAAAGTTTTATTTAAATTAGATCAACTCAACAATTAGTAAATGCAATAAAGGAATTCAAAAAGTGAAGTTTGACAGTAAGACTGTTATTGTTTCTAATCCCCAAAAATGGTTTACTTAAACTAGATCAACTCAATAAGTGTAAAACTTTCAAAAAGTCCTAACAGATCCAAATAATTCACTTTGAAAATATGTTAAATATTTTTTTAAAATCTATTTTAATTAATCTTATTTGGTATTTTACAAATAAAAATTTGAGGTTCATAGATACTTACCCAAGAAATTAAAAGATAAGCACATTAAATCTGTTCTATTTGAAAAAAAAAATTCTGTACAACTTACTATGGACAAATAAAATATCTTTAGAAAACGCCCCAGAAGACAAATTTCAAACGTCAACCTGATAAGAAGAATTGAAACATTCGGATTTGTTGCTTTCTTCTCAGAAGAAAAAAAAAAAACTACCTAAGTTTCATTCGTTGAACGTAGAAAATATTTCAAGTGCTGGGAGATTTTTTTTGCAAGAAAATATGCCATTTCTCTTACCTGTTATTTTCTAAAGAAAGCATTTACTCGTAATGGGCTCTAATTTTTAAAACAATGTTATTGATTAAATTGTATTTTTCATTTTTTACATAACATTTATAAAATATTTAATTTTGTTGAGTAAATTTATAATAGTTGCTTAATGATATCTATTTTAGTACTTTAACCCTTTATATCACCTTGTTGCATATCTGCAACATACACAAAAAGCCTATGTCTTTGCCCCAACAAATTCTGAAGGACGATTTCGGCGATTGTCGGCCAAAACCAGTGCGCCAAGATGAAATTGGGCACTGGCCTAATTGGACTAACAAAAGAATCAGATGCAAATACCCAAAATGCAAAAGATTTACACAAACTATTTGTGAGAAATGTGGTGTAGGACTTTGTTACAACAAAAGTAACAACTGTTTTAAAAATTTTCATATGAATTAAATTTTTTGAATCTTTCAATCTTAGTAGTTTGTTGCAGAAATGCAACAATCAATTTTTTTCCGATAATTTTTTTTATTTTATGTTGTAAGCTTTTTTTATTATTTTTTACATGCTTAGAATGATGTATTCTAATGTATGAGTAATTTTTATTAAAATCAGAGATGTTGAGATATAAAGGGTTAAATAAAATCAAGCAAGTAAATTTGATATTTTTTTTTAATTTTGAAATTGCAGGTTTTTCCAACTATTAGTAAATTTTGTTTTTCTTTATATATTTTTAGAAACTTTGAATTATATTTTAACATAAGTACTTATAAAGTTTGGGCCCCGTTATAACGTTAAGGTTCTTGCTCACAGTTCTGATGTTCCAATTTTTTGTTAACTTAATAAAGTTTTAAGTAGAAAAATGAAACCAAATAGTTCAGATAAACAGATCACGGTTACATTTAAAGCCTTATTAATTTCGAAAAAAATTTACAAAGCATCATTGTTAATGACGAAACAAGTTTTATGACATTGTGGTTGGTTATTTGCTAGTTTCACAGTCTGCTTATTTTAAGTGTTCCTTAACTTTGACAATACATTTACTCTACGCAAATAAAGTAGGTGTCTTAAGATTACACGATTTACCCATTCGATACACTTTTCTCCCATTCCGTGACTAGGATGTTAGCAAATCTATGTGTTTCACCAAGCTTGCACACTTGAAGTATGACGTTGGAATAACTATTAGGGGAAAATTACTTAACTAACAAATAGTTGGTCGTTGGTAAGAGCTCCCTTCGCCACAAAGTCTGAGGCAGTCTGCTGCTATGGAAACTAGAATAGCACATTTCAGGGAGGGTAGCTTCTCTTCACTCTAAGGCTAACACAATAGACCGAAGAAAAAGAATCCCTTTCTCTCGCTGATCCGAGCCAAAACATGTCCTAAACAATGACAACACATTCCTACTTGAAATAGTTATATCTCGTTACCATAGTCATCGTCACGAGTCCAAACGATGGAGGGGCTTGGGGAGATCTTACTTTGGACAAAATATACCTATCCTTTTCAAGCAAGCTGGGATATCAGGCCACAAGTCTCTTTTTCCTGACACCCCTTGACCCAGTCCTCTTGCCTCCTTCCATTTAGTTTTGCCTTGTACAAATCTTGGTGCCTGTATCTTTGCTAAGTAAGTTTTAGCCTTCCTTTCTTTGCATTTTCCGTCGTGCGCACAAGTTAGAGCTATGTTGGCAGGGTTATCTAGTTTTAGACGAAGGATATAACCAGTCTTTCTCTATCTTCTCTTCAGAATTTCCTTTTGAATGTGTGATATTTTTGCCTCTATTAGAAGATCTTTATTCGAAATAGAGTTTGGCCAGAAATTTTTTAAAATTACTCTTATACATTTGTTCTGGAAGTTTCCAGTTGTTCTATTTCAGATTTGCGAAGGTTTCCACAGGTCCAGAATGAAAAAAATCTTTGGGTTAACTTTGAGACGTCTATTCTATTCGCAAAAAAGTATAATTGTGTTAAATTATAAACATTTAATAGTAATTGTAGATTAAATAAATCTTTATTAAGATGTTTTGAATCATTATAAACCGTAATATTGTTGAAATTCGTTGCAATCGAAATACAATTCTAAATTTAACTACATTATCAGATAACTTAATCTTTTTTTACATGCGATTGTTTTGGGACAGTTTTATTGATTAATTTACACTTTATTAAAGCTGAGTAGATTTATATGATACTGTGTGCTGATGCCACAGTAATAATAGCGTTTTACTAAAAAATGAATAAATAAATAAAAAATCTAATCAATTATAGTAACACGAACTTATTTGGAAAAAGCTAAACTCTTATTTGACTTGGACAAGGCTTAACCTTTGTCCGATTCATACACATATCTCAAACTACATTTGGATGAACTTATACTTCGTTGATTCCGAAAAAATAGTGATTTTTAGACATTTTTGACACTTTTACAACTAGACCAAAAACACTTACTTTAATAATTTTAAAAATCTGTTACACAAGGTAAAATTTTCATGCTTATTTGAAAGTTTTGTTTAGTATTTCCCTATGCATTAAAATTATGTATGACAAAGATATTTCGTATCACCTAACAAGATAATTAACATTAAACCTAAATAAGTTTGTTATAATTGTTATTTTACAAAGCATAGCGTATTAATCACTACTCAAAAATAATTTTTTTTTTGAATCTGAGTAAACTTTAAATAGAAAAGCAATAATAAAATAACAACTTTCATTACACTTTTAAAAAACTGGTATACTATTCAACGAAAATATCAGATCTTGAACCATAATACTATGCGAATTTGTTGAAACCTTGGATCTCAAAATAAATGATGTTTTAATTTAAATTGCAACATATATTAACGCAAGATCAGTTTTGAAAGGAATAAGTTTACGTGATAAAAAAGTACAACTTGTCACAAATTTGAAATATCTAACAATTTAACATGTCCTATAATTTCTAACCTTGCATTATGATTCAGTGATTCTCTAATAGTAAAACTAAAATTATCTTATCTTGGTGATATGGAATCCAGATAATAAGTTAGTTTAACTACTTTCGAAACTATTATGAAAACTATTTTTTGTTTTTAATATTACCCACTCTGCTTAGTTTCTCATAGACAAAACTAAGCAAAGGATGCATATGTTAAAATCATATGCAACATTCGTAAATCAGAAAGAAAACACAATTTAATTAGTTAATACCAGTAAAAAAAATTTTCGGGTTACTAAAGTTTAATTTTTTAAACTTTTTGACAGAAATAAAGTTTTAGCGAAAAGAGTAAGTTAGTGAAAGAGTTTTTTTTACTGTCTAGATTTCTTTAGATTCTTTTCCTCAAAGAAAACATGCAAATTTTACATTCTAATACTAGTACTTTAAAAGAAACTAAAATTTTAACATTCTTAGAAAAAAACCTTTTTTGCAGTCCTTTTTTGTCCTAAGGGCTTAAGATAATTCCATTTTAATTTTTTTTTTCTTTTTGCTTTTGCCTTTGCTTTAAAAGAAGAATATCTTACTTTTTCTTTAAAAAAAGTGTTTGATTATTGTTCGGGTAGCATGAAATATTAAAATTCTTAATATGTCATCATCTTTGTACTTCAAAATACTAATTTCTCATTAAACCCCAATGATATAAGTAATTCAATAGAAATGAAAAACTTGAAGCATTTTTTTTAAATGAATTTCTTAGAACTAAATTTTTAATGTGAGGCATATTGACTATAGATTTTTTAACTAGTTTATATTAATTAGTAAAAATTTTGTTCGATTTGATGAAGAGAATCCTAATTTCAGCCAATAATTTCTTACGGCAAGTGTCAACCAATAGCGCAAGTTTATTGATATTTTCCTTTACTATAACTACCGATTATTTTTAATGCGTTTTATACTAAATAAGTTTTATATTTATTATTATGAGACTAGTTTATTTTATATATTGTAAATGCTTGTATATAATATTGTTTCATTTAATTTTAAAAGCATATCATTCTACGCCAGCGTCGTTATTTAAATTGCTTAGTATAAAGTTATTTTAGATATGTTCAGTAAATGAAGGAAACCATAGAAATCAAATTAAGCGAATCAATATAAATTAATCGATAATCGATTATCAATCGATTATTATTAACGATCATTATATTATTGATTATTATTATCAATTAATAGTATTGATTTTTATTATAGATTATTACTTATCGATTATTAAGAAATCGATAAGTTAACAAAGTAATAAAACAGCCCTTTGGCGAATGAGAAAAATTATGGTAACATAGATTTTCCAGCAAAAATAACAGATTATAGTAAAAATATCCATAGTTAATTTTCATAAAAACAATAAAAAAAAACTTCCAATTCTTTTATTGATTACTATGCAGTTATAAACTATGTTGTTATTATTCATCAGGTCGTTTTTTTCAAGATCTTTCAAAATATAAATATCTATATGATGAAAAGAATGAAATTGTGATAAGAAACTATTATAATGATTAATCAGGTTTTCTATGGCATTTCAAAATTAAAATATTATTAAAAGAACAGGGATCGTTTTATTGATTAAAATTATTATAACTATTGTTATACACTAAAAATTCAGATTTTGACTCGACAAAATTGTTTCCGAAAATCTCAGAGAACTTCATTTAGTATCATGTTTCCGATCCATTCAGAAACATTTCTTTTATTTTCAAAAAGCTGAATCGCATTGAAAGCGATTTCGTTTTGGAGAGCAGGTAGCAAACTTTACAATTATTAAATTCCAATTCACTAGTATATAAGACATGCTAATGGTATGGTAAGTCTCTTTTAGGGTCAGTTTTAAGGTTGACGTTGTCGGTAGTCTAGTGTCACATTGGGGACTCGTGGACGTAATCTAAACACGCCGGCCTCGAACAACGCGCCTACCGCAACTGAAAGCCCACTTGATCCAGGTGAAATGCTTAGCATTTCATTTCAAATTCATTCAAACAGAATTGTTTCGTCTGTTGTTATGCTATTGAGACTGTACTGTGTAACACTGGAGACTGATTTAGTTTTTTTTTGTTTTTTTTAAAAAAATATGGAGGTTACATTTCATAACTAAGCTCAATTCTCCAGAGCATTATTATTTCCGTACTCTGAGTGCTTGAGATTCTGAACCAGAGTAATTTTGCCGCACTCTGTGAAGATGCGCGAATCACAGTATCATCTTATATATATATATATATATATATATATATATATATATATATATATATATATAACAAAATCAAATCTAAACAGAAACGCTCTAACTTGTATATATATATATATATATATATATATATATATATATATATATATATATATATATATATATATATATATATATATATATATATATATTGTATATATATATATACAAGTTAGAGCGTTTCTGTTTAGATTTGATTTTGTTTGCATAACGTACGAGAGACAGATTGAACATGAGTTGAATAATAGGACTAATTGATTTCTTAACCATCGACTTACATATTGAGTTTTGCTTTCACTATCAAAAACGAATTTAAAAAATAAAAACACAAGATATCTTTAAATTAGTATTTTTTTTTTGTTTTCTTATGCTGTACTTTTGCCAGTATCGATAATATATTACTTTGGCACTTTTCATAAGAACATTTTTATTATATTTTGAGTAAGGATTTCCACACAATAGACTATTCACAATCACAGACTATTAACAATCAAAGTACCGGCACCAGGGTGCATTATCCGTAAAAATTCATTCTCCCCTAAAATTCATTTTCCCCTAAAATTCCTTTTTTCCATAAAATATTATACCGCAATTTTTCACAGTAATATTTATTTAATTAGAGTGATATATTGATTTTACGGTAGTTAATGTTTTAAAATTTACGATATATCAGATTTCTTATTCCGTAACATCTTCCGATAAAAATTGATATTGCAGTAAACAAATAAGGCAAGGTACTTTTTAGAAGATTTTAATTAAGAATTTTTTATAATATAATCAAGTTTTGACCGTTTCCCAATCGCTACGAGTAAAATTTATGTCGCCAAGAGCAATTTATCGTCAATTAAAATTTCGAACAGTAAGTGTACTATGGGCCTTATTCCAATAAAAGTAATAATCGTTCCTTAAATGAGATAAACAAATATGCTTTTTAATCACCAAATGAAATGTCAGAAAATTTTCCGAGAGAAAAATTAAAAACTACATTTTTACATTTTTAAAGTTACATGTTCTGGAAAAAGAGAAAGTAGTTATTATTTTAATCAGACCACACCAGTTACAATTTCAGTAAGAATTTTAAAAATATTTCAAGGATGGTGAATACGAGACACACTGTATAAAGTCAATTTTATTAAATATCCTTTTAGAATTCATCATGCTACTGAGAATTTTAAATTTGTTTTGGCGAGTTTCATAAAAAAAACATTAAATTGAGTCAAATGATTGTATTCGGTTGCAGCATCCAAACAATATGACTTAACTATTTTTTTAATTCAAGAGTTATTGCTCGTAAAAGTTGAACAATTCTCATTCATCCTGTTACAAATGGATAAAAGAAGATATTATTCACAATCAACTTCTGCAAGTTATTTCCACTTTTTCTAATTAATAATAACAAAAGAGAACTAAGACTGGAATGGAAACTTTTTATGATATTGTAGGTTTTATATTTAGAGTAATGGGAGCTACATCACATTTATTGCCCTATTATTTCTTTTAAATTTTTCTTACAAACGAAAAGCATCATAAAACATCTTAGCGTGAAACTACTGCACTAATTTGGAAATGAGACGGTTTATTTTTAATATTACGATTGCACGAATTTATACGATTGCACAAAGGTGTAAGACTCAAATGGAATAAAACACTGCTTTATTTTCTGTAATTTCTACGGCATTATACTAAATTTGATTTATTGATAACATAAAAAACATGGGATTTTGTCAATTTTATTCATACGGAGAGCAATGAAAATTGAAAATAAAGGAGATAGGTTGATAATGGTAAAATATGTTTAATTTATTATAAATGTTTTTTAAGGAAAAATTGTGATGAAATATTTTGATATTTTAAAGAATATATCTAATATAGAACAGTTCTAAATTTAATTACATTGAACTGAATAGGAAGAAAATATACTCTTGAAAGGAGAACAATTTTTTAAAAACTGTTAGGGAATGTTTTCATTTTTCAAGTTATAGGTAATAAGAAACCATGTTATTTTACCTAAAGTATTAACTAACTAAAATATAAGTATAAAATTTCAAAAGAAAAAAAAATCACAAGTAAAAGTCTAATAATGTTCAGAAACAATACACTATCAGTAAACTGAAGAGTCTTTTGCTAGAAATTTTTGAGACCAGTACCTTTTTCAAGTACTTCAAGCAAGAGTACTATCATGTATGTTCAGAAGTAGATTTAAAGGAGAGATAAGCTTTGCTGACATAATATTATGACCTGTTTTCACTTTAAATACACTACACTGTAAAGATTCCGGATAAAATTATGGTATAAAGTACCGACACTTTGGGTGCATCATGCGTGAAATTAATTTTATCGTAAAATTTATTTTACCGTATAATCCATCTTACCATAAAAACAATTTTTACCGCTACTTTTACAGTAATATTTCTTTAGTTTTAGTAATTCAGTGATTTTACAGTAATTATTACTGTTGTAAAAATTACGTTCGTATATCGGATTTTTGTAGCATAACATGTTCCGATAAAAATGAATTTTAAAGTAAAATGTACTGCTATATCGAGGGCTGGTACTTCTTACCACAATTTGATCCAGAATGGTTTTACAGGGTCCTTTTAATAATATAATGTATAATATATTTTGCATTTTTAAAACGAAATTTGTGGGATTTGTTCATTTTATTATTAAAATAAATAATCTATGTGTTTTTGACTTAAAGACTGCCTATGCGATTCTCAGACTCCTCAAATTGCCCAAGTGATGGCTTTCGGATGTGGTCGGAGATATATTAAGCATAAATGTTAGTTGGTTTAAATTTTTTTATTATTATCAAATACAAAATTGAAATCGTTACTGACAAAAGACGTTCTTAAAAACGAGCATTATTTTGGTCAATGTTGACCCTAAAGCAATTATTTTTATATGTTATATGTTTTTAGTATGGTTTTTGATTTTCTATTTTCAATATTGAATCTTATGTTGAATTAAGTTTAAAATCAAGTCTTTATCTAGTAACAAAACAAAAAAATAAACCCAAATTGTAAAGACCTTACATTTTGAAGAACTTTAAGGTTTACTAACACTTCTAAATTTTCAGTTGTATCTATATCGGAGGATAAGTGGTGAGTTGATTGACTCTTTCTTAAATAAGTATTCAATTTATTTCTAGACTAAAGTAAATACTAAGTCTTATTTACACTTATTTTTTCTTACAGCACTGAACAAAAGATAAATTTATCTACAGGAGTTTTATTGTTCGGTTTTATTGCCGCTTGACGATTGCGAACATAATATTTCTTAAGAAATGAGAAATATATATATATAAAGGATTGTAAGCCGTAACAAATGATCACTGTAAGCTCTACAATACCTTCGGTATTTTTTTTTTTCAGTTATTATACAAAGCTTTCATGTATTGGATTGTAAGAACTCAGCACCATATTATATTGATTTATTTTTTATTTTAACGTAAATAAGGTTTGTAGGAATTGAAAAAATTTATACGTTAAAGCAAACAATGTCTGAAAATGTGTTTTCAATGATAAAATTCATTTGATGAAATTTGTATTACGTAAACTGAATTTCGTTTCCTTATTTTTATTGTTTTTTTATCCTAAAATTTAAATTGAATAAAAGGAATAAAACTGGGAGTTTTATTTTTTTTCGTTCTACATTTTATATCCTTTATTTTAAATATATTTTGTACATTCCTTTGTCTATATAAGGACTGAGACAAAGTGAACTTGTTCTTCAAGATTGATTGCAAACTATGAAATAGCCAATTTTTCAATATTGTATTAATATATCAATACAGTGTGAGGAGCAATAAGAAAATTGAAATGGAAATAGAACACACTAATTAAAAATTGTACGAAATAAAACATATCAATAAAAAGCAGAAAATAAAATGTAAAAAAAATGCAGAAGAAAATCCAAATCCTAATCTATAAAATGAGCAAAGAATTCAAATGAACTTATTCGTTCCGGAATATTTCAAGAATGATTTAAAATATTTTCGCATTAAGAGTGCCAGATTACAAAAGATGAGAACAGAAGCGTAAATAGAGGGATGTGTTACGGCGCGTTCTTACAGCAGTACTGAAACGCTTTTAATTTGCTAGTTACCTTAGATTAGACCGAAATATTATTTTTAAAAATATTTTTAAAAATATTTCATTTTAATAATATTTCTTCTTCACTTTGCATTATTCTTTAATTTATTATTTTCCATGTTTTCTCTATGTTTTTAATTTATTTTATGAGTACTGTATATTTGCAGCTTATGAGCAATAAATAAAACTTATTCATTTTCTTTATTTTTTCCCCTCTCTCTCTCTCTCTCTCTCTCTATATATATATATATATATATATATATATATATATATAATATATATATATATATATATATATATATATAATATATATATATATATATATATATATATAATATATATATATATATATATATATATAATATATATATATATATATATATATATATAATATATATATATATATATATATATATAATATATATATATATATATACACCGAAGAGCCATTACATTATGCCCACCCTGTTAATAACATTAAGGACCACCTTTAGCCCTCAAAACTGCTAGCACCCGCCATGGCATTGATTCCACAAGGCGCTGATAGGTAGTCTGAGGTATCTGGTACCAAGCGCTCACCAACTGGTCCTGCAATTCCCTCACATTCCGAGGGGGTAGCGTGGGAGCACGAATTTGGTTTTCCAAGTAGGTCCACAAATTCTCTATTGGATTAAGGTCAGGTGAATTTGGGGGCCAAGACATGACTTGAAAGTCACTGGAATGTTCCTCGAACCAATCCATGACGATTCGACCCTTATGACATGGTGCATTATCCTGTTGATAAACACCATCCCCCGCTGGAAAAACTGTTGCCCTGAATGGGTGAACCTGGTCAAGTAGCTTACAGATGTCAGGGATTGTTCTATGAGGATTATGGGTCCTAATGTGCCCCATGAAAACATTGTTCCTGGGCGAGAAACCATGAAAACCTGGGCGAGCCCATCGTATTGATTGAGGGCGGTCATAATGTAATGGGTATTCGGTGTATATATATTCTGAAATCGGTCTGAACTAAGTTCCTTAGAAATTGAATTATAAATATGCTCTTTTTTTCAATTTGTTTTACGTTTTTCAGGGTGGATTTTTTAAAATTTTTATTTTTTTGGCAACTTCACACATATTTTTATGAAGAGAAACATATTTTTCTTATAAGAAGCAAATGTCACAGGTTTTAGTTTCTAATTAGTTCGTTTATCAAAATGGAAAAAAAAAAAACCTATGTAGTAAATGTCTAATGTTGCAGATGAGAAAAAATGTTTTAAAATTTAACCATAACAATCAATTAGAAATACGGACCGGCTCTCAATCGTATTTCAAAGTAAACCCATTTACAATTTTTAAATACATTTTTCGTGTTGTACCATTAGCAACTTGATGGAATTAAGTATATAAAATTGTATTTCTTTATATAAAGCTTACATATTTATTTAATAATAAAATATTTCAATATCAAATGTCTCTTTCGCAATCATGGAAAAAAACCTTATTCACAAAAAAAAGAGTACTATGCTAGATAATAAACACTTTTAATTAGTTCTATAAACGTTTTTTCTAAAGCAATAAAGTAAAAAAATAAGTTATTAAGTCTTTACTTTCATTCCAATGATATGAAGGGAGATAAGTAAATATTCAATATCTCATCTAAGCAATTTTTTTACTGAACGTTTTCTTCAGCTGTTTCACACACCATTTATTACTTTTAGGATATTCTCACCAATCTTAATTATTTTTGTTTCCATTGAAGCCATTTAAAGGAGAAAAGAATCTTATTTCAGATAGCAGTCCTTCGATCACTTTTATTTTTATACAATAAAAAAAATTTCATTTGTTTGCCTCTTCGAATTCTTCGGTGGTATTGTTTTCAATTACTTCCAAGAATGCAATTAGTTAGGATCATAAAGAGGCATTTCTCAATGAAAGAGAAATAATACAGTTTCAATTCGGTTTAGTGTAGACTTATATCAAATAACTATTTTATTGTAGTTTATATACCATTTTAGTTATATATTTTCAAAAATTTTGATATTTACGTTAAAAAAAAAGAATTTTTCTTTTAATTAATATATATCTATTGTTTGTAGTAATGGAAGAAATTGCGGCATGACGTAAAATATCATTTTTTGAAGATCGTAATAACGATATTATTCTCAAGATATACCATTTTATAGAATAAAAACATGTATATGATAATTTCACTGTCGTTATCTGTTTCGATAAACAATAAATATTATAGTTTGCATTTATATATTTCTATTATGTGGCATTACACACATAAACACAGATATTTCTCTATCTATTAGCAATACTATAGTTAATATTCATTTTGTTACGTTGCCTTAAGAAATGCTTTGAATAGCGTTAAAAATGAATTATACTTTAAGTATTTATTTTGATTCCTTTTCTTAGGTAGTCTTAAGCAGTAATTTAAGTAGTGTTGAATATTTAGTAATACGCTAAGTACTAACTTACAGTAGTTTTGTGTTTTTTAGAAATGAAAGCCTTGTTACGAAGCAATTATTGAGATATATTTTTGTTTTTTTTCTATAATAAAAACGTAAATGTTGCTATGGTGCATTACTTAGTGTTTTCTGTTTTCATTTCAATTTTTTAGTGCTCCTAACACTATTATATTAATATATTTTACTTTGGCTATTTTAATACAATATTAGAAGGCTTTTTTTGCGGATATAATCGTGTGAGTTGAAAAAGTTCAAAATGTAGAGAAAACATGGAAAAATTACAGACAATGAAAAAAGGAACAAAATAATAAAAATCCGGAAAATAAGAGATAGAATCTTTTCATCAGCTCACACGATTATATCCGCTAAAAGGAGTGTAAAGGAGGAGATATTTACAGCAAATAAAATAGAACACATTAAGTAAAAATATCACTTAAAAACAGAAAAAAAAACAAAACAGAATAAGATATAAAACGAAATCTATAAAGCGAGTAGCGAATTCAAATGAACTTATATGAATGGAGAAATTTTTCAAGATTTTCAGAATACAAAATATGAAAGCAGAAGCGCAAATTGAGGTAAAAGCATAAATAGAAGGTTTTTGTTCCAATCAAATACAATCAATACCATTTTTTAATCAAATGAATAGAACTAAAAGAATATGTAGTTAAGTTTATTTATTCAAAAAACAAATGCACAAACTCTTTCAAAATTTCATAAAAAACAAAAGATAACCAACTAAAATAATTAAATCATTGAGGTAATTGTATACTATTGTAAATAAATTTACTAAAGAACTTCTTTGTTAATTTCTATAATTTTTACCATCTGCAAATCCATTTCGGGAAAATCCATGGCTAAAATTATGTGCAAAACAGGCAATTTATGTTTCTTTCCATTTGTCTATGTTTTTTCTTAAATAAAAGTTAATTTTCTTAAATTATTAATTGTCAACTTCTTTTAATTATCTAGTATAATATTACTTTGCGCACATCCATTCTCGGGCCCATCCTTGGTAACTAACAAATCAAACGCACTTCAGCACTGCAGTAAGAACGCACTATAAAACACAGACACCTCTATTTACGCTTTTACCTCAATTTGCGCTTCTGTTTTCATATTTTGTAATCTGGCAATCTTGTTACGAAAATATTTTAAATCATTCTTGAAAACATTCCCGTTCATGTAAATTCATATGAATTCGCTACTCGCTTTATAGATTTCGTTTTATGTTTTATTCTGTTTTTTCGTTATTGTTTATTTTCTATTTTTACGCGATATTTTTTACTTAATGTGTTCTATTTTATTTGTTGTACATTTTTTGTAAAATTTTTTTGAGTGCTTCTCACACTATCGTATTGATACATCTTGCTTTCGCTATATTGATGCAATATTAGAAAGCACTCCTTTTTGCTGATATAATCGTGTGAGCTGATGAAAAGATTATATCTTTTATTTTCTGGATTTTTATAAATGTTTTTCCCTTTTTTGGAATTTTTCTTCCGGATTTTTTTTATTATTTTTCTTTTTCTCTTTTTTAATTTATCTGTAATTTTTCCATGTTTTTCTCTATATTTTGAGCTTATTTTATGAGTTCTATATATATGTATATATATATATATATATATATATATATATATATATATATATATATATATATATATATATATATATATATATATATATATATATATATATATATATATATACATATACATATACATATATATATATATATATATATATATATATATATATATATACATATATATATATATATATATATATATATATATATATATATATATATATATATATATATATATTATATATATATATATTATGCTTTATTTCCATATATAATATATATGTATGAAAAGAGAGCATAGGGATGAGTTTTCTAGCTAATCTTGCGATGAATCTGCCGGACTGGTTTTAAATTATTACTAAAATTTTATACATAAAGAATGTTAATAATATCACTCTCTTTTTTTGAAAATAGTTGAAATTACAATCAAAGTGCTTCTGTGCAGGCAAAATCTCGGGCAACAACTAGAGGATAAGAAAAAAATTGTAAATATATTTTAAATTTAATTAAGGCGTTAGGATTGGAGGAGAGGTTGGAGAATATTTATATATAGCTGTGCTGTGCATTTGGCTTACTTACCATTAAAGTTTTTATGTTGTGCAAAGTAATTTTAAATGGTATTGCGTATGTATGTAAAAACATATTCCTACAGGCCAGTTGTGATTTAAGGGACTTGAGAGGGCTAGGGCTCGACTATATTTAGACCAACTTCCACTTTCGTTGCTAGTTTTTAAATAATAATGGAGTAGTTTAAAAGTCAATCTTTATTAATTTCTTCGTAATATTTGTTTTTATTTACGATATAAAAATATTATAAATTTTTTAAATTATTGATTTTTGAAATGATATCTAAAATCAACAACATTGACTACAAGGTAATGTCAAAATAGTTATTAAAATAATTATTAAAATAATTGTCTAAAATTTTTCATGAGTGTTTATGATTATAGCACACGTGTTTCGAACTACAGACTATGAGAGAAAAGTAGAATTTCATTTTTATGCGTGTTTTTCGCAAAGGCAAGCTCGGAAATTTTTAAAATTTTGCTTTTTTCTTAACTACAGTGATCCCAAACTCAGTAGTATATGCACTTGCTCTTAAGAAAATAGTTAAAAATATAGTTGATAATCTTCTAAATAAAATTCTTAAATGATATTTTTATTTTTATTTTAGACAATAGAAATTTTTTACATTGTTTAGCGTATATGTAAAAATATGCCTTACGTTTTCCTAAAAATGGTCATTTAAAATAATAATAATTTTTGCTTGTTTTATAAATTTTTACTCGTATTAAAACAAATAAACTAGTTTCTTAAAATTTTATATTTATATTTAAAAAAAGTAGTCAAAACTAGTCGGATACCTAAAACTAAATAAGTCTCTTTTTAAGGATTCAATATGTGTCATTTGCATGTAAATAGTTGTTTTGAGTAAGCTCATAAACACAAAAAAATAATAAATTAGTTGCAATAATTGTTAATATCATTGCATTTCTAATTATGTTAGGAGAGAAAAAATGTATACTTATTCCAGGCAGTAGAGACTTATTTTATGAGAGATTGAGAAATTATTTAATTTTGTCACGCCGCATTTATGCCTAGTTCCCTAATTTTATACCGTAGTAAAAAAATGACAAGTTTATTAAAGTTTAAAACAAGAATATTGTCCGCGTACGTGAAAATACAATTAAGTTGTAAATTTTTCGTTTATTCACTGATTTTTCCCTCGCCAATTGAATTGTAAAATATATATATATATATATATATATATATATATATATATATATATATATATATATATATATATATATATATATATATATATATATATATATATATATATATATATATATATCACCAATTTAGAGGATTTCTTCACCCAAAGTCTAAGTGGAAAAATACACCAAATAAGCGAAATTAAGCTTCGATTTGGTATTTTTCGGTTAGTCGAGCGTATGCAATTTAAACTATTTTTAAATTTCAAATTTTTTTTAAACTATTTTGATCTTTTATTTTTTCATTTTTTCAATTTTTTTCTTTGATTTATTTAAAATGGACGTTCACAAAAAATAAAACGAAATAAAAAATTAATAAAAAAGAAAAATATATACTTGAATTTACATGCAACCAGCTAACCAATAAATTTCAGGTATTTAAATATGTAAGTGGCTTTTTAGACCTAAAGTCCAGATAAATCTTTGCGACATGATGATATAGAAAAAATAGCGTATTTTCGAGTTCTAGGCACTTAAATTAGGCACTTAGAGAAAGAGACTTGAAAAATACGCTTACCGTGATGTTAAACAAAGTTGCTCTTCGTTATAATGTCACTATGTCAGATTCCGGAATCTATCCTATGTTCCAGATGATTTATTTTTATAGTGCTTGAGAAGGCATAAAGAGACTTTAGTTTAGAAACTCCATGCCATTTACCTTATTAATAAAAATTTCCTTAACCAAATATAGTTATAAAATTTTTAAACGCTAG
This sequence comes from Parasteatoda lunata, assembly GCA_949128135.1. Classification (NCBI taxonomy): domain Eukaryota; kingdom Metazoa; phylum Arthropoda; class Arachnida; order Araneae; family Theridiidae; genus Parasteatoda; species Parasteatoda lunata. Next base: position 50,297,640 of record OX421975.1, read on the forward strand.
GTAATTTAATTTGTTACGTATAAAATGTCACCGGAGTAATAAAAATAGATTTTAAAATTTCCTTTAAAAACGAGTGCAATAACATTGACATTCTCTACTCTGGTAAAAATATTAAAGGATTGTTTATGGGTTTAAAAGTTTCTGCGTTCCTTGAATTAATAGGATGATATTACGCATAAATGTGCTTAACAGTAAATTTTAGAACTGTTTAAAGGCAATAATTCGATTAGCCAGAGTGAGTTTTAGTAAAGAAATAGCTTGAGTTTCTATTTTCTGCTTAAAATTAAGTAAAATTTTTTTTTTTGACACAGTGTTTAAAATGAAGTTTATCTTGGATAAATAAATTATCGTTAATTTCTTTATCTTTGCAAACCTAATAAAATAAAATGGTTAAAAAGTTGTGCTATTTTTATGGAAACTTTGATGTCCTAATTTGCATGTGACATTAGAGAATTTCGAGCGATATTAGGGATTATTTAAGTAAATAAATAAATAACTTAAAAAATTAATTACATTTTTGAAAGACATAAGTTGTATTAAACATTTTGATTATTTATTTGAATAACTTTCCGTAATTATTTTTGTTTAAATAAACTACATTTCATAAGAGTTTATCAGAAACTAAAGAAACATTTTTAATATTAAAGAAGATTGTTTGCCGAACTTTGAGAAGTTTGTTTGATAAAACTAAATATATTCAGTTACATGTTCCAACACTTAACTTATTAACCATTTCCTACGTATAAATGTATACTTTTGCTTGAATCTGAAATTAAAGAAGTGGTTAAACAACCAGAATTCTACCACAACAACGAAACCCAACAAATAAACTACTTAGCTCCTTCCAACGGAGTACATATTATAGCCGAGAGGGCTAATCTGTCAGTCTCAAGAGCGACAGAACGGGAGTTCGAGTTCCAGCGTTGACACGATCACAATATTTCCCTCATTCTCCGCAATATTTCCATCAACACATGAAGAGTTTCTTTTGTACTGCACACTCCAATGTCCATTACCCAATGGAAAACCAAGCTTCAATGTTCAGTTAATTTTATTTTTTACGGTTTTGAAGAAATAATAAGTATAAATGGTTAAAAAACCGTATAGTTTTGTTTTCATAGCTTTATAACCTTACTAGTTGTAAGCGGTTTCAAAACCATAAAAGTAAAAAATGTTTTTTTTTTTTTTAAATTTTCGGTCAGTTAGATGGACAGACTGCAGCCGTTTATTTTACCATAATTTTTTGAATAAAAATCCTAAAAAAGTAATACAGTTTTCATATAATACGAGGGTCACTCTGAAATTTTTGAGATACAATTAGGTTTTTAAAGTTATACTTACAAAATTTCAGGTGTGTCTCCTCCAGCATCAATGCACTTTTGTAGTCGAATTTTCCACAGATTAAATGCCTCAAGCCATTCAGGTGAATACGGCGGATGTTCTATCACTTTAATTTGTTTTTATTTAAGAAACTCAACTGTTAATCCGGCTGTATGTGAAGATGCATTGTTATGGTGAAGCATTAGTCCTCTAACATTCATTTCTTGTAGAATTTCTGGAAGACATTTAGTGGTATCCCAGTTTGCTGTTACTGTCTTCTGTCCTTCCAACTTAATGGCTTTGACCTATCCCGTACTTCTGAAGAAAGCGGCATACATCACTTTTTTCAGTGTGCGTTGTATTTTCACCATTGCCGGCGTGGGATCATCTTCAAAGACCCATACTTTGCTTTTATGAAGCATTGAAACGTCAAAAGCAGGTATGTACGTTTCATCACCCGTTACAATTTTAGAAATGATGGGATGGTCACCATCATTTAGCAATTTAAGAGTTTCTTTACTGATTCTGACACAGTCCTCTTTTTGGTGCTCAGTTAGATTATAGGGAACCCAACGGCAAACTACTTTTTTTCATATGTAATTCTTCATGAATAATTTTGTATATGGCTGCGGATCCAATGTTAAGTTCCTTCTGTATTATTTGATAGGTACAGCGATTATCATCCTTTAACATTTTTCGTATGGCAAACACATTATCCGGGATTACTCCCGACGATGGCCTTTCTGTGTGTTCTTCATCCTGAAGAAAATTGTGTCCTCTGCTAAATTCTTTAAACCATCTGAATACAGTAGCACGAGCTGGAGATGCATCACCAAATGCTAATTGCAACCGTTGAACGCATTTTTCTTGATTTAATCCTACTTTAAAATCGTAGAAAATCATAGCGCGAAAATGCTCTCGCGTCAAATCCATTTTCTCTTCTGTTTAAAAATTATTCTACGCTAAACAAGTTGAAGTAAGTCAGTAATAAATCGTCTGCTGTGTTAAAATACTTTGTTTTTTACAATTAAACCGTTATTTTTATTTTGAAATTTCTCGTCTGCGCATATCTCAAAAATTTCAGTGTAACCCTCGTACAATTATATAAGAATACATATTTATACAATAATATTTAAACTTAAAACATTACGCTTTCAAATATACCAACAGCTGTTAAATTTCAAAGGAAAAATTAAAAAAAAAATGGAGGTTTAATTTATGGAATAGATAAGGAAATACATAACTCTACTATTCATTACAATATTTTTGTTTGCTTCTATATTCATTCAGAGCAAAATAATAGTACAAAACAATAAATATTTTTCTTAAGATAACTACTTACTTAATTATAACTAGATAAAACACGCATATGATTTGTTTTGAATAAATATTCATTGTTCTATTTAATGAGAATTGAAGTATTATATTCTTTTATTCTCATGTATAACATATGTAAACAAAAATCTTTAATATGCAACTGAGCGAGAAAATATTTATTCGAAAATATACATATAATAAAGAGCATCAACGGAGAAGAGAAAGCGGGAAAGTATTTCCTTCATTTAATTAGCGTAGATTTTCTTCGGAAAGTGTTTTGTTAACGTTGTCTGATAATTAAATCGTAACAATGTAATACTTATAGTATAATTAAGTTTTCTTTTAAACAATTACTTATCTGAGCTTTCTGTCGAAGAACATTGTATAGTTACTTCTGTTGACTTTGAACAATAAAATTAAATAGTTATGAAGCCATTTTGCGTAAATGTATGATGCTTTAAGGAATAAAAATGCATTTCTATTTAATTATTTTTTATATGTTACGATATAGATTGTCTCGACTTTTTAATAAAAGTTTAGCAGACAGAAGAAAGTTTATATGTATACACTGAGAAAAAAATATGGTCAAAGCTACCAGAATATGGAAAAATTTACCGTGTTCCTGGCTTTATGGGAGTAAATAATTAAGTAATTTTTTCAGAAGTTTTTTTTTTCTCAGTAATTTTTTCCGAAATGCTTTGTAGTTTCTCGAATTTGTGCAATCTGTTCTTCATCTTAATTTCTCAAGATATGCTTTATTTAAAATAAACATTATGCCTGGAAGATTAACTGAGAACATTTCAACTTGATTCTAACAAGTTGCCAGACTGTACTCAAGTTCTGGATAAAATAATTGTAAAAAGTATCCGCACTCAGAGTGCCTGTATTTATTACTGTAAAACTATAATTTTACCGTAAAATTTTGCAGAATAAAAAATATGATGTGCCGTAACTTTTACGGTAATATTTACTGAATCACATTTTTAAAATAAATATCAACGGGAAAATTATGGCACAAATTTCCGGGAAAATGAATTTTGTGGTAAAATAGATTTTACGGTAAAATGAATTTCACGAGAAAATTACACGGCTGTTGCCCTCAAAAGATAAGTAATTTTTACAGTAATTTTATTGGAATTTTTCTCACAAAGCTCGTAATATTTTATATCTTATTTTTCTTCGAACAGAAACATAGAACAGTTTTTTTAAAATTTGTTTAAATTGTTATAATAATCCATACTTTCCAATACGTATATAATTTTTGAAAACATTTTGCAAAAACTATGATAGTTAATTTATTTTCGTTTTCATTGAATATCATTTTCAATAATTAGATTTGCATTTGTTTGAAAGTAAATCCTCGAAAGATTTAAGACGCATACATTTGTTCGTTATCTAGTCTAATAGTAGTTCAAGTTAAGACTAATAAATCTCGCAAATATATAAACTGTTTAACACATCATCAAGAAAGCAGTAAAATTGGAAATCAAATAAAGAACGATATGTATCATATCTCAAAATTTTTGTCGGAAAAAAATGAGTTACGTACTTGATATTCCAGTCTTTTTCCTTGGAAGGGATCAAAGGCTACAAGCTTCAAAATATGCAAATGATATAAAATATGGAATCAGGGTTTTTCTTTATTCATCAACCGTTTCTTAAAGGATGAAAAATTCTCTCGTTTTTACATTTTTTATGTAAATTATGAGAATAAATTTATAGCTGTGATTTACTGAAAAGTCGGTATCATATTTTATACTAGATATTTCTACCATAAAGATAAAAGTTTTATCGATATTTCAGGTAATTAAAGTTGACTGATGTGACGAAATTTAAACAACTTCCTCTAAGAAATGTTTATACAGTATTGAAATATTCCTTAAGAAATATTAAAATAATGTATAACAAAATCAAACAGATAAATTCAAGCAACATTTGAAGTTTTGAAAGTTAAGGATTTGTTTTCATAGTGAAAATGCATAACATATTAGATGGATATATTAGGGGAAAAAGAAAACAGCTTTTTCGTCATTTCTATTCTGAGTAATATGAGATTTCGTCAACTTCAATTTTAGCATTATCACTAATATCTCTATTTTAAAATTCCCCAAAATAGTGGACCGCAGCCTCACCAGATTTCGGTGGTAAATAATGGCTCATTTTGTTTGCTGTGCAAAAAATATAAAAATTAGAAATTCGAAATTATTAAACATAAAGTACTAAACAGTAGAAAAACTAAACATAAAGTACATTCTAATAAAAAAAAAAATTTGATAATTAGTTTAACTGTTCAACACGAAGAAAAAAATACCATGCGATTGCAGAGTTGAAATTTGGCATACCGACATAAATTTTTTATGAACATTGAAACAAGTTCATTTTGCTATGAATTATTTTTATATTCTTACATTTCAATATTAAAAATCATTATATTTTTAATTACTTTTTAATAAATTTTTCTAACGTTCTTTTACTTTACGTTTTGCTGCGCAAAATCTATAAAACTTAAAAACTTGAATGTGCGATGGTGTGCAGAAAAAATGCACAAGGAATGCGATAGAGTAAAATTCTATTTTTAATTCTAAAATTATCAACTGTTAAATTTATATTGCAAAATAACGGTGACTGATTTACTGCTAGCTGAAATGTAATTGCAGAAATGAAATTCGGTGCTCTGAAAGAAACATTTTCAATTATAAACTTAACGGATGTTTTTTTTTTCCTTCAACTTTAATCTGTGTGAAAGTTATTACAATCTTAAGCGCTTTTTGTGAATTTTTTTCTCTTTAAATACTGATTGTTTATCCATTGTTTTTGAAAAATTTGTCTGTCTCGAGATTCTTATTTTAGAAGCTCGTGCTTAACTTGACGTCAAGATAATAATGAGACACTTGACACTTAACTTGATGTCAACGTTATAAATTTAAAAAAAAAATGAATAAATTAACACGGAGTTGAGTTAAAGCATAGGTTATCCAGCACTCTAGCATTATAGCTCTTTCATTGGCTTCAAAATTTCCTCTCTTTATTTAGGGGAGAGTGGGATCAATTGTAACATTTTTTACTTAATTATTTTTAGCTAACAAAAAATACAATATATTATTAGTATTAATTGACAGACGAGTAAAGTTGACTATGCTCTACTAGAAAAAAAAAACCTTATTTTAAATGTTATTATATTAGTTATTAACAATATTTGACTGTTGTGCACTTGCTACAATTATCCCCACTTACGGGGTCAATTGTAACTGTTCATAAATTCAACTAAAACATAGTTAATTATACATATTATAGTTGTGATATATTTTTTTATTGATCAAAATGGTAGTGATATTTTAGGAGTAAAAATAATAATGAGCAGAGACCTAAAGGGTTAAACTTTTAACTTTAAGTGGTTAAAAATTTTAATTTATGCTGGGAAAGGTGACAAATAAAATAATGCACATGCAACATAATATAAATGATATAGGAAACTATTGGTGGTTCTTAAAGAGTTAAGTAATGGTTTGTAAACATAAGATTATTTATTTTCAGCTGTTACATTCGTCCCTTTACTTATTGTTACAATCGTCCCCAAGACGCCATTTCAGCTTCATTTGTTAAAAACTACGCTAGATAATTAACAAAACTAATCTTTTTTTTTTTTTTTTTGAAATGTTAATTAAGGTGTCCACTTACATATTCGGTTAATAATTTTTATTTGTTTAAACAAAATTATTTTGTCACAATATAATATTCTAATACCAAAAAAGTACGTAGCGTGAAAATATCTTTTGTAATGTAACTCTTTCAAAAGTACATAAAAATTGTTGCCAGCAGGAGAGTACATGTAGATTTATTAAACACTCCTTGTGCGCCACTTAGGAACCAAATCTAGAACCCAATACTCGAAATTTTTGCTCTGTTACAATCGTACCCTGTTACAATTGACCCCACTCTCCCCTACCCATTGTTTTCTGAGTCTATATTGCTCTATATTTTTAGTAATTTTATTTTTATGTATGGAAACTTTAAGAAAGTAAAGTAAAAAGCATACTAAAGTGAAGTGAAAGTAAAGTAACTAAAGTAAAGTAAAGTAAAGTAAAGTAAAGTAAAGTAACTAAAAATATAGTAGAAAGTAAAGCATAAAATATTGAGTAAACTTGTGTAAAGTAAAAAGTAAAGAAAAAATAAAGAGGAAGCTTAAAGTAAAGCGTGAAGTACAAGAAGTGTAAAGCGTAGAGCATGAAGTAAAGCATAAAGTATAAAGTAAAGTATAGCGTAAAATATAAAATAAAAGAAAAGCGTAAAATATAAAGTAAAGTGACGCATAATAAAAAGTAAATTATAATTAACGAAAAGTTGAAAAATTTATAATGTAGAATGTAAATCATAAAGTATAAAATAAAGTGTAGAGTATAAAATAAAATTAAATCGTGAAGTATAAGGCAAAATAAAAAGCAGAATATAAAGTAAAGCAACCGCTCCAATTCCTTTTTCAGAAGAATCGGTAGTAATTAGCATTTCTAAGCTGAAATCCGGAAGAGCTAAACAAGGTGGTTTCAAAATTGCGTTTTTTATATCTTCAAACGCGGCCTGAACAGTACGAGAACATTGAAATTTTACATCTTTGAGCAACAAATTTGCAAGAGCATGTGCTCTGGCTGAAAATTTTCACATATCTCCTATAAAATCCGTAACATGCCAAAAATGATTTAACTTCACATTTGTCGGAACTGAGAAATCATTAATTTTAACTGTTTTGTCTTTATCAACCGATATTCCATCGGAGGAAACAGTAAAGTCTAAGAATTTACATGCTTTAGTTAAAAATTAGCATTTAGCTGGAGAAAACTTCAAATTATACTTTTCGAAGCGGCGTAAAATTTCATTTAATATGACTAACAAGGGAAACTAGGGAAGTGTGACTCGCCAATTTTGAAATAAACTAGCGGGATGTATGCCTTATGAGGAATAATTTTAAGGAGCAACATTCTTTTCGGCCCATAGAAGGTCCTATGAGAGATAAAAAATAATTCAATATTCTATATAATTCTAAATATTCATTTCTGTTAGGTTAATTTAAAAAAAAAATTGGCATAAAATTGTTTTAACTTTTTTTTTCAAATTTTTTCCAATATAAAAACAAGTGAACAGTAATAAATTTCATTTACATGAGAATATAAGAAAACATTTTTGAAAAAATCAAAGTCTTAAAAAAAGTGCATTTTCCAGAAATCAGTGTTTAATATATATACAAGATGTCCCTTTTTTACACTATTTTCGCAATACTTGAAAAATACGTATTGTTCCCTGCCTTACAATGAGACAGAAGTTATTAGATACTTATTTTTTTAAGGTAGATCTTCGTTTATAAAATAAGTGTATTAAAGACAAAATTTTTCTTTTGAAATATTTAACTTTTAAAGTTAAATATTTCAAAAACTAGCTAGGATATCAGATATAAAAATAATTGTATGAATAATATTATAAAAATAGCAATCTTTATACAAAATATTGAACAATTCACAGGACATAGGTATCAAAGGATTTTCCACCTTAAAGTGACAAATCACCTCAAATTTTGTGTAGGGGAGAGTGGGGTCAATTGTAAAATTTTTTACTTAACTATTTTTAACTTACAAAAAAGCCTATATATTATTAGTATTAATTGACAGACGAGTAAAGTAGACTGTCCTCTACTAGAAAAAAAAAAACCTTATTTTAAATGTTATTATATAAGTTATTAACAATTTTTAACAGTCGTGCACTTGTTACAATTGTCCCCACTTACGGGGTCAATTGTAACAGTTCATAAGTTCAACTAAAACATAGTTAATTATACATATTATCATAGTTGTGATATATTTTTTTATTGATCAAAATAGTAGTGATATTTTAGAAGTAAAAATGATAATGAGCAGAGACCTAAGGGGTTAAACTTTTAACTTTAAGGGGTTAAAAATTTTAATTTATGCTGTGAAAGGTGACAAATAAAATAATGCACATGCAACATAATATAAATGATATAGGAAACTATTGGTGGTTCTTAAAGAGTTAAGTAATGGTTTGTAAACATAAGATTATTTAATTTCAGCTGTTACATTCGTCCCTTTACTTATTGTTACAATCGTCCCCAAGACGTCATTTCAGCTTCATTTGTTTAAAACCATGCTAGTTAATTAACAAAACTAATCTTTTCTTTGTTGAAATGTTAATTAAGGTGTCCACTTATATATTCGGTTAATAATTTTTATTTGTTTAAACAAAATTACTTTGTTACAATATACTATTCTAATACCAAACAAAGTATTTACGTAGCGTGGAAATATCTTTTGTAATGTAACTCTTTCAAAAGTACATAAAAATGGTTGCCAGCAGGGGTATACATGTAGATTTATTAAATATACCTTGTGCGCCACCTAGGAACCAAATCCAGAACCCGACACTCGAAAATTTTGTTCTGTTACAATCGTACCCTGTTACAATTGACCCCACTCTCCCCTATACAGTACAGTCGATCTTTTATGAAAAAAATCGAATTGAAATATTATAAATTTTTTAAGTTCAAATTTCCCGCCGAAAAAAATTGAAAATATTTTTAAAAATGCAATTCAATTTTATGCAATCACATAAATTATTTCAGATTTTTTTGCAAGATCTAACAATATGAAAAAAATTTATTTTTTATAAATCACATTTTTGAATGTTACATAAGCTATACTCACAAAAAATTCCATCAGTTTGGGAAAATACGTATTATATTTCGACTCTCATATAAATGAAATTTATTACTATTCACTTGTTTTTATATTGGAAAATTAAAAAAAAAAAAATTAAAAAAATTTGATGCCAATTTTTCATTTTTTGTAATTAACCTATCAGGTTTTTCTGAAAAACTACAGATATATAAAAATTTCGAAATCAATTTTGAAAAAAATTTGCATTATATAGTACGTGAAAGTACCACAAAATTAATTGGAGTATGAGATAATTTCAATAACTAATAGTATTGAAGTAATGAAATACTGATTTTTCTATATATTGAATGATTTTTCATCTCTCATAGGACCTACTATGGGCCGAAACGAATGTTGCCCCCTAAAACTATTCCTCATAAGGCATACATCCCACTAGTTTATTTCAAAATTGGCGAGTGCCACCTCCCTAGTTTCCCTTGTAAGTGCTCCTCTATTGTTTCGGAAAAAATTATTACGTCGTCAATATACACAAGCGCACCTTTATGTAATAAGTGACCGAGAATTTCTTGAGCAATAGATTGAAAAGATTTAGGGCTATTTTTAAGTCCAAAACATAGTCTATTAAAGTGGTATTTTTCCCCATCTGGACCAGTAAAGGCAGTTTTGTGCCGATCTCTTGGATCCAAGGGCTGCTGATTGAATGCAGAACGCACATCAAGTGCTGAAAACTAAGTTTTGTTAGTTAGTTCACATAAAATATCATCTAGGGATGGAATTGAAAAATCTTCTGTATCGTTACTTTATATAAACATCTAAAATCGAGGATGAGTCGCCATTTATATTTTTGCTTAGCGAAAAGCGTGGGTGCGTTATATTGTGAGTTCTGTGGGCATTTAATAAATCATTGTTATTGTGAGCATCTAATAAATCATTAATTTGTTTACACATTTCATCTCGCAATTGATAGGGTACTTATCAATTGCAGGGGTTTACGGGGTTTAATAAGATAAGGTACTTATTAATTGCAGGGTACGCAATTGATTGGGAATTTAATTAGATTTTCATGTTCTAATATTATTCTATGAGGTTGAGTTTTAGCTCCGGTTAATTCCCTTGTAGATCTTGCGAACGCGTTAGCATGTCGTAGTAAGACCTCAACTAATCGTTGTTTTAAAATTTTATCTAATTCAGGAAATTTAAAATCTTTCTCGGAAAGAGGAGGAAAGGGATCACTAGAAATATAGATATTTCAATTACGGGAAATTCCTCCATTGAGTTTACGATGCCTAAAGTCATATGTTTATTCAATTCAAAAGCATTGTTAGTAGTATTTCAAATAATTAACTTGAAATCTTTTGTTTTAAAATTTGTTGTTGTTACGGTAGGTAATACATTGATTCCGCGTTTATTTAATTTATAAAGATTTGAAATTAGAATATCGACATTATCAGCTGATATCATAGGTAATGTAACTTCGAATATTTTTTAAGAATTAGGTTGAAGAATCATTTTTTTCCCTTAATTTTTACCGCGTAGCATTAGAATCAAAATTATAAATATGATGCGAAATTAGATCTATGATCGGAACTTCAATATTGGATATTTTTAAGCATTAATTTTGTGTATCTAAGATATCTTGGGTTTGCTTAAAAAATCCAAAGCCCAAAATAGTTTGATAGGCTGATTTTAATATGTCACGTGTAATGTAAAACAAATGAGAAAATGTATGGTTTTCAATTTTAAACTTAATTACGTAAGCTTTATAAATTTCTAAATTATCCCCGTTTACTGCTTTAATTTTTATTTCTTTATCAACGCATTTTTCAATTTTAGTTTTCTCGATTTTATCAAAAATTTCGGGTGACATTATAGAAACACTTGCACCAGAGTGAATTAAAGAAAAAAAATTCTAAATCACCATCACAGCGAAGTTTAATCAAAGGTAAGGATATTTCATCATTTTTATTTTCTATTTTATGAATTAATTTCTCCGGGGCCACCCGTTCCATCCTCGTGCTCTTGTTGAGAAGCCCCCCCCCCCCAATTGGTCAGGGAAGAAAGGGCTACCTTTTTTTTTGGCAGACTATCCGTTTTCTTGGTGAAGTCGAATTCTCGCCGTAATATACAGTGAGGAAAAAATTTTATTCTATAATGTAAAGTTTAAATATAAAGTTAAATTTAAAGAAGAGTATATAATAAAGTAAGCAAAAGAAAATTAATATAAATAAATATTTGTTCAAATAAAGAAAAGAAATAGTTGTTCAATCCAAAGAGAGAAAAAGAGAAAGATATATTTGTTCAATCCAATCCACAAGAACTTAACTTTTTTCTCACTCTACCCCAGTCGGGGAAGTCTTTTTCTCACCCCTTGATTCCTGGCGAGAATGTAAAAAGAAAAGTAGTTAAAATGTACTTCTTATAATAAATAAAAATATGCCATATTTTCTTTTATTCAGTGTAAATATTCGAAAACTTTGTGAAAAGAATTACCTAATAACCGGTCATTTTTTGATTAAAATAACTTAGCTATTTAAAAATAATTCTTTAAAAGTGCAGTAAAGCAGGTTGATAATATTACTAAATGTGAGATCTAAGTCTAACGTTGTTGCAAGTTAGCAAGTTCGGCGGGCTTTACTTAAGCCGTTTAGCAACCTAGTCCCATATCAGCAATCCCGTAAACTATAGGGATTAGCATTGTTCATGCAAGTAAATTTAATTTTCATTAATTATTTATCATGTCACACATCCCATATGCCTAAGATTAAATACTTTCTTTCCAATATTTTTTATATTCAAGTAATCATTCATTTTTTTACGATAAATATATTGACAATACATTCGTAAATATTGCAGTAATTAAATATTTCAGAAACAAAATCTTTTTTTTAAAAAACTTGCTGAATCTCAAGGAAAAAATAAATGTTTATGAGTTAATGAGTTGCCACCACTGGAGTTAGTGAGTGGCGCTCAACAGTTGTTATATAAAAAAAATATAAAATTCTAAGGAAAGATGAAGAAGGTTAATAATTTCTTAAAAAGTAATAAAATAAAAACAAAAGCAATTAGAACGCATGCCTAAAAACAGTATGCACAATGCGCAAAATAAACAAGAGAATGTCTTAACAGTGTTTGTTCGATTGAGTGGATATTAATGTAATAAGATGCGACATTAATGATTCGAGTACATGACCTTAAATATGCTAATGAATTAATGCAGAGATTATCGCAAATTACGAACAGGCACGAAAAGCTACTTTCTGTGAATAAACGTGACTTTTTTGACGAATTCTTGAGCCTCAAAATAGAAAGATTAGATTGAAGAAATAGAATAGATTGTAGTCAAAATAGAATAGATTGAAGAAATCTGAAATTGAATTGAATTGAAAGTATAGTTTAATGATACAATGTCCAAAAAGGACATGCTACGCCAAACACACGATTTTGAAAGTGAAGAAAGTGCATCCTTTGCATTTATATTCATAAAATACATAAATATAAGATAACATGGCGAATACTAGTAAAACTGCATAGGTAAAAAGTTAATAAAATTTTGATAAAATTGTAAATACAATAAAACAGTTATATACAATTTAAAATATCAATAGCATGTAAAAATGCAAATATGTTAGGATGATGAGTTTCATCTAACAAGTCTTTTATACATAAAATGGAACAACCAAATTGGGTTAAACGATGTTGAACTGGGTTAAATCAAGGTCAAATGATTAAAATATGAGGGATGGAAAGTAATCTTTTGCAAGTATTCCATTGAGGAGGTGGATCTCCGAACAGTAAATGAAGGTGGGTGAGTCGAGTATGAGCACCTGTCCTTCGCAACACGGGCCAAGGACTTAATTCAGGTTCAATAGAACGTAATGTTGACAAAATCTGGCTGCAGTAGTTTGATCAATAGAACTCTTTAATAATAATTTTTGTAGTTTTCTCTTGTGTATTTCGTCATCTCAAAGAGTTTAAATTTCTTTAAGAACTCTTCTATGGATTCCATTTAAATGTCAGATTTTATCATTTGAAATTAAGATTATTGACGCAGTGTAAAAATATACTTACCTTATAATTATAACTATTTTTGACTTCAAAATCTACAAATTAAAAAAATAAAACTCTTTTAAACCAGATGTGGGCACATAGCAGCCAACTATTATATTTTTTGTGGCCTTCTAAGATAGTCAGAAAAATTTGCAGTAAACTGGACCTGAAAAAATTTTCATGGGGATCTGAACCTTGAACCTCTTTATACGTAGTCAGATTATGTGTGGAAGATTTGTTTAATTATGTGACACTAGTTGACGTTTACGAATCTTTGCTTAATGAAAAATTCCCTTTTATATTCGCGCAGTATCCTAAAAAAAAAACCCAAACCAAACTGGAAATCTTGCAGTCCCCCTATGACATCATAGCAGTTCAGATTAGTGTAAATCAATACATTCATATCATCAAGAGGAAATTATAAACACTTTTTGTCGTACCGCCATCTGTTGATAATCGAGAGAACCTCCGAATAAGGTGAATAGTAATTTGCTGCGAAAATGTTCTAGATACTTGGATCTTCATATGTTTATGAGCAAAGTTTTTCTTACTTGAAATTCAACAAGAGTAAAATTAGATTCTCTTTGACAGACATTTTCCATCCCGGCTGTAATTAAAATCTCAATAAGTAATTTCCTTTGTAATTTTGCTTATATTAATTTATTTTTATTGATTTTTATGGTAAAATTGTTACCTTTTTTGTAAAGCAAATTTTACTACTCAATCTATCTATACAATCATTTTAAGGGTATGGCTGTCCACCAACTCCACAAAGTACTCCGCGCGCCCAAGCAATTGCCTACTCCTGATTCAAACTGTTCGCATTATAACTGTTTTTCGAAGGCTATATCGTCACATGAAATGACGCGTGCGAATAATATACTATTTTTATAACTGCTGTGAGTTTACAGCAGTTAATATACGTCAAGTTTTACCTGTCTTTAGCCAGCGCCTTCTATGTTTATTCTGAAAATGGTGCAAAATGTTAATATGGAAGAAAAAGCTACAATTTTGAGAAAAAGAAAAGCGTTGTGATCTGATTTTTTTAATATTTAAAAATTTACTGCTATACTTTATTATTAGCTTTATAAAAATTTGCAAAAAAAGAAAAAGAAAAGAAAAGTAAATTGATAATTTTTATCTAGGCGGAAAAATGTCGCAAAATAAGCGAGTTATTTGCCCATTCTAAAGCCTGGATTAGTCTTCACAGCAAGATGGAATACATATTTTAAAATGATAATTTGCTTCAAGTAAGCACTTGAATTGTAGTTTTTTATTTTCTTGGCAAAAGATCTTCCGAAAATCATGCTAAAGCATTTTTCCACCTTGCGTTTTAATTTGTTGTCCAAGAAAATAGGTAAATTCAAATAAATAAAAATAAAAATAAATGAAATAAATAACTTAGAAAAGGTTATTTAGGATTTTTTTCTGCACTGAGACATCCAATATTTAATAATTTGTCAAAATAAATAAAAACTAAATAAAATTAAAATAAGATATTATCCTTAGAAATCTTACATTTATCTAAAAAGTCTATTAGAACCTTCTATGACTACTATTTGTTAAGGTCTCATCTTTTCATAAAGTTAATTTGTTATTATTTATGCAAAATAGAAAGCTTATTTTTCATTTTAAGTTTAAGAAGCGACTGTCTGAAACGAAATCAAGCTGATAAACATTGAAATGAAAATAAGTTTAATTAAAATCCTTAGATAGTTGAAATAATATAGTTAAAAAATTAATTATAAAGAAAATAAATTATAAAGAAATTATATTTAATAGTTAATTATATATTATAGTTAATTATAAAGAAAAGTCTTGCTCTATCTCCATTTATATTTCCATGGGGTAAATATAAATTCGTAGCTACACGAGAATATTAAAGTAAAAAGGTTTACAAATCTTCACAAAAAAACTATTTTATTTTTCAAACTGCAACCCATGTAGCTTTTATCCTTATCCTCCACTGGCTCGATTTTATTAAATATGCAAGTGTGACAGTAATGCTTCTAAAGTATGGAACACAGTATTGAAATAAAATAACCTTTCAAAATTCAAGAAGTGTACTTGATTCCCTTTTTTTCCTTCTTCATTTTCTCAAAGGCATTGTAACTTCGTTTACAGCAGACCATTGAAGTCAATAAAAGCGCTGGTTCTGGCAGCTGGTGGTTCAGAAAAGCAATAAAAAACACTTCAACTTTGATTGCTTCCAAGAAGAAAGAAAGGGGAAAAAGCCTCAACTGACAGAGTTAAATTAGGTGACATGGAATGGCAACCAGGCGGTTTTTGTCTTACTTTAAATTTCTCGGAAGATAAAACAGAATTTTAAAATGTATTGGTAAAATTTAAGGTTTCAAATGGAACTAAAGGTAGTTTCACGAAAAAGTTAGCCATTTCAACAGTTGTACTTTTTCGCGTTAGTAATCTGAAGGTTAAAGCAAAATGATTGCGTGATGGTCTGACCCTAGAGCGCTGTAGTAGTTTAAAAAATTAAAAAGGTTAAAATAGTAGGTAATACATTTAGAATAAATTATTCAAACTAACTGCAATCAGTAAAATTATGTTATATGGCCAATTTAATGGAGCATTATAATTTGGGAAAAAAATTGTACAATATATTTTAACATGACGTAGGCTGCGCTGTTGATTTTTTTAATTAGTTCCTGTTAATTCGTATCATTTGAATTTGTTATGTTGCCAATTAGAATGACTTTATTTTTCCCCTCTTCCAAACCACAACAAATGACCATCAGACCTACCCACTATCTTTCATTCTTTGCTTTAGCCTCAGGATTATATAACAAAATATGAGAATGAAATAATGAAAAAGATCAAACAGGGGAGATAATGTTGCGATAATGCCTTTATTATTAAATGTGACCATGTGATCGCAGCATCTAATCACAAATAGAAATAAAACTGGTGTAAGATTTTGCCATGATTTGTCAACTTTTGCTAAAAAAAAACATATTGAGAAGGTTGAAACATAGAACTTTTGACCAATACCAGCTTTTTAACATTTAAAAATTTATTTAGCTGATGAACACTATATTGCGTTTTATCAAGCATGTGTTATCAAGCTATATATAGCTGACTGCCATAGTTTTGACTACCATAATAGGTAACAGATATAAGTGGTAGGTAAAAGATATAAAATTCCTCATTCATTAATGCGTTTTTCTTGTATGTGCTGTAAGCTAATTTGAAAATTTGGCTAATCGCAAACTGTCGATCTTACTTTGCAATACATCAACCAGGCTCATTGGATTAAGTCTACTAAATGTTGTCTGCAGTTTGCAAAAAGCTAAATTTTTTTATCAGCCTGCGACGTGTATATCACTTTTGTAGATATGTGAATTTAAGGGTTAAAATTTATGTTCAAATGGATTGAGATTAAGAATTCAAGTTGATTTAAAATTTTAAAATTACATTAAAAATGTATTATAAATTGTAAAATGTTTATGTGTGTCCTTCTTTAATTTGTTTTTATTTTACTCATTTTTAAGTTTAAATTTTAAAAATAATTGATAAGAAATGCTTTTTTTTGTCTTCTAAATATTTTTTCAAACAATTCAGATAAACAGAATGAAAATAATTCTATTACATTTCAAGATATTATAACATCTCTGTTTATCTTTTTGATAAATTGCTTGTTTTGTATATTAAGAATACACTAAGGATTGTTTTGTTTTATTTTTTAACTGTGATTTATTTTTCCTTCTATGAAAGTTTACTTTTTCATTCTTCTATTCTTTTTATTAAATTAATGATCATGGAATTATGTTTATTCTGTTGGAATAAAGACTGATTATACCATCTCAAAGAACGAAAAAATGTGTATATAAACTGCTGTTTGTAGAAAATGCAACACCATGAAAGAATCATCAGAATCAAATGAAATTTAATGCAGAAACGTCTTGTACTGATACAAATAAATGATGAAATTTTCAAAACAAAAGAAACAAATTAAGCGTCCGAAATCAGTATTTGGTGCAGCCACCACGCGCTGCAATAAGTGCTGCTATACGACGTGGCATGGAGTCAAACAGATGTTGAATATCTGCTTGAGGAAGAGAATTCCATATCGCTTGTATGCGCAACCACAGTTCGTCTTTGGAAACTGCAGGACGCGGATCACGAGTGAGACGCCGACCAACCATATCCCACACGTGCTCAATAGGCGACATATCCGGCGAATAAGCAGGCCAAGGAAGAAGTTGCATGCGTTGTGCTGAACAGAAGTCTCTAACAGTCCGCGCAACATGTGGGCGTGAATTATCCTGCTGAAAGATAGCTCCAGGGATGCCTTGAAGGAAAGGAACGACTTCGGGCTGTAGCACTTCACGGACGTATCTGTTGCTATTGAGATTACCCTCAATTCGTATCAAATTGGATCGTCCATGATACGAAATCGCACCCCAGACCATAACTCCGGGTGTTCGACCACTATGTCGTTCAATAATACACTCAGGAAGGCAGCGTTGACCGGCATAACGTCTAACACGAACACGGCCATCATGGGTCCACAAATTGAAGCGTGATTCATCTGAAAAGACAACTTGGTGCCAATCAGCTCGCCAGTCTCTGTGCTCAAGAGCCCACTGCCGACGCAGCCGTCGATGATCCGCCGTGAGGGGAATCCTGTATAATGGCACCCTTGCACGCAATCCACGGCGCAGCAGACGACGACGAATTGACGAAGCCGACAATTGTACACCTGTAGCAGTAGACCAATGTGCTGCCAGCTGCCTGGAGGAAGCTGTGCGATCATTCACCGCCATGCGGAGCAGGTGTCGATCATCGCGCTCTGACGTCACCTTCTGTCGTCCAGTGCCTGTTTTTCGAGTTGTTCGGTGCTCGTCGGTCCACTGCTTCCAAACTCGCATCACTGTGGAACTGTTCCGCTGCATACGAGCTGCTATTGCGCGATAGGAAAATCCTCCTTCTCGAAGGCCGATTATCCTCCCTCGTTCAAACTCCGTAAGTTGCTTGAATTTCTTATTCTTCCGTCGTGGAGGCATACTCAGGTCTCACTAAACGTTTGCCACTAACAAATAATCACAGACTATTTTCAACGTCCCGCTACAGCACTTTATTTATACGCTTTCAGCATCAATTCAGAGGGCGCTGCGCGCGCCACGCACGCGCGATGGCTCTGAAACTTTATTAATTTGCATAATATCCTATAATTGACATTTGCTGCGAATTTCATTTGATTCTGATGATTCCTTCATGGTGTTGCATTTTCTACAAACAGCAGTTTATTTATTTAAAAGATAATAAAAAAGGAATCTTCTACGAAATATCTTGATCATATAAATTTCAGAATGCATAATTTTATTAGATTCGTTGAGTTATTTGGAAGAGGAATGAGAAAAATCCTAAAATCTAATAAAAATTTGCAAATAGATATTGATAGTCTTTTTGTGATGAAATGAAGTATAAGAACTTCCTTCGAAATAAAGTTCATTAGTGTTTGTTATAAAAAATGATAACAATTTAAATGTCAAATAAATAGTTTTTTTCAATCTTTTTTTTTTAAACTAGAGAAACACAGCTGCGGGTTTAGTATCTTGTTCTTTTTTCTAACTAATTTTCTAAAGCAAAATATAAATTATCTGAAATATTTGATTATGTATATTCATCTTGTATAGAATTTCAAAGATTTTAATGGTGATATATTTTTTAATATACCAAAATCAAAAATTGAAAAAGTTGCGCCAAATTTTGGTCACTCATTTCAAGGAGATTTATAAACCCGATTAAAAATTATATTTTTTAAATTGTTCATTTTATTTCATTTTTAGATGATACCATCAGTTCTAAATTTATATAATTGTTTTTTAATAAATCTTTAATTACTTACGGTGCAGTAGAACTGCGCAGTGGACTACCGTCCACACTTGTCCCCTTTGTCAGCTGATAAAAGTGGTCATCCACTTACCGCAGCCAATGATGTTTGACTTTGGTGATCTATTGTAAACAGTCTCTTACAATCAATCTACTGTTGAACTAATTTTTTGATGGAACATATCCCAAATTAAACTACGAAATTTGATGCAATGTAACTCATGAAATAGAAGATAATACGTAATCCAGTTTAGGTATAATACATTAGGTACACAGGCTATAACACATATAATTTAAGAATTTTTGTCCGAATAGAAGTACAAACAAGTATACATGCAGTAGACTAATTTACAAATTGCTGCTATTACTCCGCACTGTACCTCAAGGGCATATTACAATGAGTATACTTCAGCAGTTTTCAAAGAGCTGGATTTTCTAATTAGCCTATGACTTATATGTTGAAAATCTCACATTAAAACCTAAGCAAAGGAGAAACACGAGTTCCTTAAAAATCTGTTGAATCACTCATTAAAAATGGGGAATGAAAAACATCAAAATCAGTTTGATTGCCTGAAAAAGTTCGAAGCGTAAAAAAAGACCTTCTGATTCCGCTCTGTTTCTTCCAATTATCAAACAGATTTTGATTTAGTAGTGATACCATGGCATGCAGATATCGATAACGTTTAAATTATGATCGAGTTTTTGCTTTCGCTTGTTTAAATATTAATTTGAAGCACTTAATTTGTATGGTTCAAAAATATATGTTAAAGCTGTTTTTATGGAACACCATACTTCAGTTTATGTATATTTATTTTAATTTTTTAAAAAATTTTATGCTATTCATTATTAAAATATACAGAAAAATAGTTTAAATCGATTTAGAAAACACTCAAACATTGTTTGCAAGCTTCTGCCAAGCAAATAATTTAAAAATAAAACATTGAAAATCCTTAATGCTTGTCATAGCTTTAAAGCTTTAAGCTTAGAACAGAATTAAGTACCCGATTCTCCAATGAAATTCATTTACTCTTTTAAATTCGACTTTTTTAATTACTGTTTGAGGTGAATTAAAGGCAACAAGTGTAAATAACACAAAGTAATTAAAATAAATTTTCTAGGAAATCACTCCCATCATCCAAGTCATTAACATAATCATTTTACCAAAAGCGTTCATATTTTGGCCTTTATTTCCAACTACTGTACGCAAATGGTTTTCTGATTACACATATGGCGAAAATATTGCGCCATTAACAGCGCCACGGAAACAAAATTAAACGAAAACGTTTGATTATGCTTTGTAATTATGAAGAATGTTCAGTATTTCCATCTTATTCTACTTGAAAGTGTCTTAGCTTTAAGAAAGTGTAAGGGAAGAATGTAGAAATGATAATTCTTGAATTGGAATATTTTTGACATATAGTATTAAAAATTTATCATTGAATGTTTAAATTTTTTTGCAATTTAGAATTTTAAATTAGGCAATTTTATTTTATTTTATAACCGCCAAACCAAACAAATTTTGAGTATACAACTGCCAATGTTGAAACTCCGTAGGCTCGTAATTTTGAATCCAATCCAGAAGACAAGGAAACTCCTGGATCAAATATTGGGAGAAATTTGCCTTTGTAGCTGACTTTTTGTAGAAACTAACCCACATTTGGGTTACATGGGAAAATTCACGAAACCCTCCTATGGTTAGCCTGACGGAAAAGGGACTTTAACCCATGATTCGTCTTCCACTGAGGATATTTTATGAAAGTACTGTGGTCGGTGCGAGTGGGGTGCACAATTCATATGGACAAACCTTCGTTGGGATTCAAACATGGGTCATCTCATTGGGAAGTGCGGGCTGAACTACATAAAATAGTAAAATACTATAAAAACTGTAAAGCATTAAGGAGTAAACATTAATAACTATAAAATTGTTAACAAATCATAAATAATAATTATAGAAATTTCGAAATAAATGTATCAGTATATAATTTTATTGTTTGAAATTTTGATCATTTGCAATTAACCAAAATGAAAAAAAAAAAAACATAAAAAAAATTCTCGTTATCATCTTGTCACATGTTTTCATGAAATTTTTTTGTAAAAAGTTTTTTAATCTAGAAGAATTAATTTCTTAATCAGTTTTTCAGATTGCTTGGGTGAAAATTAGGATTTAGTCCAATTTTTATTATTATCCAATTTTTATTATTATCCAATTTTTATTATTATCCAATATTTATGAATTATTTACGTTGTTTAGCTTCATTCATATGTAAGACAAAGCATAACCTATCTTCATTCGGATATCACAAAAATTACTGTGTCCGTTCTGCACAAAGAAAAAAATATGATCATAACTACCAGAATATGATATGGTTACCGTGTTTCGATTGGAAAAGCCAAATAGTCCGGTAATATTTCTTTTCTCTAAGCGCTTTAGTATCGAAATTGGTAAAATTAACAATAAAATATAGTTTCATATTATGTGATAAAATTTGGTAATTTTATCATGATACCTTAGAGCATGGCATAAACACAATTTATTTGATTAAATTTATTTTTCAATTTTACCACGTTTATATTAACTTGCCTTCGTGTATGTCTGTTCGGGTGGAATTTTGTAATCGGTTTTAAACTAACTTCCCGACTAGATACAGACTTCAAATTTGGCACATAGCTCAGAATTGGATGACAATGCATGAAAATGAAGAGAAAGAAGACATACAAAGTAAAATAAAATTAAAATTAAAGAAAAATTAATATTTTCGCTATTGTCTTTTGTTGTTGATTCGATTATTTCAAATTAGTGTCACATGTCAGTCGAAAAGTTTTATGTACAGTGAGTGAAAAAATTGAGATTTTGGAAGTGAGTACAAAAAAAATCAAAATAAAAAATAATATTTTTAAAAACCACGTTTTTGTAGTGGAGAATAATAATTGAAAAATAAAAATTTGAAAAATGAAAAACGTGGGGCGCATGAAATACATAACAGTACATATACATATACACATTTTCTTACTCATACACATGAACAGCCACATACACATCCACATACACATGCATATACACAAACATATTTCACATCCACATTCAGATACAATTACAATTACAGATATACATACACATATTCTCATGAGCCCACATACACACACTACTGTTATGTATTTCATGCGCCCCACGTTTTTCGTTTTTCAAATTTTTATTTCTTAATTATTATTTTCCACTACAAAAACGTGGTTTTTAAAAATATAATTTTTTATTTTGTTTTTTTTTTACATTTCTTACTAAGTGTGTGTAATGACTATTATTTTAAAAACAAGAATTTTAGGAAAACTGTTACCATATTAACAAAAAAATTACCGAATGAATTTTCTAAATACCGTATATTTTAATTTTATTACGCAGAATTATGTTGTTTTTTTGTCAGAAATGTCATTTCCGAGCATTGTGTTTATTTATTTTTTTCATAGAATTTTTTCCCCTGTATTTTCACATATTTGTAAATGAGCATTTGTTATGATCTTCAGCACTGAGTATTAAAACTGCCTTGGTGATTTTAGATGTATGAAAAATTATTTTATTTTATTTTGCTTCTAACGAGAAGTGCTTGAAAGTGTTTTTTTTTTAATATCTCGTTACGTTATCCTTTATGCAGTCAGAATACAACACATAATTTCCTTCTTAATAAGAAACACTCTCTGAAAATGATTAAGTTTCGCTCACTTATATCTAGTTAAGAAAGAAGGTACCCACAAAAATCAAATATCAGTTTTTAATAAAGTATTTATAACTATCTCTGCGAAACGAATGTGTTTAGCTATGTAATTAAACAAACTCAAAAGCAGCAAAAAATGTTAAACAAGAGGAGAAAAAGATGCTTTAAAATATTAAAGATTTGAAGAATAACGTCCTAAAAATATTTGACTGACTTTTTTGTGTTCTTTAATGTCGAAATCACTCTATTTTTCTGTTTGCTAGATGGAGAGACACCCGCCATTAATTTAGCTGATACACCAACTTTCTATTCAAAAAATCAGGTTTTCTGAGTACCGCAATCATTAAAAGCTGATTTACTATCTTTTCATTAAAGCTTAATTCTGATTAAGGAATTCATGTTATCTTTCTCCGAATGCCCCCTGACGTGGGCAGCATGGGGTTAAGCTTTGATTATTTAAGTTATTTTTCTCTCTCAATATTTATTACTATAGTGTGCAGAAAAAAAAATTTTTTTGATCACAAATCAAAATGTGTTAAAAATAAACAGTACTAGTAAGTAGTATAAGTACTAATCAATACTAATAGGTACTAGTAAGTTTCTTACCTATATTTCGTAAGTATTGTCTGGTAGAGTGCTTTGGGTGGACTGATTTCTGATTACGTGGCACGCGTTACGCTGTGAAAAATTGGGATCAAATTATCATAAAAAGTAGCGCCACTTTGGGTCATCATCCATAAAATCCCATTTACCGTAATTTTTTTTATTTTTTATTGTAAAATATTATACGGTAATTTTTACAGTAATATTTATTTAATTAGAGTGAATCAGAGATTTTTCGGTAATTATTACCATAAAATTACGGTATATTTGAGATTTTGTTAAGTAATATGTTCCGGTACAAATGGATTTTACGGTAAAAAGTATCGACATCATGAGTGTCGATACTAGAGGAGAAATGGTCCTCTAATTTTTTAATAGTTATTTTGTTAAAAAGCAATTTTAGAAACCTTTAAATACATGCATTTTTTAAATGGATTTGATACAAAACTATTGACTGATTTGAAAAAAAAATTGACACGAAAAAATTGACCAAAATTTAATAACAAAAACATTTTCATCAATAAAAAATCAAGGAATTAAAATAATATTTTTCCGTGCTCATTTTCTTGAAACAAATTTAATTTTAAGTTTCAGAATTACTGTACGAATAAATTGAACTATTACGAATTGGTTTTACAGTACTAAAGTTTACGAAAAAAATGTAAAATGTTCCCCCTAAAAACATTTCGAAAGCTTCTCAACTAAAACTCTAAGAATTTAGAAACTCGAAGCAAATATTTTTGTAACCATAAAGCTTGTCTTAAACGAAATAGAATATGAAAGTATTGACTGTCGTATGCTTTTTCTATATTCTATAGAAGGTTTTAACTAGTCGCAAAGTTCTCAGGTGTTCGGTACCAAATACTTTTTGTCAATTGAATCTAACATTTACAGTATTTTTACATAAATATCAGATCTGGCAACTAACTATTACTTTTACTTTTTAACTTCTTTGTGATCGAGGCCAAACTTCAAAAATCCAATAGAAAGAAAGTAAAAAATGAAACAGATGGAATGTTTTATTTCATAGACCTCCAGGGAAAAGTTGCTGAAAAATTCCGTTCAACTCAGAGTTATCTATCAAGTTAAGTATGGGTTTTTGATTCCATTTCCCTTTCAGCCAATTTTTTTCCCCTGCATCGACAGCCAAAGTTTGAATCACATTGAAAAGAAGTTAGAATTTACGAAATAAATATTAGGGTAAAATTTCTAAATTGAAGATAACTTAATCTAGAATTAACTGATACTTTCAGATCTAAATCACATGATATTTGAACTTTATGCATATATATATATATATTTATTATCTATCAAGATGATAAATATAATTATTTTTGCGTTTTGTTTTAAATAGAGCATAGAAATGAAACTTTATTGGGGGAAAAGAATACCAATCAATCATAAATGTTTAAAAATGAATTTCTTTTATCCTTATGCTCCCTCAGTAATACAATTATTTTGTAAAAACTAAGATAGGAAAAATATAGTAGATTTTTCATGTTTTAAGACTCCTTGTTTTTAATAATTGTCATTATAAAGTTTTTAAACATTTGTATAGATTCTAATTTGATTTTTTTCTTACAGCTCTTACTTCATCAAATAGATATACAATTCATCATACTTATTTGGTACCTCACTAAAATAATGCAAAACTGAAATTAGGAATTTAGTTCCAGAAGAAATTAATTCTTAAAAATTAATAATAATGGCGAAATTAAATACAAAATAAATTTTTTAAAAATATATTATGAAAATATGCAATTTTTAGCCCGTACTAATTTATTAAACGAGCTTACCTTTATTTTTTATTCTTATGCGGTTGGGTTTTCCTTTTGCTTCAAAATTATTCGAACTATTTTCCAATTTTTTTAGTTTTCCCAAATGAAATATTTAATATAATTTTGTGATCGGATCTTAGATTTTAATTAAAAAGGACATATGCTGTTTTTCTCAGCATTTTTTCCCTTTATCTTTAGTTTTAATGTAGAATTAATTTAAGAATATGATGGTCATGAAAAAGAAGAGAACTCTTATTTTTTTTAAAAACTGTAAATTATAAATAGTTTATTTAAGCTACATTAATTACATATCTAAAATATTGCCGCAGAATTTAAATGGAAATTATTGGGACAGAATATCTAAACATAGATAGAAATATATATTAAATAATATATATAAATAATATATATATTATTAAATATATATAAATATATATTAATATCTAAATATAGAATAATTTAAAGTTACGCGCTTACCTTTTCGTTAAAACTTAATTTATCTTTTTACTTGAAGATACATACATATATATATATATATATATATATATAGAAAATGAAGAACCAATTATTAGATCAGTTTAGGGTGATTTTGGGTAGTTTGGCCATTTATTGATTTATTTATTTAATTAATTAATTTATTTAATTTATTTATTAATTAATAATTTGTTTAATTTATTTATTAATTAATTAATTTGTTTAATTTATTAATTAATTAATTTATTTATTTAATTTATTTATTAATTAATTATTAATTAATTTATTTAATTAATTTATTAATTAATTTATTAATTAATTTATTAATTTAATTACTTAAATAGTTTTATCTATTTATTTAATTTATTTATCTCTTTATTTATTTATTCATTTATTAATTTAATTTAATTTGATTTTTGTATGCTTTGTACAACTCGATTGAATGTTACACAATATAGTAAATGGTATCAAGGAGTAGTAACCAAAATAAATAATCTGTTAATTTATAAATTAAATAAATTAATTAATTAATAAATAAATTAAATAAATTAATTAATTAATAAATAAATTAAATAAATTAATTAACTAAATTAATTAATTAAATAAATAAATTAATAAATGGCCAAACTACCCTAAACCACCCTAAACTGATCTAATAATTGGTTCTTCATTTTCTAGGACTTAATCGTAATGGTTCGAGATGACTTGAAATATTTGATAATTAATTAGTGAAGACGATATTGTAAGCTAAAAAACAAACATAAAAACTCCCTTTCTCTGAAAAAACATACCTTTTCTTGACGGATTTGGATTTCTGACCCTCAAAATGCAATGCAAGTACAATCTGCTAAATACGGTTCCAAAAGTTTGGCCAGGTGAACTGTCCATAGTTTGGACTCGGTTCATTTTATTTTTTTTGTTGCTCATTTCACCATATCCTGAGAAATATTTGAGTGAGTTGAAAAATTTTACACACATAAATAAAATCCGTTTAACTAAAAAGTAGTTACACCCAAAAAATAACTCTTAGTTTATATTTATTATTTTATAAAAAATAGTCAAAAATATTTGAATAGTAAGGTATACAATTTTTGCCATTATTTTAACTCACTGGGTGATTTATAAAATGGGCAAAAAAAATAATTTTTTTTTGCCAAATGCACTATTTCCCTATCTTATAACATGGAAAATCCGGTTTCGCTATGCGGAAAACACTGACTGACGATTAAAATAATACTTTTTGCGTGCAGTAGTGTCTGTGGGTTAAAGAATGTATGCTTTTGCATGACAGAATACAAAATTTAAACGAAATCAGTCAAATAGTTCCTGAGACCTCGAATTTTAAAAATACCGACCTTACAATTCAAAATCTTCTATGTTATAATCAAAATCATGACATTTAAAATCTTCTTAGTGACTGATAAGTGATCTTCTCAACATTACAACTTCATTCTTATCCAACCTGATAATTTATTTAATCGAAACGAACTACCACGAATCGGAAAAATTATTCAAAATATTGGAAATGACAAAAAAACTTTTTTTAACTTCTAAATTGTTGAAAATAACAGTTCTTTGTATTCAACTTTTCAGCATTTGGCGCCAATTCCTCTGCATTTGTTGTTTTCTAACTTAAACCAAATGTTTCATAATTTAACTATTTCAATGATACAGCTATGCATCCTTATCCCCTCTATTTTATTACCATTGACATTTTAGTGACAGAACACTGTAGACATTAGAAAATGTATTTTAATTCCCTGGACAAGAAAGACACGAGGAGCAAAGTGAATTGATTTTTTTCTACAGCGAAACTAAAAGTGCAATTAACTTCGATTTTTAGTAGACTATAGATTGACTCGAAAAAGAAAAAGCCTGAGGCTGTGGGAAATTCTAAACAGTATTTTTGCATATATAAAGATACAAATTTAGATTTTGGTCTAAAAAAAACCAGAAGAGCTTTCTATAGCTGAGAAAAGTACAAGTAAACTTTATTTTAATCTATTATTAATAATGATGCCACAATTTAATTCGATAGAATAATGGCAAAAAAATGTAATTTATATTCTTGTTTTAATAAAACAGAAATGTAAAATAAGCGAACGATATAAACTGTTAAATCAACTGCTTCCTGCAATAAAATATATTAAGCATATTAAAAAATCTAACGTCAACTCTAAAAAGAAAAAGAAAATGAACAGCTGACATTTTTAGGTGTTGAGAGTACAGTCACATTAATTTAACTCATTCAGCCAATTTTCTTCCAATTAATAATATCATTTGAGCACTTTTTTTTATAATTCCAAAAAGTCATGTTTATGAGCCGTGGTGGCTCAGGGGATAGTGCGTTCGCCATCCGATGAGGTGAACCGGGTTTGAATCTCAGCGATGGCTGATCGATACGAATTCCGCACCTGGCTCGCACTGATCACAGTGCTGACATAAAATATCTACCGTGATAGACGGATCGTGGGTTAGAGTCCACTTGCCGTAAGACTAACCATGGGAGGTTTTCGTGGTTTTCCAAACGATTTTAGCTCAAATACGGATTAGTTCGATGAAAAATTTCTCCACCAAGACAAATTTCTCTCAATACCTTATCCAAGAGTTTCCTTGTCTTCTGAATTGGGTTCAAAATTACAAGGCTACGGAGTTGTACATTGGCAGTTGTAAACCCCAAAAAATTGTTTCGGCTGTTCAATGACGGTTATAAAATCTGAAATAAAATAAACCATGCAGCGGGAGTGAATTTAGGAATAGAAAAAACATGCTAATTTTGACATCCGTAAAAAGTGATGTATGTAATATTTTTGTGCATAATAGTTTTTGAAGATTCTAAGAAATATTTTCATTCAAACACTAATGTGTAGAATTCCTACTGTAACGACTATTACCCTACTGTGACGACCATTACCCTACTGTAACTATCATTACCCTACTGTAATGACCATTACCCTACTGTGACGACCATTACCCTACTGTAACTATCATTACCCTACTGTAATGACCATTCCCCTACTGTGACGACCATTACCCTACTGTAATGACACTTATCCTACTGTAACGACCATTACCCTTCTGTAACGACTATTACTCTACTGTAACGACCATTACCCTACTGTAGCAACATTTTTCAATCCAGAAATGCGTTTATAAACAATTTCAAAAGGTTTTAAATTGTTCATGTGATCCGCTGTGTTCCCATATATAGATCTATTCCCCAATAAGGAAGTTATCTTGCCATAATTTGTTTGAATTTTGACATTTTGTAGAAAAAAAATCAGCAAAGAAAATTTCATAGTTTATTCTCGGTTAATAAGAATTCGCACTTCTTTCGATGCTTAAAATTTTTAATTACTATTGTAGCTAAAGCAGAATTTGTCATGATAAGTTTTGTCCCCGGTATAGCATCCTGTTAAACGCAGGTAACATTTCTGAGATGTTGGCTTCATTTAAATGTTATGTGGGGTATATTGAAACTATTGCAAACTTATGGCACTTTAAATTAAATCTATTATTTTCGTTTAAAATTGAGTTATTTCAATTAAACGTAAATACATTTTAACTTTTCTGCATTTTATCTGGTTTTAGTAACCAAAACACTTTTTATTCTACATTGTAGTGAGCAAAAAGTGTAGTCTGAATAATAATACTTTTAAAATTTCAATTTTTCTGCCCTGACAATGCATGTAGCTCCTTCTACATTTAAACAAATGAACAGAAATTCACAAAATTGAACAGTAAAAAAAAATAAAAATAAAAATAATATTTTAAAAAAAACCCGTTTTTGTAGTGGAGAATAATAATTAAGAAACAAAAATTTGAAAAACGAAAAACGTGGGGCGCATGAAATACATAACAGTAACAGTATGCTCATGAGAATATGTGTATGTATTGTAATTGTACCTGAATGTGGATGTGTATGTGGAATATGTTTGTGTATATGCATGTGTATGTGGTTGGGCATGTTTATGAGTAAGAAAGTGTGTATATGTACTGTTATGTATTACAGGCACCCCACGTTTTTCGTTTTTCAAATTTTTCTTTTTTAATTTTTATTCTCCACTACAAAAACGTGGTTTTTAAAAATATTATTTTCATTTTTATTTTTTTTTTGTACTCACTTCAAAAATCTAAATTTTTTCACTCACTGCACACAGTCTTTTCATCTGACATGCGACACTAATTTGAAATAATCGAATCGACAACAAAAGACAATCGTGAAAATATTAATTTTTCTTTAATTTTAAATCTATTTTACTTTGTGTGTCTTTTTTCTCTTCATTTTCATGCATTGTCATCCAATTCTGAACTATTCGCCAAATTTGAAGTCTGTTTCTAGTCGGGGGAAATTGTTTATAATCGATTACAAAATTCCACCCGAACAGACATACACGAAGGCAAGTTGATATAAACGTGGTAAAAAGGAGATTTTGAATAGAAAAAATCTTAAACTTTAAATATGCAATTATTTTGCGGTTTTTTTATTTTTGA
Source organism: Parasteatoda lunata (assembly GCA_949128135.1). NCBI lineage: Eukaryota > Metazoa > Arthropoda > Arachnida > Araneae > Theridiidae > Parasteatoda > Parasteatoda lunata. The sequence continues at coordinate 50,327,910 of OX421975.1, forward strand.
GGAAACGCGCACAAATCAATTAAAGACTTGTAAGTTGTTTTTTTAAAAAATAATTGTCAAAAGCGCTACACTTAGTTACAAATCTAAACATCCTAATTTATATTCTCAAACAAATATTAATTAATAAACATGTCTGAAAAATCTCGGTTAATCTAAACAAAGCCGAAGCATTACTACAGCTCTAATCAACTGCTTAGAAACTTCTAAGTAATTCTTTTTTCTTAGATACAATTTAGAAAGTCTAAATTAAAGCTTACTTTGCTGTAATTAAAGTTACGTGGAATGAAAATTTCTCAGATGGCGTCTAATGAAAAGCCTAAGGAGACAAACAGAAGAAGTATTTTCGCAATTTGCAATCAAGGGTTTCGATCGAGCTGAAATCGGAAAACTAAAATAAAGTTAGCTCTGGCCAAATCCGATGAAGCAGAGCAGGGTCCCAAGAACGATTTTAAATGGAATCTTTCAGAGATAAAGCATCTAAGAGATAGGAGATAAAGCAGTTAAAATACTCAGAAGTCTGATCATTAATTCAGGATATTTTTATGTTCTAACAAGAACAATAATTTAGACAATAATCACAAGATATGTGAAAACTTGAGTTTCAGTTTTGCATGGGAGATACGTATTGTTTTAAACATTGCCGAAAATGATTTCATCGTTGGCCAAAATGGTTTCATTTTATAACAATTCTAATAAAGGCTAATCGTTACAGCTGCATCGTCCATATAGTAAGGAATTTAATAGGAAAAATTCTTTAACATTTTATAACAAAAATGCTGAAATGTGTTAAAAGTTTTTCATAGTCCTTAACCAGTTTCTGCTTAAAATTTGTGCTGACTATTGGTTTTTGCAATTTGCATGTTATTTGTATTCACATTTTGCTATCTAATGATTCGATCGAGCTAAAGATCTGACAAAAAAGTTAAAAGAATAAACGAATCGGAATATAAAGCAAAATGGGTTTTAATAGTAATGTGTCCTTGAGACAGTATATTTAAAATAATTATTTAACCAGGTAATTAATTATGACGTGACGAGAATTTTAACTCAGCTGATGCTTCAAAAGTCTGCAAATTTAAAATGGTTCAACGAGGTTACATGGTAAAGCTGTATTTTCTTTAACTCTGACTGAAAAGAGTGTGTTTTTATGATTGTTTAGATGAATTAGTTAATTTTTAAAGCTGCTAATAAAGTCAAGGTATAATTAGTTAAACAATAAGGACGAATTGAATCAAGCAAAGAAAGGCTCGAAAAATGAATTGAACTGATTAATTTCCTTCTAAGGATTGTACCTAAATTAACATATAATCAACAAATATGTAAATATTTTTTTTACATTCTAATCTAATTTTTTTTACATTCTAAAATGAATTGAACTGATTAATTTCCTTCTAAGGATTGTACCTAAATTAACATATAATCAACAAATATGTAAATATTTTTTTTACATTCTAATCTAATTTTTTTTACATTCTAAAATGAATTGAACTGATTAATTTCCTTCTAAGGATTGTACCTAAATTAACATATAATCAACAAATATGTAAATATTTTTTTTACATTCTAATCTAATTTTTTTTACATTCTAAAATGAATTGAACTGATTAATTTCCTTCTAAGGATTGTACCTAAATTAACATATAATCAACAAATATGTAAATATTTTTTTTACATTCTAATCTAATTTTTTTTACATTCTAAAATGAATTGAACTGATTAATTTCCTTCTAAGGATTGTACCTAAATTAACATATAATCAACAAATATGTAAATATTTTTTTTACATTCTAATCTAATTTTTTTTACATTCTAAAATGAATTGAACTGATTAATTTCCTTCTAAGGATTGTACCTAAATTAACATATAATCAACAAATATGTAAATATTTTTTTTACATTCTAATCTAATTTTTTTTACATTCTAAAATGAATTGAACTGATTAATTTCCTTCTAAGGATTGTACCTAAATTAACATATAATCAACAAATATGTAAATATTTTTTTTACATTCTAATCTAATTTTTTTTACATTCTAAAATGAATTGAACTGATTAATTTCCTTCTAAGGATTGTACCTAAATTAACATATAATCAACAAATATGTAAATATTTTTTTTACATTCTAATCTAATTTTTTTTACATTCTAAAATGAATTGAACTGATTAATTTCCTTCTAAGGATTGTACCTAAATTAACATATAATCAACAAATATGTAAATATTTTTTTTACATTCTAATCTAATTTTTTTTACATTCTAAAATGAATTGAACTGATTAATTTCCTTCTAAGGATTGTACCTAAATTAACATATAATCAACAAATATGTAAATATTTTTTTTACATTCTAATCTAATTTTTTTTACATTCTAAAATGAATTGAACTGATTAATTTCCTTCTAAGGATTGTACCTAAATTAACATATAATCAACAAATATGTAAATATTTTTTTTACATTCTAATCTATAAAGATTTTCTGTTCAAAATTACCGCATAAAGTGCCTGCTCTTTCATCCGTAAAATATACATTACGGGTACATCATCCGTAAAATATACCGTAATTCTGCTGTAATATTTATTTAATTAGAGTGTTTCAGTGATTTTAAGGTAATTATTACTGTAAAAATTACGGTATATCAGAAGTTTTGTCCCGTAACGTGTTACGGTAAAAAATAAATTTTATGGTAAAAAGGATCAGCACCCGGAGGGACTGTAATTTTTTAAATAATTTGATCCGGCATGTTTTACAGTGTAACTAGAAGTCTTACCATTAATCACAAAATAGTTAAATTAAATTTGGACAATGATTTCATATTAGAGGAATGTCTCAAATAACTATTTTTTAATGACAAGGCTGGAAACTAATTAAAATTGTTTAATCTGTGGGTGGTAGGGGAGTGTCCGGTACCCCCGCCCATCGGGTACCCCCGCCCACAGTCAATTTCATATGTATAGAATATTTTTTCTAGTCAATAGGCCATCGGGCATTAATTAGTATATTAAAAAAAGATTATTTTCAAAGTTTCAAGTATTTATGCAGCTGGTAACATGGTATATATGATAGTTTTGAAAATATCTTGAATACAGAAGTCAAATTTTTTAAATTTATATTTTTTTAAGTTAAACTATTCTTTTTTTGGTTTATTCTTTTTGCATTATTTAATTAAATGATGAAGCAATAGAAACATACAAAAATAATGATTATTACTCAATATTATTCAGAAATATAAGCAATAGTCTTTAAGTGGGCGGGGCTACCCGACTCTCCCCTATAACCAGATAATATGTAAACCTTATTTTGGTTCATTACAGTAGAAAACTAAGTGCTTAGCAAGTAAATGTCTACTTTGAAGTTTTTGTTTTAAATAAAAATGACCGATAAATGCATGGTCAATAGAAAAAAAAAAGAATTTTTATTTTATTTTTAAAATGCGTAATTGAGAAATTTTATAACGAGTTGAACATCGATGAAATTTCTTCGGCCTCAATATAATACCATGTTGAACTACATTATCGTACAAATATCTATATTTATACATTATCTTTCAAATTGATAATACGATGCTGTGTTTGAACTAAAAGGAAAACATCATTCAATTTAACGTAATATTAAGAATACATCTTATTTGCGTGATATGGTGATTCCGGGCTCTAACATCAATTGCTCAATGTGGAATCTATTATTTTGAAAGTTTATTGCTCTTTGATTAACTTTAATAATAATTACTTTGCTGTACTAAAATCATAACGTTGATTCAAAATCCTCGTAAAAGCTGACAAAGTATTTACATTGTCACTTTAATGTTTTCCAAATTTCTTTAAATGCATTTTAATTTTTTAGAAAAAAGAAAAACAATTGTAAAAAATTGTGAAAATTTTAAAAAATAATATTTTTTTTGTAAAACAATAGAAAGGTGAATGAAGTTATTTTGGGGAGAAAAAAAGTAACTTTTCAAACACAGGGTAAAAACTCTTATTTAAACTTTTAACGTCACCTTCTTTGAAAGAGGAAAAGAAAGATCTCTGGTATTTTTTTTTAGCCCAGTGTTTGTTTAATTTATCGCAAGTGAAAAGATTTTCATTAAATCCCTCTTTTATTGGAAATCTGAAACGTCAGCAGGTAAAGCTTCTAGAAGAAAAAAACAATATCGAATTGAATATCTTCTTATTCTAAGATTTGAAATCGGAAAAAAAAATTCCTTTCAATGCCGTGATACTTCACTCAGTTTTAATTGAAAGAATTTAACATAGAAAAAAAAATTAATTCTCACAAACGAAATTGCCTTATCTCTCAAATAACTGATTTATTTTAGTAATTTATTCCTTTTAAAGTTAAAATTATTTTTATTGGAAATGAGATCTTAAACTACCAAACTAATTCTTTTTAATTTCGTTATTTTTAATTAAAACTGCATTATTCATGAAAGCTGTTTATTTATTTCAAAATTCTACATAATAATTTGTTAAAATTTAGTTAGTTATATAATAATTATTTAAATTGAACGGAAATAATAATTAAGAAATGTATATAATAATTAAGATATGTATATAATAATTAATTAAAGAAAATTTATTTCAGGCGAAAAATTCTAACTATTCTTTAATAAAATACAAATTTAATTGCTCACTATTTAGTAACGTCTTTCAACTTATAATTCAATTTCTGTTTGTACAATAAGTTTCAATCTAGAATTTTAATACAACCAAAATAGTACTATATTAATAGTAATACCATATAATAATACTACATTGAATATGGTAATATAATAAACTGTAATACTGAATTAAATTGTTTCAATCAGAAATTTTAACATAGAAATATCTTTACCTAAAAAAAATCAAGAACCATATAACAAAACAAACAAAATCAGTAAAAAGCGCAATTCGAAGAAAATTTTTCACTTATTTCTTTTTTGATGAAAAAGTCATAAAAATAAGTTAGTTAGTATATAAATAAGTTAGTATATTTTGTTTCGGCTATACAATACTAAAGCACTTTTTTCGGATATATATATACACACACACACACACACACATATATATATATATATATATATATATATATATATATATATATATATATATATATATATATATATATATATATATATATATATATATATATATATATATATATATATATATATATATTAAGCATTCAAGAATTTTGAAAAATTTCAATCATTAAAAAGTACTTTATGTTGGAATACAAGCAAAATGGATCGATGATTGAATTAGTTAACTGTCTATGTACTGACTTTAAATTAGTTTAATGTCTTAAATAATTGCTTTGATTTCTTTAGAAAGTATAATTGACTTTTGGACTACCTAGTAGCGTTTTAGTTATTATTTATTAAAATGAAACTCAGAAACAACAAAGTCAGAGCTTAAATACGCTTTTTTTTATACAAAAAATGTACAGACAATAGAAAAGACATTAATTTTGGATTCTTTATTTGATATCCTGGAGATTATGAAGATAAGAATTCCAATTACTTGCGTGATAGGACAATTATTTGGAGATAACGAGCATATGAAAATACCCTTGGAAATTTTCTGGAAAAGCGGAGGGAGTTTCAAAGAAACAAATAATAAAAACAAGAAATTAAAAATACATTTATATAGATGTGTCTCAAACAAAAACAAAAATAATTCCACTTAAAATGCCTCTTATTATAATGACAAAATCATATTAACTTTAATCTTGTCTCGCAAGAGTTTCCAATTTCTTAATTAAAATGTTCATATTTAAATTTATCCTGACATTTACCTTGAATGTGGGATTTTAGAAAAAATGTGATGTTTAAAGCATTGTAAGGAAATATCAATTAAGTTCATTCAAGTGTACAATATATCTTTAAAATGATATTTTCTCGCGCATTTTGAAGCAGTCCAATTAATTTCAAAATACACGCTTATTTTGAAGAAAATATAAGAGGAATTAAATAACTTCATAATTTAATGAGCAAATTATTACAGTTTATGACTTTAACTTCTTTAAATTTATTAAAAAATCGATTCGGTTAATGTAATCATAATCTTATGTCTTATTATTAATCCCTTAGTTTCCTTAATTAATGATAAATTTATGTTTCCTAATTTTAAAACATAAAAAAAGTAGTTTTATTTTCCCATGGGAGAGATGTACTGAGAAAAAAAGGAAGGACAAAACTATCACAATATGGTAATATTTGCGGTATTTCTGGTTCTATGGGAACACTAAAAAGTTTAGTAATTTTTACCAAACCCCTTTGATAATGTTTTTGGTAAAATTAAGAATAAAATATACTTTAAAAATATGTGATAAAATTAGGTAATTTTGTCATGATACCTTACAGCATGGCATAACGTTTATTCGGTTAAATTTACTTTGCATTTCTTTGCTGTTCACTAAATGAACCATAATTTTGAAAATAGAATTTCCGATACTCCGTTACTATATGAACGGAAAAATGACTAAATCAATGGTTAAAATACTTTATATTTTGGTCTTCCTTACCCAAAATTATGTTGTTGGTTTTTGTTACCAGAAATGTCATTACTACAAAGTAGGATCATACTACCAAAATTTTTATCACTGTGCATGGAATCATTCTTTAAATTTTGCACAGTAATTTTTTTAAGAAATTTTTGTCTTTATATATATTTTGGTTCTTTATTGTGAAACCAAAGGCATTTTATTTTTAATGTCAGCCTAATAAACACATGGCTCAAAAATAACTAATCGATAACTTTTAAAACTCAATAAAAATAACATGATATGAATGATATTAATTAAAAAATATCGGTCGTCATAGTAGTAAATACTGCGCCAGCAATCAATTTAACTTATTAACTGACTCTTCTGGTTGAACATTACTGGATAAAGTTAAGATTCTTATTATATATTTTACTAGACTGTGGACTGTGTGGCCAATGCTTTTTAATTTCATTGTTTTGTAGTTTCTTTTTTAAGGGAAAAATATAATTAACTTTAAGAGAGTTTTATATGGTTTATGCACTGTCAGAATATTCATTCTAAAATTATGGCAAAATAACCGGCAGGCTGTCTGTTCATCCAATTAACTGTAAAACTTACGATTAGGAACATTACTTACCTTTACGGTTTTGAAACCCTTAACAATTGGTATGGTTAAAAATCCGTACAAATGAAATATAACTATGAATAGGAGTAAGGTTTTTTTTCCTTTTTTTTCCCAATGAGCTGCACAATCAGTCTGCCCGATGAGCAGACCTAGTGCGTTCTCCAGAAGTGGTATCCACTCTGTCAGGACAACCACAATGGGTGAGATACCGTTGGCCATGTTAATTTGGACGTCTAGTTTCTGCCACACTAGATGGCAGCACCGAGACTCTATTTGTATGCTAAAGTGCACTAGGAATTTAATTTTACCGGAAATGCCAGGAGCCAATAAGGCACTCCAGGGATCTTTTACACACCGCATAATCATACGACATGGCCGCTGAGGATTTTCTGCATTCCGAAAATCCGGTGTCTGGGCCGGGGATCGAACCAGCAGACTTGGGCTCAGAAGGCCGAATATGAGTAAGGTAAGGAGTAAGGTAACTGTAGGCTTCTCGTTTGGGGATGAACATAGGAGTTAAACTGTGATTTAGTTGTGTTTTGCTAATTGAACCGTGGAATATGAGTTCATTAGTTTCTCTAGTAGTGCCATATGTCTTGAGAATCAGGATACACTAGAATTTTTCGTGTTAAATATCTCTGCGGTGCTGACATCTATGCGTGAATGAGAGTTTACTTTTCTAAAAGTTCAATGTCATCAATTGGGGAGAGTGGGACATTGGAAACTGTGTATTTGATGAAGGAATGGAAGTGATATCAACGCTGGGATTCGAACCTCTCGTACAACTGGTTATTCCATTCATAGATTAGTCCTCATGGTTATAGTAAGTACTCAGCAGAAAACAAATAAGTGGTTTCATATAGTGGCTTAGATAAAACTGGTAGTTTAACCGTATTAGATGAAAATAGTATACGATAATGATTAAATAAACTATTTTTATCACAGTTAATCGTTTAAATAACATCATTTTTAAGGTTACTTGACTGCTTTGGCTGAATATTTTAAAAATAACAATTAATTAAATTGTTATCTCACCATTTTTTCAACAGTGTTTTCTAACATTGCTATAAAACCTATGTATTAAAATTATGAAAGATTATTCTTGGGAAAATGCACCTTTTAGATGTTCGGGAACTGCACCTTAAAGAGGAAAATTTAAATAATCAAACATATATCTATTTAAACACATTAAAGAAAACCTACTGACAAAAATAATTATATTAAATATCTTCTACCCTTAATTGTAACTACTAGCTACATATTAATACTACATATTGCTAAGTACAAAACTGCATATTAATTTGAATGAGGTATAATCCAATGCAAAATTGCTTCAGAACTGACAGATCTATATATATCTAAAATCACACTGAAATGCTATTTCCGCTGTATTTTTAAGTAATCTTAGTCATTGCTTAATTTTAAACAATCTAAAATTCTGTCTCAAAGTTTTAGTTTTTTATTGTTTCTCTTAAATGATTTAAACGTAAGACATAGTTACAAATAATGAATTATAGTCAAAAATTGAAAAGCTCAATTATAAAAAAAATACATTTTTAAAATAAATTATTATACAATTTTACTTCTTGAAATTATAATCATGTTTATTTTATGCTATCAGTTCTCTTGAAAAAGATTTTTAAAAAAGATAAAAATATAACAAAAACTTTTAAAACAAACACCAAGCCTCCTATATAGCTGAAGCGTTCAAATTACTTTGGGAATTAATTCAAACCTCAAATGAAAATAAATTTGAAACATTTTTCACTGAGAAATGCGGGCATTGTCTCATTGATTTAAGCGACTCTCACTTCAAATGAAAAAAGAAAGTCTGTATTAAATAATTAAATATTTGTCTTCATAAGGCTTTGATATTTCTTCGAGTTTAAATCTTACAATAAAATTACTCACAGTGTCACAAATTAATCATACTGATTTTTGGTAGTTAAAGTTACCTATTATAATAATAATATTATGTTAAAAACTCGAATAAAAACTATGTTGCTGCGAAAAAATGTCACAAAAACCGTAGTTTCAGATTTGCTTGGAAAAAAAAACTTTTTAACCTTATAGCTACATTGATTACTCACACTAAATCTTATTTTGCTAAAAGTTTATATTAGCCACTAGTATCACTATTTATTAATCCAATTTTATAGATTTTGTGGTCCAAGTTTCTTTAAATTAAAATTCTATTTTAAAAGAGTAAATATCATATGCATTTCAGTTTCCTTTATTTATATAAAAAAACAACTTTCAATTGTATTAATTGCAAAACACAGCATTCAACAACAATTTAAAATGTTTGGTCGTATGATATCATAAGTAGATAAGTATAATGTATGATATCAGAAGTAAAAACTATTTATGATCTGCGCTGTCAAAAAAAAACGTAGTTTAACGTTCATTTACTATATAATTTAGTGTATAATTTGGTGCATTGTTTTTAGTGTATAACTGTAACATACTGTATTTTTACGGGCAGAACCCGTTTCTATAGGCAAGATATTCAAATCTGAAACCAAGCTATTTTTTTACCGTCAAATATCTTCAAACGAAACCTTTTCAGTGACGTCAGGGAAGAATTTATTTTCTACGCTGAAATCGTCATTACTAGCGGGCTCTGTTCTTGGTTTCTAACCCTCGCCAACCTCTAAAGATTGTTGCGTGATTTTTATGGCAAAGTTTTTTTATAATATTTTTAATTTTCTTATCCTTAATTATTTTAAATACTGAATGTTTGTGACCGCTAAGTGGTTAAAAATACTGAGCTGACATAGTGAAGGGCTGGGGTTTGATCCTCAGCGGCGGCTTGTAGACCGCCCAGCATCAGTTCGGTTGGTGCCAGATCATGTGGAATGTAAAAATGGTCTGTGCTTGATACCAGCAACCTTATCACTATTTTTCCGCGAGTGGCAAAATTTTGGCAGAGCGATGATTTTAAATTTAATTTCACGGATGATATCCGTTCTTTTATTAAGGATCTTTTAGAAAGCATTTGTTATTTTATGGACAATGCTGCTTATTTTGCAAGTTGATTCTGTATTAGTTGCGATGTAAAATTACGAATGATTCTTAATTTGAAGCTTAAATATAATTTTACGAACTTTGCCTCAGATCTCTTTTTTTTTCGCCATTGTCCGTGTTTTCACGTTTTCACATGGAATATTTTTCAATTGTAAAACAATTGGTTTCGCAGGGAAAATTTCTGAAAAAAACTTATTATGTAAATGTCATTTTAAATTTAATAACTTTTTCCCCTTATAGATCCTATTATTTCAGGATGCTAATTAAAAAAAAAAACCTTGCATTAGATTGCCAATTCGGGGAAAAGTGAAGGTTGAACAGCAAAAGGTATAGCATTCTTTAAATCAATGGCACAATTTAAGAACGATTTTTGTCCTAAAAATGAAGGTTTCGTGGTTCTAACAAGCAAATAGTTTTAGTTCGTTAATTAAAGAAATGCACGACTTTCGATTGTCAAATTTGGAAGTGACAGCTCGACGTCGACGGCAAATAGTATGGCACCATTAAAACTAATAACAGACATAGGAACAATTTTCGTCCTTAAAACGTAGGTTTCGTGGCAATATATGTAAAATTATTTCCAAAAGTAGGCCTTGTATCAATAAATATTTATCTTCTTTTCCTTAACTAAAAGCAACATTCTTTTGCCTTTTTTAATTGAAAGTTTCAAATTGTCTGCAAAATGTATAGAACTCTCTCTCTTTTTTTTTTTTTGACACACGTAACTATTTACTTTTTAAAAACATACATTGCGCAGTGCAAATAAGAAAAAAACAGTTTATTTACTGGCCACCAAATGGTTCTTTATAAATACTAATTTGGAAAATATATAGCTAATGAATCAATTACATTGACATAATTTGATAAAATTTTCCCCTAAATAAAAACAGACATTCGATTGTCATTCTTTAAAGTTAAATTATTTTTGAAAATAATGTCTGACCTGAAGAGATCTGGGATTATTGAAACTTTCATTTCCATCTGGTACATAATTTAACAAAAATTATCAGTGCTCTAACTAGTTTGAAAGTTGTCAAAATTTCAATTACAAGATTTCAACATTGCAGAAACGTGAGACGTGCACAGAAATGTAGTAAATCGAATGTTTTTTCTTCCCTTCGTGACTAGTGTCTTGTGCTAAATATTTTTTTAAAATTAAAAAGCATTTTCTCCTTAAAAATTACGAAACTAGAATTCTCAGTGCTGACAGTTTAAACTAATTGAGACATAAAAAGAAATATTTGTAACGCTAAACGTCAACATCGATTTTCTTTCTGAAAAGATAGATTTTATTACTTAGTATCGATTTCTGTTGCATTAGCTTAAAAGCAGCACTTAAGGGGATAATTCTAGACTATCAAGTGGAGATGTTAGTATACTCTAACATAAGAAATGAAAAACCATTTACTTTATTTTCCGTTTGTTAAATTTTACATCGAAAGTGCTCAACTTCTAAAACAACTTGGTCTACAAAATTTATATTAACCTACATTGTTGTCTTTTATGTTAATCATGAAAGTAGTTTTCTTTGAAAATCATAAAACTGCATTTCATATTGCATCTATACTTTTTCCTATACACTATAAGCAAAATCAGTTAACTACGGAATACAATAAACATTATAAGCAAATTCAGTTAACAACGTTAAACTACATTATTTACCATATTCATCCGTGTTGCTATTACAAAACTTATCGCTATATCGTTTTTAATATCAATGTCTGAGATCATAATAACATGAAGTATCAGTATACTAACTTGGCATCATATTAACCCTTTGAATCAGAATTTTCTTAAAACAGAATTTCCATAATTTTTTAACTTACTTATTCTACTTCATTCTCGGTGGCACATAAGGCCCTTATCTTCTTGCTCCAGCTCATTCGGTTTTTCCCAGAAGATCTCGCATCGTTCAGCCAGCCTGTCTTCTTTCCTCCTTCACCTTTCTGCTCAATAATAGCATGAGTCTGACTCTTTTTCGTTTGCCTTCTGGTGCCCACATTAAGGCGACTGATGATATTTTTGTAAGAAGCCCTCTCAATAATACATGCCCTGTCTATTTCCATCTTTTTCTTTTCATACTGATGGTGATTGGTTCTTGACTGGTTTTACTGTAGAGTTCTGAATTTGAAATAGTCTGAGGCCAGAATATTTCTAGAATAATTCTCAAACATCTGTTTTGCAAACTATTTAGTTTTGGACTCTGAGGATTTGTTATTTCCCATGATTCTGATTCGTACAACAGTACATTCCTTACCATTGAATTGAAAATGTTAATTTTGATCTTTAGCATTAAGTTATTTGACCTCCAACCTTTTTAAAGTTTCTTGAAGTAAAATTGTGCTTTTGAAATTCTTCTTTCTATTTCTACATCTGTTCCTCTCTTCCTATCAACAGTTGGACCAAAGTAAGTAAAAGTTTCAAAATTTTCTATTTCATCACTTTCAATTTTAACTACTACATATTTTTCTTACTTGTTTCAGTGTTTTCTATTAACTTAGGACAAAATAACTAAAAAATTTGTGTTTAGAATTTTAAAAATTTGTAATCACGAAATTGGGATAGATACGCTCCGGTAGGACACATGTGCTCTTTGGCAAGTGTGGACTAACGGCTAATTTCTAATATATGTATAGATTTTCTTAAATTTACACTTATTCTTAGTTATTAAAATCTAGGAAAAACATTTATCATTGAAATTTCTTTAATTTACAAAATAATCAAGTGTTGATAAAGTTTTGAATATGAGTAAAAGAGAAAATTTTTCACACTACATTTTTTGTAGCTTATATTTAATATACAAAATTCTTCTGAAAATGTGAGAAATCTTGTGGATATACCTAGATAGAGTCATTTACATTATTTTTGCTTATTTATTTTTATTTTTTACGGGGTCAACATAAATCACGTCTTAATGAAACTTCTATGGACAATCCAGTGGATCTCATAGCAATCGTAGTCGTCGCATTCATGACACCAACAACACACCTAAAATCTTCAAGCTTGTTTCGAATAGATTTTCCGTCATTATAGACTATGCATTGATAACAGTGGGTGCTACTAAGAAAAACTGTTGTAAAGTTAATAAAATAAATCTGGTTGCAGTTACAAAGTTTGTAATGTACTTAAGAGTTGTTTTCTAGGGTGTTGTCGAAATCTTCTTGTGTCTTTAGCAATTTTGACCATCGCAATGTGATTTTCGAATTTCTGTTGTAAGTTTTCCTTCTTTGGATGTCTTATCATCTCTTTAAATTATTCGTTCGAGTAATGGAACTGCCTTCTTAACAATAAATCTTCTTAAGGAAAGTATAAATTATGAGGATTCTTCAATACTCACCATCTTAGCTTTTGAAATTAAACAACTGTAGGTTTATTTAGCACTGTATTGATTTGTTATGTGATATATGGAAGATTAACCTTTCTTATTCCGATGTCAGCTTTGAGTAGAAATCAAATGTGATCCCTCTAAAACTTGAAATTTTTATATCTTTATTGTTAATCACAATATTTTATGAATTTTAGAATTTTTTTTAAAAAATATTGCGCCATGTAGTTTAAAGGATTTGTTGTTTACTCTAGTTCAAACAGCATATTAACGTTCTCGGTGTGCAAAAGTTTAATCATTTGAAACTTCGCTTGTTTTTCAATAGTCATCTATAGAATGCTTTGACATTGTGTGATGTATTTATCTTTTCGCATTATACTGGTTTTTCATCAGTTATTTTAGAGAATGTCTAGATAATGTGTGACTGGCAAATATTGTATTATGCGATTTAAATGTTTTAATGTTTACACTAGTTCAAACAATATTTTAAAGTACTCGGAGAGCAAATGGTTAATCGTTTGAAACTTTGTGCTTTTTTATTAGTCATCTAAAGAATGCTTAAGCATTGTGCTGATTAATTATTGTTTTGTACTGTGCTGGTTTTTCATCAGTTATTTTAAGAATGGCTATACAATGAGTAACACATTTTATATTTTTCCATTTTGCCATTAGTCCCTTTATTTAAGGTCTACAAGTCTACGTAATATAGGATATATTAGTCGGTTCATATTTTGACAATGTGGCATTAGTCATCTGACAGAATGTTTAAGTAATATGAAAAACGTTATTGATTTCATAGTGTGCCTTTTTGTTTTCAGTTATTCTATAGAATGCCTAGTCAGTGGACAAAGTATTAATCTTTTCATATATTGCAAACTTGCCATTAGTTGCTTAGAATATTAGTCAGTAGTCATTAGTCAAAAAATAGTCATTTCAAGCACTAAAGTATACATTTGCGTATTATAAATTCGTTGTATTTTCTATATTATTAAAATTTCGATTATCTCTCGCATAGAACTAAAAAAAAGAATCACGTAAACTAGTTTATTAATAATTTATTAGCTCAATGTTTAAAATACTAATTTACAAATGAACATTCAAATGTAAGATTTATTGCTTGGAGGATGTTTTAGAAAACTAAGCAACTGAGTTCAGGAATATAAATTTTAAATTTTAAATTCACTAAATATTTCTCTCAAGCGATTTGAATATGTTTTTCTTAATTCCTAGCTGAATATTTCTTCCTAAAATAATCATGTTTAATTAAGTAGTGTTCTAAGGTTTGTGCCTTCAAGGAAATTGAAGTTGGTTTTAAATTAATTGAAAATGAATATTTAATTAATCATTAGTGATAAAAAAGAAAACACCCTTTCATTATGTTATGAATAAGAAAGAGACAATGTTAACTTTAATTACTGAATTATTGTAATTTTGATTATTTAAAATACAAAAATTTGTCATTTAATTCTTCCTTAAATTTTTACAATGATAATACAAAACATAAATATTTATAATTCTAATCATAGAAGTATATTATTAATCTTTGCATTAAAGTATAAAATATAATTTCATGGAAATATACTATTATGCATTGAATAAATGTGTATAATCCAATGTACAACGGTGCAAAATTGTACAATGTGTAAAAACGCTTAATCAACTATAAAAAAGGTGCAAAAATATCCAATTTTTACAGTTACATTGTAATTTAATAGATAAACTTTCGAACAACACATTGCAACATTTTATTAAACAAAGCTAATTTCCATAAATAAAATATAGATCTTAGGGTGAATATAAAATTTTTGAGCACATTGATTTTAGATATTAATTATTAACATTATAAAATATATTAAGCAATCCTCAAACAATAAGAAATTAAAACGGGACCTAGTACGTACCCTTGAAATTAGAGCCAAAAGGAATATTAGAACTTAGTGGAGGCTTATTGGTTTTAAACGATACCTATTATGTATCATTAAAAATTGGAGTCAAATGCAGTATTGGAATTGAGTAGAGACTTATTAGTGTTCAAACGATACCTATTACGTATCATAGAAATTAGAGTCAAGTGGAATATTGGAACTGAGTAGAGACTTCTTAGTTTTCAAACGATACATATTATGTATCATTTATTATTATCTTTTATTCTATCATTTGTTATTATCTTATAAGTTGGTTTTCCAATCCAGAGGATTTTTAAACACTTTTGTCTAAATTAATTCGTGCCATCACGAAACTTTTAGTAACCGCAGCAACTTTGAACTTGACAGTTTTTCCTTTGAGACTTATGGATGTTTTTTGAATGTGGGATCAGGTTCAGATAACAACCATTCTTTCAGTTCAGGAAAAGCTGGGAGTTTTTTTTTTTTTCATTTGAGTTGATGCTTCATGTCATCAACTGTACAAGATTAAGATTAGAAATTCTCACTGCGTCTTTTATTTAAAACGACCTGAATAGAAAGTAGTGGAAATTCACGTGTTCATAGTATGTGAAATTCTACACTTGGTTATACTTTCTCTTTCTATAAATACATAGGCGGTTTTGTCGAATTCACCGTCCTTAATATACACTGAGTGGCCAAATTATTATGACCTCCCCTTCAGTACGCTGTTGGCCTATACTCTATACGGCGCAATGTGCGTCGAACAGTCCGTTCAGAGACGTTCACAGTTGCTCCTTGATTAAGATCACTTACAATTTGTCGCACTGTTGCTCTCCTGTTGCGCTGCACAACCCTGGCCCGCCTTCTCTCTGATCGAGCATTCAGTACCCTGTGACGACCACAAGTCTGACGTTGAGACCCGGTTTTTTGCTTGATTGTCCATTCTTTGTACACATTAACAACTGCTGCTCTAGAACACTTCACAAGTGCAGCCGTTTTACTGATACTCGTTCCGACACCTCTCGCACCCACAATCATTCCACGTTGAAATTCAGTTAAATCACTTTTCTTTCCCATATCTGAGCAGGCAACACAGTATAACTGATGACTCACTTAGCCAGCATTCCCGTGTTATAGTTATCTTGCCTTCTAGCGGCAGCGCTGTGACGCAATAACTAATTTGCTTAAAACTCTGAGGTGGTCATAATAATTTGGTCACTCAGTGTATGTTTTATAAAATCCACAGTTGGAATAGCAAATTATTATTAATAGAAATAAATTTTAAAAATATTTTTTAAAAAAGAACACTCATTAGTTCTCGCAAAATAATAAAGATTAAAAAGAAAAAAAACAGCCAGCCAAGTGGCCAAGCTATCAGCGTGCCTGACTGCGAAGCTAACGGTTGCGGGCTCGAATCCCCGCTCAGAGTATGGATGTTTCTCTGTGTTGTTCTCTACGTAGTGATATGTAATTGTGGCCCACTCTAAGAACGGATGTCTGTGGCAGTGCGGCATGGGTAATGCTGCTCGTCTCCGTGTTCGCAGGTGCGAACCGGGTACCGTTAAAATAAGCACTTCCGACATGTTCCGAGGCGGAGAATGATTGTTCAGTTCCTGACATTAATAAAGAAAGGAAAAAAAATGCTATCAATAGCTGTAAAATCATGTTTTATTAACTGTATAACGGCATGATAAACATTGAAATCTGTGATTAAACAACAAAATTTGTGATTGCCTGATAAAACTGGGAAATGTTTCTAATATTCCGTTTTCAACTTCGTTCTTTTTCATTCTGAAATAAAATATGTCTTGTTATTTTCATTCTCGTATACTTAATGATGCAGCATTTAAGCTTTTGAAATGCTTAAAGATTAATTTACAACCCCTAATGTGAGTACTTTTTTGCTTAGAATTCTAATAATATATATTAAAAAAACAAAACTATTAAAGAACACTTTGAATAAAAATAAGTATGTTGCATTATAACATATAACTCAAACACTTGGATTAATTTTTTTTTTGCACTTTTTCATGTTACATAGTACTAATAAGGGAAAAATAGTACGTTCAGTGAGGTAAATCAATGTAGCATAGAAAAATAGTCAAAACCAAATAACTGAAGTGCAGAAAATTTGAGATTAATGAGTGTTAAGCATTTGCATGTTCCAATCAGGATTTATAAGCTCTAGGATAATTACTCACACAATTGGTCTAAAGTATATGAAATGAGTGAGGAAATATTACTTCCTTACAATAAGAGTTTTTTTAATTAAGCAAATGTTGATATTTACCGGTCACAACAAATTTATTTTCAAATAATTTTTTTGCTTATTTTTTCAAATAATTATAAAAGTCTTCCTTTCTTTACACTTTTATCTTTTGTTGACGGTCATGACAGTCTGAATCAGCTACATCTATCTCAATATATCAAATGCCGCTATTCTATTATCTACACTGACCTGCCACTTTTCTGCTCCATAGAACCATCCAATAAGTATAGTTCGTTCGCCAGGAGTTGGCACTTGGCTCCACCTCTTTGGACGAAGAGTTCTTTTCAGCTCGGGAGTGAGAGCAGAAACATCTCCGTGCTTGAAATTGAGACAACCCTCAATGCGCGCCAAACGCAAACAGTGAATTCTTTTTCAGTCACTTACTTTATCATCTTCTATTGTTATTCTAAATAATTAAATATATTTTAAATTTAAAAATTGCCATTTCTCTAGCAAAATGTCTCAAAAAGGACAAACTATACACTCGAAAAAGAGAAATATCATCAATATTAATGAAATATTTAATGTTAAAAAATGAGCATAAAGATTGCGAAATAAATATTTTTGTCATAGGATCACCAAATAGCAACCTTGTTCAGGATTGTTCACATCCTTCTCCCAAAAATAGCGAAATAGTATCGTCGGATACCACGTGATGAAGGCGGAGCCAAGTGCCAACTCCTGGTGAACGAACTATAGTCTGCCTCTCTCTCTTTTTACCTCTCTGACTTGTGGAACGTTGTTTTTTTTAACAGGATTATCGTCATCATGCCTATAAATATAACCAAGCCATTCCATCTGATGTTATACTAGGTTTTCTTAACCAGCTAAGCTGCAGCATATTTTCATATAACGTTCATCTTTATTACAAAAAACTCTTCTCGATATCTTACTTTTATATATAAGTAATCTATTTTCTTTTATTTTTCTGAATCATTCGTTTTTGTTCACTTTATTACTGATGCACTTATTTTTATTACTGACTTATAAACTTATATTTACAATATATCCCTAACGGAAACAAGTGATGTTAACAACGACAACCTTTTAAATAAAATAGCTCACGAAGAAAAATTCTGGTAAACCTACCTTACTGTATAATAATGACATTTCTGGTAAAATAAATACCTTAAGTCTGGTAATGAAATCCAAAATATTAAAATATGATTCAAGCAGAAGGCATTAACTCATTCATTTGGTAATTGTTTCGTAGACATGGATTGTAACAGTTTATTGGAAAGTCTGGTTTTTCAAAATTATTGTTCTTATAACCAAAGATTCAGTAAAAAATGCTAGTTTTAACAATACTTCTTTCTCGTTGTATGTGATCAATTTGACTCAATCTCAGTAACATTTTGAGTTTAGTGAAACAAGGGTTAACAAACACTCGAAAGTCAATGAATTTCACAACAAAAATTGAATTTTCAATAGAATTTAGGGAACAATAATTAATTTATTGTTGAATTGAAATGTTTTAGAAAATACGATTCAGTCAAATGTATCTAAATATGAGAATGAATTAAGCGGAAATGGCAATTTCTGTGAATTAATCATTTTTGTGTCTGTCGCTTCTTCACAAGTAAAGTCCTCAAAATTCAAGCTTGCAGTTATGAGAGGCGAATAATGTTTACTCAGTTCTATTGATGCTTACGCTGATTCTCACGACATTTGTGAATAATTAAATTCTGTTGGGTATTGGATCATTCATTTGGTAATTTTTCCGTTCATATGGTAATAGGTTATCGGAATTATAGTTCTTATAGCCAAAAATTTAGTAAAAAATACAAATATGATAAGTAAATTTTACAGAATAAATGGTTTTATGCTATGTTCTAAGAAATAATGATATATTTACTAAATTTTGCCGAATTTACTAAAAATCACATATAATAAAACTATATTTAATAGTTAATTTAACTACACAGTCCTTGGCCAAATTATTAGACGCGCTATAAGAATCTATGTAAAATCTTAATTATCAGGGGATACGATACAGCATTGTTGTTTTTACGCGGCTGAAACCGGTTTATACTTTGTTTATGTTCATGAATCAATTGGTAAACATTGTTATGTAATACATTAAAAATAAATATAAATATGAAGTAGATAAAAAAATTTCTTGAATAAAAACCGATTACATTTATGTTTAAATATAAAAGTAATGCATATGAACTCGTGCAAAACACGTAATAAAACGCTACAGTACGCCTAACAATTTGGTCTAATTATTATGATATACTAATATATTACTTGAATTAATAAACATTCTATATTTATATAATATGTCGCCTAATTTATCCAATCGTTGAATTTATATTACATATCAGTTAATTTAACCAATTGATACACGAACGTAAACAAGTGCAAACCGGTTTTAATCGCGTAAAAACAATAAAGCTGTATAGTACAGCCTGATAATTAAGATTTTACATAGACATCTTATAGTGCGTCTAATAATTTGGCCAGGGACTGTCTCATGACCAAAGCGTTCTCATAGAGCCTTTTTAGTGTTCTCATAGAGCCAGAAACATGATTAATTTTGCTAATATTCTGGTTCTTAGTGCATGCGGTCAATTTAAACCCATCTCAGTAAAATATTGTGTTTAGTTGTGTATTAAAAATCATTCGGGAGTCATTGTCTCCCGCAACAAAAAATAAATTTTGAATTTATTCAATCGAATTCAAAGAAAATAATTAATTTATAATTGAATTAAAATGTTTTAGATACATAATTCTCTCAAAAATAATCAAAATTTATTTACATATGAGAATAAATTAGTTAGAAATGGCAAATTCCGTGAATTAATCATATTTGTGCTTGACTCTTCTACGCAAGTAAAGACCTCAAACTTCAAGCTCGTATTATGAAAGGCGAATAATATTTAATCAGTTCCTATTGATGCTTACGCTGCTTCTCACGGTATTTGTGAATAATTAAATTCTGTTGGGTATTGACTTAATCTTGACTTGATATTATAGTTTAAATTAGCATGACAACCCTGTATCTACTTGTTAGCATAAAATATCACTCCATGATATGAATAAGAATTAAACGCGGTAGTTTAAGGTAGGTTTGCTTTTAGATGATGAATGTATGTCGGTAACAATTTATTTATGTAAATTACTTTGAAAATTTATATTCATACATTTTAATGTTCAAGCTTTATTAGGTGAGGTAAATTAAATTGTTCATGTAAAGAATGGGTAACTAGCACGTGGAATGAAATTATTTAAATCATTTAGAAGTTGCTAATTTTTTTAATTGTACTTATTCTTTATCAAAATAAATATTTAAAATATATTCAATTTTATATTATGTATTTGGTACAAAATTTGAATCTTATTCCGACATTGGATATTTTATGAAATAACATAAAATCATTTCTGTTAAGATGGTAATTATAAGAACATTGTAAAAAATTCTGGATTAAGTTATGGTTAAAAATACCGCTATGCAGATACCAGCTCTTTAAAATGGAACGCGTTGCGGAACAAATAATTTGATATACGTTTATTTTTATCGTAATAAGACTTAGTGGAATATGCAATATGTGATTTAAACTATTACTAAAAACAGATTTTCAAATTGATATGTGCCATTCGAGCCATTTTGTAGATAAAAATTACTGTTTGAAGAAGCCTATTTCAATATCATTTTCAAATTAGATTTCATTACATTAATAGAAAGCACAAGAATAAAAATTAGTTTTACAAATTTTTGTATGATTGTAAACGTTGCACTAGAGCTAGAGTGCCTAGAGTAAAAGAGTGTGGACAAGGGAGAATCGATTCCTGATTGGTGGAAAGAAAAACTTTACCGCCGGAGGTGAGAGTGGAAAATTCGCCATTGGAATTACACAGAGTGAAAATTATCTGCCTCAAAAAATTTATGTTCTGAATTAATAAAGGCATGTAATAAGTTCATTACTTACTTTTTCAATGATAAACTTCACAGTTACAGTAAATGTAAAAATTATGGCTGAAAATTTGGATAGTTATTAGTTATTTGAATTTATCCTTATTATTACTTACTTGCATGCATATAAAGTTTTGATTATCTCAATGTAAAGAGAACAAAGTGATGAAATAACTAATGATTACATAAGAATAAATGTATTTACTTTTAATAAACATAATTTCTATCTAAATTACTTGAAAATTTTAAGATTTGAGCATCTTTTTATCAAAACTTCAGAAGTGCAGAGTTGGGCGATATTACTTTGAAATGTTGGCGCTTTACAATGTTCGCCAAGTAGCATTTGTTTACTTTTCGTTACTAACTTGATAAAATGCTAGTTTGTTTTAAATTTCAACTAATTATCGAAATTTTGGTTTACAATTTATTGAAATAAGCAATACCTTTTTAGGTGAATATGCGATTATTTTTTTCCTGAAAAAGTAATAAATAATAATAAGTTATGTAATTATGTTTTATTAATTATTATTTCTGAAATGAATAACATAATCATTATTAATTTTTATATTTTATTTAAGGCATTTTATTTAAAGCTGAAGTCTTTTCATAATTCTTTTTTTTTTCATTGACGTTAATTTTTTAACAAAATGAGATGCTAATTTTTCTTACAATGTTTCTTTAAAAAATTTGTAATATTATGTGCTTTTCAATCTTAAAGTTTATATTATTGATACTTTAGTATATACTCTTAGAATAACAGAACCTTCAGAATAACACCAAATGAGCGAGTGGCGCTAATTTCGGTGTATCATCTGGCAACCCCTTTGGACAAAAATATGACGGCAGCGCATGCGCTCTTGGATATTGTCATCACTCTTTTCAATACAGGCACTCTAACTAGAGCTACACTAACGGGTTATTGAAGGTGACTTTGGATTTACTTTTAATGGTGAACCAAAAAGAATTTTCTCTGATCACTGTCTATGCACCACATTCCCCAACCATGTAATCGTGTGGTCTTTATGGCTCTGACTGGATGGACACTGGTCAGTGTACTTTAATCCAACATGAAGGGTCAAACTCCTATCCTGAAGTGTAACAACTCAGTTTTTTTTTAATAACTGAGTCATTTATAGCCTAAGGAATACATTCGTCACTATGTATTTAAATGAGTTCACGCAATATTTTCTTTCTAACTTATTTTAAAATATGCTTCCTTAAACGGTGAAGGACAAATCGCGTAAAATTACCATATTGTATGGCAATAATATTCTTGGTAAAAAAAAAAAAAAACATAATTCTGGTTAATAAAATCAAAATATACGGCATTTAAGTCATTCATTTGGTAATTTTTCCTTTCGTATGGTAGCGGTTAACTGGAAATTCTGGTCTACAAAATTATTCTTTATGGTTTTTCTATAGAGCCATAAACAAGGTAAATTTTACCATAAACCAGTAGAATTGACCACACTTTTTAAGTCAGTGTACAATGATTTACATAATATAAGTCATAAAATCTAAATCAGAAATTCTATTAAGCGATTATTGATTTCCTTACTTACTGATAAACTATAAGATACATTTTTAAGTATATAAGCCATTTAAATTGATGCCAATCTTCAAGTTAAAAGTTTTTTTTTTTTTTAAACCATTTCCCTGAGGATTTCTCTTTTACTGATTCTGACAAGTTTTGTTTACTTTGAAATTTTAAAAGTTGTATCGTTACGCAACACTTCGGCATTTTCTTTTTATAGTCTCAGGGGAGAATTTCCAGGAAATAACTGTTTTATTTGACGTTATCACTTTGTGCGTAGAAAGATTTCAAATTTTTTTCTTCTACTTTTTTTTTCAACTTACAATAAACCTCAAGTAGTATTATGTTGAGAAAACGTCGATATCGTTCGTAAAAGTAAATAGAAATGAAAAGCGAAGTGGGATGTTATGGTATCAAAAACCTTAAACATACGACTTCCTCACTTTTACTTCTCAATTCCTAATCTCAAAGTTTACGTAAAGAATACACTTTCCTACTTTCCTGCTTAGAAATTCAAAATAAAAAATAAATAAATAAAAAAGAAAACCCTTGAAATGATAACAGAATTTAAAAGAAATTTTTTTCACGGAACTTGCTTTCATTTTATTTTTCAGAATGTTCAAAAGTAAAAGATCAATATGAATAAAAAAAAAATAATATTTATAAATTTTAATGA
The DNA here is from genome assembly GCA_949128135.1 of Parasteatoda lunata. Lineage (NCBI taxonomy): Eukaryota > Metazoa > Arthropoda > Arachnida > Araneae > Theridiidae > Parasteatoda > Parasteatoda lunata. Next base: position 50,351,629 of record OX421975.1, read on the forward strand.
ATTAAAAACGTAATAAAATTATTGTATTACATTCCATTCTTTACTGTTTAAAACTCGGTGAAAGAGAGAGACTTTTTTTAAACAAAAATTCATTTACCCTTATATGAAGAAAAAAAAACTGAAATTACTGAATTAACATTTTTGATAAAATAAAAAATAAAAACTATACTTCTGCTATGAACAAAAAGTTCGGTATTATTTGTCAATTTTTCTGTACATATGGAAATGATTTACGGGAAATCCTGGTTTTTTAAATTATAGTTCTTATTACCGCACGTTTAGTAAAAAATATAAAGAAAATGAAACTAAAAAAAGGATTTTATGCCATGCTCTAAGGTGTCACAATAAAATTACCAAATTTTACAACATTTACCAATTTTTATCACATATTATAAAACTATATTTTATTGTTAATTTTATCAGAATCATTACCAAACCACTTCTACTGTAAAAATTTTCAAACTTTTTGGCGTCTCCCTAGAGCTAGAAACAGGTAAAATTTCACCAAATTCTATAGTAGTTTTCCCCATACTTTTTTCTCATTGTTGGATCTTTAATAGTATTCAAAAAGCATGTAGATAATTTTGCGATGGAAATTACTGCATCAAAATAATATATTTATTGTTTATATATCATAATAAATGATAAAGTTTAGAACTTCTCCTTTTTACATGTTTGAATTTAATTCATTTACGAATTTAGAAAATAAAATTTTGAATTACTTGCAAAATTACTGTTTTAAATTATTTTTTTTTTATCATTTAAAGATCCAGAAACGATGAAAAATTGACTAAACTTTAAACCTGACTATATTTTAAGAATTAAAATAATAAATATAAAATTATATAAAATTAAACTCATTGATAACTTTTGTTCTTAATACTAGAATAAAAGAAATTACGAATTTGTAAATATGAGTTTAATTTAGTAAAAAATTTTTTTGTTAAGAGACTGAAAACCTCAGACGGATCCTTAATAAACATTCAATTTCGAAAATATGCAAGAAAAGCGCGTAATTCTAACGCAATATAGGAGAAAATAACGCGTAATGTATTTCTTATAGGAGAGTCGCTGTGGTAACATTTTTGCGACTTGGCGAAACTTTTAATGACTTGGTGATACTTGGCGACAAAAAGACAGTTCTAGAAAATTCGAGTTACGAAATGATAGGATAATATTTGCGGAGTTATAAGAGAATTGTCCAAAATCATATAGAAAGTTTTGGGGTTCCTTCATCTAGCTTATATAGATGTACCTCGCAGAGGAGAGCAGAGAACATTAGTCTCTGACAGCAATGGTGTTCTGATTTTCGAGTCTTTTGTTAACTATCTGAGGTTTCAAAGCCTTTGATTTGTTGGATACTAGCCGGTTATTGGTGTTGTAATTGAGTGCTGAAAATTGGAAGATTCTTCGAATGGATTTTTTGAATCTTAAGGACTGTTTTATTTATCTCCAATCGAAACGAACCCCTGTACTCGTACAGTATATTGGATAAGCAAGCAAAAATTGAATTTGAATTTATGATTTTGTGAAAATTGTATCAGCTTCAATTTCTCTTGTATATACCAGAAATCAAACAATTAAAAAACATATAATAAAATGAGTTGATGGAATAATAAAAGTAAACATCAAGACCAAATTACCTATTTAAATATTTCCTAAAGATACAAAAGCAAATTTTAAAAGATACTTTAATTTTTATTTATATACACATCTACATATATTACACTCATTTAACAATTTTATACACATTTATTTATGTACATAAATTAAATATAAAATGGACTAGATATAATGCGTGTAATACTTTATGTATATACAATTTTGTCAAAGAATTTATATTATATTAAATGTTGTAATACAATTAATAACTTTGATTCATTTTACAAATATAAAAGAAATATTTTAAATTTTCCTTCCGAATTCAGTTATTATAAAGGCACAAAAGTGAATAAATTTTTAAAACTCCTTTCAATTGTAAATTTGTTTCACATTACTGTTTCCTACGTTTATAAATGCTTTGAAAATAAAGAAAAATGTCGGATTTTGTAATTTGAAGTAATTAAACACCCAGAACTAGTAATCGTTTTACAATTATTCATTTATTTATTATTCTTTTTTCTATTTCTTGTGATTCTAACATTCAAAATCAGTATTATAGGGAGAATGAAAAACATTGGTGAGAAATCAGATGATATTAGCCTTCTTTACATATAATGCTCTGATAAGTTAAGTTTTCAGACAATTTTATGAGGATGGGGTCACGATAGTTTTAAATGTTTTTAATTATGACTTCAATAAAATTTTTAAGTTAAAGGCAGTTTATATAATTTTCCTCACATAAAGAAGAGCTTCGGTAGCTCAGGAGACAGTGCATTCGCGTCCCAATGAGGTGACTCATATTCAAATCCTAGCGATGACTGTTCTAACGAAATTTAATTGAGGCTCTAATCAACAATTTCGAAATTTTTTTTGTTAAAATAACAGTATTTTGTTGAAATAACAGTATTTTGTTGAAATAACTGTATTTTGGTAAAATAACAGTATTTTGTTAAAGTAACAGTAGTTTGGTAAAATAACAGTATTTTATTAAAATAACAGTTTTTTGTTAGAATGTTGAAGTTTGTTTTCTATTTTAACTAAAATTATCTATTTAAAAAGTATAGTATGCATTATTTAACATTATAAAACTGGCAAAAGAGTATTCTTTTGCAAAATAAACTGTTTTAAAATGAAGCACCAATGGTTAGTTTTTTCCCGCAAATTTGACAATTTTTTTCTACAGTGTACTTAATATTGTAATGTGTAAAGGCCATTTTCTTCAATGAAAATGGAGTAGACCGCCATTTTTAATGTGCATAGACGTTAAAAACAATTACCGGATGTTACATAAAAGTAAAAAAAAAAAAGTAACGGTGAAATAAAGTTATAAAAAAATCAGTTTGCTGTGTTATTCTTAGGGAACTGGATTTCCCCAAAAGTTTCAAAAATATTTGCAAAGTTTCCCAACAGATAACGATATCATATGAGAAAAAACCATATAACAATATCTCTATAGTAACATCTATTTGCAATGAAAACGTCATCTTGATAACAAACTTAACAAGTGACTGCTTGAGTTCAAGAACACATTTTCAGTGTTTAGTTAGCAGCGCTATATTTTAGTGAGCTTCTTAACTAATTTTGTAACTTAGTGAGAAAAAATTCTCTATTGACCATAGCAGAACGCTGTAAACTTACATTTCTTTCTTGTTTTGTTTTCTTTAATTGATTTTTCAAATCATCTTATGTAGTGCCTTGTATCCAGCTATCTTACTTTAGAGGAAGTGAAGTTTTTAATTTTTTTTTTTTTTTTTTTTAAATAAAATATTCCAGTTACATGTTTTGTTGTAAATACCATACAGAAGAAACTAAACAGAACTGTTGAATGCAATCATAGTACCATGGATGATGTCTTATTGCAATAAAAAAAGTGAAAAAAGGAAAAAGGGCATAGAAAATGATTTATCACACGAAAAAGGTTTTGTTATTAACATTACCCAACTAAAAATATTTTTTTTATTATGCTTCAAACAGCCAATTGTAGCGAGAAATTTTTTAACATATTAAACATATTCTTTAAAATGTATGAAATTTATTTCTTTTGCATGAAACATAAAGGTAAAACCTTTAGAACATAAAGGTAAAACCTTTAGGTAAAGCTATTTAGAATTTTTTATTTAGCTTACGTTCTGAATTGTTAGATACAATAATAAGTTTATTAATAAGAAACTCCATATGATATCCAACCCAATTTGTTCAACATTTAAGCTTCATGTTAAAAGCGAGACTAAACATTTTTTTAAATAATTGGGACAACTTTTTAGTAAACCTGAACTTTTAGAAATAAAACTTTGATTTCTCAAAATGTATAAATCCTTAAGTTATATTTAGTTATTTTTTAGTACCATATTGTCACGGAATCACGCGATTTTTAACGAAAAGTAAATTTACTAATTTATAAAATTTATTAGTATTCTTGGTGTTTCCCAGACATTTTATTAATAATTTAATACGCTATCTGACAGGGTATTTCAAGATTTGGTGCAATTACATTTCCATCTTTTTCTTTTCTTTTTCGGTTCCTGACTACGACTGCGTACTCATTGACTCATAATGTTTATATTTTGTGCACATTTTAAATTGTGCACAAAATATATTTGCATTTAGCTCAATGGGTGAAATTTGCTTCCTCAAAAAAGTGAAGCTAGTAGTTTCCTAAATTGTACGAAATATTTTCTCCAAACATTTCCCATAATACAGTTTCATCAAAAATATTGAAAATTTCGAGGATTTTGACGATGCATTTTTTTACAATTAATTCAAATATAAAAATAAAAAATACCATAAAAATGCGAGACTTAAAGTAAATATATATATATATATATATATGAATTTAAATCAATTGATTTATTAATAACATAAATCAATTAATATATTAATAAATAAATTAATTTAATAACAAAATAAATTAATTAAAAATGATTCATGATTTGATTGGAATTAAATCGATTCAAAAGACGCTGAAATTTATTTTTTCAAAATTGTTCGATTATTTTGTCGGATTTGATGTTTAAACCTTTGTAGATTTTAATGTTATTCATTACCGTTTTCCAGTAATTGGAGTTCAATTACACAATACCTCTTTAAAAACTGCTCGATTTGTTTTGTCTAATTTAATGTTTAAATCTTGTAAGCTTCTGTTAAATTTAATGTAATAGTTTTCAAGTAACTGGATTTTAATTACATAATTCATTCATAGATACTTTAAATTAATATTATTAAATATCTTCTTTTTTTTCACTCTCTCAATAAAAATAGGAAAATGATACTTCAAATTATTTACTCGAGTTATATTAAATTAATTTAAAAGACGTTGATTTTTTTTTTACGAAACTTTCCGATTATTTTGTCTAGTTTAATGTTTAAAACTTGAACAGTTCTGTTACATTTAACGTTATTCATTATAGTTTTCAAAAAATTGGATTCCAATTACACAATTCTTTCATAAACACTTTAAATGATTATGACAAAAAAATAGTAATTCGTTTAATATCTTGTTTCCTTAGCATTTTCTCACCAAAATTTGAAAATGATAGCTCAAATAATTTACTCAAGCTCTTAAATTTTAGTAATTCAATTTTTTTCCCTAGAAGTAGAACTTACTTTTATTCTAATGGTGTGGATCACAAAAATTACTAACTGCCAGTGCTTATTAATATGTTTCACCAAAATTTAGTAACGTCAGTGTTATGCTATGTATTGACAATGCTGTATATGGATATGCAGAGCTTCTATGGCAGTTTTTAATAGACGGATATGTTTAGCATTCTCTATTCCGAAACGTTGCAAGTCCTTATCAGTTACACCAATCATGTGATATAGCTCAGTACAGCCATTTTTGTTCAGCAGCTTCTCATAAATTGGGAGACCTAGAGATATTAACCAATCAAAAAGGCTGTTGTAGTTGGCTTCAACAACTGGTTCACAACAGGAATCAGCCAGAAAATCATTTGGTACCTGAAACAAAAATGTGTTTTGTTTATAAAGAAAAATACTCATTATGGTGATTGAGTTCAAGAAGATTCCTCGTGATTTGTGTCACACAATGTTAGAAAATTCTAGGAGCTTTTAAGGTACCCTTCAAATTTCTGAAACCTTAATAATGTGAACCATAGTGTGTTATTAACACGATTGTAACTTGAACAAAACATGGCTCAAAAGAACTTCATGGTTGCAGCAAATATACCCAGTTTTATGGTACAAAATTTCTAACTAAATAACATTTTTTTTTATGGTAAGGACATTACTGTAAAAAGAAGAAACAATTCTTGTTAATTTGACCAAAGTATACGGCATTGATACCATTCATTTGGTGATTTTTTCGTTCATATAGTAATAGTTTACAGAAAATTCTGATTTACAAAATTATAATTCTGATTACCATCCATTTAATAAAAAAATAAAAAAACTTAAAAGTAAATTAAACCAAATAGAAGGTTTTTATGCCATGCTCTAAGGTGTCACAACAAAATGTGTAAATTTCACCACCATTACCAAATTTTATCACGTGTAATAAAAGCATGTTTTTCACATATAACAGCGAATCAGAAGTCACCTGCACATTGTTTAGTGATGTCAATATCTTTTTTAAGGTTACCGTTACTGCATCAGCGTTCTAGTTATCGGTTTACTGCTTTACTTAATTATACCAAAAGCATTACCAAAGCGTTTATTTAAAAATTATTGTGCTTTTCGGTGTTCGCATATAGCCAAAAACACTGTCAATATTATTTTATTCTGGTAGTTTAGACCAAACTTTTTCCTCCCGGATAAAAGTTTCTTATCAAATTACATAAATAAACAAAGGAGTTTAATCTTTACCGCTTAGTAATGGCTATTAATTAACAAAAATCGACAATAAAGTTGTAGTTAAACTACTATTTTAATCAAGGTTGGCATGGTTTTGATTTCATCGAAATAATTGCGGTAGAAACCATGGCTTTTACCATCCTATCCAGAATTGTCTTAAGCAATTCAAAACCTTCTTATGAAATGTCTTAAACTGTTTGTATAAGATTTATTTAAACAACAATAAAACTTTTTGAAGCTAACAATTAATTATACTGAAAAAATAATAAAATTCAAATTGCATATTAAGGGTATTTACACGAATATTTCGAGAACAAGAGCAGTCGTTTGATGCATTTTTTTGACCAATTACCCAATTTTCGAGGGGTGGGTGGCTACGTTTCTGCAATACGTAGCAAGCACGCAATATAAAAACAAAAATCGATTGTTCAGCCATTCCCAATAATTCCCATTCAAATGGCTGAGAAAATTAAATAGAGTTGTTTTCCTGCGACTTAGTCCATTTTTTTAAGTCATTTTGTAATGCTTTTTTTCTCCCCTTACTTCAATTTACTCACATACAATATTAAAAAAACGTATTTCTATTGTTTCATCACTAGCTATAATTTAACCAGCATTGAAAAAAACACATATCTTTTCGGAAAAAAAAAATAGGAAAAATTACCATCATAGAATTCATTAAATTTAGAGATAATCTTAAATATTTCGTAAAAGTTTATAGCATGAAGATCAATCTTGACTTAATTCAGTTTTCAGATACTGTTTTATTACCTGCAAATCTACGTTGCCTTCAAAATGATTTAACGAACAGGCGTGAAGAGAATAGTGATTAACGAATAGACTTGAAGAATATTAACGGAGAGGAGCAGAATTTAGAAATTAATACTTTGAAAATTAGTATTTTATACAGCACATGGCAAAAATTTTTTTTATTGAAGTCGCAAAGTTTGGAAATCTTACAAAAACGAATAAAATGTAAGTTAAATATGTCTATACAGTACACTATTAAAATGTTCATTCTAAAATTATGGTAAATTAACTGGCAGCAGTCTGTCATTCCAATCAACCATAAAATTTACGGTAAAGAATATTTTTACCTTTACAGTTTTTAAACAGTTTACTACAACTAGACGACTGGTTTCAAGGCCATGAATCTAAAACTATACAGCTCTTTAACCATTTACAACTAGATAGTTTAGCAGCTTTAGCATGGTGTTGCCGGGAATGAGAGTATCGTATTCTTAGTGACCAGGGTTATAAATCGGGGAATGCAGGACACTAGAATCTCTTCATGTACTGGTGGATATAGAGTAGTGCCAACGCTGGGACTCTAACCCCGTTCTGTCGATTATGAGATTTACATACTCGCTCTCTCGACTATAATATGAACCCATTTGCAAGGAACTAAGTGGCTTCATTAGGTGGACCTAGTTGGTGTATTAAAGTTTTGGTTTAACTGTATTACGTGAAATCAGTTAATAAACGGTTTTTATCACAGCTTACAGTTAGAATACCATTTTATTTATTTTTATTTTGTGTTAATATGGCAAAATAACACTTAAATAAATTGTTATTTAACCATTTTGTCCGAGAAATTTGTATTAGTGTAAGTTACATGATAAGAGCTAGATTGAATTACTTACAGCTTGTCTACCACGTAATTGTAACGAATGAATTCTTTCTCGGTCAAGGGACTCCGCAACGTCAAATATATCTTGTTGAAGCTCATCTGCATATCTTTGAACCAAGGCTGGTGGTATACCACAAAAACCAGTCTGCAATAAAAGAAAGAGATGCTTTCTAAAAAAAAAATAGATCGTTTACGAACGTACCCAAACATATTATTTCATTATCACAGACATTAAAATAAAAGTGAATTAATATTTAAGCGCTGAAAACTTAAAACATTAGTAAAAACTAGACGAATCATAATCACGAGAAGCTAGATTAAAAACATTAATTAAAACTGTTTGATTGAAAGAGCAAACTGATAGCAGTTGAAATGTGACTATTAAAAAATAAAGATTCGTCCCGTGGTCAAAAAGGTTTCGATGCTTAAAAATACATTATTTTTTCAAACGTTGTACGTCCCCATAATTCTTTTATTTTATACAATTATATCATAGTAAGGAATGCTAATACTTTTTTACTATATTTTTGGAAAGGATTCTAAAATATGTAGAGTGCGTAAAAAAAAAACAGCCCACTCTAAATAACTTTTGATGTAATGATCGAATTTTCCCTTTTAAGGACTCAATCTTGATGTTTCGAGGGTGTGACTTCAAATATACTATTTAATTAGTGCATGCGATATAAGTTATGATATCAGACACAAAAATGTATTTTGTTAAAAAAAAATATACCAAATACAAAATGTTTTCGACGGATTTGGATTTCTGGTCCTAAAATATACGGAGATAGTCACAATTTGCGAAATATGGTCCCCATAATTTGATCAGGAGAGCTATCCAATGTTCGGTCTACATAATGCTAATTTTACATTTTGCTTATTGTGCCATAAATCAAGAACTATTAATGTGAATTGAAAAAATTTAGAATACCACTGTCATTTATAAAAAAATAACTTCATAAGACATTGCTTTAGTAAATATTTATTACTTTCTATTATTTTATTTAATAATAACCTTCAAACAATTGAAATGTAAGCTACAAAAGTTTTTGCATTATTTTAAAGAGCGTAAATTTACAAAATTGAAAATACATAATTCTAAATAAAAAAAAATCGAATTCTTAATGTGTTTTTTTTAAAAAAATTTGATATCTCAGTTACCATTCCACCGATTTCCTCCAAATTTAGATTTTTTTTCTTCATGAAATTGCATTCTTTAAAAGGGTGTAAAAATTTTATTTCAGGAAATTCAATTTTTTTCAACTATTATTAAATGAAATACTAAAAAATGATAAATATTTACTGAAAAATGCTTTTGTCTGAGATGTATTTGGATAAACGAATTTTACAACAGTGAGCAATTATTTTTCAATTCACTTAAAAAGTTCTCGAGTTGTGGCAAAATATGCAAAAAATTAAAATTAACATTAGCAGGTCTAAAATTTGGACCGCTATCTTGACCAAACTATGGGACCCATATTTGCCAGATTACGGCTACTCCCTACATGTGTCTTATATCTTGGGGGTTAGAAATCTGAGTCCATCTTAATAATTGTGTATTTATTCGAGAAAGTGCCGAGAGTTGTGTGAGATTTCGTAGCTTAAAATATCGTCTCTACTAATTAATTAGCATATTTGAAGTCAATCTGTCGAACCCTTAAAATTGAGTCCTAAAAATTGAAGATCCGATCATTACATCAAAAGTTATTCAGGGTATTTCATTTTTCGCACATACATATGGAACAATCTCTATAGTTCATTAAAGTCATATAAATATATTTATTACAAGTTTTTAATATTTACCTTATCACTGTAGGGTTCTGTGCATAAATCAATCAGCTCATCTTGAAGTTTCTTTGCCACAAAATAGTCTAGGGTAGAAAAATACTGAGGTGGACACTGTAGAAGAATTTGAGAATTTTCACGTCTTCTCCTAGACTTTTTTGACTTTTTCTCCGATTTTAATGGATTAGTGTCAGCCACTTGATACAAGAGAAAATCATTACTTAAACTGTCTCTAGTCTTGCGAGGCAATGTCAAAGACTTACCACCATTTTTCTGACTAGCGGAAGAAGACTTGCGATACTCTATTTCCTGAGGTGGGTCCACATAGCCATTAAACTCTGATTCGGGGCTCACACCGAAAGATTCGTGATCTGGGTTATAAGCCTGGATTTGGTCTTTTAGCTTTTTTCTTGATGACTCCATTAAATATCTCTCCTCCTTGGTGAGGTAAGCTCCACTGCTGGGATAAACAGCTCCATTCATATGGTGGTTCAAAACTTGACCAGATACAGGAAGATCAGAAATTTTTTCTAAATAGTTTACATGCGAAAAAAATTGTTCTTTAATGGGCGAGTCTATAATAAGTCCTGCTCTCGAAATGTAAAGTTGTTCTGAATAAGCGCTTATACCATTCCCGTATGAATAGTGTATTTTTTCTTTCGATTGGAGGTCTGAGTAGAAACAAAATTTGTCTGGCGTTTCCTGTAAAGGGATATTTAATATATCCCTCTTTTTCTCTAAATCAAATTGCTGCTTAGTGTCACTGCAGTTTGGTTTCGATCGAGAAACAGAGGGTAATCCGTGATCCAGGTTATTCGTCTCAATATTCCTATACTGTGATTCGAGATTTGACTTAATAGAGTTCGATAGATGTGTCTTGTAAGTAGGAGGTAAGTTGATAGAACGAAGATCACTTTCTTTTCTACCTGCTGAGAAGCGTCTAGGACTAGGAATCATGTCCTGGCATGTTCTTTGATGTGAGAATAAAAGTGCTTCATCACACGCTTGGCTGTTAATAAAACCTAAAAGAGTATAAAAATAATTACATTTTTGCTCAAATCACTAAAATTATCAAAAATTTAGTTAGGAAAGAAAAATATTTTTAGCAGATATATCGGGATTTATTTTTTCTTATAATTATGATGCATTAAAAGGTAAGAAGTGCAATTTTTTGATAAAAGTACGTAACTCTTAACGAATGCCAATCTACTGTTAATAAGTTTAACGAATTTTGAACAAAACCAAAAAAAAAAGATATTGTTCTTAAACAAATAGTAATGCAAGTACTTCTGAGGACATCGTAGTAATTCATCACAGTAATTCATATTATCATAAACTTTAACCGGTTCTTATTATTCTTTACTCCAGTTTATATAATGCCTAAAAAGCTGCAAAAAAAGATAAAAAAAAATATTATGTATTATTAATGTCATAGAATGTCTAATGTTAAAATAAATAAAATCTCCTCTATAACAATCATTGTTTTATCAGATTGGATGAATATCTTATTCGTATTATTGATTTCTTGTAGTATCCGCCTATTTTTGTATTCTTCCGACTCTTAATCTGATAAAAATTCAAGAAAATTAAAAAAAAAAACTATCTCATAAGTTTATAAATGGAGTTAAAAGAATCATACGTAGGACTCTTAAATGGAAATAAGCCATTTTTACGTTCCATGAGTGACTGCGAGATTCATGATTACTATGCTTTCGGTAGATATTCAAAAAATATTTTTCATCGAACATTCGAACATATTTCATCGAACTTTCAATTATTGAAACATTTCACACACATTTTTTTTTTAATTTAAAAAACAATTAGCATGAAGTTTTTAATTATTAAGTTTTACTCAATTTAAAATCAATATCAAAGAACTGCAACATAACAAAAACATATAAAAAAAACAACAACTTATAAACCTCAAATGCAACTATTAATATTATTGCGTAATCTAAGTATGTAAATGCGTTATAGTGATATTGAAAGAATGGTACTTTAAATGTAGGTCTACATAACCTTTTACAACCCGCATTATATCGTATTTGTATTATAAGCGATTTCAATGACGCGCATGCAATAGTTATTTTATTTTCTAACCGTCGCTTAACAGCCGACCCAATTCAGAGTTTACGACTACCATTGTTCAACTCCGGAGCCTTGTAAATTTGAACCCAATCCAGAAGACAAAGGAACTTCCTGGATCAAGTATGGGGAGAAATGTGCCTTCGCGGAAGACTTTTTCATGGAATTAAACTGCGCTTGCGTTGCATGGAGTGGAAAATCAGGAAAACCTCTAACGGTTACTGTGAGGAAACTCCAACCAATTATCCGTCAACCACTGAGGATATTTATACGTCTGCATTGGGGTTGGTGCGAACCGGGTGCGGAATTCGTATCGACCAGCTCTCGTTTAGATCGAACCCGGGTCATCTCATCGGGAGGCGCTTGCTCTATCTCCTGAGCCATCATGACTCCTGCAATAGATATTAACCACCAAGTACAAAATAAAAATAAAAATTTAATAATATTATTAATTTTTTTTAGCATATGTGGGTGCTTAGGAAAATATTGATGTCCATTTTTTTAACTTGAAATTAATATTAAAGACCTGCACACCAAAAATAATATATTGTCCGCCAAATGATCCCCTCAAATTCAGCTATTAACAATATTGCGTAAACAGAATAACGAAATTAAGAGTAGGAGGTTTCAAATATACGGCTACGGAGCTCATTACAACTCATCACATATCATATTTGCATTAACAAAGATTTCAGCGAGTATCAGACTTTGAACAGAGAACACCATTCTAAGTTTGTGACTATTAATATTTAACTCCGTGGGCTAATAATTATGAACACTATTCAGAAGACAAAGGAACACTTGGATTTAACATTCGGACAAATTTCCCTTTGTGGAGGACTTTATGTTGAAAGTAACACGCACTTTCGTTTCATGGCGACGAATAATTTAAATGCCGTTTGTCATTAAAAGAGTATATTGCATTTTAATTGCATCATTAACAGCTTTATAAAACTTCTTATACAGTAAAATCATGTTTTAAATACAATGTTACTTGAGATATTGATATTATTTTTGTAAATTTACCTGTATTTTGATCTAATGCGTTCAAAAGTTTCATTCTATGTTCAAAACTCGACAATCCAAGTGAAATCAGCTCTTCTTCATCAATGTTTTTCAGTGTTTCTAGATTATGATATCCGTTTAACACAAACACGTTCATATAAATCTGAAAATGTAAACGAATATTTCAATTAGTTATTTTTCATTTAGAGTTAAATAATCGTTTGGCTATGAATTCGTACTAAGTCAGAACAGTTTAATTTAACTGATTTAGCATATTAATGAATTTTTGATCGAAAAGTTCGTAAAATTGATTATTAAGGATTTTAATTTCTTGAAATAAGGAACTGATTTTTAATGGAACAAAAGAATCTTGAAAAAATTAAAGAATTTATTTTCAAACTTGTTAAATTTCTTTTAATATTAAAATTTCAAAATTCTTTTCACAATGCACAAGTGCTGTAAAAAACGTATAAAATATATAATTTAGGATACATTGGTAATCGATACCTTTATAACTTTTGATATCATGATTGGATTGCCATCTTGATAGTTTATTTTTAAAACTGTATAACAATAACAGACTAAATGCAACTTCTTTAAAAGTATAAATGTTTAAAAGTATTTAGATGATTTATATGCAATTTTAGATAAACATATTAGTAAACTTGTGTCATTAAGTTAAATAATTATTGGTTATTGATTGTGTTTTTTTTTTTTTTGTTCAATTTTGATTGAAATTGATTGTTTCATTCTTGAGAATTTCATGCAATTATTTTAGGGATAAGGAATTAAACGTAAATGTGTACGTAAACGCTGATCGAGGTGAGGCATAACGAAGTAAAAACTATTGTATTCTTTCATGGTCATTAAACAGTAAATTCAAATTTTCTTAAGATTCTGAATCTAGAGAAATTGCTTGTTAGATTTTTTGAGTATTATTGCGTAATCGATCCGTAACACAAACTTAAATTTCAGATTGAAATGAGTCATTACGAAGTACAATGTTTCCTATTCTTTCTGTTATTTTTCCATTTTCCTTTGTTCTGAATATAGATATATTGTGTTTTTGATATTTTTAGTTATTTCAAAATGTGTCTTGCATTATAATTTCATGGATAACGCAAAACAATTCGTAACACGGACTTAAAGATCAAAGTGAGTCATTATGAAGTAAAATGTATTTTTCTTCTTGATGACGCAACTGTCATTTCCCCATTTTCCATTGTTTTGAATCTAAATATAATGTGTTTTTGTTATTTTTAAGCATTTCCAAATGTGTCTAGTGTAACCTTTTCATGGTAAGCGTAAAACATTCCTAACACGTACTTAAACGTTTGATGAAAGTGAGACATTACGAAGAAAAATATTTCACATTCTTTCTTGAAGATTTAACAATTTATTCTATAACTTTTTTAACTTGTGAATAGATCAAAATTATGGTTTAGATGTTTCTGAGCATTTTTAAACGTGTTTCACGCAGTTTTTACATGGATATTATTCAAACTTAAAACATCAGTAACACACACTTTAAATGTTAGATCAGAGAGAAGCATAGCGCAGCAGTATTTCTTTTTTTTTTTTTTTTTGTAAATTAAATTTTTTAGGTCTTAATTTACATTGTTCCGAATCTAGAAATACTTAGTTTCAGAAACATGTTCTGAATGTAAATGTAAATTAAAATAAGCACACTGTAAAAAACCCCGAATCAAATTACGTTACAAAGTACTGGCTTTTTTGGTGCATGATCCATCAAATCAATTTTATCGTAAAATCCATCAATTTGATTCGGATTTATTTTCAGAGTAGTTATTTTGGCATGCTATAAATTATCTTTCTAAATTGGCACTTAGAACAAAACTTTATTTGGTTTGGCTAACAGCTGCCTTTCCCATTGTCAGTACCTTATTAAATTTGTAGTTTAACTAGTTATAAAACTTTATTATTTGACTAGTTAAATTGTAATATTTAATCCCATTACAAATTATCTCTTCTTAATCTGATAAGCGTTTAATATATTTAATGTTAAATATACTAAGTCTCTTTTTAATTACTTTTTGAAAATTCAGATATTGGAAAAAGTAGGTTACTTTAAAATTGCGTAAATTTAAAATAAATTTGGCCAAAGATAATAAATGTATTGAAGAAAACATAACTGAATTCCAATTAAAGAATTTTCAAATATCGGGCAACTTTAAACTTTTGCGAAGTAAAACGAAATATATTCTTTTTTTTTTATTTTTTAAATCAAAATTCAGTTTTGTTTAATAAATGAATAAGATAAAAAGTACGGGCAACCTGAGTGCCGGTACTTTTTACCGTAATTTGATTCCTAATTTTTTTAGAGTGCAGTTAATATAGTTTTAGTTGTCACTTTTATTCAATGAATATTCTAACATTGGTTAAAAAGTTATTATTTTATTTTTTATTATTATTGACAACAAACAAATTTAATTTCATTTTGAAAATTTACATTTTATATCATCTAGCAAACATTACCTGTAAATCCAACTGCTCCAACAGCTCTTCTAATGTTTTTGGTTGTTCGGTTGTTTGTTGAAAATATGAAATACGCCTCTGAGAACTACGCCTATCATCGTTTATTATTTCTTCCACGTTAATGAATTTAAAATTTCCAATATGGCTATTTAATCGTCCAACCCAGTAACCAGAGCTTGATTTTGCCAAGATTTCTATTATATCACCCTTCTATAAAGATACAAAAGATCTAGATGAAAATATATAGTTTATTATTTCATATAAGGCATTTTATCATTTATTAGTATTTAAAAATGTTAATAAATGAAAAATATTTGTTTTGATATACGCTTTTTCAGAATAAAATTCCTAAAGTTTTTGAAATTTGATTTTTTGTACTTATTTTCAATGTTTTATCGTAATAAATATATTTTAAGGAGCATGCTATACGTAACTTCGAAATAATAATAAACATACATTAAATTTCATGAATTGATTAATTTCTAGGACTTCAAGTGAAAAAATAGCTATGTTGATTTTTCTAATCAAAAACTGTTTTACAATAAATTGTTATTTTGTTTTTTGTTTTTTTTATACAATTCAAACATCTTGAAATAGAAACATTATTGCAAAATAACGTTTTATGACTGTAGAATATATTTTCAATTACTTTGGCATTTAGTTATTTTAGCTCACGTAATGAAATCGACGTGTTTCGCTATATAGTGCCAGTGGAATACCGTCTGAATCTTCATAGTGGTTAATCAATTGTCGTTCCACAATCCGTATGACCGTAATGCCGTAATCTATTGGAGAGTTTAAAAAGTTACGGATAGATTTAACCTGTTTAACCTTTTTTAACAGTATAGTAAGGATACTCACCAATTTTTGTTCTTGTGTAAATAAATGATTTTAATAAAAACATTTTATTTCATTTCGAATTCAAAATAATTTCAACACCATGCTGATTATTTGTATTTTATGACTTTTTCCTTGAAAGAAAAATTCCCCAAAAATAAAAGTATGTGCTTGAAAATGAAGATACTGATTGGTGCATTTGAGACAGAACATTCGAATCAAATCCAGTGAATGCTTGAAAATCCAGAAATATTATTTCTTTTAATTTTCTTCCCCTTTTAGTATAAAGTTTAACGTTTTTTGACAGAATTAGTTGAAATATTGATAGTAGAATTGTTATTAATATAAATAATTATGAAGTCCTGTGAGAATTATAAACTGGTTTGTTGAAAAAGCTTGAAGTTTATTGATATTTTAAAAGTTAAAAATTTCAGAATGTGCTCCACTCGATTTGTAGCACGGAAACCAACCAATTATTAATCGGTTTTAACGTACTGAAAAATCAACTCTGCTTAAAATATGAATCCCTGTAAAACACACACGGTTATGACGTTCTTGAAAACTTTTTTATAAAAATTACCAACTGAACTTGAAAATAAATTTAACGCTCTTTAGCTTCATAGTTTAAATATTAATTGGCACGTTTTAAGCAGCAGAAAAAGACAAAATAATGTCAACGGCTAAAAAAAAAAAATAAAAAAAAAAATAAATAAATAAAAAAAAAAGACGCAGTGGACAAACAAAAATATAAAAGGGAAATTAATGAGAGGGATAATATTATATTCCCCGGAACAAATGGACAGCTAAATATGCCTAATTTACACCAGTAACATTTCTGGTTAAAGGTAGAAAGTTTTTTTTTTTAAGAATTCAGAACCATTATGGAAGGAAAAGAGGAAATGTGTGCTGTACACGTTCGAAGTTAGCTGGTCATTGGAATGACAGCTTAGCATGTCGGCTAATGTATATATTAAGGAGCTAAATGACTTCATAAGGCTTCACCACAGAATTAACTTGATATCCGTTAGTTGATTTATTTATCTATGAAAACGCAATCTAAACCTCGAGCATTTAAAGTATATATCACAACTTGATAAGTGTTTTGCCAAACATAAATACGTGAAAAGTTGTTGTAAAGAATTTGTGACTTTGTGAAACGTTCTTACAATGAATAAAACAAGATTCAAAGGTCCTTATATGGGATGATGTTAGAGAAGTAAAAATGAAATTTTGGCTTTGAAATGGGCCTCTGCTTGATTTCAAATATATGTTTACAAGAATGAAATGCATTTAAGTGTGTAATTTTTAACTTAATTCATTCTAATAAAAGCCCTGAGGATGAGTAGTAGCACTTTTTTCTGCAGTACCACCGCGGCCAGGGGTTCCATCCTCCGATCAGAAAGGGTTTATTCATCCTTTCATCGCTTCAATGGTCTGATAAAATAAGTATCAAACATACTTGGAGACTAACTACCCAATCGAAACATCTGCTCCTGTACCCAGAGCCAAAGGTCAAGAAAACTGTGATGGTCACAGTAGGCCTTGGACTCTTCATGGGCTGTCACGCCACTTAGTATAATTAGTTTTCTCTAGTGAATTAGAACAACTCAAATACGCTTCGTAAATAAGAAAGTATATTGTGCCTTGTACGACTTGTGTTTAACTAAAATCCCCCCCCCCCCTATGATGAAGATTTATTCTGGATTGAACCTTCAACAACGATACTGCAGTTTATACTTTACCTTAAACGCAAGACCGTCTTTATCGTATGGACTGGGCATATAATCAACTAGAGCCCTTGCTTTCCCCAATACTCTGTTGCATTCCATTGAAGTTTCTTCATCTCCTGAGCAACTAAATCCATGATTGCTGTTTGATAATGGGCTTGGATGATCTGAAATGCATAATTAGTAGCTATGATATTAAATTATGACTTGAAATTAATTGAAAGTATTAATAAAGTATTATTTGTGCAATCTTTCAAATCCATTTTTAAAGAATTTGTAATTAAAGAGACGTTTCAAATGAATAAAATGTATAAACAGTTACATTTATGCAGGAAATTATTAATATAGTATCATATTAAATTCATACTTGTATCAGAGGTAATAAAAAAACAAGATATTTTAATTATTGTGTAATAAACTTAGAAAAAAAAGCATTATTTCCGTCAGACTCGTTATAAAGCAAAAAATAGGAAAATAAATCATGCAACGTTCTTAAAGCAACAAGGACAAAAAAAAAATCAATTTAACAATTGAGTTAAATGACCGAAGAAATGGTTGAGTTGTGAGTAACAAAGTACGTATGTGAATAAATGAATTAATTAGAATTAAATCAGGAAAAATTAAGAAATAAATAAGTTTATTGAAATGAATTCCTTTGAGGAACAAGTTTATTAAATATTTTCGTGAAAATATCAGGAATAATAAGGGTTTTGTTTATAAAATGTGTGGTTTAAAGGAAGAAAAATCTAGCAGACACTAAAAAAATGAATAAATCAATGATGGAAATAAAAATTACTAAATGAAGAATGAGGAATTAATGAAGGACTAAATGAAGAAATAAAAAATAAATATCATGCACGTGTGAGCAAATGAATGTATTAGTAGATAAATAAATGTGAAAGTAAATTATGGACGAAAAAGTTTGAAAGTAGGAATTTATGCACGAATAAATGATACATACCATAGTAAATGCTCAAATAAATGAATTTGTGATTGAATTAATAAATGAATGCTTATCGACAGAAGTACTGAATATTCCTCTTATTTGCATCAAAATGAGAAGAACTCATGCAAAAATGAACCCCTCTCGTCTGACTCGAAAAACATATGCTGCTTTTTGAATGTAAAAACTTCACTTTTAACTCAATCTGTTTGATTTGTACCTGTTTGGCGTGCCAGGTATCTTATATAACCAATTTTTGACAAAACTGCATTTACATATTTGTTAGTTGCTAAGAAGAGACTAATATTTAATCTCCTATTTTGTTCTAAAAGTTAATAACTTATCTATGTCAGTTGCTGGATGTACTATCGTCACTTACCAGATGTCCGTGCTTGTTATGCCAAATACCTTAATTATCTATTTTTAGACAAACTCACATTCATTTATTTGCATATTGGTAAGAAGAGACTAATTTTTAATATCCTATTTTGTTCTATAAGTTAATTAATTATCTATGTCACTTACTGGATGTATTTTCACAATCTTTAGCAAGATTTTCGGTTGAATGCGGCTCCTTCTCCACAACAGTATTTTCACTAACCTGAAAAAAGTCAAAAATTGTTGTAATCAATTGTATGTCTTATACACTTAAATTGAAATAGGGTTAAACGATTGCCACATTTAATCATTCAAAAGGGAATCTACTACTGTAAATGCATTGGAATAATAATAATTTGTTTTTTATTCTAATTGTTGTTGTCGTTGGCCACAAAGGTAAGTGTTGTGATTGTTCTTGTTTTCTAGTGGCGCCATCTATGACCAAAAATTCAACTTCTGCTTCACCCGTTGATAGAGCGGACCCATTCATACTTCCATTCATTCATCCATAGATCGAAATTCTGAACCAGAGAATGATCCATCTCCAATTCAGTACCCTCAGAGGTATAATTTTTTAAAGGAACATGGGGGAAGACAGATTAAACGTGCACGAGTCACAATTTACTACACGGATATTCTACGGTCGGCTGGATTCGTGTCCAGCGCCCTGTCTACCAGGATATCCCGACTCCCTTCATTCTAGTTGGTAGTGCAGTATAAACTATTTTTTAATTATAAATAGAAGGTTTTTCTTCCATAATAATTATTTTGGAACATATTTTATGAAAAAAAAAAAAAAAGTTCAGTACAGGAAATATTTGAATTTCATAAAAGAAACTATCTTAAAAATTTTTTAGTTCTAATATCATACCTTATTATTACATAGTATATTATAATTGTACGTTATGATATTATAATATTACGTATAATATCATACTCTAATATCAAAAATATTTATGTTATTCTTATATTCTTAATATAAAGTCTTAGTAGTCGTAAAAAGCACTTAAAACTATGCATTTGAGTTGAAAATAACAAATTGGATACGATTTTTTTAAAATAATATATTGTTTAAATCTTCTGAACTCTTTGACGCAGATGAAATACCGAGATCCTATTTATAAATTTTTTTTCTAATGTTCTAATTACAAGTAAATATATATTTTGGCATTTTTTCATTCATATAACAGTCTAATAGTACATTCTAATAACAGTCTAATAACATTTCATATAACAGTCTAATAGTTACTAAAAAAATCTGTTAGATTATCGGAATTATATTTGAACAACAATATAAAATTTAAAAAAAATTTGTTTTTTTTATTCATATTTCAAACTATTATTAACAATTTATTTTGTCAGTTAAAGAGTTTTCAATATGAATATCTGTTTTTCCTAGATCAAAATAAGTGCAAATTTGAAAAATTATTTGAATTAGAAGTGAAAATTACGTTTTGGAAATAAGCCGTGTTTGAAAGATTTTACCTTTGACGCAGAAAAAGATACCGGTGCTGTAGTTCATAACCATAAATTATTAAAATTCGTAAACATAATAATTTTCATTCACTTTGACCTGAATTAATTAATACAAAATATTGAAAATAGCATAAAAAATAAGTTTAATAAAAATTTTCGAAAAAAGGTTAAAAAATTCATACTTCTTACATTTTACCTTATATCATGTTATATTGTAATTATAAATTAGGATAATATAATATCATGTATATCACATTATAACATCAAATATATTCATATTATAATAATAATCTTAAAATACAGTCTTATATTCTTAAATACCTCTTAAAACTGTGCATTAGAGTAGAAAATAAAATATTGGCTGTACTCTTTTTTTAATAATTATGCATTGTTTAAATCTTCTTAACCAGTTCCATTATTTGATACCTAAATTAACACTTTAAATATTTCTAACGGAAATTAAATCTTGAAATCATTACGTCCCATCATACACAGCAACCAATAAAAGAAGATTATGTACTAGGTATTTAACCATAATTTATATTTATCTGTCAAAATTTTAATCCGTAAATTAATATCCACGACCAATCAATTAAGATGAAGTGCTTCGATATCAACTTTACATTTTAATGGCGCAGAAGAGAAAGTATTAATTTATCAGTCAATCTTCGTAAAATGTTGAAACGGTTAACGAAGGCATGTTAGGTTTTCTCTCCCTATCTCTTGTCATTTTATATTGATTCCAGTTGCAAAATCGAAGACATGCCACCCCCAGCTGCTGTTAAAGGATTGATCAAGACAGTTCTGAAACTCGAGGGTATTTCACACGGCTATCCAGTTGGAAGTTCGTCGTTACTAGCTCAACTCACAAGCTGTTTAGATCTTAAAATATGAGGGAATAGATATTATTAATTTGTTGTCAGTTTATGAAGCAAAACTTCCAGACAGGAATGTGTTTAAAAAATGAAAGTATCTCTCATTTAAACCGTGTCTTAAATGCGAGTCTTTGTAGTGAAATTTAATCTCCTTAAACCAGCATGGTTGTCGGTACTTTTGACTGCACTCTGAAAAATATGTTTTTACAGTTATTAGATCTTCTTAGGCCGACGTAGGTTTATGGCCGACGTACATTTTGAACAAAATAAAAAATGTATTTTCCTATAAGTATTTAAGTTCTGTCAGATAATTACAGCAATAAGAAACTTGAATTTTATTATTCTCAACAGGTATTTAAAGTATCTTAGATTCAAGATTGATTTTCATTTTTTACGCAATCAGAAATTTATGTAACGTATTTATTGATAAGTTCCCTGAAACAATTTGAAATGTTTTTATTCTTTGCTTTATATTAGAAAAAAAATTTTATACTGTGAATTGTTTAGATAATTTTGGAACAGGAATAAAGATAAATAAATACAATTTTTAATGAAAATAAGTTTATAGTGCTATGATTAAACAATCAATAAATTCAAATTTTGGAAGTCAATTAGTGACACGAGATTTTTGCAGTTATGAGGTGATAGTAATTTAGAAATAAATTGCATATAATAAACGTGTTTTCATATCCCTGCAAGAAAATTTTTTCTGAAGAGCAAAATATCTTAGAAAAGCAACACTCATTACACAATTTAGCCCTTGCTTTCAATGTATGCTGAATTATTTCACGGTGTTTAAAACTAATATTTGTATCCACATATATACTCGTTGTGAATTTCATATAATAACGATTTGATATACTTAAATAAGCGTTTCTATTGCATTCACCTTTTTTTAGGAAGATTGCGTTCACTTGTAGTTTTGCTTTCACTTTTCTTTCCCAAAGTATAAGTCGAAAAAGTTGTTTCTTTTGGCAATTTTTTACAAGTCCTTACAATGGTGGCTATCGAGTTGTGGCGGCTCAGGGAATAGAACGCTTGTCTCTCAATGAAGTGACATGGACTCAAATCCCAGCGATGGATGGTCGATATTAAATTCTACACTCGGCTCACACCGACCAGCGTGCTGACGTAAAATATTCTCAGAAGTAGACGGATCATGGGTTAGATTCTCCTTACCGGTGAGATAAACGTATGAGGGTTTTGTGGTTTTCTTCCCAATGTAACGCAAATGTGGGTTAGTTTCACCAAAAAGTCCTCCAAGAAGATTATTACTTTGTTCCAATGCTTGATTCAGGAGTCCCCTTGTCTTTTGAATCGGTTTCAAAATTTTAAGGCTATGGAGCTGAACATTAGAAGTCGTAAACTCAGAATTGGGTCTGGTGTTCAACGCCAGTTATGAAATAATAAAAAATGAAATTAAAATTTTGGATGTTAGTTTTGTTACGCATTGTATAGTTATAGAGTGTCAACAATGAGGTAAATTTTAAATGGTTGTGTGAAATATCTAGTAATTAAAACAGAATACTGAATAAATTAAGCATTAAGAAGTAGAAATAAATTTTGGATATGATATCAAGTCAATAATTTTTTTTTTTTTTTTTTTTTTTTTTTTTTGTCAAAAAAAAAAAAATTAAAGGAAGTTGTTAAAAAGCAGACTATACTTACTAATGATGCATTAGAATATTTAGAAGATCTTAAACGACATATTCGGTGTTTCACTTCTCGCTTAAGGTCCCTAACTCGACCACTCCACGTGGACGTGGATGAAGAACTGTGAGGTATGCACGTAGATTCGACCTGTTCCTAGAAATAAATTAGATAAAATAAGTAATTAAATAAAAAAAAAACAAATTTCATTATTTATTTATTTATTTTTTATATTTGCTTTTAAAATATAAAACAAAAGTTTCAACTTGAGCATTTTATTGTTTCTTCTTGAGAATTTTTTTTATTCTAGAATACATTTTAATCTCCTTTATGAGGTCTTTTCTGAAGTCGAATTGCGTTTGTGTTTTTACTTAATTACAAGGGCATTATTATGAAAGTTAAAGTAAGAAGTTAATAGTTGAGTATTGGAAGTTGGCGCTTTATTTATTTATATTTTCTTTATTAGTGTCTTATTTTTTTGTTCTTTATTAGCTTCCATTTTTTTCTCAATTTTCTTGTTTTTTTTGTTGGAAATGAGGACATTTAAAAAAAAAACTTTTCTATGTTTTGTTTTAAAAATTGTGACGCCAGTCTTACCTGTTCAACTTCATCTGAATCTTCTAGAGCTGGTGGAGATAATAATTCTCTTGACGAATCTAAACTGGGACTCTGGAAATAATTAAATCTTTAGTTTGTAGTGAAAAAGTACATAGTTAGTTTTTTATATTTAGGATTTAGTAAATAATATATTTTCAAAAATTATAGGTTAAGCATTTATGTTTATATATTGAGAAACTAAAGTCTTCATCTACTGGAAAAGGTTCTTAAGAAACAGTTGCAGGCACTAGTCAAGAAAAGAATTTTTCTTTTCTTTTTCAAGACTAAGATGAGTATTTTAAAATGTTTCTTTGCCATATTGTTGCTTCAGAGTTCTTAATAAATCTATATAAAATATGCATGCGTTTTAATTGTTGCATTATTATTTACAGAATGAAACCTAAATAGGAACTTGACCTGTTGAGTACACGAACAAGTTATTATATCCCGAATTACCAATGAAATTAAAAGAAACTAACGATTAGAAATACCGATTCGAGGTTTAAATTAATGTGTTTTTCAGAATCTGCATATGGAAGAAAATAAATTGAAAACTAATACTTAATATTTTTGTATGGAAATTCAAATTTATGCATATTTAAAGCTGAATCAAAATTAAATAAGAAAACTCTACTTTAAACTTACCTGTTATTTGCAAAAAGGAGATTAAAAAAACTTACTGCTATTCGTATAATTAAAAATATACTTTTCTATGTAACATGATTGTTTTTTTTTGCTAGTTGAATGTGTCAAGTTCAAGTTAACATAAATAATATTCAGTATGAAATACAATCTAAGCGTTATAGAATTATATATCTACTTACAGTTTCGAGTGAAACTATTGTTTGAATATTTCAATATTTTATTATAAATTTAACTTTTAGAACAAAAATAAATTTTGAAAATACATTTAAAATGATTTCACAAAACAATAAGTTTAAAATTATTAATGTTTTGTGTAATAATAATGTTTTTATTAATAATAAATTTTAAAAATCTGTAAGCTCATTGCAAGATTTACTTGGTCAGCAACGGTGTTAAGGTTTGTTTTAGTCAGACTACGATACACATGTAATAAAATTCCTAATATATCAATAAAACGTAATAGTTCGTATGCACAAAACTGCCAAGTAGCTAAATTAAAATGGCGCCACTAAGTGTATAATTAGCATATAGATTACTTATAATACTTCTGTTTACTGCAGAAAATCTGCGGTCAGATTACATACAATGCAGCTATCATTTTTTGTGGATAAACCAAAATACATCTACTGTTTGATAAAGATGACCTATATTTCATCGGCAATTTAGCACAGACAGCTGATCGGACAGTGTAAGGGTCAAGAAACTGACCTTGTATCGGAAAGGTTCTGGATCTGAATCCCGGGTTAGATATGGATGTTCTTTCATTCTCTGTACTATTTGTCTCTATTGTGGGAGTAACATTGGCCAAACTAAAATGATACCCCTGAAAGAGTGGCCAACAAAACTGCCCTCTAAATGCCTGAATTGACGAAATGTTTACGCTTGTGGACATTGAAAATAAAAACAAACAAAAAAATCATGCAGACAACATCTTATATATTTTGTGGTTTCATTCTGTATCACATTTTTATGCTGCCGAAATTTTCCCTCGTGAAAGGATTAGAACCATAGGAAGGATTAGGAAGAGATTTGGTACCGAAAATGATTGAAGTCAAAAATATGCTTACGTTTTTACGAAGTCAAAAATATGCTTACGTTTTTACTGCTACCTTTGCACTTATAAGTAGAGTAGCACCCATCAGATTTAGATCTTCGTCGTAAGCTCTTGTCGTCAGCTGAAGCATCTTCAGAGGTTGGTGATATGCGCTTCGTCTTCATTTCCTCAAAGCTATCGTCGATACAGGCAGGACTAAGACTACACATTATGTTACCACAATCACCACCACATGCAGTAGGCACGGTGCTGTCGTGTGGGTCAATTGTGGATGTGGTTGAACAATTTGTTGAGTGATTGGCACGATCTAAGTTGGTTGATACTGGACTTTGTTTAATGGCATTGGGTAATTCATTTTGGAGCTCCTTAACCGGATCGGATGAGAAAGATTTGGAATTGTTGGAAGATGACTCTATCAGGAGATAAATTATATTACACTTTTTTAATCTTTATTGCATTCTATATTAAACTTACATTTTTAATTTATCAATTTCGCATCCACATTTGAATTAAGAGGTACAAATTTTAAAATAGATTTTATACATGAAAATAAATAAACATTAGTTTGCAAACATTATGTATAGCTTTTAGCATTTTATTAACAAGAATTACAAGGTTAACAAATTAGTTGATAACAATGTTTTTTGTTTCATATAAAAGCAAAAGTACTATTTTAAACATCGCATTATGTATGAAAAATGCATTAAAAACAAAACGCTGGTTTAAGCAACTATTTTCAATTTCTAACATACGACCTTTCTAACATGCGTGCCTTTTAAGTGGAAAATAATCAACCAAAGCGTTCTCTTGGTTTGGCCCGAAAAGGCACAAAAAGAGAGAATTAACTTTTCAAACAAGAAAAGTATAATTGATAAATTTATTGTACCATTTTATAGGAAATCCACAAAGATTGTAAATGCATCATTTTAACCTTATGAATGAATCTAGAGCTTCATGCCTAGTTCCATCTGACGGTGCAATATTAAGTTTTAGTTTTCAATGAGAAGTATCATATTTCATGTACATTTTGATTATAGGTAACAACCACTTAGAAAGAGAATCCCTGGAATTACTAATCCTCCTTTATCCATATGGATTTCAGGATGGTTTACGTTTAATATGCGGTAACATCAAAGGAATTAATACTTTCAGTACTTTCATTGAAGCTTTTATCAAATGTAAATAGAAGAATATACACTGTAAAAGAACATCGAATCAAATTACGATAACAAGTGTGTGTAGCACCCTGAGTGCAGCATTCGTAAAATCTATTTTACCGTTTATTCCATTTTTACAGCAAAAATTTACACCGTAATTATTACAGTAATATTTATATTTATTTAACTGCAGTTAAATGGTTTTACAGTAAAAATTAAACAATCAGATTTCTTTGTTTAGTAAAATTTTACGTTAAATACGGATTATATGATAATAAAAAAAGAAGAAAAAAATTGTCACCCAGTGCGGGTATTTTTTATCTTACTTTGATCAGGGCTTCTTTACAGTGTAGCTATGAAAGCGTACAACTGTTTTATTTGTGTTTCCAAAACGAATCTTTCAAAAATCATAAGTGTAGCTAAATTTCGAAAAGAATAGTTATGTGCGGAGGCTCTAATGGATGTTAAAATATCATCGAGTCTATGGAATATCAAACAGAACTTTATGTATAGATTGATATAATGGAAAGATAGCTTAAATGTTAGGGTGTTGCATAATATAGAGAAAGTATAATTAAACCAAATGCATACTACCCTGAAATTGCTATATATTTTTTTTTGGTAATTAATTTAGTAATAATAAACTCAGAATCAAGGAACATTTTATATGAATATATGTTTTTTTTGCGCAGCATTTGAAAATATAAAACTTATAGTAGCAGACATAAATAGAGCAAATTTAAATTTTTCTTATAAAACAATAGAATTTATGTATTCAAATGTAAAATTTACCATTGACAAATAAAGATACGTAGTTTTTGTCCTTCTTCTTTGAGCCTTGCGAAGACCATGACATGGTTCTTCCCAATTCAGAAACTAGCTGATAAAAGATAAAACAGTTTTTTTTTTTTAATTTAATAAATTTCATTTATAATTAAAATTTTTATTAGAATGTTCAAAATAATTTTAACAATTATTTAACAATGAAACATTAAAAAGGTACATAATGAAAAAGATGATTGATATCCCATAAAAACTGTTACACTTTAAAAAAAGAATTCGGAGCGTCATTTTTCTAAAATCTAACAAGAAAACTTGTAAGGTGCTCCGAAACCTTCGATAAATGGAAAAAAAATAGAAATTTGAAAAATTTTGTTTTGATCTTCAAATGATTCTAAAAAAGATTTTCTGATGCATAAAAAGTTCATTTTTGCTAACAATTAGATTAAATATAATTCTTTTTCCAAACTTTTTGGAGAAAAAAAACTTACAAATAACCATTTTTATAAAAATGAGTTAAGAAAAAAAAGTTTGGCCAAAACTATCAGAAAATAGTAAAATTTACTTTGCTTCTGATCTATGGTAACACCAATAATCTCGGTAACTTTTAACTAAGCGATTTATTAATGATTTTAGTAAAATTGATAATATAATATGGTTTTATAATCTCTGACAAAATTTGGTAAATATGGTAAAATTTAGAAATTTTATTTTGATATTTTAGAGCATGGCATAAAATCATTTATTGAGTTAAATTCACTTTTAAGCTTTATATTTTTACTAAGAGTGTGGTAATATAAAAAGTATGATTATAAAAATGAGAACTTCCGGTATACCGTTACCATATGAACGGAAAAATTACCGGAAAAATGAATGGTTCAAGTATAAGTTTTATTAATCAGAATTATGATCTCTTGATGAGAAATGTCATTTCCATGCAGTTTATATTTACTAGAATTCTTTTTTCTGTATAGTATTATCAGATATCTGTAAATGAACATTCGTTACAATCTTCAGCACTGCACTAACTGTCTGGTGATTTCAGCAGCTGTATGAAAATGTATTTTTATTTTATTTTGCTTCTAACGATAAGTTCTTAACTTTGTTTTTTAATAACTCGGTACGTTATCCTCTATGCAGTCAAGATGCAAAATATTATGCTCCTATTAACAAGAAAGACTCACTAAAAATGATTAAGTTCACGTCTGGTTAGATAGGAAAGAAGGTACCCAGAAAAATCAAGTATCAGTTTTTTAAAAAAGTTTTTATATCTTTCTTTGCGAAACTAATGCGTTTAGCTCTGTAATTAAACAAACTCAAACGCAACAAAAAATGTAAGAGAAAAGAAAGAAAATGCTTTAAAATATTAACAATTCAAAGAATAAGTCTAAAATTCATCATTATGCTGCAAATTGTTTTCTTCGTCATTGAGAATTTTTTAACAATACTATTCTTGTAATTATTCAAAATTGACTAAACTGAAAGCCGAATTTTAAGTTAAATAAAAATACAATAAGCCATGAACTTTAATTTTAATTTTATTAATGTTTTGAAAAAATTGTAAAAAATTTGAAATAAAAACTTTCAAAATAAAATTTGTGTAAGGTTGTAAAAAAAGAAGTTTGATGGTATTTTGAAGAAAAAAAAAATAAAAATTTAGACTTATTTCATTTTTTTTTCATCGAAAGAAATACCTAAATATGATTATTTTTTTCCCGCACACAGCCCCTTAACTTATTCCTTAAGTTTCAAAATTTTTAGAAATCACTTTTCATCTGGTAAACTTATTTCAATAGGTGTACAATATTTTTAAATCATAATAACTATTTTAATATTATATCAGCTTATAAATTGACCTCCTTAATAAAATTAAAAATATATCATGAATCCAAATACTAATCATCGCATACTTACCGATTGCGGAGGTTTGGAAGGTGTTGATATGTGACTGTCTTGCACCATTTTGATAATTTTCATTTGCCCCTCTTCGCTCGCATCATTATTGCTTGTTGATAAATCTGAAAAGAGAAAATCAAATATTCTTCAGAATATTCCTTTAAAATCGGGCAAAGTAATCAAACATTTCCGTTTAATTTCATTTCTGGGCCGCTGTTTAACGACTGTCGTTTCCAGATGTTTGTGTAATCAAAAATGCATTTCAACTCTAGAAGTATGAATAATGACTAAGGTGAATACGGTTGCAGTGAAAAGCTATGTTAATAGAGTGAGTAATTTCCTGGAAGTAAGCGTTCATTATCAGATACTTCTATTGACAGAATAACCATAAACAGTGAAAATTGCATATGCAAATAGAAATGGAAATCGCGTCTCAGATACGAGAAAACGGTATTCTTGGAGAAGTGAGTGTTTGCGTTAAGAAAATCGAATTGTTTGTGAGAGTGGGTTGAAGTTTACATTTTAAATTATAATCAAATAAATGTTTACTTATGTGGGGATGGTGATTCGATTGATGTTTTACCATTACAAAAGCATTTACGTTGGAAAAAATGTATTGAATCTGTATGGAGCTTTAACAAATGGGAAACATCATAACACAGTACAGTTGTCATCGTATCTATTTACTAGGGTAAAGCAATTTTTCAATGCAAGATAACATTCGAATATGTATGAGTTTTTCTTAATTCTCTTAACTGTGAGAGTTAAGAAGACTCTTAAACTGTAATGGTTTAACTATAATTTAAATTCAGTTTTCATTTTCCCTTATGAATTTTTTAATCAATATAAGGTAATAAGAATTGTGACTTAAAACTATAACTTAACTAAAATATTACTTAAATTTAACTAAATTTAACTTATTATCTTAAACTTCGTTTCTTACTTGTAATATTCTCTGAAACGGAAAATTGAACCTCTAAAATTTTAAACACGTGCGTTTTTATTTTATCACTAACGAAATGCCTGTTACAAAACGTGATATGCTTGACACTAAGAACAATATAAATAATAAAAATTTTGTTTCAGATCTAAACAAGATAGGTACTGAGTAAAAATGTATTTTCAAAACTAACTGTATAAGGTAATATTAGCCTTATTTCTAAGACTATGGGTACACCAAAACACTCTGTAAATTTTACCGAAGGGCTTTGATAAATCTTTTGATAAAATTAACAACGATGAAATTTATGTAATATTATGTGATCAAATTTCGTAATTTTATAAAGTTACCAGTGAGCATAGCATTAAAACCATTTATTTGGCTAAATTTAATTTTCAGTTTTGAATTTTTTACTAGATAGTGGTTGAATTGCGACTTTAAAACCAGTATTCTCCGGTAAACCATTTAAACGAAAAATTACAAGAAAACTGGATTAAATACCGCCTAATTTGGTCTTAATAACCAGAAATTTTTTTTAAATTAGAAATACCACAGTATGGTAATTTTTAAAAATTTTTCAACGTGTACATGACGATTTTTACATAAAATTTTTTTCCAAAATTTTATTGATTCCTTAAGGACAATGAATTAAAATGTAATTTGCACAACAATTACTATTTAACCTCTATTAACTTATTGTAAACGTCCCCACTGCTGCTTTGAGTATTCAACTTAATGTCATGTTTTATTTTTCTTCACTGGATCCAAATCATTTAGAAATGCTAAACTGCGAAAAAAATCTGCAACGAATAATATTTTATTAATACTAATACTGATAGTATAACGGAGTGTATATAAATTTATCTAAGTGACATTTTCAATGGAAAAAACGCAATAAAAAAAAAAAAAAAACAGAACAAATTATAAGTATACAGGATGGCGTGTTAATGCACTTCCTTGTCCCCCTCCGAACAGTAAAAGTCTTTTCTGTTTGAGGACTGTACTTCCCCTTCTTCGTGGAATTATCTCAGATCAAGAGGAGAGATATCCTGGACATCTTTTGTACGTCAGTGGTCAAGATTTATCGAAAACACATCAAGAAATAATGGAGAAGGAAGGGAAAAAAAATACAAAGGAAATACAAACCCCCTGCCTCCAATTCAGGAAATGAAATAAAGGAGAAATGTAATAAATTATCTTCTGCTCCATACAAACTGAAAAAATGAACTGTTTTGTGGATCTATTTGAAAAACTCCAACTTGAATTTGTTTGCGTATAAAACTGATAGAACTCAAGCAGATTAAAAACTTTTTTTTCCCATAAACATCAGTCATTTCTTTAATTATACAATCAGTAAAAAAAGAATTGAGTACTAATTTACCAATATTTTATATTTATTTGATTATATTATTAAGTAAAATTCAATATAACACATTTCTTATAACATTAACCGGAAGAAATCTGGTAAAATTACCGTACTGTATGGTAATGTCATTTTGGATAAAAATATCAGTATTCTGGTGAATAAAGCCCAAATGTATGGTATTTTAACCATCCATTTGTTAATTTCCTTATTCATACGGTAATAGGTTACAGGAAATTTTGTTTTTCAAAATTATAGTTCTTATTAGCACAAATTTATTATTAGGTAACAAATAAAAACTGACAAATAAGTTTGACCGAATAAATGTTTTTTTCCCTATACTTAATCATAACCAATCAATACTATTTCATAACCCAAATTTTACCCCAATTAGTAAATTTTATTAAACATTTTAAAATCATACTTTACTGTTTATTTTTCCCAAAACATTATCAAGCTTGTCGGTAAAAATTACGGAGATTTTGTTTGTTTGTAGAGCATAGTCAATTTATCCATATTCTGGTAGCTTTTACCATACGTTTTTCTCTGTGTAGAATCATAATAAAAATAAACATTACTTTTCCTAAATAAATAATATAAAAATTGTCGAAATAAAACTAATTAAAAAGTGCCGGAATAATAAAAAATTAACTTAAACTAGAACTTTCCGTACTGAAATAATGTAAGTTACACATTTTTTTAAAATTAGATTACTCTACAATCCAATTATTAAAGCAAAAATAAGTTTAAATTGTAACCACAGTTAGTCTATCAATATATCAATGTACACATGCTGTTTTGTAGTGAAGCTATCTGTTGAAACCTAATGAAACACAACTGGTGGAAAAGAAGATTAAAAAAAGGTGGAAAAAACATAAAAGATCGTTTGATTGCCGTCAGAAAAGTTCAAAGATAAAAACACAAAAATATTACATCTGATAATTTATATTTTATCCAACATTCAACATAAAATATTCACCAGATGCCAATGGTACGTTTTCTTTTTCCATCCTTTAAATTTTTTCACTTCCGATGCATTTAGTATTTTTTAAAATTCTTATCTTTAGTCTTAGTCTTTAATTAATTTAGTCTTTTTAAATTCTCACTAGTAAACCACGTAAAGAAAACTATTTTTAGTTGTAATTGCTTGTCATCCAATAAGATAAATTAACAATTATTTAAAAATAGCCGTCTTTGCGACCAGCTGGGTCACCTTTTGAAATTATCTTGAACAATACATAAACTTAAACGTTAACCAAACCGAATACACAGTGCAATTGTATTTAAATATTTTAATTATTTAACTCCTTATTCAATCCTAACATCTTAAATAGTTTTAAATGATATATTAACAAAATTTAAATTTTTACACCGTCTAGCTGTAGCCCTCGACTTTGCTGGAGAAAAAATACTTTGACTTCAATTAGAAATATTTTCAAGAGATGTCAGTGATATTGTCAAAGTTCGTTATGCATTGAATTTTATTATCATTTTAAAATATATCTAGCAGCCATTAAATCCCACAAATCACCATACGTATGATTTCGGGACACTTCAACAGCAGAAGCATTAAAATTGTCTCCATCTCTGTCCAAAGATAAGAAAGAAAACTTCTCCCAATCCTCCATTACTACTTTCTCACGCACCTCTAGAACCAAAAATTTAGTATTGTACTATGTATATATTTCTATTTTATTTTATCTTTCATAAACACCGACCCAATTTTGGGTTTACGACTACCAATGTTCAACTCCGTATCCATGTAATTTTGAACCCAATCCAGAAAACAAGGGAACTCTTGGATCAAGTATTGGGAGAAATTTGTCTTCGTGGAGAACTTTTCGATGGAACTAACCCGTATGTCAGTTACATTGAGAGGCGAACCACGGAGAACTCCCACGGTTGGCTTGACAGCAAAAGGATCCATGATCCTTCTGACGCTGAGGATATTTTACGTCAGCACTGTGGTCGGTGGGAGCCGGGTGCGGAATTCGTATCGACCAGCAGTCTCCGGGATTCGAACCCGGTTCATCTCATTGGAGATGGCGGTCGCTCTATCATCTGAGCCACCACAGCTCTCTCTTTATATATATATATATATATATATATATATATATATATATATATATATATATATATATATATATTTATATATATATATATTACTATTGCTCAGAAAAGGTAAGCTCCATCACCAGTAACAAGTTCTACAGCAATTTCAGAAAGGATAAAAGATAAATTAAAATAATTACTTCGTAACTAAGTTTTTACTTCTATAAAAATAAAAAGTTATTCAGAATTACCGCTTAATGTATCACTAAATATTCAACATTACTTAAATTATTCCGAAAGAGAAACTTATTCTGTCGTTACTTCATTTGAAAGATTTTTTTTGCTACACTGAGAAAAACAGTATGGTCAAAACTGCCAGAATTTGGTTATGTTTACCGTGTTTTTGTCTCCATAGGAACACCAAAAAGCTTGGTAATTTTCACCGAAGAGCTTCAGTAATGATTTTGGTGAAAATAACAATA
The DNA here is from genome assembly GCA_949128135.1 of Parasteatoda lunata. NCBI lineage: Eukaryota > Metazoa > Arthropoda > Arachnida > Araneae > Theridiidae > Parasteatoda > Parasteatoda lunata. Next base: position 50,385,893 of record OX421975.1, read on the forward strand.
ATATATGATGCAATTTGGTAAATGTGGTAATATTTGCGCATTTTATCGTGATACTTAAGAGAATGACCTAGAAATCACGATTCAATTAAATGTACTTTTAAAATTTGTATTTTTTTACGAAATGTGAACAATGAGAACTATAATTTCGAAAACTAACATTTTCCATTTAACGGTTGCCATTAATGGATAAATTACCATATGATCGTCTTAAATACCGTATAATTTAGTTTTACTATCTAGAATTATGCAGTTATTTTTTTATCAGAAATGTTATTAGTATATAGAGCTGTTGTAGAGCGAAGTATATTGAAGTATCGGGCGAAGTAGATTTATAACATGTGTCTAACTAGAGAATGTCGAGAGATTTCAAAAAAAAAAAAAAAAAAAAAAAAAAAAAAAGAGAAAAAGACTATTTTATTTTCAGGCATATCAGTAAAGCAGATTTTGATTAAAATAAAATAATTGAGCTCATAATAAAAATCATTTGTGTGCATATTTTACATTTTGTATGTTCTGAAAAATTTAGATATTTTTCCTATTGCTTCAGCTTTTTAATGCATGGCACGTCATTTTGGCTCTTTTATTTTTTTAATTTCTTTTTAAGTGTTTTGCAATTTCAGTTCATAACATTCTTTTCTAATTATATATTTTTATTTTCTGAAATATTTTTTTCACTAAATTAAAGTTTTTAATAGTTGAGTTTAAAATAAAATATATACGGCAGACATATTTTTTTTGTTAGAAGATTTTTCATTATTTTAGTGCACTCCCTATTATCCGGGTTAATTACCGGGACAGGTCGCACGGAGAATCGAAAAACACGGATAATCAGAAAACTTCTTTTTATTAAAGAAAAAATCCATATCAGTACAAAAAATATAAAAATTACTGACATTTGCATCCTGTATAACATCAAACTAGGAATTTTCCTTTTAAAAAAATGTGTAATGCGCCACATATTGACATATATTTTATGAACCGTAGTAATGTCACCGTAATCAAATCCTCCTATACAATCTAATAAAGTTTCCACAGATTGTAGAGCAGCAGAAATTGTATTTCTCTCATTTATTACATCTTCTGCATCAGTTACTATCATCACTATTTGATTTAACAACATAACGATGTCTTCATCTGCCAAATACTGGAAGCCAGGCTCACATGCATCACTTTGAAACCAATCTTCTAATTTTACTTCATCAAGAATTTCGAAACCTTAGATTTCTTTTGCTTGTTCGAGAACACTCATCTGTTCGAGAATACTCATCGAGAATACTCATTGTTATCATATTCTTCTTGAATATCTGAAGAAGATTATTCATCAAGCGGTATGATCTTTCTCCATGATCGTGATAACATAGACGATTTTACCTTTGACCATGCTGCCGATATTCCATATACTGCAATCCAATAACGAATATTGCTTTCCAAAAATTTGGAAATGTTATAACTTCTTGAATCAATTTTTTTTAATTTTGAAAATGTTTCTCTTTCAATTTTTTGTACAACTCCGGAATGAGCACGGATAATCCGCGGACGGATAATCGAGAGTGGTAACTATTATAGAACAGATTTTTTTAATTAGTAACTACAAAAATTAAACATTAGATGGAACTTATTATATTTTTGAAATAATAAACAGAAATTCCTCAAATATAAGCTTGAGAAATATATTTTCAATAAAATATTTAGGCTATAGAAAAATAAACCTATTTTCTAAAATTTGAAGTATTGACTTCAAAATATAAATGAGCAACATTAATATTTTACAACATTAAGCAAAAGCAGCTTCTAAGTCAGCAAAAAAAAAAACATTCATAAGTTATGAAGAAAATAACATTATTGCTTTTAACTCATACCAGCACAAAAAGTTTATTATTTTTAATTTTACTGCTATTTACTAATTATAATTGTCATTTCTTCTAAGTAAATTTAAAGTAAGATATTGTACTAAACATTTATTGAAAAGATCCAACAACACTTGAAATAGATAGACGATAAATTCTTCATTTAAAGAAAAATTGCGTTTGCATACATTGCGTTATTTTTAGCTTTATTTATAACTACTTATTTTCAGTATATTTATAATTTTCACTTTGCATCATAAAGAGTTTTAATTAAAAACTTTATGAAAGATGGAATGGTTTTCCATTAATTTTTTTTCTCTTAAAGTAGTAAATTAAGCAAAGTGGAAAAGAAAAGATGGGAAAGAAAAAAATTAATTGGAAATACTTAGGAATGGAAAAGAAAATAATATAAAAGACATATTTCTATGTTCTTCATAGTATTTATAACGTATCTTCCAAATTATGCTTTTTTTTCAAAGTATTTTTGAGTCAAAATAAGAAATGAGAATTAAGATATTCCAAAAAATTTCTATATATAATTAGATTTGTTGAAGTTTCTTTTATTTACAATTTTCATTTAAATACTTTATTTTTCAGCCTCCTATACTAATGAAATGTATTGCTATATAATAACTTGCATTTGTTGTTAATGTTTTGTTATCAAAATTAAAATGTAGAATTTTTTTTGAATATAGGTTTTTTTTTTAAAAAATATGAAAAATGTTTACATGTATCGGCGTTTTTTTTGTGTGTGTCATGTGAATGTCAAGTCAAGCTAAGAACAATGTGCTAAAAACAGAAAAGGATGGAAAAGTAAATACATTTATAAAGAGGTTATAACGGAATGTACAGTGCGCAAAATAAGAATAGAACCATCCAGAATAACTTTTTATCTAATAATCAGATCTTCACTTTCTAGGTTCCGGGAATCTCAAAGGTTCGTGGGGGTAACCTCAAATATGCTAATTAGTGCAGGCGATTATTGAAGTTACAAATTCCGACACAAAAACAAATTTTCTCTCAATAAACATTATTTTTTTTTAAGAATTTAGATTCATGACTCCCAAATTATAGGAAGTAGCCGAAATCTGGGAAATATTATCTCCATAGTTTGTGAACCAAAACTTGGACTCCTTAATGTTAATTTTACTGTTTGCTTATTTCCCCAAATCTCGAGAACTTTTTAAGTGAATTCAAAAAAATTTGTACACAAATATATAAATCGTCAATCCAAAGACAATTCCATACAAAATATAAATATTAGTAAATATTTATTACTTTTTATTATTTCATTTAAAAGGTATCGATTTTTTTTTATTGTAAGGTGTAAAATTTTTTAAATCATTATAAAGAATGCAATTTTACATGGTAAAATAAAAAAAATTCAGCAAAATTGGTCAAACAGTTTCTGAGAAATCTAATTCGCTCAAACTTTGTATTTTGCCATGTAAAATTACATTATTTAAAATGATGTAAAAAGAACTGTATACCTCATAATTCAAAATTTGTTCGACTATTGTTAAATAAAATAATAAAAATATTAGGTATTTCTTAAAAGCTATTTTTTGCATGGAATTAAATTTGGATAAAGGAATTTTATAATTGTGTGCAAAAAATTTCAGTTCGGTTTTTTTACAGAGTTGAATTTTTCCGCAGTTTGAGAGCTGTTTAGCTCTCAAAATACGGCGAAATACGCAAAAATAAAATTAACATTAAGGGATCCAATCTTTGAACCTCCTCTCCTGTCCAAATTATGGGAACCATATTTTTCTGATTGTGGTTCAGATATTTTGCTGTGTGGTTCAGATATAAAGCATGTTTTTTCGTGTCGAAAAAAAGCATGTTTTTTCAGAGAAAGTACGTTTTTGTATTTGGTTTCATAAATTACAATATCGTCCGTACGTTAATTAGCATAATTGAGGTCACCCTCTCAAAACCATTAAGATTGAATACTAGAACGTGAAGATCTAATCATCACATCAAAATTTTTTCAGCGTGGTCTGTTTTTTATTTTGCGCACTGAAGATAATTTGAGCACTACAGACTTTTTATAATTGATTAGTCAGTTCCCATCATTTTAAGTAAATGCAAAGTCAAGCTAAGAAGAATACTCTAAAGAGAAAATAAACGTTATAATCTAAATAACTGATCAATCAGTATTAATCTGACTAATAACTGATTAGTCAGTTCCCATCATTTTAAGTAAATGCAAAGTCAAGCTAAGAAGACTACTCTAAAGAGAAAATAAACGCTATAATCTAAATAACTGATCAATCAGCTCCCCTGTTTTTCATCTTCTGCAATATTCTCAACTAGTAGAAAAATGCAGAAAATACAAAATGCAAATGCATAGTTATAATAGATTTAACGAAAAATATGTATTGCAACGCTTTAAATTTTCATTAAACGGAAATTAATATGCTGATTAAAAATGCTACTGTGTAATTCAAAAATAGCTTATGACTTTCCAAAACTAATTTATGAAAAACGTCAAGAGATAGAAATGTACAGATTGATGCGTTTTATATAGAAAACCAACCAGTACTCCTATTCAAGTTCAAAGTTCTACAAAATGTGGCGCTTCGCATCGAGAAAAAAACTATAAAACAAAAATTTAAAACAAACTGCAAAATTGCTACAATTATTTTAAAAACATTGTTATAAAATGTTTCGCTGCAGCAATGCCATCTAATCACAAATTTTGCTACTAGATTTAAAAGTTTGTGATAATAAATTTCTCCTTGTACGTAACGTACATTTTTATTTCTATAGGATTGTTCTTTAATAGATATTTTGATTTGTCGAACATTTATGGAACACTTAGTATCGTCCTAATTTAACATTTTAATATTTTAAAACCAGTTTTTTTTAGCTTCTTTTGCTGATTTAATTTTTTAAATATGATTACAAAACTACACAGTACTAAATTTTCCCTTTGTCTTTTATCTTTTGTTTCCTTTTTTTAAAATTCTAAATGTGATTATTTTTTTTTTACTTTATGAATATAATCTATAATTCTCTCTACATTATGCACAATAAAAAGTTCCAGATCAAATTATGGTCGAATTTAAATCAAATATCCCACTCTTGGGGTTGATACTTTTTACTGTAAAATCCATTTTTGCCAGAAGAGGATAAAGAACAAAAACCTAGATGTACCGTAATTTTTCAATAATATATACCGTAAAATCATTGAATCACTCTGATTAAAAAAAAGAATAAATATAGAATATTTTACTGCAAAAATGGATTTTATAGCATAATGCACTCAAAAACCAAGTATTTTAAACAGTAATTTGCTTAGGAAACTTTTACAATATACCTATTCGAGATGATCAATTTATCCAGTATGCAATTTCCTACTTTTAGCATGGAATTAAATAAAATACAATTATTGTAATTGCTAATTCATGTTCTCTTGTTAAGAGAATTCATATTAAATAAAAAGAAATGTTTTATGACAATGTACGCCATTAACTGAAATGCAAGTTTCAGAAGTACCAATAATATTTATTAGGTACATAAAAAAAATTACAAAAAACATCCATAAATTTATTACCTGTATTACGAGCTAACGCCGAAGAAAATGAGCTTGGTTATTTAGAGTCCCTGCTCCTTGGACATTTTTTTTGCACTACTTGAATGAAAATTGAACCTCGAGCTTTGGAAAACGAATACTAATGCCGATTCTTACGGAAATCTTAACTCAGTTATTCCATGTGTTAGCTCGATTAGTCTCATTTCAGGGTAATAACTAGAACGTGCTATGATTACCAGACTGTCACTGGTGAAAGAAAAAGGAAATGAGAGAAAAAGAAAGAAAATATGAGATAGAAATGAAGAAAATGGAGTTATTTTCCGAGAAATAAATTAGGGATATTTTGAGGAGTATAGCGAATATCGGAGTGCGTTTTCTAAATTTAGATGAAGTGGGAAATGAGTTTTTTTTGGGTAATCTGATTCGGAAAATAAGTAACATTGAATGTAACCCAACAATTCAACATTTTATTTGTTTTGAAATGAAAAACATGGATAAAATTATTTCATTCAAAATATAATGCTCAAATAAAATAATTATTTAGCAAAATTTATATGAAAGAGTAATTTTTATTTAAAAAAAAAAAATTTTTAAACAGCAAGTTTGTAAAAGGTGCATTTGTGGTTTTTCTTCTTATAATGAGATTGTTTTTACTTTATAATTGTATGGGATATTTTAATTTATTGCAATTCTCTCGAAACATATAGTAAAATGTTTCGGATCAAATTACGATTAAAAGTACCGGCACTATGGAGGTCGAAACTTCTTATCGTAAAATTTATTTTTACCGGAACATGTTGCGGACTAAAAAATTTGATATACGACAATTTTCTCAGTAATACTAAACTCAGTGGCTCGACAGCCCATAGAGGGCCATCTCAGTTTTCTTGTCCTTAGGCTCTGAGATGCAGGAGCAGACGTTCCGGTTAGGTGGTCAGCCGAACGCGAAACCCCCAGTGTTTAGTTCCCAAGCATGCTTGGTACTCATTTATCGACCCAGTGAAGGGATGAACGGCTAAGTCAACCTTTCCCGCCCCGAGGATCGAACCCAGGACCTGTGGCACGGGAGCGCGCAGCGCTACCACTCAGCTATCCGGTGTTTTACAGTAATAATTACAGTAAAAACATTAAATGAATCTAATTAAATAAATATGATTGTAAAAATTACGTAATGATATTTTACAGTAAAAAAAAATTTCACGAATGAAGCATCGAAAATTTCGGTGCTTTATAATGTTATTTGATCCGTAATTTTTTTACAGTATACCATTTCGAAGTGTATTTTTCCAGTATATTTTTATTATTTTTAACATTGAATTAAATAAAATATCGTTGACGTAATTACTAATTCATGTTCTCTTAAAGCACATAAAAAAAAAATAAATGCTTTATGGCAATGTGCGTCATTAAGAGTAATGCATGTTTCAGAAGCACAGATAATATTTATTAGGTATATCAAAAAATATTACAAAAACACCCATAAATTTATTACATGTATTACAAGCTAATGCCGAAGAAAATGAGCTTGGTTATTTAGAGTCACTTCTTCTTGGACATTTTCTTTTTTTTTTTTTTTTTTTTGCGCTACTGGAATGAAAATTGAACCTCGAGCTTCAGAAAACGAATACTAATGACAATTCTTACGGAAATCTTAACTCAGTTATTCCATGTGTTAGCTCGATTAGTTTCATTTCAGGCAAATAACTAGAACGTGCTACGATTACTAGACTGTCACTGAAGAAAGAGGAAGTATGAAGAAAAAAAAAAGGAAATATGAGATAAAAATAAAGAAAATGGAGTTATTTTCCGAGAAATAAATTAGGGATATTTTGAGGCGTATAGCGAATATTGGAGTGCGTTTTCTAAATTTAGATGAAGTGGGAAATGAGTTTTTCCTGAGTAATCTGATTTGGAAAATAAAGAAATTCGGAGGTACAGTGAATTTAACTCTATGATTGAACATTTTATTTGTTTTGGAAATGGAAAATGAAAAGGATTTGCATCCTTCAAAATATAATGTGCAAATAAAAATAATTAGTTAGATAAAATGTTGTAAAAGAGTAATTTTAGTAAAAAAATAGCAATTTTGTAAAATTTGCATTTGATTTTTTAGTTCATTTTATGGGATTGTTTTGGTTTTATATTTGTATAGGATTGTACGGACTTTTTTCTTTGTTTCGTGTGATTATTGCGCAATAAACATTTATGTATTATTGTATGATGGCGGTAGCGACAACTACAATTTGTATAAAAGAAGAAATTTGACAGTAAGTTTCTCTTACAGAAATTGAATTTGACCGTCGTTTTTGAGTAAAAAAGTGTTTGATATGCCTCGTGTAAGAAGGAGAAATGCCTACTATCACGTGTCTGAGTTTGATCGAAATCGAACCATGGCCTACCGTTATTGTGGTTTTTTATACCGAAGTATTGCTGCTCGCGTAGGTCGAGATCCCATAACTGTTAGCAGAATATGGAATCGATGGGTTCATGACGGATCTCAGCAGCCCCCATCACTAACAGCCGAGAAGACAGACATGTTATGCACATGGCCTTAAGGGATCGTACAGCTACGTCACGAAACCTAAGTCAAAGAAAATGGGGTCATTTGCAAGACAACAAGTGTCTGCACGAACAGTTCGACAACGTTTGCAGTATGGACTGTCATCACGGCGACCGTGACTTCGGCTACCCTTGACGTTTCATCGCTGGCAGGAACGTTTCCAATGGTGTGATCAACGGCGAACCGGGACGCAGGAATGGCATGACGCGGTCTCTTCAGACGAATCCAAGTTCTATGTACAGCATCATGATGGTCGCATCGTGTTTCGCGACATCAAGGAGAACGCCCATTGGTAGCTTGCATTCGACATCGTCATACTGGCCCATCACCCGGAGTAATGGAATGGGGTACACGTCTCGATCGCCTCTTTTTCACATTGTCTTGTCTGATGTGTTAGGACCAGTTGCTCGGCCTTATTTTCGAGTCCCCCATAACGCTACGTTTCAGTAGGGCAATGCACGAATGCATATTGTCCACACTCTCCTGACCTTCCTTGACACAGAACAGGTTCGCCCGTTGCCCTGGCCAGCACGTTCTCCTGATCTCTAACCAATTGAATACGTCTGGTCAATGGTTGCCAAACAACTGGCACTTCACCACTCGTCAGTCAATACGATCGATGAATTGTGGTATAATGATGAAGCTACATCGAATGCTGTGCCCGTCCATGCTATCTATCAATGCCAGGTGAATAACTGCTGTTATTGCTGCCAGAGAAGGTTGCTCTGAATACTGATTCCTCAGGATCTATTCATTCAAATATCCTAAAAATTTAATCACTTGTTCTTCCAGCTATAATGTAAGTGCCCAAAACATATATTATTCTATTATTTGCATTCCTTTCTGGTGGAGAAATTTTAATGGTCAGTAATTTAGTTCAAAAAAAGACATTTCCATTAAAAATTAATTTCAAATTTTAATCCTGTTACATATTATCCCTCTTAATCTGACAAACATTTACTATTAAATGTGCGAAGTACTTTCTTTCATTAATATTTGAAAGATCAGATATTGCAGAAAATATTTACTTTAAAACTATATAAAATTACTATCTATTTGGCCGGAAACAATAAATATATTGAAGAAACCATAGCTGAATTTTATAAAAATGGATTTCAAATACCACGAAACTTTAAGCTTTTGTTAAGTAAAACAAATTCTATATCTATTTCATGTTATCAAAATTCAGTTTCGTTTAATAAATAATGCTTTCCGAGTTTAATGTATAAAATGCTTCAGGAACTTTTAAAGAAGCATTCAAAAAGTTTTTCAAAATTTCTATTTAGTTATTTTTTCATTCTTTGCTTCTATACTTTTTCATGAGGAAGTTTTTGAACAATATTATTTTGCATGTCTCTAACCTTGGGCGAAACTGTATAATCTCATTTATCCATATTTTTATTATTTAAAACATAACATCCGTTATTGAATTTTAAAAATAGGAATCTTCTAATTTATATTGAAATCATATGCATCTCAATAGGACAAAAGATAAATAGATGAGAAAAAGTAGAAGTCGTTGCAGAAAAATTTTGAAGAACGAAAGTTAATAGAATTAATTTATTTGTATGGCAAATAGCCCAATTTAATACGGAATAGTTTTAATTTTTAAGTGGTGTGAAACGAGATGCACAATTTTATTCATTGGATTTCATTAAGAAATGGTCTACAAATGTTGTTGTTGTCGTATGCCGTTAAAAAAAGGGGGGGTTCACTTCCTCTTGTTATCCAGTGGCGCCACCTATAGCCAAGAATTCGAAATTTGATACACACACGTACGTCACAGCACATTTTTTTAAAGGACGGACCCATTAATACATCCAGTCATGCATCCCCAGATAGCAATTTTGACCTGAACTAGAGAACGATTAATTTCTAATTCAGGACCCTCAGAGATATTGATTTGTTATGGGAACATGAAGGACTTCATAACCTGACAAATTTAATGTCCACCTGTCTCCATTTTCTATATGGGAGTCTTCGGCAGACGGGTATTGAACGCACGACCTCTTGGACATGAACACAACGCAACTACGAACCATGCTATTAAGGGCTTTTCCTTGCCCGGGTGTCTACAAATAATACCATTTTATAAAAGTGAGCATTAGAAGTGCTGTTAATAAATAACAGCATAAGCAAAATTTGTTTTTACTTTCTTTTTAAGGACTATGTTGAAAAGAGGTTTTATATAACATTTAAGATATTTTTGTAAATTAACTTTTTATCCAAATTTGTTTCATATAAAACAAAAATGTAACGAAAAATTCGGGAGAGACATAATAAAGTAAAATAAATAAATTACTTCTTTTGGTCCTTCATTAATATTGTGTTTTCTTGCGTATTTCTTTTACCTAATTTTTTTCTAATTAAAGTTTAAACCTACATTTTTTCAAAACTGGAAAAAATAGAAGCATACAGTATTTAATTTTTTTTAAGCTGATTTTTAATTTTCAAGAAAATATTATTATTTAAAAAGATGTTTCAGTTAATTTTATAAGAATCAGATGAATATCTTTTTCATATCAGTATATAGCTTTGTTTTTTTAAATAGTTTAAGAACTAACTTACATCGAAAAATTCCGTAGATTATTGATTTAAAACTTGTTTATTAAATTCTGTGCTCTCTAGTTTTTTATTTTTCATTTAATTTCTTTTACAGAAATGTTTCCTTTAAGATTTTAATGATATCTTCTTAATGTTTTATTACTTATCTTAATATATTGTTATAACATCCTACTTATATATATATATATATATATATATATATATATATATATATATATATATATATATATATATATATATAATCAAAAATTTTTTTTTGCATACTTCGTTAATTACACTTATTAATATCTTACAGACAGCAGTGTAGTTTATTGACATTTGCTCAAGAAAAAAAAATGAGATAGAAAATCTTGAATGCCAGGAAAATGACATATTAGCTTAGAAGTTTAAAAAACAGTAATTTTAAGTTAATAGTAAGTAACTCAACTTAAGCCTTATGTTAGATGGACCATTAATTGCTTAAATTAATTATTTGTATCCACTATAGAAAGAATCAAAAGAATTTTTGTTTCTGATATGTACAGGATAAAATTGTGGATAATAATCAATCATTAAATAAATAAATATCTTTGATTACAACCAAGCATATTACAATCATACATAAACTTGGTATTGGGTTAGTATTTGCTTTCCCTCTAAAGTGTTAGCAGTTAAAAGAAATTTTTGGTAACACTTCAATGTCCTGGCATTCATAAGCCAGGAAAATGACAGTCAGGAAAATGACAGCCAGGATAATGATAAATTCGCAATTTTATAGCATAAAACTTTACTTTAATTAAATATTTTGGCCTAAGACGTTTGTATTCTGTAGAAAACAACAAGATTTCTTAAAATAACTCAGATAAATCTATGTAGTTTATGTTATTAATGGTTTCAAGAAGACAGGAAAATGACAACACAAAAACCTACACACCTTGAAAAATTTTTTGCAATAGATTTTGAACCCGGAAATTGGTTCTTTATTCATGCAACAAGACATGTTTATATAGGAGGGTATCTAATCGATCTATTAACATAAGATATTGATTGCTGGCTCTGTCTCTCTTGGTTATAAACCACTAAATAAAAGTAGCCAGGAAAATGACAGATTTTCTTGGGACAAACAAATTAGTGACAGAAAAAATTTATTTCAACGAAGTTTTTGTAAATAATACCCTCTGCGTATATTCTAGAAATGCTTACACCGGTTTAGATAAAAAAATTTAGATATTGAAAAATTTATAGAAAGTTTTGAAGGTAGTTATTATTGGAAACATTGTTTGGGACATGCCAGGAAAATGACATTTTGAAGTTCGATTAAATTTTTTAACTATACAAAACAGTCATTGCTAGTGCAAAGTTATTTTAAAATGCTAACAGCAATGCTATTTATTAATTTTTTTAAAAAAAAGTTCTTTTAGTATTATAGTATTAGATCTTGGAGCAAGGGACAGAGAATTGTCATATTTTGTGAGAATCTCCCATATATATACATTATTAATACCTTTTAAGAACTTTCTACTATCTAGAATTTTTTAAAAATTATATTAAATCTAACTGTTATAATCTCTTTTTTGAAAATGGTCAACTTTATTTAGGGTTACCATTTCTAGCGTCAAATTTTGAAATTATAGCATTTACTTTTGGCAATAAAAATAGCGACTAATATTAGTTACAACAATCCACTTTATAATAATATTGTATTTACATAAAAAAGATTAGTTTCAAACATCATATGAAGTACGAATGGCAATTAAAATAACTTCTATGCTTATAATAAGCCAGAAATAATTATTAAAAAGAAAATCATTCTACTATGAGGCACAAATGTAGCGAATATCAGATTCTAAAAATTGTAACAACGTGAGATTTCTATCAAAGCGTTTGAATGATACTAACAAATCTGTTTTGTTGTCACGTAACCAACGCCATTGAATTTTACAGAAGCACGCGAATTGCACTGGTAGTTTTCTGACAAATGGGTATGTTAGGCACTTTGAATTGATAAAGCGTTGGCGTTCTCGGCGTTTCTCCGATGGCTTTTGTGTCGCCAAAATCGAAATGCTCCAAAATGTAACAGGCCGTTGAAATTAACATGTTAAGTCACGTTTGAATTCTGTTTGGCAATTTGAGTTGCTTTTACGATTCCTGACCAATAAACGGCACGAGAAGTTTTGACATTGGAAGAGATACGGAATTGTGAACACTATTTTAAGCATGAGTTTAGAAAATGAAGTGAGCTGCAGATCTGGGTGTATAAAAATATATTTTTCCATTAATCATATAATAATGAGATTTTAAAAACAGCACCAGAAATAGTATACGCTAAGGTTAGGAAACAATTTATGCTTAGTAACTGTATCTACGTCATTTCAAGCTTATTTTGTTTAGCTTTGAATATGTTCATTTATATCAATATAATCTTGATAAATGTCTTGAATGAATTATTACTTATAAATAATTTTAATATTTCTTTTTTTTTTCATTGCTTATTTCTAAAATATAAAAAAAGGAATTTCACTTTCAACTCAAAATTATAGATTTTTATAAGAGTTTCACATAATCATTTCATAAATTTGTCATGCTTGAAATTTATATTAAAAACTATAGTTTAAATTCTAATTATAATTTAATGTAATAAATTATATTTAAACGCAAAGAAAGGAGCATTTTCAAACTTTACGCATATTTCCTTTATTTTACTATTTGATATCATTACATTGCCTTATTTTTTTTTCATTTTAAGATGTCCTATTTCGGTCACTTGGATATCAATTTACATAAAACTTTGCAGATAAATAAATTATAAGAAGCATAACATATTTTATTTTATTGTTTTATTTCGAACCAATTAATCATAAATAGTTTATTAATAAATAATCCAGTACCTAAATGATATTTCATTCATAATAGACAAAGATAAATAATATTCTATACAGAACGACAACATTATCGAAATATTTATAAACATCCTACCATGAACTTAAAGTCTATCTAATAAAAAAAAGGAACTTTAAAGATAAATAGTACTTCTCGATGTACAGTGTTTGTTTTATTTATTAAAGTTAATTGTAGAAAAATAAATAAATGTGCTACTTTAGTAAAATATTTACATTATTTAAATTTGTTACATATTTTTGCACATATTTTCATATGTAAAAAGAGTCTTTTATAAAAACTTAATTATTATTGATTGAAAAGCATGTTTTATTAAAGCTTTATTGTTTAATTTTGTGACTTATTATGGAATTTTAAACATTGAGACACAGTTTTGTCACTTTCTGATATCACTATTGTATTGCATTATTTAATAGTCTTCTTCATAAATATAGAAAAGTAGTAATAAAAATAATAAAAATATTCAGTAACATATTAAGTTACATTTCAGTTAATTTTGCTTAAATAAATTTAATTGGGCTGCCTAACATTTGACATATAGATTAAAAAATATATACATATTTTCAGTTTCCCATTTAATATTTAAATGTTTTATTCAAATAACTTAGCATACTGCAAAACAATAATTTTTAAACTTTGTGTATTCAAAAATAGGTATTTTTTTAAAAAATAAGCGTTTATATTTTTAGCAGATATTAACATTTGATATTACTTATTTTATGATTATAGCTAGACTTTATAAAACTGGCAAATTCAGCTATCTGGATATTTCATTTTCATCAAAAATTAAGCAAAATATAATTTTCAATAATAAATTTATAACTTAATTTTTCTTGAAAAATAACTTTTAAAATAAAAAAATAAGATGGCCTTTTTCAAAATAAATATTACTATTCTTACGTTTAAAAATTTAAAAAAAATCTAAATGTCTTAATCATGCTAAATTTACATTCTTTAGAACTTACATTCCAGAAATAAGTAGAATTACTAACTCCCTATTGGCTATTTAATAATAGAAATAGCCAACAAGTGTAGTGATATATGTTGTTTAGAATGCTATACCAGGAAGTATCTAATCAGTTTTCGTGAAATACATTTCCGTTGATGTGGGAATTACATAAGAGGATGCATAATGGTAATTATGTAGAACTGCTTTCATTAATTATAATGCATAGGGGTTGCAGTTTGCCTTTAAGTCAAAAGATTAGATTACTTGAAGCAAACAAAATAGCCTAATTAGGGACAAATGAAAAATTGGCACTTCAAAATAGTAATTATTCTACATAATTGCAACGTTTGCTTTTGGATGAAACTGTTTATTTCTATATAAATTACTATATTGTTAATTTAAGAGGATCCAGGTCACATCCATGTATAATTTTTAAAAATCTATTTTTTTGATTTTTTTATCCTTAATATACAATAAATGTACAAAACAATATTTACAAATTTTCTATAAGATAATTTTTTAAAAAAAAGAGAAAAAATGTAAAACTTTTAAAACACTTAAGTCTTTAGTCTTCGATATTAAATTGTTCTGTTTCATTTTAAATAAAAATGTACCAATGTTAATTTGTCTTAGTTAGTTTGTTAGAATTATTTCTTAGATTTCTTTTTTAGTTAAAAAAATCCCCAATAAATTATTACTTTTGGTTCTTGAGGACCCTGAATTTATTTTGCTTTTATCATTCTTATGTTAAATGATTTTATAGAAGTAAAATTTCTTGATTTTTAAAAGATAATATTTTTAATACTAGCCTATAAGATAATATTTTTAATACTAACTAAATACTAAAATACTAAATGGGTGTGCTTTATAAATATTCAATGCTAATTTTATCAAACTTAATTAATGATGCACACATTATAAAAAACTTTCAAAAATTA
Organism: Parasteatoda lunata; assembly: GCA_949128135.1. NCBI lineage: Eukaryota > Metazoa > Arthropoda > Arachnida > Araneae > Theridiidae > Parasteatoda > Parasteatoda lunata. Next base: position 50,401,167 of record OX421975.1, read on the forward strand.
ATAGATTTTAAAAGTAATATATTTAATTATTTCAAAAAATAATAAATTCACTGTTTTATTTTAATTTGTTTCAGTTGCTTCATTCAGTTTTTCGTTGTAAATTTTTACGATAAATATTTACTAATTATAGATATTATTTTAATTAGAAAAGTGAAAATTTTTCTTTAATAGAATAGTTCGATGTCGGATAAATCAATAGCTTTTATTAATTGAATTATAACTTATATCATCATTATTAAATTTGAATTTCGCAAAATATTTTATATTAGTATTATTAAAAGAAATAAGATAAAGAAGAAAAAAAAATTTGAATGCAAATATTTTTCTTTTAAAAATCTAACGTGTTTTATATAAAAGTTTACAAAATTCTTTAACAAATTATTCTTATTTGACTGCCTAAAATGTTAACAGTCAAAATAGATCACTTAAATTATTTTTATAATCATATTATCTTGATCTGGTTTATTTAAATCTAAACTGATAATGTTAGAGTTAGACTGTTTAAAAATAAACATCAGCCAAAAACTCAAAACGAAAATTAGATTTTTTTCGGCCAAAAAATTAGCTTAAAATCACAGTTTCAGCTTTAAATGATAAAATCCTTTTTTAACAAGCAAAATTGTAAAAAAATTATATGTAGACAGAATTAGAATAACAAAAATTTTCCACGTGTACCGCATAGTTATCCGGAAAAAGAGAGTTTGACACAAGATAAGAAACAAAATAGTAATACGGTGACAAAAATTCATATCGAGAAGAAAAACAAATTTTTTCAATATACATTACATAACAATTCTGAAAAAGAGATTTTTAAGCCCAATAATGAGTATGAAAATTACATGAAGCAAATTTGCATGACGATTAAGAATCACATCTCTTCAATATGTGCTACATAGATATTCTGAAAAAAAGAAGCTTAAAACACGATGATTATTATGAAAAGAAAAATATGAAAGTTAAAAAACAAATATTTTCGACGCATACTATATAATATTAACTTAGTAAAATAGGGCTAGAAACACCACACGGAGAAGGAAATATTGTGGTATAAATACCATGCTTCATCCTAAACACAATTCTGGTAATAAAACCAAAATATACGGTATTTAAACCATTCATATTCTTTCAGTTTCTATTCATATATTAACAGTTTACCAGAAATTCTGGTTTTCAAAATTATAGTTCTTATTACCACACATTTAATACAAATACAAAACTTAAAATTATATTTAACCGAATAAGTGGTTTTTATGCCATACCCTGAGATTTCACTATAAAATTACTAAATTTTATGACATATTTCACATTATAAAATAAGAAATAAACAATATTTCTTTAGTAATATAATAAATAATATAAAATAAACAATATTTATTTGCTGATTTTACCGAAATCATTACTGAAGCCCATCGGTAAAAATTATCACGCTTTTTAATGTTCCTTCAGAGAGAGCAACGCGGTACCATATTCTGAGGTATCATTTTACCATATTCTGGTAGTTTTAACCATGCTTTTATTTCTCAATTCACAATAAATATATAATAAATAATATTAAACGAAATTGCATCAGAATAAAAAATAAGTTTCTTTTTATCTTACTACTGGTGGAACAACGCGTCGACTAAAGGGAAAACAATAATAAGTAGAAAAAATTGAAACATGTTGAAAAATAAATTTTTTCAAGATAGTAGCTCAAAAAAGTGAGTTTGGAACACGTAAGATAATCGTGAAAAGCTAAAATTGATAAACTCCAAGGAAACTACCATTGATTGACTATCTTATCGACAGTCTGCCAAATAAGACAGAAGTTACTACTCACCATCGATTTCTGTTTTTTCGACTTGAGAGTTACCCTTAGCAATTGGCTTTGGAACATGCCTGGGGGATGTTTTGGCGTTGCTCAGGTGGCGAAAGAATTTTCCGATTCCTGCTTTCCTTTTTCCTGTTGCGTCTACACAGTACTTATCTAAGAAAGAAAATTGGGAAATTAGCGATTCAATGAAATGTTCTTTTGGCTATAATTATTTAATTGTGGGTATGACAATTATTTTGGGTCCTAAATTGTTTATTTCAAAATTTGTTTTGGAAATCGAAAAACGAAACATCGAAGTGATCGTTTATTTCATAAGAGAAACTCTTTTCTGTGAAGAAATATACTGTAATTAATTATGTGTTTCACTTTAAGATCTGACAATATATTCGAAAAAAAAGCTATTAAAAGAGTGAATGAAATTAACTGTACTAATAAATCATAAATGCAAAGCACAGTAAAACTCTATATGGACATTATTTCTCTTAAATTTTTACATGAATATTGTAAAAATTAAACTGCACTAATTTTTTTTATATTAATATTCCTATTTTAAAAAATAAAACCGGGGAGTAAATTTTTTTCTGCATTAATACAAATACTCGATATTGCCTATTTAAGGTGCAGAGATTTCAAATCTGAAATTATATATAGCATAAAGTAGCATAAATGTTGCGACGAATTTTTAGTACATCATTAGGAAAAAATTGTTTAGAAGCGCAATTGCTTTGAATTATTGTTATCCTAATCGACTAGTGGCGCTATTATAACCTGCTCAGAAACATACCATGTTACAGAGCTTCTAAAACCACAATTTCCAAATTAGCAAGCGGTCACACAAAAAGTATCTCGTTTTTCGAAGGCAGGAGAATCTTCGAGGTCTGCTCCAAATGTCAAACTGGGCAGGCTTCTCCCGAACACATCCTGGACTGTTTGGGACTTCTGGTCCTCGACTTTTTTAGGGTCAACGGTCTGATGGACCCTTCTGACTTCGTCAGGCATTCGGAGGATAAGACACAACAACAATGCTATTTTAAACAATTATTTGTAAGAAAAGTGAAAAAGAAAGTAATTTTTGCTCATTTTAATATTCCGGATATTTAATTTCAATAAACAAATTCAAGATTTTAAAAAAATAAATAAAGTTCTGTTAACAAGTTTAAAAAACAAACTATAACATCTTCTATTAAATCTTATAGAATGTAAAATCATGAAAATATTTGAAGTATTCATATTAGATTTGTCGAATTCAAGTCCTGTTTAGACCAAAAGGGTAGCAAAAATGAAAATAGAAAAAGAAAATATGTTATTGTTATGAAATGCATTAATTTTTAATGAAATTACCTTTGATAAACATAAAGGTTTTTTAAATTTCTGTAAAATCGATAAAGTTTCCTGCATGCTATGTAAATTTTTTTAAAGCATGTAACTGATCAAGAAAATTACCAACTAAGTAATAAACAAATTAACAACTATTAGAAAATTAACAATAAACAAGAAAATTAACAATAAACAAGAAAATTAACAATAAACAAGAAAATTAACAATAAACAAGAAAATTAACAATAAACAAGAAAATTAACAATCAAATTCAACACAGTATTCACGGAGAACGAAATTCTGGTAAACTGACCGTACTGAATAGTAATGACACTTCCGATAAAAAAAATTGGTTAATAAAACCAAAATATACAGTGTTTAAACTATTCACATAGAATATATTTTATTCATATAGTAAAGGTTTACCAGAAATTCTGGTTTTCAAAATAATATTTTTTATTACCACACAAAAGTAGTTTAGTAAAAAATGCAAAAACGGGAATTGAATTTATCAGAATAAATGGTTTTTATACCTGGCTCTAAGTTTTCATAATAAAATTACAATATTCTACGACATTTATCAAATTGTATTACACATTATAAAATTATATTTTATTGTTAGTTTCACCCAAAATAATTACGAAATGTCTTTGATTCGAACCATATTCTGGAAGTTTTGACCAAATTCTTTTGTATCCATGTTAAAATTAGCGTTTAAATTTTACCTGTCAAACTGACTTTAAATATCCCGATAGTAATTCCGCTATGATAATGATTCCGATATTATTTCTTATAAAGTTAACAATAATTAATAAAATTAAAATAAAAAAACAGAGCAAAATTAATTCGAATTAAGATTAATTTTTAATATTTTTATATTTAAATGAAAAATGAAGCCTGATTGTCTTACTTCAGTTATAGGAAACGATTACATTTTATTTTTTTTGTGAAGTTAGTATTGTTCTAATTTTTCTAAGTAGCTCTTCATCGTCCAACTTCGTTTATTAAGGAATGATTCAGAATACTAGTTTTTGTACAACATACTGCTTTGAAATTAAATATTTCATTTATTTCAAGCAGCTTTTAGCATCTCCAAAAGAAATATTGAATTATAAATGAAAATATAAAAACATAACAGAACAGTTGCAAATATATTTTTAAGATGTAGAATGTTTTTTTCCCATTGGGACAATTAAAAATAAGAGTTTTCTAACATTCAAGAGATATAACACGAAATATAGAAGTTAATCATAATTTATATTGAAAAAATAGCTTTTACGGTCGAAACCATTTTTTCCAAGTGGAAACTAAAAGTAAGATTTAAAATTTCTTTTTTGGTAATAAAATAAAACTAAAATGGTAATAACAATTTCAGAGAGTTCTTGAAAATAAAACTAAATAAAAAAACGCTTATAATTACTTACAGTTAGGTTCCTTACCTGTGGAGTTTAAGACGAAGCTGATGCTTTTCGGTAAACTACTACAAAACATTTTTTCCTAGTGGGTTCACGAATATTATACTAGTTTCTGTGAATCGTACTAAATTCAAACAATAGATAAATATTTCAAAGTCTTAAAATTTTCATACTTCATTTGGAAATTTTAGCACTCCATGTAGCATCTTCTTCAACGTGAAAATCATACATAATTGATCATGCTTAATAAACAATTCTTGTCAGTATATGGAACTACATCAACAGATAAATGCCTCAACGTAAATATTAAACGTTAAACGGTATATAACATTTTATATGCATATTATCAACAGATGGAAACTTCAAAAGATAGAAAATAAAACACATTAAACTTCATCATTGAGGAAATATGCAAACTAAAATATTTATAGTGAATATTTCAACAGTTTTTTAGTTCTTGAAATGATAGAAATTATTTGAAAAATTCTCTGTCTGATTTTGTATCTAATGACACAATAAATGACGTGCCAACTTTACAAACACATCATAAAAATAATTACGGGCACTCAAGTAATTTGATAAATGATTTGCATTTTTCTCCGTTAGGAATGATATTTGTGAATACAAAAATTTTAAACATTACGAACTTCGAGTTAAACCGCGTGCAATAATTGCCTTTCAAAATAACGGAAAAAGACACCACAATCTGTTTAAAATTTAACAATAAATGGTGGTAATTTTGAAAAGCGGAAACTTCAATAATCCTTTCAAAACGGGGAAATATTAATTATGTCTTTTAAACTTGCATGCCAAGAAAATAAAACTGTTTAACATCATTCATAATTTAAACCGGAAAATTGACTTGTCCTAGATTACGCTAATTGGTTTTCGTAAAAGAGCTATTAATTTTCTATATGCTGAAATGATATGGTGCTTAAATCCATAATTTATTACTAAAACTGTTTCATTAAGTATGCATATGGAAAAACGGAAGGTTTTAAATTTTTAAAATTACATTATCTCCGAAAAACTGCTGGAGTTATTGCAATCAGCAATAATTATTTCTTCAGAATGTATAATGAGTTTTGAAAGGTTAACATTTAGGTTACTTATTTTTCAAGAAATCTTCTCCGTCTTTTCAACAGTTGAATGAAATCGAATCTTTAAATTATTCAGTGGAAATTCAATTCTCTGAACTTTATATTAAGTGACTGCCGGATTTTAGATATGCGAGACTTTTTTTTTTCTCGGTATCCATTTCAACCTTCTAAAATATGCAATAATGATTTGTAGATTTTCTTTTTTTTTTGTTATTCTCTTCTACTTTTTAAATTAATATTTTATAGAAAATGTTCTTGTATATTTTTTCCCTTATAGAGATTACTATAGTTTTTTGTATATTAGTTATTTCAAAAGTTTATTATATTCACTTGTTCCAATTTTTAGAAAATATTCATCTTCTTTAACTTCCTTAAAAACATTTATATATTTCGATACTAATTGTACTTCTTTAAAGAAATTACTCAATAGATGTTTCAATGTAGGTTATTTATGTAAATTTCAATGTATTCTCTCAGATTTGTGAGAAAATACAAGCTTTTTGCACAAATATTTTCTGAAAAATGTCTTATGAAGGTATTTATATATCTTGTCAAACTTGGAAAAAATACATATTTTTAACAAAAGCATTTCTGATGAACTTTTTCTTCTCATGAAAACTATTCCGTTATTAACATTTTCTATTTGAAGATTTCCTTCATGTGAAGCTAAATCTTCTCACCAAAGGTAAAAACAATTAAAACGTTTTGAGTGAACTTTGATTAGTACTACTATAAATTAATTTTTGCTTGCTTTTGTAAGTTGTTATTGTAAATGTTTGTATTTTTTACCATATTTACTAACCATTCTCGCATTTTATCAACATTGCTCTAATGAATACTTTTCTTCATGTCTTGTAAACGCTCTTATTGTAAGTCAAACTTTGATAAGAATTCATAGATTTATTCATATCATCCTTTGATAAGAATTCATCCTCATTGAATAAATTAAACAACTTTTTTAATCCTGGAGTTTTAGATCTGGATTATAAACAGTGTGGTGATATTGATTGAATTGACATACAACTACAAACAAACAGCTATAGTAAGATCCAAACTTTAAAAAGTCTGTAATAAGCTTGCTCTGAAATTCTTCCTTTTAATGGTTTTTAATCAAAACTCTTGATTGAAAGACTCTCTACCACAAAAGATAAAAATTTAGTTTTCACATCGAATGTTTGGAATTTTTCTTTGACATACAAGACTATATTTGTAACTAGTAATTAATATACAATAATACTTCACAGTTTAGAATTATGCTCGTCATTTATGGTACTGAGAAACTTCACTATACTTTCTAAAGACAATCCATCCCTAAATCAGTCTTTTAACCTAAAATATGCTGAATTAAACACGCATTGTGAAACCTTCTCATAAATTTTCATTATAATATTAAGTTGTAATGATTAAAAAACGGTAACAGCTGCTAATGTGATTTAAGACACAGATTTTTATCAGGAATACATCAGTTAATCACACTAATTGCATAAAAATGAATACAATTCAACAAATCGTGACACCGCGCTCAATCGAAGACTGTAGGAAAGATCTTCAATTTTCATCCGACATCTCCTTTCAATCTTTAATTTTATCACTTTTTCTTCAAACATGCAATCCTATTGGCTTTTAAGACAAGATCACGTGACCAGAACACTGAGTAGGCGTGGGCGTTTTTTGGGTGTGGACTTTATAAAATAGCTGCCTGACCTTGAATGAGTGTAAAAATGGTATATGTTGAGCACTTACATGATTATTAGTTGGGAAGCATCAATGTGGAAAGGGAAAAATCCAACCTTATTAATCTTTTTTTTTGTACCGGGAATATTTTACTAAATAAAAGTATGTTTTGTTTAGATAATTTTTTTTATAAAAAGTTGTGGAATTGATAGTACCGAAATTACTTCCAACTACGGTATGTTTATTAAAAAGAAATAATTGATGCAACCCCAGAAAACTTATCTAAAACGTATCTTTCCACTTAAGTTTGCACATCAGAATTAATGAGCGAAAATGTTAACTTATTTTCTGAAGAAATTACATTTATGAATATTAAATCAATTTACAAATATCATTTTTTTGTACCAGAGTTGAACATTCGATTCAAGGGTGATTTAGAGGTACAGATGATCAAATTCTTTGCCTTGAAATCTCAATTCCCACTCGGAAGACAAGAATACTCTTGAGTCTGATATTTAGGCATTCTCTTTGAAAGAAAACATTACGGGTTTCCATGAACGAGAAATTCGATACTTCAGTAGTCCGAATGTTGGCCGAATCTTGTTTCCATCGAACTAACTCAGAAAAGTTTTCATGTAAATTCTCCCCATGTAGTGAAAATATATGTTAGCTCTACTCTTCCTAAAAGAATTACAGCTTCGACAAGGATTATTCTAATAGTCTAACTAATGAACATAGATTACACTGTAGTTTAGGTGAGTTTAGAGCAGCATGTAAATCAAGGATCCATTTCCAGGTTTCGATCTTTAATCATCTCTTTGTCAATTATGAACATTTCCTCCCTTGTTCCACAAAGGATTATTTATCATATACTCTTGAATGCATTTTAAAATTAATTTTATCATTTACCATTTTCCTATTAGTTGTAAAATTTATTTAATGAACACTGATACTAAATACACAGAAGGAAATATTTACCTCTAGAATCCGAATCGATGCACGTGCTGCTAGAACTACGGAACCTATTAAAAAAACCGTAAGTATAAATCAATTTTGAAAAATAATGTTTGTAGTTAATAAAAATATTTGTTTAAAAATTAAAACAATAACAATAAATATTATATATATTTTTTTAAAAAATGCTGTTTTTTTGTTTGTTTGTTTGTTTTTTAAAATTTTATATGAAAGTAAAATTCCTAATTCATATTTTTTTAAGTATAAATCTTAAAAAATAAACTACATTCTATTATGTAATACAGCCTACACGATGAAAAATCGTTGTAACAGTAATCGTTGTAATGTATTTTTTAATTATGTATGGCTTCTAACAATATTTTTTTTTATTTCCAATGGCAGATCAAAAGACAACTGTTGTTAAAAAACAGAGAAACATGAGAAACAGAAGGAAAGATGAACGATACAACAAAAACAAAAATACAGTGAGTCTATAGATCAGTGATTCTCAACCACTTTGCCGCGGCTTTTTTGTGTGCCGCCAAATTCTTAAAATGTGCCGCAAAATATTAGAAATGATACAATAAAAATTATAATGTTTTTTTTTTATTATGAAAAAAGTTTAAATTAAAGAAAAATGTGTATATATATATATATATATATATATATATATATATTTATAATATTATATATGTATATATATATGTGTGTGTACTTTTTATAATTTTTCCACGCTTGAACCGCGTGAACATCTTTGTCGGCGATTGTCTTGTCTTTGACACACAATTTTAAAAAGGTTTGAAATAAGTAGGAAATTTAATGACTATTAAAATTATTAATTAACAAAGGTAATCGAGCTAAATATTAGCTTCCAAACGGAAATAAAAGCTAATTATTAAAGTAAGCTATGCAATTAATAAACAAAATAACAAAGGATAACTAAAAAATTAAATATATAAAAACAAATTATAAAAGGATAACTAACAAAAATATAAGCTAACAATTAATAATTAGCAAAAAATACTAGTTAACAAGAAATCGCAAAATAATAGTTAATGTAAAAAAAACTAACAGTTAATAACTATAGAAAACAAGATAACAATTATTAACTAGCAAAAAAAAAATTAACTGTCACTAACTAATAAAAAACTAGTCGAAAGAAGTAATTAATCCCTTAATAAACCTTCTTTTGTAGTACATATAATTTTATTTCACATTCAAAATTATTATCACAAACTATTTCCCACAGTGTTTAATAGGTAAGTAAACAACTTTCAAACTATTTTTTTTTCATTGTGTGTCGTCAAATTTCGAAATCATTAAAAGAGTGCCGCAACAAAAGAAAGGTTGAGAATCACTGCTATAGATCGTTCATTTTGTGAGGGGCTCTCCAATACTTCTACCACAAGGGTCCCCAGTTTAGTGTGGGGCTTTTCTAACAATATTAAACTGTCAAATAACGTTTTAGTATATTTTAACAATACTATCCAGTTAAAAAGAGTTTTTCAGAATAGTATTTTAAATGATGCAATTTTTCAACAGAATTAAAGGTTTTCAAACTGTGCTATACAGGAAATTTCTGCATGAGCTGCTTCTCGATTCAAGAATTCTCCATTTGTCCATATACAAACAGCTATTTTATTTAAAATTCGGAAATGAAAACATGACTTTCTGAATTAAAAAGGGTTCATATTCCGATATAAAAAGGTGAGTTTAATCTTCATATTTTTTGTTCATAAGTTTCCATTTCCAAACAACAATACTTTTATTCAAATTATTAAATATTTTTGATTAGAAATTTTTTTAATTAGGAATTAATCACAAGCGTTGATAGGTTCCATTTGACATCTTTCCGCGATGCATTGATTGTCCTTCGATTTTGTTTGCAATTCGTTGAATAATTGAAATTTTTTTTAAAGTTTGTTTTTAAATTAATAATCAATACTTTTAATTACAGTTTTGTGTAATATGTTTTTATTTTTCTGATAGTAAATATGATTCTTTTGTTTTCTTTCTAAAAAAGTGAAAATAAAATTTTCTTATTCAATTTACTTATTATGGAACATGAATACTTAAAGTGAAAGGGTTGTTGTTGTAGTTTATTTACGTCGCACTAGAACTGCACAATGGGCTATTGGCGACGGGCTGGGAAACATCCCTGAGAATGATCGGAAGACATGCCATCCCAATTTTTATCCTCTGCAGAGGGGATGGCACCCCCGGTTCGGTAGCCCGACGACCTGCACGCGAAATCAAGCACTTTACAGAAGAACAGTTTAACGAGGTAAATAATAGGCAAAATAATTCAAGTGGTCACCCACCCGCACACTGACCGCAGCCAGTGAGGCTTGACTTCGGTCATCTGCTGGGAATCGCGTCTAAACGATCAGAACACTGCGGTACTTAAAATGAAAGAGAATGTACTTTTCAGTTTCCTTTAGTCTGAAATAAGAATCTCTAATTAAAAGACAAAGATGAAACTTTATGTGCGCAACTTCTTCGAAGGGTGAATAAAATTCTTTAAGTAAAGTTATTAATCACCAAGATAATGGCTACTTAAAGTCAATACAAACCTTATAGATATGCATAGCTTTGTTATAAAATTTTAAAATGTTTGCATAAGTAGCATTCTAATGAAACTGATAAAATAATTTTGTTACATTATTCTCTTTGTATTGTCATTTTATAATAATGAGTATGAGATACTTAACGAAATTTTTGTGATTTATGGCTTGAAAAGACATTTAATTATTTTTTCCTATGTTCTAACTTCAATATACCTTCAATACGTGGGAAAGATTTATTTATGTGCGGTGCATAATTTAAAAATTTCTCGATAAATAATGTTTTTACTATAGACTAAAATTTCTGTCAAGCAATTTGAATGCCCATATTCTTATTTTTACAATTGCTACAAAATTTCCAATTTTATTATTTATAATAATCTCTTTGACAAAAGGAAAAGGATGCTTTCTTTTAATCACAACCAAAGAATATGAATGATAAAACTGAGTGATAACAGTATATTGACTTGATATTTTATTTTTAGAAGTTTTCTGAAATTTTTCATGATTCAAGACTTTAATCATGCACATCATAAAGACGTAAAATTTATTATTTATTCAAATTATTGATAATTCTTGTTTGTAATTAATTATAAATAGAGAAGGAAGTTGCTTTGTTCAAAAAATGCAACGCAATTGACTAATTCTAAAAAGTTTTATTATGTAGTAATTACATTTCTAAGAAATTTTCTTTAAAATGTATTGTTGTCTTCTATTGTTATTAAAGATTTTCTTGTATAATGCGCAAAATAAAAACAGATGGCCCTAAAACTCATTTGATATATTCATCAGATCTTCCTAGGACTCAATCGTAATTGTTCAAAGGGGTAACATCAAATATGCTAAATAATTATTGCGATGATATTTTAAATTAAGAAATCTGACAAGAAAAAACGTACTTTCTTAAACATACCCATTTTTCGACAGATTCGGGTTTCTAATCCCCAAATCATACAGGGTAGCCGCAATCTGGAAAATAGGGTCCTAAGAGTTACGTAAGAAGTGTGGTTCAAAGTTTGGACCCCTTAATGTTAATTTTGCTTTCTTCGTATTTCACCACATCTCTAAAACGTTTTAAGCAAATTGAAAAATATTTGCAGTCAATTGATAAATTTATTTGTCCAACGATAATTCCATGCAAAAATAACATATAATAAATATTTAATATTTTTATTATTTTTTAATAACAGTTTCTCTGCATTTCAAACAGATATATTTTTAAAATATATCCTAATCAAAGAAGAATAAGAAGAAAAAACTTTTATTTTTAATTACGTCACTTTTCACGAACTTTCAAATAGCGAAATTTTAGAAGAAAACTAAGATTTTCATTTTAGTTTCTACATGAAACTTAATTAGTTGTGGTAAATTTAAAAAAAACTCATGCAACATCGCAAAGAATTCTAATTTAGGAAATTTATGCTACTTTTCAGAATATTTCAAAATTAGATGGCGTAATAACTTTACTTTCAATATCAAATTATCGATCGTAGAGAAATTAATTTCAATCTCAGGATCCGATAACCAAATACAGTTGAAAAGCGCTGCCTTACTGATTTTCTCTACGTTATTTCGAAAACTATATATTGATTATTAGCATGTGAGATATATTCAGCCCATAAGATTGATACTTTCTCCGCCATTTCAGAAAAATATATTGACTATTAGAAGATAAGATTAATTAAATCTGTATCATTTCCATACTCTTCATTTATAACTCTAAATTACATTTTGTATTTCCCTTATTCTAGGCTTTACTAAAGCAGCGCAAACAATTTCATTTCGAAAGTGTTTTTAATATCAATAAATATATGTGATGCAGTTTTGGAATCAAAATCAATAAATAAATAAAATGATAAATAATTTAATAAGTGACATAATGATAATACATAATAATACTATAAAAATATGTTAAAAACATAATAATAGTACATAAGAAACTTCTGAGATATTGTGAAATGTTCAATTTTTTTCTGTTCTATTGTAATCTATTCGAGTATTATAACTGAGTAATAAACTCTATGTCTAAGAAGGCTAATTTAAAAGAACTGAAATTGATTTTAATACTAATCACACAGTGAAAAAAAATTCCGGTAAAATTTGCGTATTATATGATAATGAGATTTCTCGTTAAAAAAAACATAATTCAAAATAAGTCGTATTTAATCGTTTCAATTTTAATAACTTTTTCTGTTTATATGGTAACCATTTACCAGAAATTTTCAATTTTAAGAATTGTATTCCTTATTATCACACGTTTAATTGTAGTTCATTTATTGTTGTAGTTCCTTTAACCTCATACGAGAGCTGCACAATGGGCTATTGGCGACGGTCTGGGAAACATCCCTGAGGATGAACCGAAGAAATGCCATCGTAATTTTGATCCTCTGCAGAGGGGATGACTCCTTCACTTCTGTAGCCCGACGACCTACAAGCGAAGTCGAGCACTTTACGGTAGAACAGTTTGACGAGAACCATTACCGCACACCTTCGGTCCCTACGCAGACTAAACCAAGTGGTCACCCACCGCACACTGACCGCAACCAGTGATGCTGGACTTGGGGGATCTATAGGAAACCGTGCCTTAACGGTTCACACGTTTAGTAAAAAGTACAAAACTGTCAAGTTTTGTACTTTTACTAAACGTGTTTAACCAAATAAATGGTTTTTATGTCACGCTCTTAGGTATCATGATACACTTGGGAATTTTTACCACATTTACTAAATTCTATCACATATTATAAAATTATATTTTATAGTTAATTTTACCAAAATCATTACCACTGTATATCAGCAAAAATTGCGGCTTAAGACATCACAAAATATATAAAAATTTGTATAAGACGGAAATTTTTCCATATTTGCGTAATAATAAGAGGATCATTTATTCATTTTTAGCGAATATTTATTTTACTTTTTGAAACATTTGACAATAAAGTATTACCATAAAAGCCTGTTGTGGACCATATAAGTTATGGAGGTTAAAGTTTCCCAATTTCAGGAAAAATGTGGATATCTTTATGTGATTAATATTAACTAGCGACCTCTTTTACTTCCAAGGAAAACTTGCAGCACCCACCAATATGAACTTAGATGGATATTGATGATGCCAATCTTTTAAACTGAAAAGTTAACTATACGAAAGTACTTAAGAAGAAGAGGACATTAACAGTAATATATTTCAGACTTAAAAGAAAGAGGAATAAGCTGGTTTCATATAAGACGTTATTAACGAATTTTATCGACTTAATTTTTTGTTCTTTTTTCTTTTCTGCACCTTTTTCACTTCAAAAGAAAATGTAGAAGTATTATCTATTAAAGCAGACTCGCTCTCGATATGTACAATGGAAAAATGCATTGCAAACAAGTCTCCGAAGCAGGCATCATAGTTCTTATCCTAAATTAAAAGATTATTTACAGAAAACTGAAATATAACTTAACAAAAAATGCATTTCCTTTGTTTCAATTTTAATTAAAAATTTAATTTAGTAACAATTGCTTGTATTTACCACAACATTATTCTCTTTTTTCCTTGAGAAATTATGATTCAGTGATATGAGCTAAATCTAAGGATAAATTTTGAATTTGAGACTATCAATGTTCAATTACGTAGCCAAGGGGACACTTGGATAAAGTATTGGTACAAACAAGCATTCGTTAAGGATTTTTTTAATGGAACTAATAAGAATTAGCGCTAAATCGATTGGAAGACCAGGAAATCTCCCATGGTTAGCGCGATGGTAAAAGGATTTTAACTCATCATCCGTCGAAAACTGAGGATATCAGCATCAGCATTATAGTCCGTGTTAACTAGAAACTGAATTTGTACCGACCAGACATAGCTGAGATTTCAAGTTGGCACACCTCACTGTATCCCCTGGATAACCGCGGCTAAGACTCAAGTATATTTATAACCGTGGTTGAACAGCTGACCCAATTTTGAGTTTATGACTACCAGTGTCCAACACCGTAATACTTGTAATTTTGTACCCAATCCAGAAGACAAGGGGAAGCCTGGGTCAAGTACTGGGAGAAATTTGCCACAGTATAGACTTTTTGAAGGAACTAACTCACATTTGCGTCACACGGAGAAGAAAACCACGAAAACCTCAAACAGAAAGTCTGGTGGCGAGGGGACTCAAACCCATGATCCTTCAATCACAACAGACTTTACATCAGCGCTGTGGTTAGTGTTTGGCGGGTGCGGAATTCGTATAGACTAGCCATCATTGAGATCGAAACCGGGTCCCCTTATTGGGAGGCGAGCACTCTATTTCCGGAGCTATCACAACTAAAACTCAAGAATCAATAAACGAAAATTTAGGAGCGTGTCGGACGTGGTAAAACAGGAATTCTTTTGATTTATCGAGGAAGAGAGAAGTCGCCTGCGTTTGAACTTTGACGGGCCATTGTTTATCTCAAGAAGCATCTCGAGAGAATCGGTGTTCTACACAATACCCTTCACCCCCGAAGAATCTGCCCATGTCATGGATAGTATCTTCTTATTTGCTCCAAATTAGATGTTGACACTACAGATACTTCTAGTCTTAATATTTTGCCCTTATAGTAAATCAGCTTAAGGCCAATCGACCCTGACTAAAAGAATGATAAAAAATATGTAACGCTTATACAAAGTGTTTTGGGCATCTGACAACCAGAACGAACTCCATGGTCTAAATAAGTTAAATTCACACCCGCGTGCAAAAGTCTTTGGTCAAACTCAATATTATAGATGGTAGATTAGAAATGTTATAAATAAAGTAGAATTTTATTCGTAAGCATTCTGAATATCAATCAGAAAGCAAAGTTAGCGCTTTGAAAGTCACTTTAAATCAAATGAAAAATTTTCATATCAATCGGGTATTTGTTTTCGTGAAGCGATTTTTTTACATCTAAGAATTGGATGAAAAAACAATTGCAAGATACAATTGTTACAAATAAGCATAAGTTTTGCATATTTATTTACGGAAATCATGATTTTAACTTTAATCTTTTATTGACATTTATTTTTGAAGAATTAGTTCTTACAAGACTCGAGTTATATATAAAAAAGAAATATTCAACTGAACTGAGTGCAAAGATTTAAATTTAATCCAAAGAATATTTCCTTTTTCATTAAATTGCAGGCATTTTAACCTTTCTATGCGTTTTTTCTATGCGTTCAATGCGTAAATTACGCGTTGATCAAAAACTTTTGCACGCTAGCGTAATTATAATCACCCTTTATTATTTTAACCTAAAATGTAATTATAAAACGATTGTCCTTCAAAATAGTTTAAATATAAAAATAATTCAATGGAAATGCAAATTTTTTCTTTAAATTTCTTCTAGTTTAAAATAAAAGCAAATATTTTTTTAAGTAACTAAAAAAACTATATATTTCTGAAAAATATAATGTTTTTGAATACTTTTAAATTTCTTTGTTCAGCAGATATTTTTTTTCTCCTACGTTTTACAAAATATTGGCAATATTAAGCATAGAAAAAAAAGCCATATACAACTATTCAATTACTTTCTTAGATATTAACGATCCTTGTAATTGTAATCAAACTAAAAAATTATGGAACATTTTTACCTTTTTCTATAGATTCAGCTTTCCCTAAATCTTTGATAGTAGAGCAGTGAAAATCCACGTATGAAAATCGTATTACATTTGTCTTTTAATATATTAACTATTTAAGTAAAACTAGTTGAAAAAATTTACTAAATACGAAATACGATTGGTGAAACACAAGATATTTAGTGTAAAAAAGAATGAAATCCACATTTACTGAAATCTTCTCCAAAACAGTAAATTCATGGAAGTTCTTCGATAAGTACAGTCACTTATAACTTCTCTCATAACTTCGAAGAGTGCATCAACCGAAAACTACTTCCTCTATCGATTCTCAAAAGCAACCCCTTCTCGAACTCTGAATAATTTAAATCCCTTTAGAGATGCTCTCTTTCCACGCGGCGGCCTTTCTGCTCGCATCATCATCTTGAAACTAGCCAACTGTATATAAGAATGATAGAACGAAACTTCTTCACAAATCCACTCGAGAAGAAAGGGCAGGAAATACCTTTATACTATGATTAGGAAAGTACAGACTTTATAACCTTTGATAAATGCCTGCCATCAATCCGCTGAAAGATATTAAAGTGTCACCTAACTGGTGGTGGTGATATTTGCTGTGTGCTTTTAGTGGCAATTTGTTATTTAATGTTTCGACAATTCTATTATATTTTCAGTAGAGAATGGTTGTAGTAATTGCTGATTAATTGTTTTAGTAATTGTTGGAGTGATTACTTCCTTTACCGATTCCAACCAGTTAGAGTGGGCGGAAACTTTGTGACATTGCAGCATGTATCTTTGTACGTTCTGCTACATGCGCACTTCTGCGGAATTGTTGTTGCAGTGGTCCCTTCCTTTACCGATTCCAACCAGTTAGAGTGGGCGGAAACTTTGTGATATTACAACATGTATCTTTGTGACATTACATCATGTACGTTCTGCTACATGCGCATTTCTGCGGAAATGTTGTTGCAATGATCACTTCCTTTACCGATTCCAATCAGTTGGAGTGGGTGGAAATTTTGTGACATTACAACATGTATCTTTGTGCGTTCTGCTACATGCGCACTTCTGCGGAATCTTTGTTGGAGTGATTATTTCCTTTACCGATTCCAACCAATCAGAGTGGGCGGAAACTTTGTGTCATTACAACATGTACCTTTGTACGTTCTGCTACATGCGCACTTCTACGGAATCGTTGTTGCAGTGATCACTTCCTTTACCGATTCCAACCAGTTAGAGTGAGCGGAAACTTTGTGACATTACGACAAGTATCTGTGTACGTTCTGCTACATGCTCACTGTTGCGGAAAAGCTGTTGCAGTGATTACTTCCTTTAGCAATTACAACCAGTTAGAGTGGGCGGAAACTTTGTGACATTACAACATGTATCTTAGTACGTTCTGCTACATGCGCATTTCTACGGATAGAAAATGGTGTCAGAAAGTACTCTGAAAAGGGAAAAATCGGAAAAAAGGCATACAGGTATAGAGATGACGGTAGAAAACAATTACCAAATATACAACAACTTTGCTAACAACAAAAAATGCTTACATTATTAAAATTAATTAAATAGTACATGGGTATGTGCCAAGTATCAAAATAGATCTTTAAGCACCTAAAGTGTAGGGCCACGCCTCGTTTTACAGCCAGTCTGAAAAAATTCGCATAATATGCCGATTTGTATCAGACGGGCATGATATCGCATGATAAGCGATAGCATCAAATCTTCTGTAGATTTCAAACATGTTTGTAAAAAATAAATTTTCTTGAGCATTTTCTATAAATTTTTCTTTGTCTGTTTAGGGATTTTCGGAAAATGTGACATCAATTTAACGGAGTATTAATAATAACGACACGACAAATAACGACAATCGAATCTATGAGAACCCTTAGTGTACCCACATACACTAGTGTGTACCATAAACTATTTATTTAAAGCTATTTGTATAAAACATGGATTAAAATCCTTTGAAAGTGGAGGCCCTGTATTGGTCCTACTCAACCATTCTACTTCAGTAGTTAGATTATGATTACCCACTTTCAGGACATAATATGCAGTAGCGCTAGCATACATGGAATACATGAACTCAAATTGAAAATAACATCATGCTCACATAGCTTTCTCTTTCGTATGATTCACAACCTACATGCTCTTTCCGCGATTTTCAAGTTCTCAACAGGGTTTATGTTCTGTGGTGAATTTTTAGCTTTTAGAATATTTTTTTTTATCAACCCTTTGAATTTTTCAATCGAATTTCGGAACATTCTGTATTTTTATGCTAATGTGATACATTTTCAGAAATTATTCTTTTTAAACCGAATTATTTGGATATTATTAATAATCAGCGACAGTATCATTATTATTAATATCCAAGTAGTAATATTAATCCTCAGGTAGAGTTAAGATTTTTTTCTTCTGACCAAATGAAATATTTCAATAATTCTGTATGCAATGAAATACTCATGACTTTATGATAAATTTTTCAGCTATTTTTTAAAAAAAAGCAGATTTCCCATAAATCTGCCAAAAAGTTTAATGTCTGGATTTTATAGCCTGAGTTTATCTCTTGATTGCATTGTTACAATTTATTGCCATTTTCTATGTGTCACTATGTGTTGCGTAGCATAATTAAAATTTATTATTCTATTCAATAGACCTAATTGTTTATTATTAATAATAAGATATAGAATCATTCTTGATAATATCCAAGTAGTTGTATTCACCGAAGAAAGGGACAATTTTGTTTTTCTTCCTAACAGTTAAATGAAATGTTTCAATAATGTTGTATGCAATGAAATGCTCATGTTATCATGATAGATTTTTCATTGATTGACATAATTCTCATAAGTCTGATAATGAGTTTATCGTTATGCATGCTTGTATCGTTCTAATTTATCACCATTTCTTTATTGTCACTTCGTGGTGCATTGCATAATTAAAATTTATTATTCTACTCAAATGAACTATTTATTTATTATTAATAAACAAATATCAATGCGTTCATTATTGATAATATCTGAGCAGTTGTATTGACCTTAAGGTAGAGATAAAAAAAATTCTTTTACTCAAATGAAATGTTTCAATAATTTTGTATGAAATTAAATATGGAAATACTCATATTTAATAAGTTTTTCATATTTAATACCTCATATTTAATAAGTTTTTCCACGATAGACAGGCTTTTCATGAGCCTGTAAATAAGTGTATTGCATGCTTGCATTGTTCATCGTGTCTTACGCAGTTATTACGCATTGTTTATCGTGTCTTTACGTTCATAGCATAAACAAAATCCCCAATATTTTTTTAATAAAATGCATTTTAAGTTGGAAATTCATTCACTAAACACGAATCAATTGTCAGAAGCATAAGCTAGTAATAGTCACAAAATAATAGAATTAAAAAAAATAAAAGTGTGTTTTTCTTACCGTGATGATGAAAAGAGGGAGGATGTAGGAGGATGGCCATCAACTGAGATTGATGACTTTCTACCAGATTCATCCTGATGATCCTGAAAAAAGATAGAGAAGAAGAAAATTAGTCTAACTTTAGAAGAAGAAAATATGTTATGAGGAAAAAAACATTTTTAACATAATGGATATAAAATTATTCATTTTTTTAAACACACGAGATTTTTATTTATTTTTTTATCATAACTTGCTACTATTTTTGATTCTTTGAGAAAATTACGTGGTTGAATATGTTTTTTACTTCTAATAAGATTCTCAGCTGATGTTTTTGAGAGGAATTACTGAATTTGGAATTTAATTTGATGTTCATCATTTTAGTAGTCTTAATTTTTTTTCTAGTTTAAATATAAAAGTAAAAATATTATTTAAGTATAATTTTAATAGTAATAATTTTAAAGGTAATAAGACGTTTCTTCATAGTGCATTGTAAAAATTCCGGATAAAATTACGGTATTATTTACCGGCGGCACATGGATTAAGTATGAGAGCATCATCCTTGAAATTTATTTTGCCCTAAAATATTATACCGTAATTTCTACAGTGATATTTATTTTAGACTGATTTGATAAATATTACTCATTGGCGGCACTATTGGCGGAACGGATTAATGGCATTTCAGTTAATTTCAAGGAGGAAAATTGTTTTGAGATATGAGCAAATTGACATACGAGCAAGGTTACGGAACGAATTAAACTCGTATATCGAGGTATCACTGTATTAGTATTTTTCGCAATATATATTAAAAAGGAAAACTTCAACATGTTTCTACGTCATGTTAGTGATTTTAGTTCATACTTTTAGTGCATAAAAAATAAGATATTCCACTTTTTTTATTTATGCATTGTGTGCTGAATTATCCTATGAGATAAATGCTGATTTTAATTTTAACAGAACAATCATATATATCGATCGAATTTTTTTTTTGAAATGTTTGATAGTATTACTGTTTAAAAGGCTTAAAATATTAATTAACTTTCGAGATTGTTCAAGTTTCTTTTATTCGTAATTTTAGAGTTAGCTTCGCATTTGAAAGATCTCTAAAACTCGGTTTTTTCCCTATTCTTGTATCAAAATAACTCATATATTCCTTTCGAGTTGAAGAGAATTAATAATCTAACAATGAGAATAAAACAAGAAAATAACATATTTAAAAATTATATCTAAAAACAAATAAGTAAACTTAAAATAAATGATAAATAAATGTTACGTAACTTCGAGTTTATTTCAGTCATTTAAATTAAAATCGGTCATTCATGCATTTATTAATTTAAAACTTCATTTGATAATTAACTCGTTAATAATTTCGTTATTTATTGAATAATTTTTAATTAATCTGATTCCTTCGTTTATTCCTTCAATTTTAGTAGCTACATTAATCATTCATCATTTTAAATTCTAAATAATTCATTACTTCTTCGAATTTTTAAAGTATTCAATTATATATTCAAGACAGGTCTTAATTTTTTCGTTAATATATTTTTCATTAAGCTACAAATTCCATTTAAAAAATTATTCCTTTATATAATTTTACAGTTTAATTAAAAATATCTCATTCAAATATATTTCATTTATTATTCTTTTATTCATTTAAATTATAATTGAAATTATTTGTTATAATCCTTTAAATTCATTTATTTTTAATCATTAAAGTAATTATTTAATTTGTTTCATTATTTTTAGTTTTTTTATCATGAAAGTTTTAATTTTTTATTTTTATAAAAAGGCATGAAGAAAATACATAAAATATAGTATAAAGAGTATTAAACTTTATATAAAGTATAAAAAAAACATAATAATAAAATAAATATTAAAATTCGTAAGTTTTAAAATTTATAAATCATAATATTTTAAATGAAAAAAATAAAAATTTTATTTCCCTTAATTCCTCTCACTTATAGCTTGTAACATTTTGCTATTTTCCGCCATACTCAACCAATAACGGATCAAGCTAAGATTTAATACACATTCCAAAATGAAATAAAAATTGTTCGTAGCTTTTAAATTAAATGATTTACCATAAGATAAGAAATATTTTCCAATTTAATTTATTTATGGCCAAAAGAATTTTTTTTAAAAAATATTACGAACGAAATATATTTAAAGGAAAAAAGATAAGGAAGGCTATGCATACAAAACTTAATTACACTAAACTTATAAAACTAAGTAAACAAATTTATCACATTTCCGGGGAGCATCGAATCATTAGTTTTATGAGTTTCTATTCTAAAAGTTTAAAAGCTCAAACTCTTCTAATGTTCGAAAATAATGTTTCTCAATGATTCTTTATCTTCCTTTGTTGCCAAACTAACATGTAATTAGCATCAAGGAAAAAAAAGTCATGTAGGCTCTGAAGATTCTGAAAATAAGACGTTTCTCAAACTGTTCCATCGTGTTTACTGATTGTATCTATGGTCACGCGTTCATCTTCAGTTCCAAAATGGCATGGTTGCAGTTACGCCAAACAGATGATTAAAGATCGCGTTCGGAAAGAGCAGTTGTGTGGAGATGGGTGGAATATAGCTTGAACGTGACTACGTTTCTGTTGCTTTCTAAGTGCAAGTAACTCTATAGTTCTAATAGGTTTTATCGTCTGCATGAATCTGGAAAGCGTGAAGATATATATTTGGTTGAAATTGGTGGCAACAATTTGTCACGTCTGACCTCCAAATGGAATGTGGTTTCATGTTTTAATTCATAATAAAAAAATTTAAATGTGATTAAAAATCTATTCGATTCCATGCGCTGTTTTAATTTTGGAAAAAGATTAAAATAAATTTCTTTCTGCTGAATAGCGCTTTAAGTAATGTTTTTAGATTGTTTTTGGAGATAGTTTTTTTTGTGATGATTGTTTTTGCTGTTTTTCTATGAACTCAAAAACCAAATTTGTCATAAAACTATGGCTGTCGACTATAGGGACAAGGTTGATTAAAAGTTTATTGCAGTAAAATTTGTTATTTATAACAACTTTAATATTAAATAACTGTAAACTTGTCACAAATAACAAAACTTGCTGTTTTCTAGCAAATATTACAAATGAAAAATTCGAGATGATTTAAAAAGAAAATCATTACTGAAAATTATTAATATAATGTTTCTCGAAATAATTGAATTATGAGTTTTAGGAAATTCATTGTTTTATTGAACAAAAAAAGAAATTAATATATTTTATGCTGAAATAACTGACTAATTAAAAAAGAATTAACTTACTAATTGAGTGAGAAATAAAAAAAAAACATAAATATTCAAAAAGTGAATGAATTTAATAAAGATAATATAATAATTACAATAACGAAATAACTCATTTTTGTTAACAAATCCTAAACTTGACACTATTGAATTATAGGCGGTATTTTTATTTAAATAATCATAAATAATTATTATAATAATTATTTTTCTTTACATATTTAATATATTTAATAATTAAACTAATGTAATTTTTTAAAAACAGTTTAAACGAAAGATTGAAATAAAATACATATAAACTCATATAAAACAATGCTTTTCCTATTATCATGTACAGATGGTCATGGATTTAATAGAATGAATTACGTGATTTTCATAACTTTAAGTAAAATAAGACACTTTTGCTTGATCTTTTTAAATGATTCACTTGAGTTCAGTTAAATAATTTAATTCGCCAAAAATATTTTTATTTATTTCCTTTATGGATCCTCTGTTGTAAAACGTGGATTCAATTAGAATATT
Source organism: Parasteatoda lunata (assembly GCA_949128135.1). NCBI lineage: Eukaryota > Metazoa > Arthropoda > Arachnida > Araneae > Theridiidae > Parasteatoda > Parasteatoda lunata. The sequence continues at coordinate 50,424,733 of OX421975.1, forward strand.
TTATAAGGAACAAAATGATGCACACAAATTTTATCATTATCTTAAATAAATTTCTAACAATATCTTCTCCTAATTATTTTTGGTCACTATCCTTTGCAAGATCTGTATTTTTTGTTTTGCTTTGAAATCGTTTATTAAACAGTTTTTTTTCTAAGTAGTTATCAATGATAAAGTTTCCGTTAAAAATTTGAATAAATTCAGATATAATTCCTGAGTTCTTTTTTTTTTAAGTTTTCTTTTAAATCTAGCTAATTACTAAATAATAAATATTACTAGACTGACTCTTAAGGAGGAATAAATTTCTGTATCAAAATTATTGTTTTAAATTATAAATCATTCTGCTAAACTCATGTTTGAACATATTCAACATATATTAACGAATCAAATTTAAATTAAGTAAGTTATGTAATTTCACAATATTGTTTTTAAAAAAATGTAAAATGTGTATTTTTCAAGACAAACTCCTCAATATTTTGCAGTTATCTCCTAATATAGATCAGAAAAGCAAACTCAAATAGAATAAATACGCAGAAAATCCCGGAAGTGGAGCATTTGTCATTTTCCGGTAAATCCATTAAAAGTTCGCAATCAATAGAGGTTCATTTTTCTCCACTGACAGGAAACATTCGCCAACACAAAATAGGGAAACAATTTCTCAGAAGCCGGCTGCGTGAATCAATGCCAAATCATAAAATAAATTGTGTAAAAATTCCCAAAGACAAATTTCACTATCAGACAGAGAATGGAGATACGAAAACATTTTTCTTTATCAAACAACTCGAATGCGGGTAGAATTTATGATTCTGATTCAAATAATATTTTAAGCTTTTGATATATAGTTATTTAAATGAAAGGAAAAGTTTCAAATAAGCATTTATGATACATTATAAAAAACTATTTTTAAATTTGCATCAGTTTTATTGTTCAAAAATATCTTTTAGATGAATGTATGAAATAATTTAAGAATCTAGCTTTTCGTAAAGGCGACTTAATTTTGTAAATATAAAACATTGGTAAAAAATTATTTTAACTTGTATTCTTTCTCTGGAGTATTATTTTTTAAAAAGCTAATTTTTCTTTGTTTTCTAATTTTTTTTTTGTTTAATGAGGAAAAGAAATTGTTTTTTACGATTAACTTCAAGTAAGATTTCAGAACAAGAAAATCATTTTTGTCATTTAAAAAAAAATGGATTTATGCATTACAACATAATTAATTCTTTTTAACTATAAAAAATTGATTCTTGAGCTATTGTAGCAACAGGATATCCTCGATATCCTCGCTGTGCACTTGGCATATTATTAACAAATCAATTTCGTCAAAATCGCATATTCTTTCTTCTGCAGTGGTGGTGAATGATTGAAAACAGCAGTGATTTCGGCTATCAAATACTGCGCCAAATAGAAATTGTAAGAAAGTGATAGATTTGGGAGCCTTTTAATATTTGACGATTTGAAAATAAACCAATATATATATAAGGAAATATAAGGAAATTAAACAAGAACACAATCTCAAAAAGATAAATAAAAGTATAATAAAAGTGCGGTAAACCGAACGTGACGTCATTGAAAGAACATCGTGAGAAACAGAATTGAAGTATCAGCGAAAGTTAATGAAAATTATCGCCAAACCAAGAGACCCCCAATTCTACACCTGAACCTGCGGACATTTTTTTTTTTTTTGTACTTGAAAAACGCCCTCTTTTTGTCTAAACTTGAACTAAATTGTGCACTTAGTTTCCCTATGTTTATGCAGAGTAAATAACAAGTTTCATCCATACATCTCAACCAAAGCGGTTTCTATATGAGCCTAAACAAGGTAACTTAAATTACAACTACTCTGTGTTTAGTCAGATTGTGATAATTTTGCAGTAATCGAAAAGGTCATGAAGGTAAACAATGTTTTCTATGCATATTTCTGACTGAAAGCTTAAAATTCAGCTTTATCAGTATTCAGCCGTATAGTATTATATAAATAGCAGTATTATTATAAGCAGTATTATTATGAATAGTTTCAAAGTTCGATTTTACTTTTTACGCTCGCACTGTAGAAAATGAATACTCAAAAATCACAAAACTTTCTACGTTTTTAAGGAAACTGTTTCCTGGTATATGCTCTTAGTAAATATTTCGTCAAAGTGGCGAAACTACTTTGTCCCTTCTGCAAGGAAACGAATTTCTTCAAAATAAAAAAAAATGTTTCGTCTCCTATTTTTTCAAAAAAAAAAAAAAAAAAAAACAGTGCCTAACTTTCCAACTAAAACCTTTATCGTGGGTACCATAAGTGAATCAATGTTGCCCTGTTGCCCTAACAACATGAGAAGGACAAACGGAAGAGAGACAGAGAGATAAATTACATCGAGGACCAAAGCAGGATTCGAACCCGAGATCTTCCCGGTACGAGACCTACAATTTGACCACCACACATTCAAGTCTGCACATCTCGTAGCTTTATTTTTGATCGTCTAGTTTTCTTTCTAGTTCCATCAATCTAGGTAATAATCTCCCACAATGCACTATGATAAGATTTCGAGTTGAGGAAACATTTTCGTCATATATTTCAGATGTCATGTTTCATTACAAATCACGTGATTTTGTGACAAAATAATATTCAAAATTAACGAAATACAGCTCGAAAACTGTTGAATCCTCAAAAGTGAGAGTTTTATTTCTGAGAGAGTGTTAAAAAAAAACAAATAAATCATAATTTTTTTGCGCAAAATATATCAAAAAATTAATTACAGTATGGTACAGTATATAATTACTAACTGCACCTGCACTTTGACCACCACACATTCAGGTCTGCACATCTCATAGCTTTATTTTGATCGTCTAGTTTTCTTTCTAGTTCCATCAATCTAGGTAATAATCTCCCACAATGCACTACGATAAGGTTTCGAGTTGAGGAAACATTTTCGTCACATATTTCAGATGCCATGTTTCATCACAAATCACGTGATTTTGTGACAAAATAATAGTCAAAATTAACGAAATACAGCTCGAAAACTGTTGAATCCACAAAAGTGAGAGTTTTATTACTGAGAGTGCGTGTAAAAAAAACCCAAATAAATCAGCATTTTTTTGCGCAAAATATATCAAAAAATTAATTACAGTATGGTAAATACTAGACTATTCTAACAACAAAAATATCAAGATTCCCTCATATTTTAAATTGGTCATGAAAAGAAAACAGTACTTATTATTCAAAATTTCAACTCCTTCAAAACATCAGCGGAAAACTGCGTTCCCCTCATATAAATATTCTAACTAAATGGGTGTGACTTATACTCGTAAAAAGAGAGATATTGATCTGAAAATACGAACATTTAGTTGAAAAATCGGTTTCCTGATATTTAACCGCAGAGTCTTCAATTTGCTGTTATGGTGAACTTGTTTAAGCATTATCGATCGCTTCATGGTTATTATCAACGAACGTTTAGTGAAACAAGTTTTAAATATACTAGATGCCTGTCAGCGCTCCAAAAATCTAACTTTATTATATTTTGTTTTGAAATTTAGATTACGTTATTTAATTATAACTCATGAAAAAAATGATCTCATATTTTAAGTATTATATTGATATTTAATGCTGTTTCTTAACATCAGGGGGAAAAAAAGTTGATAATAAATTCAGAAACGAATGATAACTTCGTTGATAAGCAGAATCATAGCAGATTCAAAACATTGCTTCTGACTAACTTTTAAAGCCCTGCTTATGTAATTACTAACTTCTTGTTAAGGTTAACTCGGAATCTATATCACCAGATGAAATAGCGTTTTTTTATTTAATGAATAAAAAGTATTTTTGTAACTGTTGTGAGTTTAAAACCGTTATTTCTCTTCAAAAAAATACAATGATAACAAACAAAGAACAACATAATAAAGATCAATCGCTGATTATAATTTTATTGCAACTAGCTCTTACAATTTTAAATAGTTTGCAACTATATAATCAATCTGAACTAGTGAATCAGAAAATGAATTTCTCAGTAAATGGATGCATTAGCAAATGGACGTATCAGTAAATCAGAAAATCAGAGTATTTGCAATTGAGAGAATCAGTGAATCACGATAGGATGAGTGAATAAATTTATTAATATGTATAGCGTCTACAAATCTATAGTTTGTGATCCTACAGTCAACGACCTTCATCTTTAATGTTACTTTCTTTACAGCGCTAAAATTACCAGTTCAAATTACGATATAAAGTACCGGCACTTTGGGTGTAACTGAAATAAAATAGTAGACCGTTGTTTTTTAAAGTAATATTTATAAAATAAAAGTGATTTAGTGATTTTATGCTAATTATAACTGCAAAAACTACAATTCTTCAGATTTTTTTTTTATTCCGTAATATCTTCCAGTAAAAATGAATTTTACGGTAATAAGTATCGACACCATATCGTCGGTATTTTTTTACAAAGTATTTAATCACACAAATGCAGATTTTTTCGAAAAATAAAAATAGTTCAAGTAATTTTTTAAAACATCTTCTGCTCAAACACATAATTATCTTAGAAAGAATTTGAAAAATACAGAATATTCTGTTGTCAGAATATCTGAGGAAGCAGAACCTTAATTCTGATTTTTTTAAAAATCCTTATTTTTCTCTTTCAATCTTCTGATATAAAAATTCTGTATTGTTTACTCTACCCGGGTAACTTTTCCTTTTAAGTCATATCACATGTAGACTCGTTTTACCCTGCAAGAAACTACAAGCGCGTTATATCGGGGTAGCTTTTTCGCTCTGTGTGACATATTCTGCGCCTCTAGGTTTTGAAGAGAATAAACAAAAAGTTGAAGCGAAAGTAATAAGAAAAAAAAAACTTTCTTGTTCGATCAATCTGGCAGCAGGAGGGAAAATTGACATGCCGTGAAATTCGCTCCTTGTGATATAGAAAAAGAAATTGAAAACGTAAAACAAAATAGAAAAAAAAAAAAAAAAAAAAAAAACACAAATCTGAAAGGCTTCTTTGGCGCGATTTTATTGGCTTCATTTCTCCACTGTAAGACGTAAAACTTTGCAGAAGTAGAGATTCCTTTCCTTCCATGAACGATTTTTCGACGTTTTATTTAGGTAACCTAAAAAACATAGTACTACTTTTACTACTTGTTTATTTTACGATCAGAATTCTTAAGATTGAACTGTATTCCTTTAAATTTTATGTAGTTTAAAAAAATATTTACCTTACAAGTATTAAATTGGAACAAAACAGGAGAGGGTATTTCATTTTTAAGTCAAACTTTCTGCTCCTTCTAGCTCAACTATGGCTTTTTTAACTGTATGTTATTGATTGATATTTTTAAATGTTAGCGATGTTTTCTTCTGAATCCTCATGGCTTGATTTTAAAAAAACACTTTAATTATCGACTGCGTTCTGTTCGAAAACATATACCTTTTTCAAATGGGTACTTGCAAGTGACGTCATGTAGGTGAATACCGCCATTTGCCGATTCAGAAACCAATCAGGTTCGACACACGAGTGAAACCGCTTACAGATATCCAATTAAATCTGATTTAAATCACATGGTTAGACATAATTACTTTACTTCTTCTCGAATTACAAGAATCCAATTGTAAAGCAATTTTGTTGCTTTTTTACAAATAAAGACTTCACATACGAATCTCTTAAACTATTCGCGATCGCAACGGTCGAGTACGCCATCTAGCGGGAGCCTGAAAATATCAGACATTAATATATTTAGTTCCATCAAAATCATTGGCAGAATCAGACGCCATTTTCTTAGCAGCAAATACAAAGCAAAATTTCCCTAAGGAAAAGGCCGAAGAACTTGGAAAAACTGTCCAGAATATTGGTAAATCTTTCAGAAACAGAACACACCAAACATTTGAAGAAAAATTCCTCAATTTTTAACTTCTATGATCAACAAACTTACAACTGATAACTTCCGACTTCGGATTCGCATACTGTTACAGATGAGTGTATTACGGTAAAATACATTTCTTCTGTCTTCAATTCATTACAAATTAAAGTGAAACCAACATTGCTTTTTTCATCCCAATGAATAAATGTGAACGTACAGAACTGTAATAGTTATAGAATATTCATCTTCTTTATAGAATAGTTTATATTTCTGTATCTACATAATTCAGAAAACAACAATTAAGTATCATCCGTAATACTTAAAATAGTATCATTTGTGCTGATTATTAATACATTTTTGTCGTTTTCTTGGTAAGTATTTTTTAGCTTTGAAAGAATAATTTCAACTAGAATTCAGCTATTCTGTTTTAAAGCTACATATTAAAATTCATATCGAGATCTTACAATTATAAAATTTTGCTGTGTGGTATGTTCTCTAAAAGTAATGAAGAGATAATCTATGTATATATTATTTGAAAATAAAATTTTGAAACGAAGAACATTTCATTTTGGAATTCTCCAGATTTATAAATCAGGTAAGTGTTATGATTTTTATAATAAAAAATTTTCTTGTAAATAATTTTTTTCTTCTTATTTGATGATAGTCTCTACAGAATGGTTTTTTACGTCTGATTAAGAACTATAAGAAAAAAAAAAGAAACAATATGGAAGTTTTTTATTTCAATATGTGGAATTTTTAAAATTGTTTTTTTTATCCTAAGAATTCTTTATTTTAATGTTTTTACTTTATAATTTTTTGATAAAAATTGTAGTTAAAATAAATGTTTTTAAAAATTAAATGGTGTTTATGTATACGTTTTGCATATTCTAATGTTTGAAGTAATATGATTCAGAAAAGTATGGAATAAAATTTCGGTACTTACGTATTAACGACACCGCAACTACAGATTTGGCGGTTTTTAAGTGCCGCCAATGAACACCTAAAATTTTTGCGACAAATCATAAAATAAAACACTTTATTTAAAATCAAAACACTTTCAAATTTGAAAACATTTTATTTAAAATCAAAGTAGTTAATCGAAATTTCGGTGGAAAATGGGCCGATACAGAGTTTAACATAGATTCAAAAAAATCTCTATTTTCTTTCGTCGCCATATGAACTCTAATAAATAAGATTCCAAATGAAATTACATTTTCAAAACGTACGTTTACCATAATAAAGTTTCATGTCATGAGAATTGGTACATTTTCGTTTTTTTGGTAAAATATTTCGCTCATGAAAAATAAAATTGCATCTTGTTTTGTTTTTGGCAAATCCCAAAGACGAATTTTCGTAGCACTAAAAAATGGCGTCAAAAGAGAACTGTTTTCTTTTTTTTTTTTCGTAAGCATTCTTTATTTTACGTTTTTCAGTTTCTAAATAATGATTTTTATTGAAACTTAAAATTTTGTTGTTAAAAAACTTTTTTTTACAAAATTGAATTTTATAAAATTATGAGGCTTATGTACTCTTTTTGTTCATTTTAATTTTTGAAGTAATATGATTCTTAAAACTATGGAAAGTTTAAATAGGCCTTTCATGCTATATCATAAAATTTATCAAAACTATTTCTCGGGCAGTAGGTTTTAACTCCTATAAGAATATACATATTTTTTTTTTCTGTTTATGTACAAATATTTTTCTGATGTGCTTTGGATGTTTCTTCTCTAAAAAAAAGAGATACAATTTTGTTTTCGCTTGCAGAAGAGAGAATATCAAAAAATTTTCTTTTTTAAATTTAATAAGCCACAATAAAGAAAGAATGTTGCAATGCTACACGCTACATTAAAGACGTCTCTAAAGTAACTGAATGACTTTTCATATAGAAATCGCAGGTATTCGACTCATACAACAACGCTCCCTATAGTTCGTTGCAATCGCGAATTAATCGTTTATCATCGTTTTTATTATTAATCGTTATCATTAATATCATCGTTTTTAGACATAGACAGTTTAGCGTGCAATAAATTATGAAAAAAATAAATATTGTTGCTAACTTAACCTGAAAAATATAAAACTACTTCACTTACAAGTGAAATAGTTTGCTTCATTTCATGCAACAATAGATTAATCATTTAAGATTATTTCTTTTATATGCTATTTTTTCTAGATTTATGCAACATGATGAGAATGTTTGCGTATCTCTATTGAAAAAAAAAGCAAACGTTGATAGAAATTTGATTGTAAATTTCTTTACAAACAGCTATGAATTTAAAACTTAAATGTTTTTTTAAGTTATCAATATAATCAAACCTTTGCAATTTTATGAAACAATAAATTTGCTAATTTCTGTCAAAAAAAAAGCTTCTTTAAATACAGCTAACTTTCTATCTATCCTATTTGTTGTATAATGATAAAAAAGTTATGAATATGCAGAAATAATGAAAAATACTTCTTTGTAGGTGGTGGTTGTAAGCAATCTTTTCTAACAATAAGATTTCAGAAATTTTCATTCCTTGAGACAAATATTTATATCGTATCCTAAATTTGACAATGACTTTGCGCGTTTCTTTTAATTTGTATTACACTAATTCGTTTATAGTAAACATACATTAAAAAAAAATTAACTTTGACCGCAAAATTTTCCCAACAGTTTTTTATTACACAACATTTTTGTTATACTTATTCCAAGTTTAAAAAAATTTGTCAAATGCATTCATTAATTTAAAGAACATTTTTATTCATTTTTTTAATCACTTTCACTCCGGTAACATTACATCGATTAACAATTTCTACCTCTAAATTATCTCATTTAATAACCTCCGAGCGATCGATAGCGCTTAAAAATCGCAAGATTGTTATAATTTACACCGTTACGCTGCGTCCCCCAGGCAGCGAGAAACTAATTTTCCGTTTAACTGCTTGTATTTTTAGATCAGTATCGGTTATTGTATGCAACGTAAGTCACACCCATACAGTTTAGAATATCCACATTTTCTGAAAGCAGGTATTAAACGCCCTTACCAAACTATTCCGTCCTTTCTTAACGTCGTCCTGATATTTCCCAGTGGACATTGCAGCACAACGCCACATTATTATAATAACTCCTTTGTGCTTATCATTTCACTAGATGATGGTTTATTTAATTGAAATGTGATGGATTTGACATGATAAAAAGAAATATTAGCGCTTGTTTCTCTAATCAGTTTTTTTAAAAAACAGTAATCATGAGTAATCAAGTGCAAGAAATCTTAATATTCATTATAAATGTTAAAAATGTCATTATAATTAATAACAACAACATAAAATCATAATTTGAAAAATGACGCAGTATTTTTTATTTTTTTTTCTACCTCAATTATTATTTTGAAGTTTTAATGTAGTGCTAATAATTAATCACTTACTATAGTACTTCATTGTAGGTAACAATGTAGAAGTATGTTATATGCACCTTCAATCAATACACACGGACGCAAAAAAGTATGACAATTTATAGCTTCAGAAAATTTGCATAAGGCCAATTAAAGCTTAGACAATGAGCTTAACTATAATATTTTATCTGTATATACCTGTGATGGCGGAGTTATCGACTATGCTAACCTTCATCTATCAAAAGGTACCTCTTGATTGAATCAAGTTAGCATGTCTTATATACCAGTGAATTGATGTTTAATTTTCGCAGTGGTAGTTAAACCACAATACTCCCTCACCAAATTTTATCAGAGATAGAATTCGATGGACGGTTTCCACTAGTTGCTGTACTTGTGAAAGACCGGGAGAGCTGGAATTAAGAGGACGCAATACCTACCCTCTCAATGCCAGCAGCTAATGCTTTTTCTATGGGAGCTTCATTTAGTAATAACTTTTTTGCATTTTGATATTTTTAAAAAATTCTTTCAGCATTTGAAACTTCATAGTTTACTCTAAGTCTTTGTGAAATCACTTTTTGTTTTACTATAAAATTTAAATTATTAATGTAGTTGAAACATCGGTTATAGAGTTATCTTCTAGAAATCCGTTTTTTATCAAAATTCATTCAGCAAATCTTTATTTTTGAGTTCACATCCAGAAACTACACATTTCAAGTTTCCAAAAGAAATAATTCGCAATTATTTTCTTCAATTATGAAATGTGTTATTATGAAAGAAAGATGAAAAAATTCTTAAAAAATTTGCGAAAAGAGCCTAAACCACGCCTCCCATCTGTCCTCTCTTCATTTACCAATACGAGTATAAGTTCTAGAAGGGGGATCTTTTGGGGGGGTTAGGAGAAAAGCCTCTTTACTTTCTTTGAATAGTTGAGGGGTAAGATAGCCTTGGGGTCTTCTATTGTGGTTGAAAATAGTTTTTATTTCATTCACTTTCTTTAAAATGAGTTAGGATGGAAGACTTTCTTTCGAATTTTCTATGTTTTTTATTATTATTTTTTCTTCTTAATTTTGGCAATGACAACTTATCAAAACATTTTAGGATAAATATATTTAATTAGTTGATAATAACAATAAAAAATTATATATATATATATATATATATATATATATATATATATATATATATATATATATATATATATATATATCAATTAAGCAACTACAAAAAAATTTTGTAATTACCCCCATAGACAGAGCTTCTGTAAAAGATTCTTTGTAGAACTTTTAAATACGGAGTTAAAAAAATGGCAAAAATTTTAAACTTCGTAATTTAAATAATAATATTGTCATTAAATTTTTTTTAGCTTTATATAAGAGTTTAAAATATTGTTAACAATATTATTAAAGAAGGTTTTTCTAGGATTATCACTAATAATTCACCGATTTTAGAATTTATTAAACATAATAAAATTAATTCTATCGTCACTTATAATTTCCAAGATCTTGTCAATAGCATTCCCCTTTCTAAACTAAAAGATGTGCTTTTGAATTATTACTGTGATTTGAAAAAATATTTAATTGCGATTTTGATTAATGGGAAATTCCAATAAACTTTTGTCTTTTTAATAATTATCTTTAAAATGGAAAATATTTTTTTTCAAATTGATGGAATACCAGAAGGATCTAATTTTTCATCTCTCTTAGCTAATTTATTTTTGCACTAAAAAAAAAATTGTACTCTTAATATTAAATTTGTTTTTAGATTTATTGATGATTTAATTATCTTCAATTTTCATGAATATACTTTTTTATTAAATAATATTTACCCCTAGGAATTAACCTCGCTTCGTAATCATGATGATAATTTTAATTTTTTGGACTTGGGTATTATAAAAGAAGAAAATATCTGCTTTGTTGGTCTATTCGATAAAAGAAATTATTTTTATTTTAAGGCAAATAAACTAATTACTTGGAATTCTAATGTTCCTAAAAACATCTATTTAAATACCATTTTTAATCAAATGTATAGAATTAAAAGATTACGTAGTAATTTTCAGTTATCCAAGAAACAAATAGACAAAATTTGATAAAAAAACAATGGTTACCCAAATAAATTAATTAAATTCTATATAAAAACATTAAGTTAATTGTATGTAAATAAATTTTTTTAAAAACTTCTTCGTCAATTTATACAATTTTTACCGTGTGCAAATCCACTTCGGGCAAATCCTTGGCTGAATTATGTGCATAACAGGCAATTCATATTTCCTTCTCTCTCTTTTCTGTTTTATTTATTTTTTTCTTAAATAAAAGTTAATTTTCTAAAATTATTGATTGGCAACTTCTTTAAATTATCCAGTATAATATTACCTTGCACACATCCATTTTCAGGCCCATCCTCGGTGACTAACAAATCAAACGCACTTCAGTAAAAACGCACTATGAAACAAAAACCCTCGATTTACGCTTTTACCTCAATTTGCGCTTCTGTTTTTATATTTTATTATCTGGTAATCATGTTACGAAAATATTTTAAATCATTCTTGAAAAATTTCCCATTCATGGAAGTTCATTTAAATTCGCAACTCGCTTTATAGATTTCGTTTTCTGTTTTGTTCTGTTTCGTTTTACATTTTATCGTCTGCTTTTGCGTGATACTTTTACCTAATGTGTTGTATTCTTTTTGTTTCAAAAAATTTTTCGAGTGCTCTTCACACAATACATTGTATTAATATATTTTGCTTTACCATATTGATTCAATATTAGAAAGCATTCCTTTTTACGGATGTAATGGTGTGAGCTGATGAAAAAATTATATCTTTTATTTTCCGGATTTTTATTATCATTTTTTATTTTATTTTTCATTTTGCCTGTCTAAATAAATTTGAATTTTCATGTTGTACTTCCACATTACATTTACAGCGTCAGTCGATATGTGATTTATATTTTAATTTCTTCACTAGCAAATGCTAACTATTTCTATGCATCATATAATGTTGCTCAGATTTTTATGTTCATATATATAGATTGCTAGTTTTAAATAAGGATATTATATTTTTCCATTTCATAACTGTTCAATAATAATGCATTTTTCTGAAAATACGTTTCATTTTCTTTCAGAGTTAAATGAGCATATTTTATTTTAGTATTTGCAAATCTAATTTTTATTACTGTGCAGCGTCATGTATATTCTTGAAAAGGAAATTTTTTTTCACTGTATAATTTGTTATAGTTATTCACGTTTTATTTTCCCATTTTCAAATCTGCCACTATTTAGCATTATGTGCTTATTCGAAAAGATACTTTTTGACTGTGTCAATAAATTTTATTATCCTTGTAGTACTTCCTCATTTGCAAATTCTAATTATTTTTTAGTATTATGGTATTCTAAGGAAATGTTGCGTTCACAGTGTCTACTGATTTATAGTTCATATTTTAACTGTATATTTGCCAGTTTTTCTTATTTTTTAGCATCATATGTATTTTCCAAAAAACGTTATTTTAGTGGAAGCAATAATAGGTTTAACATATTATTTTTATAGTTGCAAATTTTTGCAGCTGTTATGCTTTATGTTTAATTGTAGAAAAGGTTTTTTTCACGGTGCGACCAGATATAAATAAATTTTTTCGTTATATTTTTACTTTTGTTGCAAATTAATTTTCTGTAATGCATGTATGCTGTATTTACTTTTGTCCAAAATTATATTTTAATTCTTTATTTTAGTATAATTTTCTCCTTTTATTATGTTTTCAGTCTAAATTATTCGCAGTTAATAAATCAGGATCGCTATCAGTAAAATTTTACTTTCACAGTGTCGACGATTTCATATTATAATTTTCCCTCTAGCAAATGCTCTTTATTTCTCAACAACACATGTTGTTGCTCAGATTTTTATTTATTTTATTTTATATAGTATTGCTAGATTCAAACATGAATATTACATTTTAACATTTCTTAAAATTTTTATTGGCTATTCATCATAATGCCTATTTGCTTTATATTTTCTTGCCTGACTTTATATTTTAGTTCTTTATTCTAGTATTATTTTCTTCTTTTATTTTCTTCTTTTATTTTCTTCTTTTATTTAGTTTTTTTGCCAGCATTATTTGCAATTATTGAATCAGTATTATTATTCTCTAACATAAGTAGTTATAGCAATTAGACAGACTTGCTATTAAAAGTTGTTACTTTATATGTATTCAAATAATCATCGCTAAAACAACATTTTAAATAAATAAATTTTTAATTTATGTCACCATTTAATTTATTTTAATCCATTAACATATACTATAAATTTAATAACATACAACGTATTCAGATTAATTTATTCATGAGACAAATGGGATTGGGGAGTATGCTAGTGATATTAGCGAGTTGCATTAAAATTTTTAGAAAAAAAAATATGATACCAATTTTTAGTATTTTATTAGAAAATAGGTTTTATCTGTAAAAAAATTTAAAAATTTTTTTTTTTCTTAAAAATCTTTTGTTGACAAACATGTTTTTATATGTTGCAGCAAAAATTTCGATGGCATTTACTTACTTCGATGGATTCACTTTAAGGAAATAAATGTTTACTTCAACTTTTAACTACTACAAAATGCCCATAATTACCTTTGTATTATTTACTATGCCAATTTTACCTTTAATTAACTTTTTGATATTACATTCCTTTTTTCCATCTGTGATAAAGTAAGAGTTGTGCTCTTGTTTTTAGCCCTTATTTTGTCACCATATGTAAACATAACAAATATTACACATTGTACATTTCTTATGACTCAAGTTATACTGTTTGTAATGCACATACACATGTAAACTATTTATATTTGCTCTATTTTGTATTTTCGTAATTTATATTTTTTATTTTCTCTTTTTTATGTTTTTATCTTGATTATACAGAAGTAAAAGATCAGGATCATTATAAATAAAGATTTTTTATGCTTTTAATTAGAGAATTTTTTTAATTGCATGCTTTTTCCACAAAAATGGAATTTTTTGTAATATTACACAGTCATTTTCTCTATTTTTGATTTATTATTTATTTTTGTGTGTGCGAAGCTCTGACATATGTCTACAAACTTATCTGCGTAATAAATAAGTTTATAATTCATTACTTAAATAAGAAATACATCAAAAAAGTAGTTCGAGAACATTTTTTTCACAAAATTTAGACCCCCAAAATAACACAGTGAAAATTGTTTTTTTTTTTTTTTTTTTTTTTTTGAAATATAATGTCTCTTAGCTTTTATATGTATCTGTATGAACAGGTGTGTGCTCATAGATACACAATTGAAATGAAAGTGAAGAGTTCAAGATGTGATCAAAACAAAATTTTAATACTGAGAGTAGAGAGAGTAGAATAACAAAAAAAAAGAAAAAAATAAAATAAAAAAATTCAAAAAATCGAGGGAAAAAGAAAGTTAATTCGCTGATTATCAAACTACACGCTAACAGATGTTTCATCTGAATTCCATCTTTCTAAGGCTGAAGTAATATGGAATATGTGGTGAAAATTTACTTTAAAGAAGGAGAGTAAATAAATGATACTAAAATACAAAAATAAATAATACTCAAATAGAAAATTTAACAATTCAAATGGAGATTGAAATGTATGAAACAGAAAAAAATATAAAATTGTTGAAACGGAAAAAAATATAAAATTATTTTTGTGTAAAAAAAAAAATTTTTTTTTAAATTTTCTTTTTCCTTTGCACATACACACACCCATATTACGTATGTGTCTTAAACTATTAAAAATGAAAGGAGAAAAATTCTCAGACTAATAAAAAACATGAACTTCAGCAAAAATTACAAAGCAATATAAATAAATTATAAAATTTATTGAGAAATTATTATCCTTATTTACAGAAAATAAAAATTTCCCGGGTGGTGAATGTAAGATTGAAAAAGATACATCAAAACAAAAATTTTCTTTGATGCAATCTAAAAAGTTTTTGATTTTTCTTTTGTCATATTTTATAATTATTATTTTTTTTATAACTTTTTATTATATTAGTATAAGTTTTAATAATTTTTTTAATTCTGTATTATGACTTTATAAATTACCTACGTTTTTAGAAATTATATATTTTTCAGAATTTTTATAATTATATTTCTTCATATATTTACAGCTCAATATACTTAGCAGTTCTAGCGCCGATTATTAAAACTAAGTTACTTTAATTAATTATATTAATTCCACACACATAAATAAAAATTTATATTTTTCTTGGTGTTCTAATTTGAAACGAATTAATTGTAAGGTATAAGTAATCCCCATTATCTTGTAAACACCTATTAAGTATTTACATGCAAATAAATAGTTAGAATGTTTATTCTGGATATTTCACAACGAAACTAAGGTTTAAAAATAAAAGACCGCAAACCCAGAATCACTTTTCGAAACTAATGCTTACATTGTTCAGTTTTGCTAGGGGAAGGATGGCATAGTGTAACTGACCCTCTATCATATATCACTGTCACTGTACCAATTCACTCCTCCCTCAAAGTTGCTCAATGCGACGCCCCCAAAGGGTGACACTTACAACTCTGATTTTGCCAATTCCGGTTTAAAATCTGGGTATGGCGTCCTCTTAAGATCACCGGGTTTTTGAGTGCTGAATATGAGAGATGTATTGACTTCACAGTCGTATTCGCTCCTGTGTTGCTATTAGCAGTCGAGTGTATGAAGGCAGACGTTGCGTTTAATCGAGACGTGACTGAGTAGCAACAGCGTGAGAAGGTGGATAATACCGCAGTCACAAATAGCAAGTCAACTGTTCAATATAGACTATCCATCGAAGTAGGCGTTACCAGATCGAGGTGGGCGTTACTGCGTGTTCAAATCACGTCCGGAGGTCACCAAAGTAGGGGCGGAGTTATCGACTATGCCAACCTTCATCTATCAAAAGGTACCCCTTGATTGAATCAAGTTAGCATGTCTTATATACCAGTGAATTGATGTTTAATGTTCGTAGTGGTAGTTACGCCTCAAACCCCTAAATATCAGAAAATATGGAAATGCAGTAAAATTAATAGACAGGGTGATTTATTAACTTATGTAAAAACACTCAATTTTCTTTTATTTCCTCACTTTAAATAATCTCTCAAAACATTGCCTTAATATTTTTTACTTTAGATACAACACAAACTTTCAAATCCAGAATAAAGCATTCGATTGGGGATAAAGCACTCGCTTCTAACACAGACACCACTGGTTCGCATCGCGGTGATGTCAGCAGATGCATATTGAGTTTCTGAATTTCCATTGAAAACATGTGTTCAGACAATATATAAAATATATTGTATATACAGATCAATAGTAAGATTCTCACGACTGTTCCAATAATCATGAGAGTTATTTTTTTCTTCGGTTTTCATCCTAATGTAGGGTATATGGGGGATATTTTCAATCGAAGAGTCATCTGCAAAGGTTTTTCTATCAAGAAAAGTGACCCTCGAGTTTCCTTCCCCTTTAAATCAAATTCAAATCTGCTTGTTCGTAGAATGATGTATTATCTTCCATTTTTCCCTGCCTTCTAAATCAAATTATAACCTGCATATTCACAAAATTGTGCATTACCTTCCTCTTTTCCTCGCCTTCTAAATCAAATTCAAACCTGCATGTTCTCGAAATTGAGCATTATATTCCTCTTTTCCTTGCCTTCTAAATCAAATTCTAACCTGCATATTCACAAAATTGTGCATTACTTTCCTCTTTTCCTCGCCTTCTAAATCAAATTCAAACCTGCATGTTCTCGAAATTGAGCATTATATTACCCTTTTCCTTGCCTTCTAAATCAAATTCTAACCTGCATATTCACAAAATTGTGCATTACCTTCCTCTTATCCTCGCCTTCTGAATCAAATTCAAACCTGCATGTTCTCGAAATTGAGCATTATATTCCTTTTTTCCTTGCCTTCTAAATCAAATTCTAACCTGCATATTCACAAAATTGTGCATTACCTTCCTCTTTTCCTCGCCTTCTAAATCAAATTCAAACCTGCATGTTCTCGAAATTGAGCATTGCCTTCCTCCATTTTATCACAGTCAAAGCAAAAAATGACGTCACAATGTGTGCCAAAACATATTGCACAGACTGTCCGGTTTCTAAGGTAGTCAAACAGCTGACCGCATCAATGAAAGGTCCCGGGCTCAAATCCCTGTCAGCGTGCTATCCTTTCTTCGGTAAAGATCCAATTAATATGGTGCCACCTGAAAGAGTGGTCAAGACATCTGCCTTCCTGATAACCGAATTACGACTGTCAATATATGGGGGGGGGGGCATTTCAAAATATTATACATTTTGAAAAGTTTTTTTCCTTTCGAAACTGTGAAATTCAATTACGTCATTAACGTTTTCCTACGAATTTAAAATTCGATTACAAATATAAATACTTTCTTGAAAATGTGACTATACGTTTAAACTACCATTATGCTTAGCAATCGTTACATTAAGAAAGAGATTAACAAAATAATTAGCAAAACCAAGTTAATTATGTATACTCGTATCTATGAATGAATCCAAACTCGGACTAGAAGGAAAAGCTTGGTGTTGATAGTGCGCCTCATTCATCACAAAGTCTGGAATGCGAAACTAAACAAAACATGACGATATGGATTTACCTGACGTCATGAAGAGTTGGAACAACTTACAAAACTAGATATGATTTGATTGATGATGTGGTAAAATGGTTGCTGGAACTTCTACCCACTGACTTGCGGAAGTGATGGAAAGAAAGGGAATTATGTTGATATCAGGCAATAAAAGCTTGTAATTTCGTTTAGCAAAAGAAAGATAGTTTTGTTCTATTAAAAAAAAACATAATATAAAATAACTATTAAAAAAAAACATAATATAAAACATAAATATAAAATCCAAAAAAACTACATATTCTTCATTCTTCATTCATATTCATTAATTTATCAATAATTGACTTTACAAATTAAAGAAATTTCAATGATGAACATATGTTTCTCTTAGATATAAAAAACTTCAAATAAGTTCAAATATGAAAAAATATTATTTGGAAGTGAGCCGTGTTTTGCAGATTTTACTTTTTAGACAGAAAAAAACATAGGTGTTTCTTGCTGTATTTCATAAAAATAAATCATTAAAAATGCAAGATATAATGTTTTCCTCTTATTTTGAGCTAAATTAATGCAAAAGAATGAAACAAAGTATGAAAAATGTGTTTAATAAAAATTCTGCTTTTAAAGAGTTAAACATAATCCCAAGAAAATAAGCAAATCTACAATAAATAAAACCTACGATAGACAATAAACGAAATTCGAAAATATCGAAGATTATACATGTAAACCCCGTTTCTTCATAAATCTCTTTTAAAAGAATATTTTCCAAGTAAAATGTTTCACACTAAAAATTTATTTTATAATAATAATCATTAATAAACCTTTCAGCTATGCTGCAAGTTTTACAACAAAATTATATTTTTGTGAGATTTATCAATCAAAAACAGTATACAACTTATAATTCAGATTAACATAATCAAGTAAATAATTAAATGTCCTTAATGCAGAGTAACAATGGCAAAATTAAGATGAAAGATTTATATTTACTCAATACGCAATGATATCAAAGATATTATACGTGAATTATGTGCGCCAAACACGAACATAAAATTTCCTTTAAAAAATAAACGAAGTGGCATATTTTAGACATTTCTTTTTATTTAGGAAAATACGAAGCAAATGCTGTTCCTAAAATACAAAATAATGACATCATATCAGAAACGGATAAAAAGCACCATTTTTCTCTTATGCCATAAAAGCCGAAGAAGTTTGTCTCGTTATATTTTACGAGTTTCATCCAAAAATGCTTTTCTTTCCCCCTAAAAAATCTATAGGTACTAAACCATGCAAAAAGTATCAATACAGGTATTTCAAAGAAAAAAAAGCCTTGCTTGTTAAACATTTTTCGCAGATTCTAAAATGTTTTATATCGTCTTATGGGTCGGATTGGAGTCAATTTTTTATTCTTTAAATCCTCTTTAGGGTTCAAGATCGAAAAGAGGTTTTTCAAACAGAAGAAAATAGCCGGTATATCACTTGCTGTCAAAAAGTTTCTACACGGTTTTATACAAAAGGCTACAAAAATATCACAAGGTATTTCTTTTTTCAAAAAAAATGTACATCATGAGTTAGGAAAAAAAAATTTTTCTTCGTATACGTTCTTTTTTTAGATGTTTTTGTTTCGTTATTTCTTTATATTAGCAAATGCATAACAGTGTATTGAATGCCAAATAGTTCTAAACAGGTATCATTTTTTGTTAAATCGAAATTTTACTATCTTACCTAATAGAATAATTGCGTTAATTTAACAATACTGGTTTGCTTAATTTTTTAATGTTGGTATGATTGTTGAATTTCTTCACACAACTCTATTAATCGCCCAGAGATTTTGAAACGGTTTTTGAAAATTCCTAAAGTCAAACAAATTTGTATTGTCTTCAGAATGCTTTTAATCCTCCATCTTTGGTACGTTTTACAGTTTTGATGTTACTTTTGAAAATCATAAAAAAATTATTTTGTTATGCTTTGTGTGTGCTTGCTTGTCCTTCAATACTTTCAGCAATAGCTTTAATAAGAGTTCTGGATTCAAAAATATACATCAGCTGGAAAGCTTGCTTCTGGGTTGCTGGATGGGTGCTGCTACATAGCTGTCTGCTTGTTTTAGCCACATCATTTTTAGTCGGTAAGGACTGGTGCCCTGTTGCTTTGGACTCGGTGCTTCAATGCTCACATGTTGCCTTTGCTCAACAACTTGATTGTGGTGCTCAAAATCATAAGGCCTTGTGCTAATGAGTGGGGAATTGCACTGATCTTTTAGGTGGAGAAGCAGTGAATGATGCCACTGTGACGGGTTTCCAAATTTTTTTAAATGGGCCTAATTTATCGGGGAGATACACTAAGTGTTTACGCTATTTCTTTTTTTGTTTATATTCCTTAATATCACGAAAATAACTATATTTATATTTTAGCTGTGGCTCTGAAGATAGAACATTCAATTCCCGATGAGGTGACCCTGGTTTGAATTCCAGCAGTTGCTGGTTGGTGCGAATTCTGCTCCTGGATCGCACCAATCACAGTATTGACATAAAATATACTCAGTGATTGACAGATCATGGGTGGGTTAAAATCTCCTAGGTCGATTTAAAACACCAAAATATACTGTTCCACTACCTAACCTATCAAATTTATGACATTTATATAAAAACATATACGCCACATATATTATTACCGATATTCCTTACACTAATAATCCTTTGTAATCATATCTGATATTGATTATTATTTTTGTTTTTGTTTTTATAAATAAAAAGCAACTTAGCGATTACAAAAAAAGCTATCGAATATAAATACAAATTATTTTTAATAAGTAACTTTCAGGAGAAAATGAAGAGGAACTACGTCTCGATAAACCAGAATATTGAATATAAATACAAATTATTTTTAATAAGTAACTTTCAGGAGAAAATGAAGAGGAACTACGTCTCGGTAAACCAGAATATTGAATATAAATACAAATTATTTTTAATAAGTAACTTTCAGGAGAAAATGAAGAGGAACTACGTCTCGATAAACCAGAATTTTAAAAACTGTGATGCATTCTTAAATATTTTATATATTTAAAAAAACGTTTGAAATCCCAATCTAATTTAAAAAATTATTCTAAGAGAGTATGTCTACTATACTAAAAAATGTTGAGGTTTGCATTTTTTTTTTTCTATAAACTTTGATAAACTCTTAAAAAAAAGTGGAAACTGTAATTGAACGATTTGTGTTCTTAAATTTCCTAGAAATGCAATTGTTTTAAGTCATTGTCATTATATCTCTCTATTCTAAAAAAAAGTTTTTGCAGTTAATTTTGTTCCCTGAAAAACTTTTTAACTACGTGATGAAAATCTAAGATTAAGGAATCAATTCATTCAGAATCTTTCAGGGAAGACATTTAGGGCATTCAAATCTTTTACATAATTTTAAATTTTTATTTATTTTAGTTTTAAAGCACGATTTTGCAGTTAATAATGAAGAATAACCGCCGTTCACAACAGCCAATCACATGTCTGAAAACGGCAAGCTTAAAAAAGCGATTTACAAGTCTGAATTTTCTTTTTCAGAGATGCAACCAATCACAAAATAGTCAGAATTTCATTCTTCAGTTTTACAACATCTCAACTTATTTCGTATTGATATATTGATTAATCTGATTATTTGTTTTCTAAAACGTTAATTCGTAAGTTTAATCTGGTTTTAAATCTTAATTCGATTTGTTTATTTACAAGTAATGCCTAAAAAGAAAAGACCTAACATTACTAAAAAGTCGCAACTCAATGCGAAAGCTAATCGAAAGCGGGAAAAACGTAAACTTCATAGTATAGAAGAAAATAATGCTCTTTTGCTTATACAACCTAATGATGATTCAACTAACAAAAAAAAAGTTAAACTAACAAAGGTTGAGCTAAAAGAGAATGTGTGTAATTGCTACACAGTCGCAACAACATCGACTTTCATTTGCCCACATCAAACCAGACCTGTAAATACAGAAAATGTGGTTGGAATGCACACTGTACCAATTCGCTTTCGCAATGTTGACAATGATATGGACCAAAATCCTAATCCACCTATTTTAAAATCAAAACAACATGAGTTTGCTGGTGATTTATCGAAATTGTTACCTATCAAAGTGGCAAAACATAGTCTTGGCAAAATGTTTTCAAAATGCAGTTATTGTGGAGCTTTGAGATTTGCTTCTGCAAAAGGGCGCTCTGTTAATTCTTGCTGCCATAATGATAACATACATATACCTCCGCTGCATGAATATCCTTTATTTTTGAAAAACTTACTTCTTTCTGATGAGCAAATGGTAGTATTGTCAATCTTCCAAGAATAGAATTAAATACATTATCAAGTAATTCTTCCTTACCATTTGTGCTTTATCGACGACAATTTCCTGTTAGATTAGCTTATGCCTTAACAATTAATAAGGCCCAGGGCCAAACCTTCGATAAAGTTGGGCTATATATTGAACGGCCTATTTTTTCTCATGGTCAATTATATGTGGCATTGTCAAGATGCACAACGAAGGAGAACATTAAAATATTTATTAAAGATGATCCTGTCATTAACAATATTGTATATAGAGAAATATTATAACATATATATATAATGTCAAATTTATAAATGTATTTAGCGTAAAGAAAATGCTATTGGTGCATTGTTTATTTTAATTCCGCAAAATTAATGTTTTCATTTATAGTTATTTTGCTGAATATTATTAAAATATTTTTTTAAAAATTACCCTGTTCTTAACAATATTGCTTATTGAAAAATATTATAGTGTTTGCATATATATATATATATATATATATATATTGAATTAAATGTGTTAAAAATATATTCATTTCTTTGGGACAAAGTCTGTATTATTGTGATTATCATTTTTTTAAAACAAGTTTCATATTAAGATTATATCTGCACATTGATGTTAATTTCTGACAATTTTGGCTCATTTAGAGAACAAATAGGACATAGAAGGAACTGTAGTCAACGAAAAAAAGTGACATTGATATTGACACACTGCTTATTCTGCATTTAAGAAACTTAATTCTTTTCGATGATAACAGTTAATATTCAGTTTAATATTGAAATATATGAAATCAAAGCATTCTTGGTTTTGCGAAGCAAACCAAGCAAGAATTGCGAAGCAATTCTCCGGGGGTTGGCGAGCGTCAGCGAGCAGGGGGCGGAGCCCTCTAGTGCATTAAATATTACAAATAAAAAAAAACAACTAAAATCTTTGGAATTTTTATTTTATGAGTTTTAGTTTTAAACTTTGTTTTGAGTAACATCACGATTATTAAAAGGAAATTAAATGATTCAGTCAATTCAATCATTTCTAAATTAAACATTTAATTTTCTAACAAATATGATTTGTTGGCAGCAGAAACTTAGAAGAAGGCTATAATTTGTTACACCATGAAATTATTTAATTATAGTTTTTTTTAAAATTTCAGATCATATAATTTAACAATTTATCATTAATTATCATACTTTATAAAATGTGTATAATTATCGAAATCTCTG